>JACCHW010000009.1:6981498-7663198 GCA_018907185.1 Platyscapa corneri
GATTTATCTATTTTTAGGTGCAGCATTTAATAAGGTGTCAATTACCACTGCGAGTGAGACTAATAGCGGGACCGCTGCCAATATCATTGCCACGTGAATATGGGGGTTTGATGCAGTTAGAATCATTGATATGTGGACCCATTGTATTAGGATGTTTAATACCTGAAACATCAAGCTATAATCCAGAGATGCTTGAATTACTAGTAACAGGGAAAAGTGCACCAAGAGTTCGAAGAGCTAAGCTTGGTTATTCATCAGAAGCCAGACTCTTAACTTCACCTAAAATACAGAAACTTTTAACCTCTTGCAAGTATGGTCTATTTTCCTTTTAATATCAATTGTCAATAGTAATGTAGTTGTAAATAATAATATAAAACGTTGAATTATAAAAAAATTAATGTTTCTTATAATAAGTAGTTATCTTTCTCTGATATTAGTACAGAAAGGCTAAACGGCCTTCAAGGGTAAAAAGGTTTGAGGCACGGACGCTACTCTAAGCGTAAACCAATCTTTCTCGTCGCAACTTGATACCTCTAGTAGTAAATTTTTCCAGGCTTAGAGATAACACCCACGGTAATAAATACAGACTTGTCATGCTCAAAGAGTACCTTTTCAAAATTATATACTTATATATATATATTTCAATTTTTAAATGCAATTAGAAATTAATTTTTCTCAAACAAGTATATAAAATTCTACATATAATTTATAAATGTAAATAAATATATAATAGGGATCAAATTTAATACTGATAAAATTTAACTCAAATGAAAAAGTTATAAATCAAAATCTAAAATTATTAATTTATTATAAAATGTAACAGAAGTTAACAATTCTAATTTTTAATTAATATAAATATATAAGCATTTCTAAAAAACAGAAGACGTACATATTATATATATATATACATATTACTTTAATGAATATTAAAAATAAATTTGAAAATATCAATTTTTTATGGAATATTTCAATATTTCAGTATTTATGAAAAACTTTTTTTAAGAATAAAAAAATGTTTTAATCGTATATAAAATAAATCAAAATTAATTAAAGTTAGAAAGCAGTAAATCTATTGCTCGTAATTTACTATGTATATTGTATGTTATATATCCAATATGATACAAAGATAAGTAATACTTTAAGTGCTATATCAAATTTTTCTGACGAAGTATTTTCGTATAAGTGTTTCTTTTATATCATAGATAGCTAAGAACAAGTAAGGAAAAAGATGTCAACTATCTTCTTGTCTATCATATCAATTCCAATGGGTTAGTTTTCTACATAAATTGTAGAAGAAAACCTTTTGTTCTTAAAAGAGCTATTAGATCATAGCGTTTTAAAAATGAACATTTCAAAAATACAAATTTACTTTATGCCTTGAAAAGGGTGCCTTATACGATAATCCTTTCTAATAGTTACTATAATATAAAATAATATAAAAATATAAATGGTGAAATGATAATATAAAAATGGTTGGATAGTTTTGAAACTGACTTGAGTACTTCTCTTTACGCAATTCATCAATAAACTTATTCGTTTCCTTTCTTTTATTGATAGTAAGTGAAACAACATCGAATCTACCTGACCCACATTAACTACTGAACAAAATTAAAAAAAAACAAATATTTTCAAATTTATTAATTAAATTAGCTTTAAAATATTATTTGCTATTTTTAATATTAATTATTTCTAAAAATACGTAATATATTTTCTAATAAATTAAAAGTGGTAAGTTTATTTTATGCTCATTTTTTTATATATTTCAATATACTCCTAATATATAGTCGTACAACTGCAATTTGATTCTGAAAAAAAATATAATATATAATATTATTTATTTTCGTAAAAGATTATAATTGTATTTTTATTTATTATTTATATTTTATTAACTGAATATTGTAAAAAATATGTATTATTATTATTATTAATTCCTATCATTTATATTCAGATGCACATAGTCACCAATTCTTCATAATTTTTTATCTGACATGCTTATATGTATCATTTTTTTCATACTTAAGTTATGATCATTCATTTATGTAACTTTTTATTTTATTCACCTACCTAACATTATTTTCTCATGTCACTACTTGTTGCATTGTGTAGTCGACAGTAAATATAAAAAATTCGATTGATTTGAGAGTATATTAAATTGATTATTTAAATAAATCTACTGTTAATATATAAAATTTAAGTTGTGCAATAACTTTTCTAAAAAAATGTTTATAATTTTTTAACGTACACAAATATATCAATAAATGGTATATGTTTATCGTAAGAAAATAATAAGTATAAAAATAAATGTTTTTTCGGAGTTAACAGAATATTAATATATATTAATTTTTTAAATTTGGTTATTTTCCGTAATACTTATTATTCTTAAAACTTCATCAATTCTATTTAAACAATGGATACACGGTACAAAAAAACTATAATTTATAAGCACCCATTGAATTCCTAAACAAAAAACATTGTTCTTTAGTATATTTATAATACGAGAGAAGTTAAAAATTTTAAAACTTAAAATCTACTAAAAAGAAATCTTATAAGTATTCATAATTAAATAACTTCGTTTAACCGTTTAAAATTAATAATACAATCATGCATATAAGTACTTGCTGTAAATAATTTCCTAAAGAAGATAGAATTGAATCTTGGCAAGTAAAGGAAGTTATTCCTAAAATTTATTAAAGATGCAGTAGCCTCAATATAAATAGCAGTGGCTCATCTTTTTTGAGGTTTATGGTTTAAGTCAAGCTCTTCATAATAAATAATGAGTCCTCAGGTACTAGATTGATGAGTACTTTGTAGATAAAACAAATCTTTTAGTAGTTACAAGATACTTCCACCAATCTAAAATTATTTTTTCTTTGCAAAAGATAGTTCAGCCTTGAAATATAGATAATAGAGAAACTAGGCATTAATAAAAACACAGGAATACAAGAAAATAAACGTCTACATTTTATATCTAAATGGCATTTGTATATCGTAATCAGTGGAAAAAATTATCTTTACTAAATAGTGTTTGCTATGAAACACCACATGATACTACTATAATACTATTTAAAGGTGGACTTATAGGCGAAAATTCAGTGACTTATAAAGTCAATTAACGTATTATGCCTACTACTGCCTTTATCTTTTGTAGTTCATTCTACTCGATCAATTCTGAACAGAGGATATCCACTAGAATATTTACGCTGATGAATATCAGTTTGACTGATACTTTTATCACTTAGCTACTAATAAAATACTAAATATTAAATAAAATACTAAAATAATAAACCGGCATTTTAATAAAGAATTTTTGGCTTGATTTTTACTTTATTCTCATTAAAGATTGCTAAAATCAGTTTTATTTTTAAAAATCATATTAGATATTTTTGTGTTTGACATTCTTTAGTGTTAGTCAAGATAATGCACACTTTTTCCTAATTTTAATGTCTACTAATTATTAATTCATCGGATCTTATATTAATCAGCTTAAGTTTTTTTGTTAATTTATCTAAAGTATAATAAAGTATTCTTCTAATAAAATTATTGGTTGATATTCATATTTTCCTAATATTGAAGTTTTCACACATTTAAATAATTCAGCCATTAACATAAGAATCTACTAAGTGCGGTAGCATAGAACATATCGTTATCGTATTGTTAACTGTATAAATTACTAAAATTCAATAGCATACGAAATTAAACTAATCTTAAAAATTTTATTTGTTGAAGTTGGATGCCTAAATTTACCTTTAAAAACTTTACATTATTTGTATTAAATTGTTAATTCTAGTAATAATGGATCTTATTGGCGATATCTCTTCATTCCAATCAATTTTTAGCTGAATACAATTCAAACAAGATATAAGTGATTAATTCTAAATATGTTTAAAGTTAACTTAAATTAATATAAAGAGTAACTACTTTTATTTCTAAACTTTTTTTGAAAATTTTTAATCCAATATTTGAATAATTCTTTTAATAAGTTTAAGTATTTATTTATTTATTTTCACTCAATATTTTCTTTAATAATATCTTTTTACACCATCGATGATTCTTTAATTTCGTAAAGAAACTATGTAAATACTAAAACTTACTATTATTTGTAATTAAACATAGATTTCAATAAATACTTTTAATAAACAACATTAATAATAGTTTAATAGCTTAAGTTTGTACAAAAACGGTGTTTATTGATGAAAGAAAATGCGAATACTCATTATTTATCGTATTCCACCCTTGTAAATCAAGTAACTCATTTTCTTTTTAAAATATGAAAATCACAAATCTAATAAACAGCTTTTAAAGGAATGATGCTAAAATTTATATAGTACCAATTAATTGTTCAATTAAGCGATATATATTTGCATTATCACAGAAAACAGAATGAATATTATAACAAAATTATTCTTTTTTAATATTTAAATTATATATTTATTAAATCTTTTCTTTAATCATGCATTTTTCAACCCTATATATACTTACATATAGAATTTATTTATGATATAACTTATATAAATTGAAAGTAAATTATTTATGTACTTTAAGAATTTATAATTCTTTAAATATAACTAAATATTAGTATAAATTTATTTAATGATATAATTATTTAAAAATTAATAAATACTATAACTCTGAAATATTACTACATTAAAAATTAATAAATAGCATATCTCTGAAATATTACTATATTTTAAACTATTTTAAACGTAAAATTTATAATTTTATTTCTAATTATTTAACATTTTATATTTAATATTGAAAAACTGAAATTTTATTGAAAAAATATAAATTTAAATAACAAGAAGTAAATAAATATACTAGAAAATTATGTAAAAATCATGTAAGCGTAATAGAATTATTTATTGTTTATAAAAATGGTTGATGTAATCTCATAAAAATATAATTTATAATTGAAATTGCGATGTCTGCTGTAAAAATTGTAATGGTTTCGGTTTTTGCTAAAATTTAAGGTTTAAGCTTTTAGTCGATAATTATTACATTTGATGTACGATATCTTCTAGTTATCTTAAGTATACGTTAATGTGTAGAACTATTATAATCTACAGTAACTATTTGAACTAATCTTTTTTATTATAATAAGTAATTGAACTTAATATGAATTTAAAAAAATATATGAAAAATAAGCGGTATAAAACTTATTACAGTCAAGCAGTTGGAGATCGAGCAACAGAGCCACGAGTGACTTCTCAGAAACTTCAACTTGAAAATTTCAAGGAGCTGCATCTTAAAAAAATCAAGCCAAAACCACAGACCAAGCCAATTTTTCAAAGTTTACGTGAAGGTTTCGAACATCTAAAAAAGCCGATTACAACAAATAGCAACAAACCCGAGATGATGCATACAAATACTAACATAAACCAAAAGTCTAACACTTGTGTCAGTGGCAGTAGTTTATTCGAACGTATCAGCAAATTACGTCAAGCCACTAGATATCGTAATCCTGTTAAAAAATCTGCTTCGTTTACTTTTGCCATACGTCCAGAAATTGCCATGAACTTTGGTCAAAAGTACTCAAGTCTTGAACCAACTGAATCTAGTAGTTACTTATTATCTGTTTGCACAAAGCAATCTATTCAGCGATCTATCTCAACAAGTATTCTCGAGGTACCTAATACGATTACTACTGTTTCCAATAACTCTTCTTCAACCTTTTCACCATGCACATCTGGTAATGCAACGTGCGTTATTGAGCTACAGTCAGATTATTCACGAGTAAAAGACAGTTTGATACCACCAACACCGAAATCCTCGTCAAATAGGGGGTCGCTACTAACTTCGAGATCAGATGATATATACACAGAAATTTGTGAAAACCGTATGCCTCTACTACTGCAGCGAACACCTAATCTTAATAAATGTTCAGAAAATCATGTTATGACTAGGATAAAAATATTGGTAAAAAACGATAATCATTTTAATAAAGGTTATTATCAAGATCAACTTAATCATAAAAAGGCGGATAGCAAGTACGTCAATTCCATATTTGTCAAAAGTAGCCACAATCACGAAAGTGAATCAATCGTCAGCGCTGAAAGTATCATTCATAACCGGGTCTTCTAAACTCTAAACTTTCTCTAAAGTCACGTACATTTTGTAATGTAAGGTGTTCTATATACTATACCTATAAAATTTTTACAGAATTATATTTTTTGAATGAATGCGTAAGACTTTAGTTTTTTTATTATAAAAATTATAACATTATGACTCATACTTAAATACTTATTGTATAATAAAAATAAAAAATTTGAAATAAAAAATTGACTAAAATGATAAACCTGATTGTTTATAAGATCTTATATTAATTTTTAAAAAGAAATTTCGAAATTTGTATTAAATTATATATACATATATACTAAAAATAATCGAATCAATTAATTATATATTATTATTATATATATACTAAGAAATAATGTAATATTAATATTACTACACAATTACATTCTGGTACTAAAATGAAAATATATTTATACTATACAAATATAAGTATTAAAATACGTACATGTGTATTTGTATTTTGATGCTATCTGATATTAGTAAATTCAAATACTATTTTAAAGTTATTTATTATTATTACTGTTTTAAAGAAAATTTGTATTAATTTTTTAATAATTATAATTATGTAATTATGTATAGGGTACTAGAAATTAAAAAACGTGATAAATTTAATAATTTTTATATTTAAAAACTCTCAAAATTTATTAATATGTTGTATGTACAAACTTCACAAATGTAAAAATAAAATGTACAAATAAAATGTACATGTAAAAATATTTTAAAATGAAAATAAAATGTTTTCATGGTTAATACACAATTATATTTTAACAGTAATTTAAAAAGATAACTTAAATTTTAATTGCAATATTTAAAAAAAGAATTTTATAAGAATTAAAAAAAAATTAAACTTAGTTTTTTATATTTATTTTATATTTTTTATCCCTGTTACTTATCTGTATTTAATTGTTTTTTTACCAAAAGTAAAACTTTATGTTTAAAAATGAATAATTATATGTTTTTTAATTTAAAATTTTCATCAATAACTTTTTTCATCAAATCTACCGCTTTCTGAGAATCTTGACTACTTGAAATTGTTACAGATGTATTTAAATAATTTCCAGGCAATAAATTAGGAAAAAGTGTCTTTTTCATAATATTAGAAAAATGATTTCTTTTAATTTTTAATAACCGTTTTAATTTAGCCATTTTTTTAGCATCCATAGTATTCTCACTAAAAATTTAAATAAATTTTAAAATTCAAATATACAAATTCTGTTAACATATTCGTGCTTTTAATTACAATTCTCCACCATCTAATAAAACGTCCATTTCTTTAGCAGCTTTTTCTAGCCAGCCTTTTTGAGAATTTTCTTTGCGATAAGCTAATTCAAGTTTGTCTATTTCTCTAGCAATATTTACTCTTTCCTTTATAGCATCGAGCAAATGATCAACAATGGGAAAAAATGGTAAATCTTCAGCTAAAAATATATCCATATACACAGACACGTGTATAAATTAATAAGCATAATAAATAAAAGCATTGACAAATGCATGCACGTATATAATTAAACACAAATGAATAAATATAATAATTTAAAAATGAATTCATACTACGTTTAAGTGTTTTACAAAGTTTCCTATAAAATTGTTGTTCGGAAGGTTCCATCATTAAAATAGTAATACCATTCTTTTGAGCTCGAGCAGTTCTTCCACTTCTATGAATATAACTCTAAAATGTAATAAATTACATAATTAAATTTTTTATA
Organism: Platyscapa corneri; assembly: GCA_018907185.1. Classification (NCBI taxonomy): domain Eukaryota; kingdom Metazoa; phylum Arthropoda; class Insecta; order Hymenoptera; family Agaonidae; genus Platyscapa; species Platyscapa corneri. The sequence goes on from JACCHW010000009.1 coordinate 6,989,277, forward strand.
AAATAACTTTTAATTGTGATAATAAATTTTTTCACAGAAAATTTTCAAATAAATTATTTATTAATTAAATAGATAGATACCTCAGATGTTCTAGGAGCTTGATAGTGAACAACATGTTCAATACATGGTATATCTAATCCTCTAGCAGCTACATCTGTTGCTATTAAAACTCCATAATAGTCAGTTTGAAATCTAAAAATTGAAAATTAATTTTAAATTGAAATTTCCTCAAAAATTTATTAAATTATGTTACCTTTCAAGATTTTTTAGCCTTTGTCGTTGAGGCATTTGAGCATGCAATGGTAAAGGATTACATTCTAATATTCCATACAAAGTTACTAATCTTCTTACACAACCAATACTATTACAAAAAACAATTGTTCGTCCTGGATGTCTTTTTAAAAAATAATAAAGATAATAATCTTTATGATCTATTGTACAAATTATTCGACATTCTGTTAAATTAATAGCTGTACCTAAGTAATATGCAAATAAATGTAAAAAAATTTTTAAATACTTTCTTGTTCTTTAAAATCTATTAATATACCTTTAGCTTTTGTAACATCAATAATTTTTGGATGTTTAACCTTTAAAATTTCAATCATCTTTTGCAATCTTTGACTAGGTGTAAACTTTAAAATTTTATATTTTGAATTTTTAAGTATTTTTCTTTGAGAATAGTTAGAAATATTATGTGCCAATGTTAATGTTGCAGAAAACATAAATATTTGTGGTTGTATGATCTGAAATTTTTTAGAATTTATTTTTTCTAAAATTTTATGCATTTCTACAAAATGACCTTTTTCTAACATTCTATCAGTTTCATCAATTACAAGATATCTGTTTTAAATATAAAATACACATTTACCAATATTAAATATAAAAAGTTTATTTAAAATAATATATTATTTAATAATAAAATAAAATAATTTAATTTAAACCTGATTGAATCTATTTGACTTAAATGAGGATTTCCTTCATTTATTAATTCCCATAGTCTACCAGGTGTTGCAATAACAATTTCAGGGCCTTTATTCAAAATCCTTTCCTGTTTAACAGCTGCCAAACCTCCAACAACAAGAGCAATCTAATTTGATATATAATTTTATTTACTCAATTGCATACATTAATTGTATTAATTGTGCCTAATAGCTAGCTATACCTTAATATCTGTATATTTTGCAGCATTTGATAAATGATTTTTTATTTGATTTGCTAATTCTCTAGTAGGAGTTAAAATGAGACCATATAAAGGATTTAGCGTGTTTGAAGTATTTTGAAAATCAAACTTAATATCATTAACAACTTTTACTAAACCAATACTATTTTTATTAAAACAATCTAATTTTTCTTTTACTTCAAATTCATCAATATTATCATCATTTTTTTCATTGTTTCTATTACTAATTATTTTATCTTTGTCGATCTCTTTAAATTTACCGCTAGAACTTATTATTATTTTTTCTATTTTATTCTTTAGTTCCAAAATACCACTTAGAATTGGTATCCCAAAAGCTAAAGTTTTACCACTACCAGTTTCTGCAGCACCTAAAATATCTCGACGTCCAAAAATTGCTGGAGGAATACTTAACGTTTGTATTATTGTTGGTGAATGAAAATTTTGTTCAAGTAAAGCTTTGATTATAACTGAAGGCACTCCAAGAGAACTCCAACATTCAATATTATCTATCATTTTTATTCTTATTATAATTTTATAATTATTAATATTAATAATACTCTTCGAAAAAATATTTATTTCTTTACATAAACTTACATAACCTTATCAAAACAATCAATATTCATCTTTATTCTATAATTCCTTATTCCTTATGTCATTCTCACTCCAAGTTTGATCTGTACATAAGAAGATCCGAAAAACTCCATGTTTGATATTCACGTACATTGTAATGAAATCAATTCATATATTTCATTTAATTTTATTTTTCAATTTTTAAAAAAAAATTTAAAAACTGAATTCTTCTTGTAACACATTTTATCCGCTGATAATACATTAATTTTCATCTTTTCAATAATTGACAATTTAAAATATTACACATTTGATAATTTCATTCTTTTAAAAAAAAAATTACTATATACAACTATAAATACTTTAGTATTTATTTCTTATATTTTATCTTTAAATGTTGATAATTATTTTAATTATTAAAAATTGTACAGGGTATTACCTATTACCCCCAAAAATAAAAAGTACTAGATAATTGTCAAAGAGACAAGCTTCGGTAAAATGCACAACAAATTTATATCAAGAAATTTATTTATCTTTTTTTATGATTTAAAATATTTTTTATAATCTATTTATCTTAAATACCGTAAAATAAAAAAAAATAACTTTTTAAGTAATAATCATAAAAAATTGATAGGTTAAACCAAAGTAAATTAGGCAATCACAACTATTCATGAAATTAAAGCTACAAAATTTCCCAAAATTTTAGCTCTCAAAAAATATTACAAAAAATATTATTTACAAAAATTTGATAATGTTTTGACGAACCTTAGAGTATAAAGAAACGATCGAAGTATTTTTAGGCAACTTTAGTCTTGTAAAGGCAGGAGGGAATAATATATCCTATACAGGCAAGACCATAAATCCCGTAATGCTAACACAATTTTAGTAAAAAAATTAAAGCAGGACATATATATATATATATATATATATATTATAGCTGTGGCGAAGATGGAAAGTGTAACAGTACTATACAACACAGAAATTATATACACTTATTGATAACAAATATGTATACATAATTTCATTACTTTAGTGTACAAAAGATTTTACTATTATATATGTATAATAATGATAATAATAACAATGGTTTATTTGCACAATATTACATTGTCATTAGAAATTACGTAATTAAAATTCTTACATATTAATATTAAACATAATATAATGAAATTCTTATATTGTGTATTTACTTGACATTAAATTTATATGCTGTATTTTATTCTCGCTTAAATATTATACCTTATGTTTTCTTCTGTTCCTCTAGCTTAGTTTGTCCGTTATCATTTTCTCTTTTTTTCCTTCCTCTCTTCCTTTGTACTTTGCAGAATACATCAATGTTTTTTTGTATCCTTTTATATAATAATTTCTGTTTCTCTGCATTCCTGTAAAATATGTTTTGATGTTTCCTCCTTCTCTTCACACAGTCTACACACTTTTGTTCTTCCAATATCCATATTTTTTGGCACTATTCTTATTTCCCACGCTGAATCTACCAAGTATGTTCATTCCCACTCTTCTACAGTCACTTTCTTTTTTTATTGTATATACATTTGTTATCTTTTAATCCTTCCAAGATGATATGTTACATTTCTTCCGTAAATGTTGAATTTTTTATATAGCTTATTCATAATTATTTCTGTTGGTCTATTTTTATATTTATTGCCTCTTTCCATATCATATTCATATCTTCCCTTTTTTATCTACCTTCTGTATAACCAACCTACGTTTTACCAGAATATCAATCTTTCCGCTGCATAATTTTTATTTTTTATGTTTTTTCGTTATTATTCTCTATCTCGCTTTTCTTCTCTATTCTTACGTTTACGCATTCTTTAATTGCAATTATCCCTTTCCAAAATTTCGTTATTGAATCTTATAGATCTTTTTACTGCTTTTACTTATATTTTTTTCTTTTTTCTCTAACATTATTTAAACTATCTGGTGTATTTTTCTTTGTGTCCAAACACCAATAGATATATATTTTTTATATTTTACCTATTTCTTCATTTCTTTTCCGCCTCATACCTCACCTCATACAATAAAATGTTATATACTAATATACTAATATATCAGAAATTTTTAATCTCAAAACAAAATCCTCTTTAAATGCCACCTCTCCCATGTTCCAAATTTTACTAAACACCAAGTTAACTCTTTTTGCTTTTTCTCTTTATGAGTCTGATCGCTGTTATTTTGTACTAAATTGTAACTTAGGTATAATAATTGCTTAATAACTTCAATTTTTTTTCATTCTATGAAAAAATCTTCTTGATTTTTCCCTTTTCTTCCTACTTTTTTTAATTCTATAATTTTTGTTTTTCGATGTTTATTTCTAATCCTTTCTATTTTTAGAAATTTTTAGGACATTTTTAACATTTTTTAAAATTATATTTCATTTTTCCCCAATCACTATGTCATACGCGTGTATTATGTATCTTATTACTGCTTTTCCTACTTTTATTTTTGACTTTCTTGATTTTTATATACTCCTCCAAGTCCGATATTCCTAAATTTAAAAGGGTAGAACTAGAGTACAAACCTGTTTCACTTGTATTTCCTATGTACCTTTCTGTATTTAAATTTTATTAATTGTATCCATATACATTCTTGAATATTTTGTAATTACATAATTCTTTATTCCAGCTTCTTTCTTTTTTCCTTATTCCCTTTTGCTTATGTTATCAAAAACTGATTTCAGATCTGTTAAATATACCAGTATCTCCCCGTTTTTCTTCTTCAGTTGAGTATCTATTGCAGTTTTTAATACATATATTGTATCTGCAGTGTTTCTTTTTCTCTGAAATCCAAATTATGTTTCCATATATTTATTATTTGTCTCCACATGGTCTTGTATTCTGTTTTTCAATATTTCTGTATATATCTTATATCTATATTTTTTCATCTTCTTTCTTTTTTCAATATTAATGTTACTGATCCATACTTCTATTCTTCCAGTATTTTTTCTTTCTTCAATAATTCTTGAAGATATTTTTTATATTGTTGTTAATTTCTCATAATATAATTTAATTTTTGCATAACCATACTTCAACATTTCGTTTGTTCTATCATCATTCTCTAAAGTTTGTTTTCATAATTTTACCTTTTTATTCCCTTGTATCACTTCTTCTATTCTTATCTCTTCAAAAGCTTCGTTTTCTACTTCTATATCTACAACCCCTTTCTTCTTCTCACTCCTCTTCTTCTAATGTCTCATCATCATACATTTCTTTGAAGTATTTTAACCATTCTTTATCAGTTAATTTTGTCCTTCAGCTGGTTTTTAATTTTCCTACTTTTCTTCACTATATTCCAAAAATCTTTTCCCGTTTTGTCTTTCTTCAGTTCATTCATCTCTTCTTTGTATTTTATTTTTCTTATCGTTTCCCTACAACCTTTCTCTTTTCTATATATAACATTCTGTATTCTTCTTCCCCTTCTTTTCTCCATTTTTTGTAAAACTCCAATACCTCCTTTTTCACTAGCTTACAGTTCTTGTTCCACTAAGCCTCTCCTTTGTCTTTCTTTCTATATCCCTCTCTCGTATTAAGTCTCCTTCGTTACTTCCTTAGCTCTGACGCGCGCCTGGTCAACCGGGCGGGGCGCGGCCGTGCCAAGTGTGCGGCGCGTTGCCGCGACTGACCACTAGGCCGTAAAATAAAAACAATGGAGACCAACCGATATAGGCGAAAATCCGGGTCGGGCGGTTTACGGCACTTGTCGCCCGACAGGTGATAGGGGCCGTAAACGCGTCTAGATGACCGGAGCCGGTAAAGCCCCAGATTATATTGGTATGGTAGACGGCCACGGGGAAGGCCCCAGCCGTGCCTTTCGACGCGTTCGACGTACAGGTCCGAACGCGCCGAACAAGTGCCACCCTGCACGCTCGACTTCCCGCTCGGGAAGAGTATTTAAACCAGAGGTCTCCGAACCAGAGGAAGAGAAAACTTCGGAAAAGCGAGGAAGTCGAATCGTCGGGTAACCCAGAAGAACACCACGCCCGGTAGCCACGGGAAGCCGCTCTCGCCCACGACGAAGATTTCTCTGCTACCGAATCCGCCCTTCTTAGGGCGAACATCGACGTCGCGTACACCTATGAACTAGGTGCACCATATGTCGCGAGAGGCCCGAAACTTGTAACAGCTTCGGGCGACGCGCCTACCGACCTTGTCAGGGCGGACTCTCCAGCTCGGACAGCGCGCAGAGAACATCGGCCTTCGACGAGGCGTTCCCAAGCGCTGTAACGCGCCGCTGAAACCGGCGCACCGCACCTGCCCGACCAGTGCGCCGCACCGGGTCGACCTGCGCAACCGCGCCGACCGGGCCAACGCATCGCCGCCAGCCGACGACGCAGGCATCAACTCCTCCTCCGACCCACGTCAGCCCACGTCCGCCGGGCAACTCAGGAGAGGTCCAGGAAAGCGCCAGCGAGCGTTCCTTCTCTCCTCCGAACCGGAGGAAACCCGGCGCGAGGGAATATTTCCCCTCGGCGCCTTGACGCAGGACCTACCCCGAGCTCTCGGGACCGAGGCCTCCGTCAGCTCTTTTCAAGTTGTTATATTTTCTACTACTGCTAATTTTGTTGTTATAATTAAGTTACTCCTATCCATTCTGATTTTAGTGGTTGGTGGTCTGACTCTGTTCTTTCTAATATTTTTATATTATCTATGTTTTTTTCTGCGTATGTTCTTTTATTTACTATTATATAATCTATTACTGTTGAACTTATTTTGCTGTTGTATGTAAAAATGCTATCTTTCCCTCCCGTTTTCCCATTTAAAATATAGAAAAATCTTTCTTTTATCCAGTTTATTAATTTAACTTCTTCTGCATTTATTACTTTATCTCTTGACATTCTTTTACCCTTCTCCTTACTGAACCATCCTTCTTTTCGCCTTGAAATCTCATTATATCACAAAGTCCTTTTCCCCTTATTTTTCGCATATATTTTATCCAAATATTCACACTTCCTGTTTTTTTTTACTTTCCATGTACATCACCGCTAGATTAACTATCTTTATTTCTAATTTTATTTTTATTTTAATTGATATGCTAGTCATTTTCATTATTTAATTCAATGATATTTTTTTTTTTTACTTTTTATATTGAAAATAAAACACCTCCCCCTAACTCTTGATTTAAAAAATTTTTTATTCCATAATTTAGTTTGAAATCAATATATTTTTATTTTTTCTATGATGAAATTTATTTTTTCTTCTACTATGCACGTTTCTACTAGCCCTATATTTCTCAATCCTAAATTTTCTTCCACCCCTTTTTTCCAAATTTTATAACCCTGATACATTCCAAACATCCATGTTCATCTTTCTAAATTCTCTATTTTTTAATTTTATAGTTATCATTTTATTAATTTTTTTTTATCGCCTCTGCATATCTTTTCATATTTATCTATGAAATCACAACTTTTTTTTCACTGTACACCTAAATCTCATCTCCAATGATTTTCTTTCCATTATAGTGCCAATTTTTACTATCTTCTCTTAGTATCGTACGGTTTCATGTTTATATTATCTTTTTTATCTTCTTCTGCATTCAATGTTAGCCCCAGCATCCACGTCTCCTCTACTTACCGCCCATGCTTTTTTAACTTTTACATTCACTCCTAATCTCTTATTTATCAAATCATTAATTCTATTCTCTTTATATATAATTACTTTTTTTAAGCCTGAAATTACAATGTTGTTTTGTCTCTTCTCCCTCTCCCTCTGTTCTACAATCCACTCCAGTTGTTCTTTTTTCTTTTCCTCAATCTTCGTATTGCATCCTTCGTTCTCAATTTCAATTAATCTTTTCTCATTATTACATAAATCGTTATTATTATCCTCCCCTTCTGATTCTAATTTATCAATTTTCTATATTTTAGTAATTCGTTTTCATTTATCTTTATTTTATCTTTCATTTCTTCTAATCTTTTGTCCTTCATTTTATCTTTTTCTATTAAATCATTTATTCATTTCTCATTTCATTAATTTTTATTCTTTATTTCCTCTAGTTTTTTTTCTATTTTTTTATATTTCTCGTTAATATCATCTAACATTTTTTGTAAATATTTTTTTCATTTTCTTCTATCATGGTTTTTTTTATTTTTACTACTTCTTCCTGTTATACTATCTTGCTTTATTATTGTACATCAGTTAATGTATTAATTTCCTCCGTTATTAGAGTTGACTATCTTTCTTTTTCTTCATTTAATGATTTTATCTCTTTATAATAAAATTATACGAGACCACGGAAGGATGGGCTGTTTTCATCGCGACAAGCCCAAGAGACTGGTGAAGTTATTTTATGAAAGACGGATCCTGCTGTGCCTGTCCCAGACTAAAAGAGACATACGGGATCAAAATGTTCCGCGGTAGTATCGCTTGTGTATGATCGCAAATGAACAGACGGATACAGATTCGCGCAAATTATTGGAGACAATAGAATACCCCGAATCGTCCGAGTAGGTAGGAAATTTAACATGTAATAGCTTTTCCCCCTAAACCAGTATTCAAGAGGTTTTTATACCAAGGCTAGACGAAATAAATAGTACGAAGCCGAACTTGCCAACGGGGGAGAAGATTTTGGCGATAGAACGTCTCGGCGGTTTCCTGCATGCATGGGAACGCATGGACACGACCGGAACGGACCGATGCCAACATCGAAAAGACCGGTTACCCGTTTGACAGAGGCTGGGAAGCCCAAGGATTTTATATATATTTTTATATATATATATATATATATACGAATCAGGTAATAATATTAATGCAACTATCACGAGGAATTCAAAACTTAAAAATAAAGTGTCAAGATATAAAGTATAAAAACTTGATACTCTGTAAAAATACTATTATAAATTTTAATTAAATATATAATTGCTGTGAAGCATTATTTCTTCTTTTTACATGATATACAAATAAACTAGTTAAAACTTGAATTTAAAAAAACTTTTAATTAAATGTTTGTAATTAAATATATAATTAAATTGTTTATTTAACTTTGGTATAGTGATTTTACCGGGAATATATTTATAAGATATTTTTGTATTTTAATAACGATATAAATTCGTCTAATTAATTTCTATAAAATGTTATGCTTCAGTAACTATGAGAATTAGTATAATCCAGGTGTATGCATGCTCAAAATGTACTTTTTCTGTTATACTATTAACACATTTTTTATTGTGTATTTTATAAAAGTTAAAACTGAAATAGATTTTGCTAAAAAATAAATCTTTCTTGTAAAAATATAATTTTTACTTACTAATATTTTAAAATTTATTTATTTATTAAAATATTAATGGTGAAAATTAAATAAAAAAATTTATATAACATATATTTATGTAATATATATTTCGAGTAGATAAATAAGGATAAAATGAATAATTAATAATTCTTTTTTAAAACCTTTTTTATAATGACTACTTCGAAATGTAATTTATATTCTTCAATCTATATTCTACAAATTAGATATTTTAAACATTGATTAAACACTTCCAATAGTTTATTTTCCTTTATCGGTTTATTATAACTTTACCTTCTTCATTAAGTTAGATTTTTTTACTTTTAAACTCTCTCTGTCTCTCTCTCTTAGATTTTCTTCTCTCTATGTTGAAAAAATTTATTAAATTATAAATTTATCTTTTCACAACTTTTACCAAAATTTTAATGATTTTTAAATTTTACTTAAACTTTAACATGATAAAACTTACAATGAAGGACTGCTTTAAGAATTTTTTATTAAGACAATTGCTGGATAGTGAAATTTTACGCAATATATTGTTACATTTAAAAATAAAATAATTTAATACTTGGTATTGAATGTGATATAAAATAAAATATAATTAAAGATGTGTAATTAATAATTCATAAGATATTCAAGTAGAAAAAAAGTAAAAACCTTTGATTTTTACATAAATATTGTAAATCATATTTTTAAAAAATTTTTTGAATCACCGAGGACAATAAATTTAAACGAATGTTTGGAATTTTTAAAGTAAAATATATAAAACAGTTGTGTTGAATCATCATTGCTAACAAAATTTGTATCTCCTATCATATCCCAGAAAGTAACTAACAATTTAACAATTACATGCACGAACAAAATGCACAATAATCTATAATTATTGTATACTACTGCAGTTGTTGATTATGAAACAGGTTCATAGTCGCGACATGGGAAAAAAACAAATATTTTAAAAAGAAAAGATTATATTCACTAGCAATATGCGTAGTAGTATTTCGAGAAATCCGAGAGCATCTTGTTTTCTAGAATTAAAAGAAATAAATATAGCAACAATTTATAGGAAGAAAAAATAGAGAGTAATTAGAAAGAATTAGATGAAATGAGGGGAGAAAAAAAGGAGGATCAAATTATTACGTGATTTCAATGAAAGAGCAGAATAAGCGGGTGGATAGATTGACAAATAGAGAAAGGGAGGAAGATCATCCAGAGACAAAACAATAAACAAAGAAGGAAAAAAATATTGAATTGGGTAGAAAAAAGAGCACTATATATTTTAAATGGTTAATACGGAAAGGAGGACAGTGGATTTATATTTAAGTAAATCGGATTCTTCAGTAACTGATTACCAACCCTTGATGATCAAGTTAATACATAAAGTTACGAAAAAAGAAGAAGTAAAAATAGTTAGAAGTATATGAACAAAAGAGATAATCGAGGATTATAAGAAGAAATTAATACAAACAAAAATTAAGCAAAATAATACATGGATGGACTTGAAAGAGAAAATGAAAAGTTTGGCCACTGGTAAAGAAAATGTCTGTGAAACAATGAAAATGAAACATGGTGAAACGAAGAGTATTGGAAGCTCAAAAAGTAGAAGAACTTTATACAGTTTACAAGGTACATAATAAAGAAGAGAATAGGAATATTTTGAGAAGAAAAAAGAAAAGAAAGAATAAATAAAATAAGCAAGAAAAAATAAATCCGGAAAAGATTCTGGAAATTACTAAAGGAAGAAAAAAGAGAAAAATAGATGAAAATATAAAGAAAGAAGAATAGTTGAACCAGCTTCGGGGTATTTACAAATTAAAGAACATAGAAGATAAGAAAAATGAGGAGATATATTTGAATGAAACATACATTTTTAATAAATTTCTTTTTTACATATTAAAGTAGTAATAATTAAAATAATATTATTTGTTTTTATTAATTTATTATAAACGTAAATTTGTTGCTAAAATTTTAATTATTACGATAGATTTCAATGATATAAAAACATATAATTAAAAAAATTAGTTATAAATAATGATGATATAAATCGTCATTTTTAATAATATGAAATCAGAAATAATCTATAACAAATATTAACAATATTGTCAATCAAAATGGATAGTACTTAATAATAGTCGAAAATTTATTATATTGGTAACGTTTTAAAAAACTTATAAATAATTTTATCTTTAATTTTAAATTTTTTTTATTTATAATATATCTATTTAATTTTTAATTTTTTAACATTACAAATAAATTTTTATATCCATTTAATTTTATATTTTTTAAATTATACTGAAAAAAAATATTCTACAATATCATACAATTACGTTTTATAATTATATTAAAAAGCGTAGAAAAACATTTTAGTTGTTCATAAAAATATAAGATAATTTAGTTATTTCTAGTTGTACACAATGAATTGTATATAACGAAAAAATAAGAATATGATTTTTATTAACAAAAGAATAAAGAGAAAATATATGCAGATAAATCGAGAAGTAAAACCTAAAAATAATGCATGAAAAATAGGAAAGAAATAAGATTCAGAAAAAGAAAAAGCAACAAAGAAGTTAAAAATTACATAGAGGAAGAATATGGTTTAGAACGTAGAGGAATTAGAGAGAATGAACGGGCAAGATTAAAAATTTGTATTGAGTAGAGAAATGTTAAACTGAAATATATACTAAAACAAAAGCTTAAAAGAATAAAAATTAAAAAAGTGGAAGATTTAGCAAGTACGGTGGAGAGGAAAAATAAAAGGAGAGATTCAAAGTAAAGGACAAGTTCTTGCAATAAAAAAGTGCCATAATTTTAAGAGAAATGAAGATTGAACTAGAAGAATATATAAAGGCATGGGTTACGAAAAAGGTAAACATAGAATATAACATTTGAGTAGTATATATGCAGGGAGAAAAGAAAAACTTAAAAAAATAAGCACTATATAAGAATGGAATAAAGGAAGCTCAATTTGACAAGTCGATTTTAACGCTCTAGGAAAGATATATAGGTATTTTAAATAAAAAAAAATGAGGGAGAAGTATACGCGTATTCCAATTAAATAGGAGCTTCGATTATTAACTATATAATAGTCGATCAGGAGAGTGAGAAGAAGATATAAGGGTAAAGATAGTAAACAAAGTAGAATCTGACCATCAATCTTTACGGATAAAGTTATAGAATAAAATAGAAAATGAGTGGAATAAGGTAAAGAAGAGGAAAAGAGGTTTGAATAGAAGAAATAGCGAAGAAGTATAAGAAAATAAAAGGAGGACTTGATTGATTGCATCAGAAAAATTTATATAGAATCCAAAGCAAAAATAAAAAGAGGAGATACTTGCGTAAATAAAAACCGAGACAACTTAAAGTACTATGACCGATGAGCCTGACACTATTTAATATAACATTGACAAATTTGGAAGAGAAACTAAAAAAATTCAGCATAAATTCAAGCATAAACGTAGAAAAATAAGGATTAGATCAATTATATATGCAGACGATACTGTAATATTAGCAAAAAGTGAAATGGAATTAAAAGAGCTATTATATATAGCAAAAGATGGTTCAAGGAGGACTTCAAATCAAAAATAAAATTATTTGATGCATTCATTGAATATACTATTCTAAGCCGAAATTTAGGGATGAGAAAACTGCAATACAGAAAAAGTGCAAAAAATACATAAAATGGATATTGAATTTACAAAAAAACAATACTTTAGGTAATATTATGATAATAGAAACAAAAAAAAAATAGGATATAAATAAAAACAATTAAGAGAACAATAAATTATGATAACAAAATTTTAAACAAAGACACGGAAATCCTTAGAGTGCATAAAAATAAGTATAGTAAGAAAAGTCTTTGAACGGAAAAACAAATGTAAGAAAAATAACTACGTGGCAAAAAAAAATAAACTTATGGAATAATTTGGGATAGTCAATTTACTTTAAAGAGAAAAAATAAAAATGGGTCAATTAAAATGAGAAGAAGTAAAAGCATTAAAAGAACTATAACTACATATTTGAATTAACAAACTGGAAACTTCAAAATAAGAACAAAATTAAACATTTCATAATATAAAGTATACTAGAAAACAATGTATTTAAGGAAAGAATAAAAGAGAAAAAATAAAATATGGAATTAAATTATTGGCTATTTTTGAAATCGGTAATAAAAAAAAACACAAGTATATTGTACAAGATACATTGGATTACGTTGAGACGGAAGCAACAGAGTGAAAAAGAGGCAATGAAGTGAGCCGAAAGAAGAAAAAAAGAAGAAATAAAAAATGAATAAATAGATAAATATAAATAGTAAATATTAATATATAAATATAATGCAAAAATATATAAGATTATATAATATGAATATGTGTAAAAATCAATTTAGAAGTCAGAAATTTAAATAATAACGTGTAAATTTTTTGTAAATAATAATAATAGATATAATAATAATGACATAATATTTAGTTTTGACATTTACTTTTTTTATCTCTTTTATTAAGATTAAAAATATAATAGTTTTTATATTTAAATTTAAAAATCTTGTTTCATTTAATTATAAATAGACTGTTATATGTGCAAAATAAAATAATATTCATATTTAATAAATTTCACCTATCTTAATGAAAATTAAGTTATTTAAATATATCTACTATTTTTACAGAAAACATAATAACTAATACTGTACAGCAATAAATATATATTATAATATTTGGCTCTTCAAAAAAACTTATGAATATGAAAAAAAAATTTTAAATAATAAAATAATTAAAAATTTTGTGACTATTTTTATTTCAATAATCCATTATATTTATATAATTGAAATAATAAATTTAAAAAGAATGAATGATTACATTATATCGATTATTTATAAGAACAATTTGTGACAAAATAATTTTTTTATAATTCAATATACGTTCGGATAAATTAAAAACATTTAGCAATAATTCATTTAAAAATAAATTTTATTTAAATTTAAAGTAATTATTAGTCATTGATTAAATAATTAATTTACTAAATGTACTAAGTTTATTAATAATAAGCTACTTTTGTACAGTGATTTCAAAGTTAAATATTTAAATGAATTCTAAAGAATATTAAAAGTTTTTCTGTAAACATGTAAGCTTATTATTTATACGTTTTTATAAAAAAATATTTTTATTGTATTTTATTTTATTTTATCTTATTATTTATCATAATTACTTCTTCACAATCTTCTGAACGTCTAGCACTAGCAGGATAATAATCAACAAGTAGTGGTCGAGGCCTTTGACCAATGCCTAAAGGTTGTTGTAATCCACATGCCTGTTCTTCATTAGTAATTACTGTTACCAAAGTTTTTATAACTTGTTCATCTAATTGAGTCATCACTTTATTAGGATTTTTCATGCGTCGTAAGAATAATGCATTCCATTTTTGTCTCAAGTGTAGAACTAATTGAGCACCCACTGGATCGATTTTAAATACTATCCAATCATCAAGTTTTAATACTGTAGTTCCTTTGTGACTTTCATCAACCTCTGAATCAGATTCACTGTCAGGCATTGCTATCAATAATAAATAGTTAAAATATTACATATTTGACATATATAAACGTGTTAAAATACTTTTATTTACATTCTGCTTCATAAATTACATCCATTGGTAATCGTGCAGGTCCACTAAATATTACTACAGTAATTGGATTGATTACAGTCACAGTTTTGGCATAACAAAATCTTCCTGAACGGTTTATTTCCTCATAAAGCATCCAATCAGAAGGTAAAGAATTTACATTAGATGCATGCATTTCAGCTGAAGTTGCCTTGAATGATTTTGAAAAATCTCTTAAAGTGGATGATGGATGAAAAAAGACCTGTACTTCCTTCCTAAAAAATATATGTATATTTTTTATTTATTTAAATACTACATTCTTAATACTCCAATTTTAATACGTATGTATGTATTTTTAAGTTTTATTTGCATTCGATTTTTAAAACTATTCTTGTAGATTAATACTCACTGGGTCCGAAGTTGAGAATGTTCTCGATCCACTCTAATTAAATTTGGATATAAGCCAGCTGTTAAAGCTGCTTTGACAACAGCCCAATTTTCAGAATTAGAATTTAAATCTCGAATATCACCTGATCCTCTGGCTTTTACAAAACCAGAAGCTCGAAGTTGACCAAGAACCTGAGTTCTCATACCAACAATCATTTCCATTACAGCAGCTGAAATAAAATTTTTTTCACAGAATACTTTCTCCCAACCATTAGCTCTAGAATTCTGCCAAATTTGAAAAGCTCTCAAAACTGCCATATGATCTGAATAAGTACTAGCTGCAAATTCTTTACGAGCAAGCATTGCTGCTTGTTTTCTTGATGGTTGAAAAGGAATAACAAATGGATCTCTGAAATAATATTATTATAAAATAATAGAATATTAATTTTTAAAACATTAACATTTTACTTACTTATATGCTAAACTGCATACTATTGTTAAAATAGGATCTAAACATTTTAAAACAACTGCATAAAGTAGCATTTTCCCTAAACGAGGTTCAATTGGTAAATCAAGTAAATGACTCCCCAATTCTGTAAGATCTTCCCACGGATCTAACGCATCAATTGTTTTAAGTAACTGAACTGCATTTCTAGTTATAAAATTAGAAGGAGGTTCTACAGCTCTTTCTAGAAATTCAACTATTGGAGTATTTCCAGGAGCTAAATGCTTTGTGTAAAGACAAAGTTGTTGTAAAGGTAATCTTAACATTTCTGGAGTCTGATTTAGTTGCATATTATTGAAATGAAAAGAAGTGTACAATCGATAACAAATACCCTTTTGGCATCTAGCAGCTCTACCAGTACGCTGTTGTGCACATGCTTGAGATATCCAGTTAGAACGAAGCATACAAACACCAGATGCAGAATCAAATATTTTTTCTTTTATTTTACCAGAATCAATAACATACACGACATCATCAATGGTTATACTAGTTTCAGCAATATTAGTAGAAAGAATAATTTTTCGAAAACCTTGAGCACTAGGTCTAAATACTCTTTTTTGGTCACTCGTTTGCATATTCGAATGAAGAATTAATAAATTGAAACGGCTACCTAGATTCATTTTATTTTCTCCATTAATTTTTTCTCTCATAGTAACAATATCATCATAACCTGGTAAAAATACTAAAATAGATCCCATAGGCATTTTTAAATGAATATGTGTAATTAATATTAAAAGAAGATTATAATTAATATTGTCATCATTGAATGAATTATAATAAATATCAAGTAATATTTTATCATCCTCTGATATCGATGCATTTTTGATTTTTGATAACTCATTTTCTTGTATTGTAAAATCATATGTTTTCATGTAAGCTTTTATAAACTCGGCACATTCTACTTGATTCATATTTTTTGCCCAATCAAAAGCAGTCCAATTATTACAAGATCTAAGATTTAAATTAGCACCAAGATTAAGAAGTTGTTCTACAGTATTAAAATAACCATATCCTGCAGCAATCATTAATATAGTTACATGTGTTTCTGAATGTTGATAATCTATAGAAACATTTTCTGAATACATCAAGTGTAAAATTTGATTTAAATCATCTTCTAATCCAGAGAACCATATATCAATTATAAATTTATCCATTTTCTCTATTAACCAAGGCTCCAATTCAACTTTTTCAAAAATAGGCTCTGTATGTTGATTTATAGTTGGATTCATAGTTGAAATAGATTTTTCTTTATGCTTGTTAAATTTAAATTGTAACATATACTGAATCCAAGAATCTAAAATATTTTGTTTTTCTTTATTATTTAAATTTTCTTTTCCTTTATCTAACATCTCTTTTGTTATATAATTTGTCATTTTTAAAATTTCATCTATAAAATAAATATCAACATCATATAGTTTTCCAGGTATATTAACTACTGGACAATTATTAAAATATTTAACAAATATAGAAATATCAATAGTTGCACTCATTAAAATAACTTTTAAAGATCTATATTTTATAAGTGCATCTTTCAGTGCAATTAATAAGAAATCACAAAATCTGTCTCGTTCGTGAACTTCGTCTACTATTATATGAGTTATTACTGCTAATGCAGAATCTTCACCCATTAATGTTCTTAAAAGTACACCATTCGTACAATAAGTTAAAAGAGTTTTTGGAGCAACTCTACTTTCTAATCTTATTTGATATCCAAAAGTTTGCCCGATTTTTTCATCTCTTTCAAATGCAACTCTTTCAGCAACTGATACAGCTGATAATCTTCTTGGTTGAGTACAAATTATTCTACATGTTTGATTCTTTTGTTGACAGTTTTCTAAAATAAATTGTGGAATTTGTGTGGTTTTTCCACAGCCTGTTTCCCCTACAATAATCATGACTTGATTAGAAGAGAGTGTTTGTAAAATTTCTTCTCTTTTTGTAAATGCAGTCAATGAATTACGGAAATTAAGTACATCATAATTAGTCTTCAATTGTGGTACTTGTGGTATACTATTATTTAATCTTCCCATTGCTTTTGTATTAGTATTAACTAGAATATAAGTATATGAAACATAATTACAAATATTTAAGTTTGGAAAATAAACACAATTAATGAATAGAATATTAATTCACAAATTATTTTTTCTCCATACAATTAAAAATAATATTTTACACAAAATGTGTAAATTCTTACTCTCTGTTTCTATTACTCTTTCTCTTTCAGTAGGAGGTAATAAATCCCTGCGTTCTTTGCTGTCAAGAGGAAACTTCTTAATTAAATTATATATTGATTGCCTTGATAACTTTTGTAATTTAATAATAGCATCTTCTTGAACTATTGTAGAATATTCTCTTTTATATACTGTTAAAAACCGATTAGCTCCACGACTACAAAATAAAATATTTTTAAAAATCATTGCAATTTTTCAATAATTAATAAGTCAAAATTACCCTCTGCTTTTTGATTTAAGCCCTATTTGACGAGCTAAATCATGAATATAAGCTCTTTCTTCAGCAGAATATGAAGAAGGAAATTCTAATTCTTTTTGATCGGTGGTTTCAATTAGTTTCTTAATCGTTAAATTAACAGCAATTCTTGTATCTTCTCCTACTTCGGGATATTGATAAAGTCTTCGTCGAAACATTGTTATAATTTTTATAAATAATCAATAAAAAATTCTGAAAATATAGTTTATGCAGGAAAGAACATAACGAATGATTTATGTATTACAAAGTACAAAAATTCTATAATTTGTTTCATTTTTAATTCATTTAAAGAGTATAAATTCTCGATCTAAAAATATTAAATACATTAATTGTTATATATTTTTTATCAATATTATAAATTTATGATACAAAAAATTTAATATAAAAAACAAATATGAAACAATTATTAGGCTTACATAAATATTTTTCGAAAAACTCTTTTATAAATTTCCTTTTATGTTATTTCTAAATATATATATTAGATAAAAAAAAGAATATAATTAAAATTATTATATGGGTTGAAATCGTATCTTCTTTAAGAAAAACAATATTTGTAATTTATTATACAATTGAGAATATATAGTTTTAATTATATATAAAAACATTAGACAATTCTAAGAACTATAAACTCTACTTATATTAAGAATTAAGGGAAGAATGAGGAGGGGATTGAGTTATACATAATAGATCATCCGCAGGTAAAATTCTACATCTTGTTTATCTTCATTGCGACTTATACATCACTTAAACGACAATAATATTTAAATTTCATATAATTTTCTTCACGAGATGTTAAAATAATTAAATACAGATATTTGTGTTTAATTTTAATTAAATTTTATAAGAATGTCGATATAACTAAATATTTATTTCAATAACAAAATATGCATCAAACGTTAATTATATTAAAATGAATTGCAAAAAATCATTTTCAATTAAATTTTTTAATAATTAAACATTTATTTCAAAGAAACATTATAATACAATATCTAGTCGAAATAACTGTCAATTATTATTTATATAAAATTCTAATAAAATAAATTCCAATTTATTAAATTCTAATAAAATAAAATCTAATTTATTTAAATCAAATTAAATAAATTCTAATCTATTTAAAACGTAATTTTTCAGATTAATTTACTGTGTTATTGTTTATAATAAAATCTATTTGCACAACGGGTGCAATATCATAGCGGATTTTTGTATAATTATTTAAAAATTTGATTTATATATTGTATAGGATTAAAGTAAGATGAATTTATTTTAAAATATTGACTGACTATTCATCATAGTGTAGCAGATATTTAACTACCAACTATTGTAAACGCTTCTAAAAGTACCTAAGGTACTTGATATCGATATTGTTGTCTTCATTTCCATTTTTCTGTGTGAATATTCGAATTGTTTAAGTTCACGAAAATTGAATTGTAATTATTATTTTTTGTAACCATTTATGATTTACTACTCGTATTATAAGGATTGGAGTTTAGAGAATATCCTTCTTTCTAATATCACTAATATCACACAATTAATATACTAAGCCACTAGTATATTAATCGAAGATTTCGACTCTCTCATAAACCACGCTACCTCACTTTTGAAACAGAACATGTCACATTTTTCTGTAAACTTTATCATATTTTCTTCATTGTCCACATTGCTTCTTTTGATAACATAAAAATCATCGATTATTTATCGTCCAACAATCTGTTAGTGATATTTATGATAAGCTCTAGACTAGTTGTAATACCTCAGAGAACTCAAAACCTTGTTTATTATTTTTTTTTCTATCACCTATATTTTCTTCTCCATACACCAAAATTTATTTTCTTGAATTATAAATGGTGAAATGTTCTATCCTAGTATATGAATGTAAACTAATGCAATTACGTAACTTGTTTCTACACATAAATGTATATAGAATTTACTAGTGTTGTAAAACCTTTTATTATTAACCCAAAATAGATTCACTAATTATTACTACTTATACTGGAAGCGTATCATAAATAATTAAAAACTTTTAATAAATAAGGATAATCTTTATTTAAAATTTTTAAAAATTCAAATGAAGATCTATTAAAGGAAAATGTTGCTCTTCTTTAATTTCTATTAAATAAATTTTATTAAAAAAGGTACAGACAATTTTTTGGAAAAATATATTTAGTATATAACTAAACGCTAAAATATATTAAGTTTATAAGTCAAAAAATTACTAAAACTCATATAAAAATTCATATATAACCATATTTAATATAAACAAATTTAGGATATTAAAAAAAAATGTGATATTATCCTATGGAAATCAATAAGAGATGTTAATTTTAAAAATAAGATTTTCTGATATTTGTAAATTATAATTGGTCTAAATAATAACAATCAATGTCATTATACGCAATTATATAATATTCCTTATTATATATGTGCTTGAAATTATTTGTATCCGTAAAATTTTAGATATTAAAAAGTATTTTAAAATATTTATTCTACATTTTAAATAAGTACTAACCCGTTGAATCAGAAGCAAGAAAAAAATACAACATCTTTCCATCTACTCAAACTCGCTGATAAAATCAAATAAATCAGAAAATTAAACCATTCGCATCAAAGATATGTTATCAAAAACAATTAGCAAAAAAAAAAATATATAGGGTAAAAGATGAGAGACAACTCTTGATCTAATATTTTAGATGAAAATCACAAAACGAAACATTTTCTCTACAATTGAAAAAAGTTTTGTCTAGTTTAATTATTTTAAAGTAGTACAAATCATATAAAAAAATATACTCCACATCTGACTTATTTATGAAATTAAAACTTTTTAGAATTTTATTGGATTTTATTTATATTAAATAAATACCATATATGTAATAATATTGTACGGTTAAACTGAAATTAAATGTCTTGGGAAAGGTAATAAATTCCAATTCTAAAAATTTTATTTGCATACAGTGCAATCTTAAAATAATATTCTTTCTTCTTTCTGTAACATATTAAATTCACATTAACAAACACGGAAAAATCGGATAAAGTTTAAGGAAAAAAATGTTAGACAGCACATTCAATTGGTAAAACAACCTTGCCAAAAAGAGACTAAGTGCTGCAAAGTTGGTGAAACTTAACAAGCAAAACAGATTATATTAGAATACTTGTTGTTTTCTACATCTATTGCATCCTTGCGAATAACAAAAAACGATAATTACTTTTTTGCAAAATTAGATAAACAAATTTTTTAGCTAGATCGAATAGGAAAAGTTAAAAAAGAATGGTACAGCGTATTACAAGAAACTGTACTCTAAAGAAAAGTGTGTAAAGTTAGTTACAATAATAAATTGAAGGGAATTTTAACGGAAAATTAAAAATAAAGGCAGATGAGGTAGTGCAAAGGAATTACTAATGCTATTGTACACGCTATAGTTTTATTTATTTAATACATATTTCATTTTTTTATTAATAGTGTACAGCTAAGTATTTTTATAATATATATCAATTATTCAAAAGTTATGTATATTCAATGTCTTAAGCGAATAAAATTTTGATATATTAGGATTATTAATGAAGATGAAAAAGAGAAAAGTTAAAGTTCCGCGCTGAGGAGATAGAAAAAAGAAAGATAAACAAGATACGGATAAAAAAAAAGGAAGAGTATACAAGTGAGATGAAAATCTTTATGAAGAACACGTGAAGGAAATTGAGAATGAGTAATTGACTGAAGAACTTGAGAAGAGAACGAAAAGAATGAACGAGAAAGAATATAAAAGTTATAAAAGGAATCTGAAAAATGAAAATGAAAGAAACTAAGAAAGGCATAAAAAAATGAAGGATAAAATAAAGGAGTTCGAAGGCAGGTTTAAAATGGATAAAATCAGACGAGAGAGAGAGAAATAGAGATAGAGAGAGAGAGAGAGAGAGAGAGAGAGAGAGAAATCAGAGGAAAATAAATAAAGCAGATTTTAGAAGAGAAGGAAAGTAAATTAAAAATGAGAATATAGTAGTCCAATAAATGAATGTCAAAGAAAATTACACGAGGAACAAGGAAGAGAAATGGAGTGGTTTAAATGAGTTTTAAAATACAAAAATGGAAGAAGAAAAAATAAGCTAGGGGTAATAAAAAGAAAAAGTGTATTAAAGGTAAATAGTGTGCATGAGGAAAAGGCAACATTTAAACAAAAATATAATAGGAAAAGGTATTTAAACTATATTGGAAAGTGAAACAGTAAAGCGAAGGGGGGCTTTTAATATCAGTGTGGTGGAGAAAAATTTGATAGAAACCAATAAAAGGTAATAATTTTATTTTAAAATAACATACAATAAAAATAATAATACTCAGTGGATAGAGAAAAGGGGACTTTTAGTTTTAAATGGAAAAAAGTATATGAGAACAGGTATTTTACAAATCGTAAAAATGCAGAACCGGACAATGAAATAGATATAATGGATATGATGAGTAGAATAGAATTTGCTCACCAACCATCAGAAATTAATTTATTCCAAGATTTAGAGAAAATGAGAATCGAAGAATAAAAATAAGACATTTTCGTCAGAGGAAATAATAGAAGAATACAGAAAAATAATAAAAGATTTTAATCATATTTAAATTTACAATTTAATTTTAAAAAATCAAAATTAAAAGTAAAGTAAAAAGATCCTAAAAATTTAAAAACCAAAATAATGAAATTTAGAAAGAAAGGAAGAAAGCAAACATGGTGTTATTATTTCAAATGGAAAGGAGTCAAAATTAAAATATTTAAGTAATTCACATATTTAAAGCACAGATTTTTAAAAATAATAGGAATTAGAAATACATCAAATTTCTAATCAAAAGAGCAAAAATTATATTAAGAAAAATATAACAAAAAGTTGATTGAAAGAACATTTTAAAACAAAAATGAAAATATTCAATGGGCTAATAGAAAATTTATTATTATATGGGACTAAAATCTGGAGTTAGAAAAATTACGAATTAAGTACAAAAGATATGTATAAATGGGTTACTTGTATCTAAGTTGATTCCATTATTATCTTAGATTTAAAGAGAAGAGCAAGAAATAAAGCATCAAAGGTATGGATTATAAAATAAGAAAAAAAAAGAAAAGTTGTGGGAACTCTCAAAGTTAAATAGAATTCAAAAAAGGTTAAGTATTCGGAATGTATAGAAATAAGAACAAGAGGGACATTCAGAGTTTTGAGGATAAAAGTATAAATTTAGGCAAAATATTAGAAGGTCAAGTTGTTATTGAACCATAGAAATTCAAAAGAAGTGAGGCAATAGAAAAAAGAAATACAGGTAATGAAAGGAGACCAGAAAATGTAAATTTGTATAATGTCTAAAAAATCAAAATATGGCAATGTATATTAAACAAATTATTTTAGAAAATATAAAAGGAAAAATTGTTGTAAATAACAGCAAAGAAAAAAACAAGAAAATGGATATTAAAATATTGGTGTGATTTAGAATGGACAATGAAACGAAAAAAGTTAATAAACACTGATTGATAAGGAAGGAAACAATATTAAGATTGTGGAATAAACAAAAGAATGAATTACATACATTTTAGAACATGCAATTATGTATCAGTGGGAAAATATTTCGAGAGAAGAAAAGGAAGATATTATACAAGATTCATTAGGTAAAAAAGGAAAGAAAGAGAGAGATTGATGTGACGTAGGAAGGTAGTAGGAATAAAGAAGAAAAAAAGAAAATTATGCTAATTAATGTGTGTGAAATTTGTAAAATTTGAATTAGTGATAAATTACTAATAACAATGAATACATTTTATAACAAAATTAAAAATTAGAAAATCAAGGATATAAATAAATTCTGTTCATCTAAATTTTATGTAACTTTATAATTTTTGTACTGTTAATATATTTTTTTTTGTCCATAAAAATGTAATATAAAATTAAAACTTTATTTTTATATTTTTTATAAAAAAACACTTATTTTTCTAATGAAATGTTTAAATGACATTATTATAAAATTATAAAACTTTTAATTTACCTGAATAATAATGTCAATCTATCTATAATATTTAGATGAGATAAATTATCTCGTGTTTGAAATTCTTACGCGCTTCGGTAGGACTGTGAATAATAAAAAGATTAAATACCACATATGGAATGCAGTATTCACTTCTATATTTTATATCTTTCCTTTTAATCCATTAAATATTACTTTTTTATACAAATCATTATTTTTACTGTATTCAAAACGCGCAATTATTTTTAATTGCATTGGTAATTAAAAGTACAGAAAATTTTTTGAATGATTATAAAAAAAAATATCATAACCGAGGAATCGCAGAAGCGCTTATTTACAAGTTCAAAATGCGCAAATTTTTTAAATAAATATATTTTTTAATACTGTTTTTGAAATGTATGAAATGTTTAAATTTTTGTTATTAAATTCTGTTTTATATTTTGCATGAAAAAATTCAATGGTTGTTTGTAAAGTTTTATCAGATTTGAATACAGTTTACAAAATAAAAATTATGCAGGTTTGTTGCCTTGAAGGTTGTGAAAGTTATAAATATATTACAAAACAGAAAATAGGCTATTTCAAGTAAGTTTTTTTTTTAAATTGTACAATTTTTTTATTAATTTAATTAAATACTATTTTGTTTACATTTGTACATATTTTTATTTACTCGTACACACAAATATATGCATATTTACAAAACTTATAAAACTTAAAATCGTGTACAAATTAAAAATTATTTCAATATCAGATGTTTATAAATTAAAGAAAAAACATAAAGAATTGCATATTTAAATATTATAAGTTTTGATATTAAAAATTTGTAAAAATGTGTTTAAACGGATTGGTTAATCTATAGCTTTTTTAATTTAATTGAACAAAATTAATTTACTATAAATATTAATCACTTAACATAATTTTTAATGATATTTATTTATAATATAAATAAACGACATATTTTTATATTTATATCATAAATCTATGAATTTGAATAAGTTTGCTTAAATATTAATTGAAAAATTTTATTTACAAAATAACAAACTTTTTAAAATGTAATATTTACAAATTAAATCAATTCTTATTAGCAATACTTTGCTCTTTTAATATTTAGATATTAATAATAATTAATTAGAATCCTAATTATTCTTATCATGAAAGATGTTTTTATTAATATGTAATATATAAATTTATTATAATTTTTTATTAAAATATATCACTTTATTAGACATAATACATAACACTTAGTATATTTAAGAGATGAATAAATTTTAGGTGAGTGTTATAAATTTTTATATTTATTTTGAACTTAAAATTAGATTATAAATATATAATTAAAAAAAATATTTTTTATATTGTTATTATATAAATTCTCAGTTTACAAGTTTGTTTTAATTAAAACTTAATCCATATTTAGATAATTTTTATTTATTTTATATTATAATTTTATATAAGTTTATAATAGTATTAATATTATTATGTATCAAAAAATATAAATTAATTAAAAGTACGTATATTTATAAAAATAGAATGTTTTCAAAGTATTTTAATGGTACTTATCAATCTAGTATCCTTTAATAAATTAATTACATATGTATTAAAATAAAATAAATGAAAATATATAATATGTTCAAAAATTTTATATTAAACAGAATTAAAAACAAAAATTAATGATTTTTTTTAGATTTCCTACACATAACAAACCATTACTTCAAAAATGGTTAAATCAAATTAGAATACCAAATTGGTTACCTTCAGAATTTCAACAAATATGTAGTACACATTTTCATATTGATGATATTGATTTTTCACATAAGCAACCAAAATTGAAGGGTAATGCAATACCAATGATATTTCCATTAAAACACTTTCAAAATATTTATATAGATAAAATAAATAATGATACTGTACAAGGAATATCAACAAAAAGATTTTCGAATAAAATGGAACCTGCACAACAAATTATTATGAGTAGTCCCAGTAGTATTCTGCATACTTCACCAAAGTCATCATCAATGGTATTATTATGTACGCCAACACAGGAGTCAAATAATATTTCTAATTTGCATATTAGTTCTCTGCAAAGTTCTAATATTTCTATGAAAAAAATTCCCATAAAAAATGATCTTACTAAAACTGAATCTCCAGAATTATCTGCATTAAATCCATATGTTTTAATTATATCAGATAACAAAGAGGCAAGAATACCTTTTAAAACTGAATCACTTAAAAAAACACATGCAATATTAAAAATACAAATTGATAAAAAAATTAATTCTGTTTCATCAAATAATACATTAATCAATTCTTTAATTAAAACAAATAAATGTAATCAAATGAGTGAAGCAAATGATAGTTCTTTTAAAAAAACTTATATGGAAGAAGTAGAAGTAGATGACATCTCATCATCTAAAATTGTAGTGTTTAAATTGGATTCATCTACTGGAGAAATAACAGTATTGAAAAAAGACAAATTTAATGTTGAAACATCTGCTACAATAAATAATTTTAAGTAAGTGCGAATTATTTTTATTTTTTTTTTTTTTTATCTATAAATTGATTTTAGTAGACTATTTGTACATAAAAATTGATATTATTATTGTTATAGATCTTTAAATGATAATTTAAAAGAAAATTATTTGGCAGTACAAGAAAATTCAAATAAATTTGAAAAAAATCAAGAAAGATTAACAAATTTTAAAGAAAATATTCAAACATTAAAAAGTACCGCGGTTGTAGTTTCAAATCCCTATTCTAAAATAAATAATTTAAATATTAATACAGTAAGTGAGTTAAATGTTAATATAAAAAATATTACAAAAGACTTGCAAAATTTTGCTGAAAAAGTAGATTCAGATTTAAAAAAAAATGAATCATATAAAAATCAACTTAATACTTGTGTAAAAAGAGGTGCAGAAAATTCTAAAAATAAACAAAATTTGGATCACGATTTTTGTGTTATAAAAAATGATGTACGAAAAAGAAAAATCGATATAATATCAATGAATTCAAAAATAGATACAAATAATAAAATATCAAAGGATGCTAAAAAAGCAAAAAAAGATATTAAAAAATCAAATATGAAATTACAAATAAAAAAAGAATCTACACCAATTACTGCAGAAATTTTTTCATCTAAAAAAATATCTTAATTTGAAAAATCTACATTTTATAAATATTAACAAAATGAAATATGTTCAATAAATTGAATCATTAAGGTTTTTGGCATAAATCAATATTTTTAATTAATTTTGAAATCTGATTTTAATGGAACAATTTCTTTTTTAAACTATATGTACATTTTTCATTGTAAATAAATGCATTCTCATTAATATTTTTCTTTTATTTTTATATAATTAAATGTTTTATATATATTTATCTTATTATAACTAATTATTTTGTTTTATTATATAATATATATATTGTATTATTTTATTCTCTTGCAATCTTGTCAGGTATTGAATTTTGTTTATCTTCTGTGCTGATCAAATATTTTAAATTAGTATTTGTACTTGAACTTGACTCTTCTGTGGAAAACTCAATGGCTGATTCCTTAACAAGTTTCTGTTGCACTACTTCTTTTCCAAGATTAGATATTAAATTCAAAGAATTTTTAGAAATTTCAGGCAAATAAATATCCATAGTTAGATTTTTCACAGGTAAAAGAAATTTAATAGGCTTAATAATATATTTTTTATTTAAATACGATATTTCCTATTAAATAAATTAATACTTAAGTAATTTAATTATTCTTTTTTTAAGTAAATATTTACTTCCATTTTACACTTAAAATTATTTACTTACTTCTTTTTGCAACTGACTAACTGAAATACCAAAATATGCTGCTGTTTGATTTAGTGGAAATAAAGCATGTAAACAATACTGAACATATGGAATTAATTGTTCACTAAAACATTCACTAAATCTAACCATATTTTGTCTATCAGCTGGCATAAAATTCTAATGTTTAAAATCATTTAATATAATAATCCTGAAAATTCATTCTTAAATGGTATTCTTAAATAGTAATACTACCCACATACCTGCTGTCGCTTTTTATAAAAACAAAACATTGCATTTGCAACTGTATGCAATGAATTTTGTAAACAAAAAGTAAATGACTGAACAAGTGCTACTGGAATATTTAGTCTTAATTCATTAAATATTGCTATGAGATTATTACAGTACTCAGCAAGAGGATAGTATTCTACTAACTGTTCAGGAGGATTTTCCTAAGTAAATAAAAAATATTAAATATATTTGAATAATCAATTTTATCAATATTTTTTGTCAAAAAAATATGTTATAAGAGCCTTGAACAAGAAAAATAAAAAATACATTGCCTTACATAATTAACAATAGGTTCAATTTTTATATCATATTTTTTAAATTTGTAAGTTAGTGTGAAACTGTCAACACTTTTTTCAAATTTTTGAGTAGCTTTCAATATGTTATTTTCAGTCTTTGTATTTATAACTTTAAGAAATACATTAGCCATTTGAGCTGTAAAATCTGCTCCAACACGTCCAAAAGATAATCCAAAATATGTGCATTGCCCAAGTATTGAATCAATAGAAGTTATATTGGATAAATCTTGTTCCAAGATTACAATAAATTGTGAAACCTTATAAAATATAAAAATGTGAATTTAAACTAAATATGTTAACTTATAAATATAATTTTATTACTTTTTCTTCCAGCCATTGATTAAAAATTGCTGGATTGTTAACTACAGTATCTCTTTCAAAAATCAAATGAACATCATTGAATATTGCTTTGTATTGTGTTATAATATTAAATAAATGTATTCTTGATAGCTCAATTGTTCTTGTTAAATGACTATTAGCTAATAAAAAGTTTTTAAAATTACTTTATAGAAATACAAATATATTTTTAAAAGATCTTACTTACAGTCTTTTATAGAAATAGACTTTAGCAATCTTTGTAACCAATTATCTCGAGCTTGAATAAATTTAATTCGTAATTCAGATTCTGTAAATGCATCCATAGAACGTAAGAAGGCAATAAGTTGTAAGCATTTTGGAAGTGGTAAATCTTCTTTTAAAGAATTAATAACTTGATTTACCATTAGAGACCAACTATTTTCTATTTCATTTACTATATTCTATATAAAAAGTTAAATTTTAATTATTTTCTTATTATAATTATTTTATATTATTTATAAAATAAACTTTTTATTTACTACTAAAATTGGTATATCTCCATATTTCCCATTTAAATATTTTGCATATTGTGAAAGTTCTAAAGCTTCATTATATTCATTATTTTGTAAACAAGATTCCATTAAGTATGGTAACTCTAAAATTTCAACAATTTCTAAAGTTTTGTTTATTATTAAATTATTCAATCTTCTGTGTGTATTAATGACTTTTGATGTATTACAAAAGGATTTACATTTATTAATAAATTGTGGTATTTTATCTAATAAACCATTTAATCTAAACTCTGTTTCATTAAACTATATAATAAAAATAAAGTAAATTAAAACTTATATTTATAATAACTATGTAAATAAGAAATGAATTAGATTACTTCTTTAAATATTTTTTGAGAATTTTCAGCAGTTCGAATAAATATTTTATAATTAGAGAAAACTAGATGTTGTATACTTTGCTGTATACTATTTTTTTCATCTATAAGACGCTCAGGTTCTTTATCTAAATTGCAGCATATTAAATAATTAATTAGAAATATAAATATAAAAAATAATTATTTTCTACATACTTAGACCATCTACATCATACCCTCCTATTTTAGTCATATACTGATATAAGTCTGGATTTTCTTTCCAAGAATCTAAATACAATTGAAAATTATTAATTACTTAAAACAAATATTATTTATTTTTAGAATACATATTTACCAGAAATACCATTGGGAAATAATAGTTCGATAAGTTTTTCAGTTTCAATATCCATTTCATTTATATTCTTCTGCAAATATATATAATAATTATTTTATATTTAATAATTGTTGGATTTTTAAATAGTATATAGAATTATTTTTTTATGAGACTTGTTTTATTAACGAAAAACTTATAAGATTATAAAAAAATTAATATGTTTATAAAAACTTCATTGATATTTTATTAAACAATTTGTTTATCATTTCTTCGTTAAAAAATAAGATATATATTATTTTTTATGTTGTTAATTTTGAACATTAAAAATCTTTTGTTTATTATATATAAGATAAAAAATATATATAAACAAACATAAATATTCTTGAACATTCGTGTAAAACTGCAGAACCGAAAAAAGATTTATGTATAAAAAATTTATATAGTTTATAAATAGATTTCATAAAAATTATGTATAAATTCTTTCGAAACATTAACCTGTAGATAACAACGTAGCACTATACCAACATTAAAATAGAATACCATAACGTCGAAACGTTAATTTTCAAAAATAAAATTTCTATTATTAAATATATCTTAATTTATTTTTTAAAACTATTATAAACAAATTAATTCTTTTAATGAGTTAAACCTAATAAACTAAATTTATTTATTTCTAATATGAATATTAAAAAAGTAATTAAATTTAGATATTTATTATTTTTACATTTATTCAGACTTTAGATTTATTTTAAATCTATAAGTTGCAAATTTAACACCATCTTCAGCTACACTACTAACACTGACATACAATTATTATTTTCGACCAGGAAATCGTAACTCATCATTTCTTAAACTTATGAACTACAGTTTTAATTTTTTTATTCCATTTCTGGTTTTGACGTATTTAAAACGTCATATTTATTAACATATTTTTAATACATAAATTTAAAAATTTTTTAATTTATGTATTACAACATAAATAATTCCAATAACTATCTTTGTACCAGAATACAGCATCGTAAACATCGTAATGTCGTCCCATCCATTCTTATTAAAGAAAAAAATTTTTTTTAATCTATTTGAGTGATTTTTCTATAAAATCGAATAGTCTGTTCTCAATTTCCTTCGCAATACCTTAACAATGTCTTAATAAGATTATTTCATTCTTTAAACATCGACCTTGGTGAATTATAAGATTTGTGAAGAGTTAAGAAATAAACAATATAATAAGACAATTTTTTTATTTCTCTTTTATTAATTTATTTTTTTCCGTAAATTTCTCATAATTGGAATTGTTTTCTTAAGTTTGATGAAGGAGAATGCATTTGACTATTAAAATATAGTTAAGCTGACACGCTTATATTTTTGCCTATACTTTTAAGTGTTCAAAAAATGTCCGCTTTTTGTTCACTTTCTCTATTCTGTCATAATCTTCTTTCCACGTTTGTCACCGATGGTCGATGAAATTGGATTCACAAATGAGCTTGTGTATACCTGGTTTGAATTTAACAACAAAAATCCTTCATAATTTATGACAGGTAATTTTATTGCAGGACCTTTGATAATTAAGATTAGTTTAATCTTTAAAATTAAGGAAAACCTAATAATTACTGACACAATAACTCTCTTAGTTATTGTATGATAGTTACTGAAACACTAAATATGACAAATATCAAAGTGTTGTTTATCATTAGCTAGTATTAACCTGGGGTAAATATAATATCTTCCAGTTGCTAATCATGATTATAAAGACAATTCAAATTATCAGAGATCATTTAAAATCATATCATTTATCAAACAAATTTTTTGAGTGTAGAGTATGAACTATATCTGCAATTTGTATTGTAAAGTTTAATTACAATATCAGTACTAACAAGAAAAATATTTACATTTTATTTCGTAAAAATATTAGAGATGCTTATGTGCAAAGGCCGAACACAACTGTTTTGACATCCCGTTCGTGTTATTGCTGATCGTTTCAACCATGTCATCGACTTGAACCCCGCGAATGCGTGGTGATGAACACATGTTTCACTCATTCGTGTACTAAACATGAGAACTGCTTGTTACGGTAAGATTCGAAAAAGCACATTTTAACTCGCAATTCGATGCAATCACTTGTTGGTTGGACATGTTGCACTATTATAATTTCAGACAAAAATTATATAATTTATAAAATAAATATTATAATTTCACGCATGTAGTCATTTACTCTTGATTATCGCTGAAACACTTTTCACCTATATCGATTGACCTTCACTATTTAAACAATTGAAAAGATTTCTTACTAGAAGTCAATGTGAGAATTGAAGAAGAATCACAAATCGAAGGGGAGTCAGAAAATGAGATGACTGAATTCGTTTTAAACATAATTGTTAGCATATGGCTAACTAACTTATTTGATCAAAATAGACGTATAATCATAAAAAATCAACAGCGCAGTAATTCCAAAACATTGAGTTAATTGATTTGTATTAATGCGAAGAAATAAAAAAGACCGAATGGGAGGAAAATGTCTAGAAAAAAGTACAAGCAAAAAAATTGCTGTTTTTTTTGTGTATCGATGCGTCGCTTACGACAGATATAACATTCATGCACTATTTTGCAACTGTTTCATCCAGATGTGGATTGGCTTATCACACTTGTATAAAAAATATAATGAATATAATAAAATAAATTCTTATCGCATATGTAAATTTGAGCACCTTTTTGAATTTACTGTATTAAACAACCAAACATACATAATATTAAAATGAATTTCGAAAAACTAATGATATTTTTTTAAACAAAAAAATATTTGATTTTTAGTAAATTACGTCTTTTTAAAACTCACTATTTCATTAAAAGCTAGCTGGTTTGGTTATAGTTATTATAGTTAGTTGTAAATAATATTTTTATTATTGTTTGCAATAAAATGTCTATTTGTAACGTGTTTAAGGATACTATTACTCTTTGAACAAGTGATTTTTGTTACAGTTCATAACATAGTGTTTGTTTACTTATTTGTACAATTTATTTTTATTATTTAAAAAAAAACTTAAACATAACTATAAATTTATTATGACTATATTTAATTGTTTGCTTATACATTATTTAAATTAAATATTTTGATTCGAGGTAATTCGAGAAATAATTTAGATTTTTGGAACGCTGAAACTGGAAAAGATATATTATTTACCGAGGATATAAATGAACAATACTAGATCATTATTGAGTGATGAATGATTAATTTCATTCATATCTTAAATTAAAACGTATTTAAAATATATACGTATTCACAAGTATTGTTTTTCAAAGTAGAAATAATAAATATTATTGAAAATATTGTGCATTACGTAATTATTCTACATAAACTTTAAAAAGATATATAGTACTCGGAGATTTGTTTTTAAAATATATCGAAAACAAATAGCGGTTTTTTGTACGAGTCTAACATAAAAATTTTGTTGCGATTAATTTACGGAATTAGCAATGCCGTGATAGTATATATTTATTATTTTTTATATAATGTCAACAGAGAAAACCAACACATTATTTTCCAAATTATGTAGAAAATTACAAGTTTATTTTATTTTAACAACTTTCATGAATAGACATTATTTTACAAATTTATTAAAAAAGTATTATGAAATAAAAAAAATATGTTTTCTGAAATATTTTTTCTATTTTAGGATAATTTTATCAAAAATTAAAATGCTGATAACTTTTGCACCTTGTAGAATTTTAATTAGAGATAATATATTTAATAGATTGTATAAAATAAAAATGTTTCCAAATTTATGTTTAAGATTTCATTATAGTTCAGGTAAATTTTGTATTTTATGTTTATTCTTTTATTTATCAGTTTGTCATTTATATTATTTTATATAGATGGTGAGATTGTGACAATTGATCATATTTCTAAAATCATAAAATTTTCAAAAAATCATGAATATGTACCAACAAAATATTGTAAGCTATTTATACAATTTAAAATCAGTTTAATTGTACATAATAACTTTTATTAACTATATTTCAATAGTAAATAAGTATCCAAGTCAAGAAATATTGAAACATTTAAAGTGGATGTTGCAAAAAGATATTTTAGGCCAAGACATGTTTTTAATAGGAGCTCCTGGATTAAGCAGGCGAAATTTAGCCATGGCATTTGCAGAACTTACCAATCATGAAGTAGAATTTATTTCATTATCTCGTGATACGACTGAAGCTGATTTAAAACAAAGAAAAGAAATAAAAAATGGAACTGCAAATTACCATGATCAAAGTACATTAAGAGCTGCGATTAATGGAAGATTATTAATAATTGAAGGTATTGAAAAAGCAGAAAGAAATGTTTTGCCAATTCTAAATAATTTACTTGAAAATAGGGAAATGCATCTTGAAGATGGTCGATTTCTGATTTCTGCATCAAGATATGATAAATTGTTAAAGGTTAAATTTGAATTTATATTTAATATTAGTGTGCAACTTTCAAAAAATATTTTAAATATTTTTTATATTTAGGAATATGGACAAGAAAAATTAGACATATGGAAACTCGTAAGAGTTAGTGAAAATTTTAAAGTTATTGCACTTGGACTTCCAACTCCAAGGTATTCAGGACATCCTCTAGATCCTCCACTACGATCTAGATTTCAAGCCCGATACATTTCACCATTAAGTTTTGAGGTAAAATAAATTTATAAATAAATGTTAGATATTTTTATAAATTAATTTTATTTAATAATATTACATTTTTAACATTAGAAGTAATATGTTGTTAAAAATAGTATTGTTATATTTAGTTATTGTAATATTGTAAATTTTTCTTTAATTACAATGTAACTAAATAAAGTAGAGTTAAAAATTACATTGGTCTTGTGTAGTTTAATTGAATTTACTTTAAAAATTAATTAGATTTATATAAAATTAATGTATAGATATTATTTTATAAAAATGTATTAGCCCTAAAATTAATGTATTTTATTCCTATACAAATGCGTTTAGTACAATAATGTAAAAACGTGATAAAAAAAACTAATAATTGATAAATTAATTTTAAATACATTTTTTGTAAAAGCAATAAAAATGATTTTTACATAGATTTTAATCCTATATAATAATAAATTTTCTGTTAGCCCATTGAATATTTTCATTTTTGTTTTAAAATGTTCTTTCAATCAACTTTTTGTTATATTTTTCTTAATATAATTTTTGCTCTTTTGATTAGAAATTTGATGTATTTCTAATTCCTATTATTTTTAAAAATCTGTGCTTTAAATATGTGAATTACTTAAATATTTTAATTTTGACTCCTTTCCATTTGAATAATAACACATGTTTGCTTTCTTCCTTTCTTTCTAAATTTCATTATTTTGGTTTTTAAATTTTTAGATCTTTTTACTTTACTTTTAATTTTGATTTTTTTAAATTAATTGTAAATTTAAATATGATAAAATCTTTTATATTTTTCTGTATTCTTCTATTATTTCCTCTGACGAAAATGTCTTATTTTTATTCTTCGATTCTCATTTTCTCTAAATCTTGGAATAAATTAATTTCTGATGGTTGGTGAGCAAATTCTATTCTACTCATCATATCCATTATATCTATTTCATTGTCCGGTTCTGCATTTTTACGATTTGTAAAATACCTGTTCTCATATACTTTTTTCCATTTAAAACTAAAAGTCCCCTTTTCTGTATCCACTGAGTATTATTATTTTTATTGTATGTTATTTTAAAATAAAATTATTACCTTTTATTGGTTTCTATCAAATTTTTCTCCACCACACTGATATTAAAAGCCCCCCTTCGCTTTACTGTTTCACTTTCCAATATAGTTTAAATACCTTTTCCTATTATATTTTTGTTTAAATGTTGCCTTTTCCTCATGCACACTATTCAAACACGAGATAATTTATCTCATCTAAATATTATAGATAGATTGAAATTATTATTCAGGTAAATTAAAAGTTTTATAATTTTATAATAATGTCATTTAAACATTTCATTAGAAAAATAAGTGTTTTTTTATAAAAAATATAAAAAATAAAGTTTTAATTTTATATTACATTTTTATGGACAAAAGAAAATATATTAACAGTAAAAAAATTATAAAGTTAAATAAAAATTTAGATGAACAGAAATTTATTTATATCCTTGATTTTCTAATTTTTAATTTTGTTATAAAAATGTATTCATTGCTATTATTAATTTATCACTAATTCATATTTGACAAATTTTCACACACATTAATTAGCATAATTTTCTTTTTTTCTTCTTTATTCCTACTACCTTCCTACGTCACATCAATCTCTCTCTTTCTTTCCTTTTTTACCTAATGAATCTTGTATAATATCTTCCTTTTCTTCTCTCGAAATATTTTCCCACTGATACATAATTGCACTGTTCTAAAATGTATGTAATTCATTCTTTTTGTTTATTCCACAATCTTAATATTGTTTCCTTCCTTATCAATCAGTGTTTATTAACTTTTTTCGTTTCATTGTCCATTCTAAATCACACCAATATTTTAAATCCAATTTTCTTTGTTTTTTTTCTTTGCTGTTATTTACACAATTTTTCCTTTTATATTTTCTAAAATAATTTGTTTAATATACATTGCATATTTTGATTTTTTAGACATTTATACAAATTTACATTTACTGGTCTCCTTTCATTACCTGTATTTCTTTTTTCATATTGCCTCACTTCTTTTGAATTTCTATTGTCAATAACAACTTGACCTTCTAATATTTTGCCATAAATTTATACTTTTATCCTCAAAACTCTGAATGTCCCTCTTGTTCTTATTTCTATACATTCCGAATACTTAACCTTTTTTGAATTCTTATTTAACTTTGAGAGTTCCCACAACTTTCTTATTTTTTTCTTATTTTATAATCCATACCTTTGATGCTTTAATTTCTTGCTTCTCTTTAAATCTAAGATCATAATGGAATCAACTTAGATACAAGTACCCATTTTATACATATCTTTTGTACTTAATTCGTAATTTTTCTAACTCCAGATTTTAGTCCCATATAATAATAAATTTTCTATTAGCCCATTGAATATTTTCATTTTTGTTTTAAAATGTTCTTTCAATCAACTTTTTGTTATATTTTTCTTAATATAATTTTTGCTCTTTTGATTAGAAATTTGATGTATTTCTAATTCCTATTATTTTTAAAAATCTGTGCTTTAAATATGTGAATTACTTAAATATTTTAATTTTTGACTTCCTTTCCATTTTGAAAAATAACATCCTTATGTTGCTTTCTTCCTTTCTTTCTAAATTTCATTCTTTTGGTTTTTAAATTTTTAGGATCTTTTTACTTACTTAGTAATTTGATTTTTTAAAATTAAATTGTAAATTTAAATATGATTACAATCTTTTATATTTTCTGTATTTTGCTATTATTTCCTCTGACGAAAATGTCTATTTTTATTCTTCGATTCTCATTTTCTCTAAATCTTGGAAAAATTAATTTCTGATGGTTGGTGAGCAAATTCTATTCTACTCATCATATCCATTATATCTATTTCATTGTCGATTCTGCAGTTTTAAGATTTGTAAAATACCTGTTCTCATATACTTTTTCCATTTAAAACTAAAAGTCCCCTTTTCTCTATCCACGGAGTATTATTATTTTTATTGTATGTTATTTTAAAATAAAATTATTACCTTTTATTGGTTTCTATCAAATTTTTCTCCACCACACTGATATTAAAAGCCCCCCTTCGCTTACTGTTTCACTTTCCAATATAGTTTAAATACCTTTTCCTATTATATTTTTGTTTTAAATGTTGCCTTTCCTCATGCACAGCTATTTACCTTTAATACACTTTTTCTTTTTATTACCCTAGCTTATTTTTCTTCTTCCATTTTTGTATTTTAAAACTCATTTAAACACTCCATTCTCTTCCTTGTTCCTCGTGTAATGTTCTTGACATTCATTTATTGGACTACTATATTCTCATTTTTAATTTACTTTCCTTCTCTTCTAAAATCTGCTTTATTTATTTTCCTCTGATTTCTCTCTCTCTCTCTCTCTCTCTCTCTCTCTCTATCTCTATTTCTCTCTCTCTCGTCTGATTTTATCAATTTTAAACCTGCCTTCGAACTCCTTTATTTTATCCTTCATTTTTTTATGCCTTTCTTAGTTTCTTTCATTTTCATTTTTCAGATTCCTTTTATAACTTTTATATTCTTTCTCGTTCATTCTTTTCGTTCTCTTCTCAAGTTCTTCAGTCAATTACTCATTCTCAATTTCCTTCACGTGTTCTTCATAAAGATTTTCATCTCACTTGTATACTCTTCCTTTTTTTTTATCCGTATCTTGTTTATCTTTCTTTTTTCTATCTCCTCAGCGCGGAACTTAACTTTTCTCTTTTTCATCTTCATTAATAATCCTAATATATCAAAATTTTATTCGCTTAAGACATTGAATATACATAACTTTTGAATAAATTGATAATATATTATAAAAATACTTAGCTGTACACTATTAATAAAAAAATGAAATATGTATTAAATAAATAAAACTATAGCGTGTACAATAGCATTAGTAATTCCTTTGCACTACCTCATCTGCCTTTATTTTTAATTTTCCGTTAAAATTCCCTTCAATTTATTATTGTAACTAACTTTACACACTTTTCTTTAGAGTACAGTTTCTTGTAATACGCTGTACCATTCTTTTTTAACTTTTCCTATTCGATCTAGCTAAAAAATTTGTTTATCTAATTTTGCAAACAAGTAATTATCGTTTTTTGTTATTCGCAAGGATGCAATAGATGTAGAAAACAACAAGTATTCTAATATAATCTGTTTTGCTTGTTAAGTTTCACCAACTTTGCAGCACTTAGTCTCTTTTTGGTAAGGTTGTTATACCAATTGAATGTGCTGTCTAAATTTTTTTCCTTAAACTTTATCTAATATTTCAAATATTTTCATTTTCATAATACTTTTTTTAAATTATCTTTCCCTATACTTTTTCTTTATTTCATATTTTCTCTTGTAATCATAAATTTTACTAGTTTTCGATTCTATTATTTACTTTAAATTTTTACCCTATATATGTGAATTGAATAACTTAGCCTTTCCTCCTACTTTTTTAAATATCACTATTTATGTATGTAGTCATAGCTCTTTCTTTTCTAAGTAATTTTACTCATATGTTAATAATTTTATTCCTGAGATTATGGATTTTTGCTAATCTACTACAAGCATATCAAAGAATTATATTTTAATAATAATATTATGGTTGAAGTAAATTTAAAGAATTTGTTTAACATAATTCCTTGCATTTAATTTAATAGTATTGTATTTAATATATGTAATCTACGTTTTATCTTTTAATAATAAGTGGATTTGATCAATTATATTGAGATATACTAAGCTGAGCTTTCCTAAATAGATAATGTGCATCAGGCACATTTTTAGAACGTCAAAGGCATTATTGATGTTACTGAAAAGTATTTATGTTAAAGTAAATTGAATTAATAGAATAGCTAATTATTATTCCTGTTAGAAAATTATTCTCTCTAACCTTCTTTAATTTTCCTACAAAACACAATAAGTTGTACACCTAATATTTGTTAAATATTTATTTGATTTGTAAGAGTTCTATTACATTCGGTCTAAAAGTGAATAAGAATAACAAAGAGAAAAAAGTATATAATTAACAGATGAAATATAGAATTTTTTTTTTGACAATTGAAAAGATAAATTTTTTATGCTTTTTTACCTTATTATGATAAAAATAAATAAAAATAAGAATTATAAAAAAATAAATTATAAAAAATAGTATTCAAAGAATTAATAGATATCTAGCTCATATACACTTAAAGTTTAAGAATACTTTAGATTCTATAGATTCTGTAGATTCTTTAGATACGTTAGATTTAGCAATATATCGGTTATAATAGATAGATAGATAGACACAGAGATAAAAGGAAAACATATGTGTGTAACAGCGATGAATCACATCTATAATTTGAATATAAAATATTTTTTGTAATAGAGCGTATCAAAAAATTAAAATAACACGCTTTAAACATATTTTAATGGATGTTTAAAATAAATTAAAATAAAAAATATTTATAATAGTTACTGGCAACGTTAAAATAATAAATTATTTGTATACACGCATAAAATTATATATTTAATCTTGTAAATAAGAATTTGTGTAAAAAGTGCAGCACAAATCTGTATATAATATAAGTAAGAAACAAAACCGTTTACCTTCATTTCATCAATAATGATGTAATTGAGGTTTTTCTAATTAAGAACTATATTGATGTTGGTACATATTATATGCTTTAAAAAAATTTTAATTTGGAAAAATATAGAGTAAACACATTGTTATGAAAATAAATATTTTAATTGAAATCTAATAAATGCGAATGTTTTTTTAATTTATAAATATACATATTAATTATTGTTTGAATAGTTACTAATTTCCGGATATCTTGTAATCAAGGGTGAAAAAGGGCAAAGTGGCAAAATGAATTAAAAACACACTAGAGAATGAACATTTATATTATGTATATTTAAGGGACTTAAAAACTATCGCAAATAACAACTTCTAAAACTATATGCATTTAAAAACTATTCCGCACGTAATCTAAACTGTATGAGAAAACCACTAAATAAACTTATAAATATAAAACGTAATATACTTCAATACTAATATGTAAATAATATAAAACGCACTTATTAAGAACTTAGACTAAACTTGTATAATTGAACTTAAATATAAAGTAATTGAATGTAAAATACAAAGATATGTATTTGTGTAAATGGGTGTTGTGTGAATAGATTCAGTGCATGTATGTTTGATGGTGATGTACGTTATAATTATTTTTATACACAAAATTGCGAGATGAATGGATCGTAACAATATTTTATAATTAATTTTACAAATATGAATA
The DNA here is from genome assembly GCA_018907185.1 of Platyscapa corneri. Taxonomy (NCBI): domain Eukaryota; kingdom Metazoa; phylum Arthropoda; class Insecta; order Hymenoptera; family Agaonidae; genus Platyscapa; species Platyscapa corneri. The sequence continues at coordinate 7,029,984 of JACCHW010000009.1, forward strand.
TAACCCGTGCAGTGCTCGTGTAAATGTTTCAGAGTATACTGAATATAGTTATATGTTCCATGAGAAGGCGCACAATATTATTTATGATAATATCTAATCACTGAAAGGTGATTGGTTAGCCGATTACGTGACGCGCCTTACTCATTGTCAAATATAATGAGTAATTGCACTTTAAATGAACTGTGTGAATATGTCTGCATATATGCCTGCTTCGCAGGGGGTCGATCGCACCTATTGGTTATTGATGCGCGATCGACGTGCTTGAATTGAATAGTGCCTTCTTTTTCGCCACGCTTGAGCGGCCATTATTGATAATCAATAATTGATTATTGATTGCCACAGGTTGCGCTAGAGGTACCATTTTGTGTACAAAATATGTAAAAAATGCGTACAAAATAATTGCATAAGTAACAATCAATAGTTTGTTGTAGTAATTTTAAAATAAAAAGTAAATCATTGTATAATTGCATTACATTACGAACTCATAGTTTTCATTCAACAAACGAGATGGATTCTTTTTGTAATGAAAATATTTCTTGTGGAAAATAGATGACAAGATTTTCATCCGAAGATTTATGATTCAAGATAAATGTACATTTTAAACCTTTCTTTAGTAGTATATCTTACTTCTTGTGTATTGTTGTTTATTGTGAAATAAAATAAATGAAATAATATCGTATAAATAGTATTTATGTAACATACAATTTACGTACATGTGATCTAACTAAACTAGTAAGATAGATTAATCATTCGTATTATCGATATTTTTTTATTATTCTATCTTTTTCATACATCTTGACATACACAAAAATATTAGCAATTACATATCTTGAAGTAAAATGATATGTTAATAAAAAGCACTAATAACGTATATTTTCTTATTCTTGCACATTACGTAAATTTTTTTCTATGGATATTTCAAATTGGTTAATATAATGAATTACAAAAAAAAAGTTGTACCTTCGAAGATAAGTTAGGGTAAGTTTAATAAAATTGACTCATTGCTTGCAAAGTTTAAGGCCATAAATAACAAAATTTCTGTGATGCTGAAAATTATAGCTAAAATAATATAAACGAACATATAAATGCTTGGTTAATTCGAAAAAACTATCAATGATTTTTGTTTATAGAAGTCAAAATTTGTTAATAGAAAAAAACGGAAACTTCATTGATTAAAAAATAAACATTTTGTCATAACATGGGCTAAGAGAATATAAGACTAACTACAAATAAATAATTTTTCAATACATCCCAGGTTGTCACTTATGAGTCAAAATAAATTTAAGAATGAAAATGTAAAACACTAACTGATTCAAACTTCTATTCGACTATAATTAAATACATAATTTCATCGTATAAACTTAATAATAAAAGGTAAATGTGCAAAAGAGGAAAAAAAAACCAAAATCCTACTACCTTAATTAAGAAATATTAACTTATTTTTAAAGGTAAGAAACATTTTCTATCTTATTCTCCTGAGTTTTTGTTGATCAGGAACTTTGAAATCCTGAAAATAATCAATAATTTCTCTCACTCATTAAAATTTAGTAAATTTAGTCCAACCCAAACAAAGCACTAATTCTCTATATTCTAATTCTGCAAGATCTTACGACAAATTCTACGAATTATTTTCAATGCTTTCCTAATTTAAACATCTAGCTTTGTTTATATGTGCACGCATGAAGTAATACTTCGCTAAACTCCATATTTTTTCTTTTTTCTTTTGCTTTTTTTCTGTATAATCAGGTTACATTTTCTCGCATCTAATTTTTCAAATAATTATAATAGCATAATGTAATATTAATGCCCAATATTCCCATTGTTCTTATAATAATAATAAAAAGTTCATTGAAATTACAAAGTGAAATATCAAATATTGTTTTTCTTTAAAAAAAATTTGTATGTGCTATAATTTATACTGCATCCTTCAAAAATTTTTTTACTCTTTTATGTATAACTTTGCAAAACATTAAGTAATTTTTTATTCATAAAATACTTGCAGACATAATTGACTATTAAAAATTATAATCAAACCATAAAATTTTTTGTGTAAATAAACTTTTAGAAGGTCGTTAGTTATTTGCTTCATAGACAATGATGTTATGCTGGGCAAATTTTTGCCTTAATTTGACTTTGACCATGGAAATTTTATAATAGAATCTATATTTTTATACGATTAAAATCATTGATTGTAAAATAAACCTCAATGGTACTTATTACTTATTATAAAGATTATTATTTAATAGTAAATAAAATACACTATTTATTTAATTAAAATGAAAAAATTCAGCTTTACCAAACAAAAGCTTTTTGTCTGTATAAGTAATAGTATGAACGTAAAATCGAAACTAAAAGCGTCATCTACCTTTTTTACCTACGCTAAATATTTTAGCCACACGTAAACAGCACATGGTGCTTATGAAATCGATTTACATTAATTTTTAAGATTCTAAGACATCATTCTATTTAAAATTAAATGATTATAAAAACCTACAGTGAACGTGTATATGTTTTAATTATGTTTTTTCTAATATAACACTTGAATTGAATTATTTATCTTTATCTATGTCATGAAATTTTTAGTTGTATACCCCAACGTGAAAATCTGAACAGCGTCGTGTTATTCATATGCTATTCAATTATAATAATTACTTACCGTTCATAACTGTTGGCTTACAGCTTGATAATAATTTGGTGACTCAGATAAATAAACATTATCCATGATAGAAATTCTTGTTACGATGAAATTATACGGCACGAGAACTATCTCGCTGAGTCTGGATCTCGAAGAAGAGTATTCTCTAGACGTTTATCATTACTCATGTACAAACTGTGATACTGGAAGCCGATTTTTCAGCTCACAGAGAAATATTATCAAACCTCCAGTCCAACTTGATATAACACTCAGTAAATGCATACACCACTGAAGATTAAATAATAGTATCAGAGTTCCACAGTGTATTACTAATGGATGAGGAAACCATATAAATATTATCATACTCGGCAACTAGAGGAACATCACCATCCCTCAAGAAAATACCAATATTTTCCACAATACATCAATAAATTGTTACATAGTAACCACCGGACTTCCAGTGTTTGAACTGCCTTACAGACTATGTGGTGAAAGGCTCGAGGCTCCCAGAACGGAGTTAAACGTATTCTGTTTCCCTTTAGTACGAGGCATCATTCGGATATCATTCAACTAATAAGCTACTCCCATTCATCTTGTACGCAAAAAAAGTGTATACAGGAGACTATCGACGTTTGAACATATGCACAAGGCCAGACAAATACCCTCTCCCCATTATTGGATATCTAGTTCTTTTATCTATAGACTAGGAGAGGGCCTATTACTAAATACCAAAAATAGATGAGGATATCTCTAACACTACGGTAACAACTTCTTTTGGCCGCTATAAATTTTTAGAAATGCCATTAGGTTTGAAAAATTCAGCTTAATTTTTCCAAAAATCCATAGACAACACGTTGCGTGATATAACGAAAGTACTGAATAGACTCAGATAAGCTGGTCTGACGATCTACCTAAATAAGTAAGAGATCGAAAAATAAAATTTTAAATACTTAAAATTTTCTGTTTCTGAACACAGGTATATATCACCACTAGACAAGGAGTAAACAAAATTGAAGCTATCCAAAATTTTCCCAGGCCAAATACCATAAAATTCCTGGAAAAGATAACTTTGGCGAGTTCTCACCATATTGAGAGATGAACGACAAGAGAGGAGGGAAGAGGGGTAGGAAAAAAAATTAAAAAAAGAAAACGAAGAATACGGGATGGAGGTACAGAGGATACGCGAGCGTGGCCGGGAGGATAATGGATCCTTCGCGTGTCTTTCATCCCATTTTTATAGATTGAGAATCTCAACGGTCTTTTAACTTTCGCGGAAAATTAAAAAACCGTTATATATTACTCGATCTTATATTATTGCGCGTGCGATTGTTTTTACTTAACGCGCACCGGCCTGTCACCGACGGGCGGCGCACGACAACTATTTACATAAAGTACCTTGATTTGCGTATTCAAGCACTGCTAGTGAAGTTGCTCAGAGGGAGCAACAAAGGCGGAAAAACCGAAATCACATGGGACTTAAACATCTAAGACGCCTTCAAAGAATGTAAGAAGAGTCTCAGTTCAGAGATAACTTGCTTTCTTCGACACTGCTGCATGTCTTTCTTTATCGACGGACACGTTGGACAGAGCCATCGGCGCTGAACTGGAATAACTACAGAACGATATCTGAAAGCCTATAAATTTTTTCTCGAAAACTGAGAAATGCAGAAGCCAAGTACCCAGGACTTTCATCAACCCAGGCATCAATCAAGTATGTTAAAAAATCCTGAAAAGTTGAAATTCATAATCAAAACTGATCAACAACCTCTTTTTTATGCAGTAGAACAACGGTAGGACAAGGCAGTCTCTAGAACAAGAAAGGCAAGTTATTTTGGTTATGACTAAACATAATATGCTTATTGTAAACGAATAAATTCACTGTATTCATCAACTAATATAATGCGTACTTTCTTAATCTAAACTAATTTTATACGCGCTTACTTCGAATTACATTAGACTAAACATTCCACGTATTTGTTATAAAATAAATTGAAACTATACACTACGCGTATTTGTTATAAACTAAACTGAAACTAGACTCTACGCGTATTTGATAAAATTCAATCAAAACTAAATACTACCCGTTTTGTTACAATTATTATAAATAAAATATAATACGCTCGTTTATCTCGCGGTTTTCAAGTCTTCCTCCTACCGAGCTGGCGGAGGAAAAAAGTTCTTTATAAAGCTATCGCATATTGGATGGGACATCGCCGCATGCTCGCATTATTGACTTAAATAATAATCTTAAATTCTTATATTTTCCTATTGTTTACTCAGCCGAGATCTCGAAATTACTCATCGAGCTGCGGCCGTCTGGCCGCTCTGATTTTTCGATGTGGTGGAATTGCGACACATCTAGTAGGGCTCTTTGGGGTTATTAGTAACTCCCTTAGGTCGCGGGTTGATACAGGGTGAGCGACCAGTAAGGTTACAATTTATTCTATTCACACGCGTGAATTAACGTATTGCGACGCAAACTAGATAAACGTGTAGAGCTAGCAAGAGAGCGACAGAAAGGGAGAAAGTGTAGGAGAGTGAGCGTGTATTAAGTGAACTCGTGAGAGCAAAAGAGACAGCGCGAGAAAGCGTATCAGTAGAGGCAACGGGGGTAGCTTGTGAAAGAGTGAGAGAGAGAGAGAGAGAGAGGGATAGAAGGCAATAGGAGGGGAAAAGCTACAGTATGGTGTTTACTCGCACTTGAGCGCTGAGAAATGTTTTCAAAATCGAAAACATTCTTGGTTGCTAATATTTCTTTACCTTTGCCAAATTCTCGACCCGACTTGACGCACTGTATTCGATAACTAGCCATTTGTCTTGTTTACTGATGACCGCCCACCTGCCTTTTACATGTTTTTGGTTCTTAAACGTATTCTAATACTTACTCTAACTCCTCGCTTGCAGTTTGCATCTAAATACTTTGTAATATTCTAAATATAAATGTGGGTGGACGCGTCAGCTACAGTCTTTTTTATATAAATACAAAGGTCACTGGAAGGATAATAGCTGTAGTCGGTGATGTAACATTCATACACGCGCATACAAATACAAACGCGTAACACAAACGAATTTCGAGTTATAGTAGTAGGTGGCGTATACCAATCCAAAAGAATGTCGGTTTGAAATTGTATAGTAGTAATTATATTGGATTGTAACAGGCCAATTATATTTTAGCAAGAAATAAATGAGGTAAGGGTCGTACAAATATTAAGTGAAGTTTATATAAACATTGAAACGTTTACATATATTTATTCGGCCGAAGTGTAATATATCAAAACACTAAATGTGACAGTATATTAAACATTTAGTACCATCAATAGAACATTCTCTAGAATAAATAAAAAAATCTGAAACCCCATTAATAGCATAGGATAGTTAAATGGCAATTCTTAAACGTCCGTTTTTTAATAATATATTTTAGTTTTGCCGAATCACTCTACCACCAAAATATTTATACAGAAGTTTAAAAATAGACTCATTATAAATTTGAATAAACATTGTTTGAATATTTATATTTATTAAAATAATATATTTGTACATTTTCTTTTAAGCTGATACATTCTTTTCAGGAGATATTAAATTCTATTCAAAATAAGATTATGATAATAATACCTCCCTAATGTATATAAAATATTTATCATATTTTATGAAAAATGTTTATATTTATTATTTCAATAATTTGCATTAAAATAAATTGCACATACATTTTTAGGAGCAGTTGTCAACTTTAAAGAGTTTATCTCCTAACATAGAAATTACAACATTAACTCAATTAGTATCATGCTCTTATGCACTCATTTCAAACCAAAGAAATCTGAATCTTCCAGACTTCCCAATAGATAATTTACCATCAGCTGTTATTATACTGGTATAGTATATTCAATTTAAAATTTTTTAATATTATGAAAAGATTTATCTAAATGAATCTATTTATTACAGGAAAATTGTTTAACACTATTTGAAGTATTTTATAGATTTTATCCATATAAATTGTTTTTGAATAAAGAAGAACAAATGGCAGTGGAATATATACTTGAAACATTTGGTATCTTAAATCATAAAATTTCTAATAATTTTTCAGAACCAAATTTATATATTAAGAATATAAATAAAAATAAAGATTTTTATGAAGTTACTATTATGTTCAATAATACGAAAACATCGATGATTAAAGTAATTTTAAAGTTATTTATGTTTTTAAATATTTATTTATTCTTATTTTACTGTTTATTACAGATACCTCACAATTTATCAAAATTACCTAAAAAAATTGAAAGTTCATACATAGAAACAAATTATCAAAATTCATTGATAGCACAAATCATGCAGTCTCAATCAAATTTAGATTTATGTCTTATTGGACCAAAAGGTTGTGGAAAATCAATCATTATTCAGAGATTAGCAGAACTATTAGACTATCAAATAGAACCTATTATTCTTTATCAGGTAAATCTAATTTGTAAAATGAATGATAAGTCAGTATTAAAGTTAATTTAATAACTTTATAGGATATGACATCTAGAGATTTAATTCAATACAGAACAACTTTATCAAACGGCAATACAATATGGAACAATTCACCTCTAGTTACAGCTGCATTAGAAGGAAAATTAGCTGTACTTGATGGAATTCATAGAGTTCATCAAAGCACATTGTCTGTTATTTATAGGTCCCAAAATTGCTGATTTAAACTTTTATTATTTTTATTAATATTTAGTTGTATATTTATTTTTTCTTTAAATTTTTAATTTGTTTAGGTTAATTCACGATCGAGAATTACAATTATATGATGGAAAGCGCCTTCTACGAGCAGATCGTTATGATAATATAAAAATTAAATTTAATAAATCTGATAATGATATGAAAAAATCTGGTATTTATAAAATTCACCCATCATTTAAAATAATAGCTTTAGCAGAATCTCTAGCTTTTAATAGTATTAAAGGTCAATGGTTAAATTCGGAAATTTTAAATATGTTTATTTTTCATGAAATGAGACTTTTAAAAAAAAGTGAAGAATTACATATAATTAAAAAAAAGGCAAGTTAAATATAAAAATTCTTAACAAAAGTATAATTTTAAAATATTATATAAAAAAATTTTCATTCGATAAAAAATATTTATATATAAACTTTCTTAATTTAAAATAAAAAATTTGAACTATTGTATCTGATTTAGTATGGAGAACCAAACCCGTCTTTATTAAAAATAATAGAATTTGCCCATAATTTAAGATCATCAAATGATCCAGCTCTCCAATCCATTGGAAGTTCTTTAAGTACAAGAAAATTATTAAAAATTGCATCAAAAATGAACAAATTTCCAACAAATGATGTCTACAATATTATTCATCAAGCTTGTTTGGCAAAATTTTTACCTACCATTACTAAACATGCTTTAGAAGATTCTTTAAAAAAATTCAAAATTTTTCCAAAAAAAGATAATTCTCAGAGTTGTATCAATTGCACAGTGAGTGAAACAACAGTTACAATTGGAAAAACAACTGTTCAACGATATAAAACATCTGCAATGACAAAAGTTCCAAATATTTTATTCTATGATGTACCTCAACATCTTATTTTACTAGAAAATCTAATACAAGATTTTACTCTTGGACAGAATCTTTTGCTTATTGGTAATCAAGGTGTTGGTAAAAATAAAATTGTTGATAGATTACTTCAATTATTGAATAGACCTAGAGAATATATACAGTTACATCGAGATACCACTGTTCAAACTTTAACTGCACAACCAATGATAAAAGATGGTATTGTTGTCTATGAAGATTCAGCCCTTGTTCAAGCAGTCAAATTTGGTCATGTACTTGTTGTTGATGAAGCTGATAAAGCTCCTACTCATGTTACTTGTATACTCAAGGTATAATTATACAATATTATTTTAGAATTAAGAACATTCTTAAAATTTTAAATTATTTTTAATTTTCAGACATTAATAGAATCTGGAGAAATGATACTTTCAGATGGAAGGCGTATAGTATCTGCATTACAAAATAATAAACAAAATCAAAATATACTAATACACCCTGATTTTAAAATGATTGTATTAGCAAACAGACCTGGATTTCCGTTTTTAGGAAATGATTTCTTTGGAACAATTGGTGATATATTTAGTACACATTCTGTGGATAATCCAAATATAGAAAATGAAATTCAATTATTAAAGCAATATGGTCCAGACGTTAGTAAGAAAGTTATTTACAAACTTGTAAAAGCTTTTGATGAATTAAGAAATATGGCTGATGAAAGTCTAGTATCCTATCCGTACTCTACAAGAGAAGTTGTAAATATTGTAAAACATTTACAGGTAATAATTGTATAAATTAAAATTTTTTTTTTAAACTATAAACTTATTTATATTATATAAAATATCTTAGGAATTTCCTGATGATCCATTGGATACTGTTGTAAAAAATGTTTTTGATTTTGATCAATGTTCCCAAGAAGTCTTTTGTACTCTCATGAAAATTCTTCATAAGCATGGAATTTCTATTAGTTATAATTCAAACAATAAAATTGTATCAAAAAAGTAAGAATATTTTATAATATGTAACATGCAACTTAATATATAAAAAATTGTAATATGTAATTTATAAATATAAATATAAATATAAAATATATCAAATATTAAATATTTTTTCTTTCATTCCCATGTAGATTTCCTTTACCAGATTTAAAACTTCACAGTACTTGGACCATTAAAACGTTATATCAAATTATACCTATTCAACAACGGTCTATTAAGTATAAGCAGATTTTTACTCATTTTCAACAAATTTTCAATATAGACAAAGTTGAATATAGAACAGCAGAGTTTGCAGAATTAGTAAGTTATTGCAATTTACCAATAATTGATAACAGCATTGTGGTTGCATTATCGGTTAATACGAATCCTAGATTACATACTGATGAAAAAATACAAGTACTTACTTATAATCCACTTTGTTTATATAATTTGTCATTAGATTTACAAAATGTACAAAAAATTGAAATTCAGAACTGTTTATCTCCATTAAAAGGTAAAATACCTCAATTCACTCTTTTCAATGACAGAAAAGGAAATACTTTAGTACATGAAGAAAGTGTAAGTAAAATTTAATAATCTAAAACTTTTATTAAAATGATAAAGAAACATCAATTTAAATTAAAAAGAAATGAAATTACTACTTACAGTCGAATTCTCTAATATCAATAGATGCTATAAAAGGAACTGTAAATAGTTTCCAGTTATCATCAATGTTTGATTCTGCTAGTAATAAAATAGCACAAATTTTGGGGAATCAAGATTCTTGGAAATTGAAAACCGATTTAGTTATGTCAAACAACCAATTAATTTTGTTTACTTTTAATAATAACAAAATTGAAGTTATTGATTTAGAAACAATGACTGCTAGTACAATGGAACTTCCATTTAAAATTAATTCTTTACTTCTTATTTCACCTGATAAGTGGCTTATACAAAATACTTTAGAAGAAAAATTTATTCTTCAGAATATTTCAATAAAAAGTTCTTGTTCAAATATTTTAAGAAAAATTGATGAAACTAATTATGAAGCAAATAAATTGGGACCCTTATTAACATGTAATAACGATAATATGAAAAGTGATATGCTACATAAAGTATTACAACAAAATAATTCTGTAAATAGAATCTTAGTCACAAATAATACATATGCTGATATTATGCTAGATTTTCCTGATCTTGATACTCCAAATAAAATTTTTTCATTTTCACGAAATCAAAAAGTAGAAAGTTTAATTACACCAATTATAACGCAGCAAGGTCATATTATTCGTATAATTTCATCATCAATTTTTTCAACTACACGGTTTTACAATGAAAAATTATCTTCAGAATCATGCAATTATTTGGAAATTACAGATGTTATTGGAAAGGAAATACATTATATTCCTATACCAACGTAAGTTTTATAATATATTTAAAACTTTTAATTAGCATAATATTTTGTATCATCAATATATATTTTTATATTTTTAATAATATAAGTATGTGTGATTAATGTTGTTGATAATATTATATCTCTTAATTATTTGTCTTTAATTTATAAATGTGGAAAAATCTTATAATTTTCCTCTTTACAGACGCATGGATTCTCTTGTTCGTCAAGATAATCTCCTCATTCTTATCTAGAATGTCTGCAATACTCTAAAAAAATCTATTGAATTCCACCAACTTCTGGTTGGCTGCATCTTTGAAATTCATCTTTCTCCAAAGCATTCTGCATACCCCTGTTTTATAACTACCTGATAATAATATTTATTTATCTTTATTTATAAAGCGTTTATCATATAATGGTGGTGATGATGTTACAATTTCAAACTATGTCATCAAGCCTTAAGATCAGACTTTTATATCGAAATATAGATCATCCACCGGTTCATTCATATATTCTCAATTGATTTCGTTTAGAACTTCAGCCAATGGTTTTATTACTAAACACATGTGCAACACTATAAGCGCTCAATACTGTTATTTTACCTATTCTTTCCCTATCATTTTTCACATTCACACAATCTTAGATTTACCTCCTTCGCATTAATTACTACTTGAGAAATAATCGAATCTTTGTATTCCATATCGCATCCACAATTTTTATGTTTTATATTATCTGTTATGCTCATTATACCCTGAAATAGATATTTATGTGCTAACCTCGGGAACTAATCTTATCTAACTATATATATCCACTATATGGTAGACCTATGAACGTGGATAAGCAACTAAACTCACCAGTATATAATTGTGAACTTAGCCCCAAAAAATTGTGATTACATTAATACACAGTCGTAACTTTTCCATAACGCGTTAAAAATTTTTTTTTTATTTTTTCAATCATATATACTTAAAACCTCTCGTGATTAGTATTTTTCTTGAGACTCCTAAACAAGCGTTGAGTTTGGCAACTTTCCCTTTTCTCGATTTTTCGTCTATGTATTCTCTAAAATAAAATGTGTACTACACTCAATCCATAATACATTATCGTACGTTGTTGTAGTAATGTATATAAATAGAAACTTTAAAAGAGTACAAAAAAATCTGTAATTAAAATTAATATATTAATTTCTTCAAATTTTCGTAAACATCTCCATATTGTGAAAAAATAAGAATATTCACTTGTATTACTTCGCACATTAATTACATATACATCACTACTGTATGAACTATTATCGTCCATTAAAAAAATTTGGACTGCATCACAACCTATCAGAATTAGCTTTTATTAATACAACAAATTAGAAATATTAAAAATAAGCCTTACGTCAATTATAAAACAACAAAGATAAGTAATATTACACATATGTAAAATAATCCAGTGCATTAAAAAATTTAATTTCAATATAAAATATACATTAATCAATATATAAGAATTATTTAAATATTATACTAATTTCAATATGTATATATTTAACGCGAGCCGACACGGCTCGACTGAAAAAGGTCGAGCCGTAATTTGGGTAAGTCAGGACGCGTAGTGACACGCGCCAGTATCTGACACCGACCAGATTGTCCGCCCGTAAACCGGCCACGTCGGCCCGTATACCGAGAAGGCCCAGATTATCTGTTCATAAACCAGGTAATCTGGTCAGAATACGGGCCGAACATGCGTTGACCGGTTTGTGGCGTCGGTCAATAACAAATAACCGACGATCTCGACGCGGGTTGGACATCGAGGAGGCGGGGATGCCCGGATTGGAGCGGCCGCACTTGATGAACCGATTGACTTTTCGAGAAATCAAATGCGCTCGGCTTCCCTTCCGCCGAAAATAAAAAGCTGGACTTCCTTGACAGAAAGGGAGATCCAGCCGGAAGCCGAAAGCAGCAGAACCTCGATGACCTTCGCCGCCGTAACCGCTTCCAAGTCGGATACAAAACAAAAGTTATTGTTTGATTTTCCTTCGTCAATCCGCCTTTGTCAGGGCGAACCTTACACAAGCTTCCCTGACGAGGGCGAATACCTTGCAAGAGATTTTTTCGAAACACACCCCATCGGTGTGTACACCGGGTCTTCTGGACACTCGAACGCCTCGAGACCGAATGTCGCATTCATCCTGGGTGATTGCCAGTCCCTTCCTCGCAGAAGAGATCCAGAGTCAGGGGAATATTTTCCCTACCTCGCACCTTGACGCCGAGCCTCCCCGAATGCTCGCGAGTGATTTGGGTCTTGTCATATTATTATAAATATTCGGTGATGTATATTCACATATGTCTATATATAGCTGAACAGAATGATACAAATGTAAAAGAAAATACAGGAAAATAAAAAAAGGATAAACAAGCTGAAAATTCTTAAAAGCAAAAAAAGAAAGAATAAGATAAAGAGATTGTTATACAAAATAAAATGACAAAATAAAAATAAATTAAATGAATGATGAAAATAAGGAAAAATTACTAAGAATTGAATTGAAAGTAAATGTGGATAATATTTGAAAACATATTGAGCGTGATGTAAATTATGTGCTAGATAATACTCAATAGTAGACCTTCGTTTATATAAATCCATATCTGGATATAAAATATTTATTATACGGAATTCTGTAATGATCTTACAAAATGAAACAGGTAGAAAAGATAAAAAAGAATAAGTAGAAAAGAATGCGAGAAATTCATAAAAATTCTGGCCAGTAACTGGGTCAACTGAATCGATCAAAAAGAGGCCATGCTTATAGCAGTACATTTATGTACGCAGAAAATAAAACGAATAAAAAAAGAATTATAGTAATTATCAACATTTGATGTAACTAAACATAACGATGCAGATAGTTGTCGTATATTTATCAATTCACGATTAGAAGGTAATTACTACAAACAATTACGTATTAAAATATTTATAGTTAAATTCCAATGTTGAGTTTAATTGAAAAAAATTAATTATTTGGAATAAACGAGTCAATCATAATCATTTTTTCGAAAATATTTCCTGTTACAGGATTTATAAATTATACTATATATTAGAATGTCAAGTCCTTTGCAGAGTTAATTCTATAGTTTTATGTAAGAAGGAGACACAAATAAACATGCTGCACAGTTAGTTTGTTTAAATCATTTATTATTATTTATTATGTATTATTGCACTTATTGATTTGCACAATTATATGTAAAGCGGAACTGTCAAAGACAGCATCGCGTATACAGATATACTGTAAGCAGAACTAACTGTCATGGCGCTGTTCAAGAGACGCCACGCATGCACACACACTAAACTGCTTGTATGTGCGGCATCGTATCTGTGTACTGCGCAATAGTTTACGACAAAGCCCAATACACAGATTCTAACACACCCTCCCTTTGGTGTCAGCTATCATCGTTCTTATTCTGCGCGCCAGGTCTTCTTCGTTTTGGAGATGATCGTTGGCAACCCAACATTCGTTTCTATGGAGCTGGAAAAAACCCAGCCCAGGTTACAGATTAATTTTCTTTGTCTGAAAAAGAAAAATATTACACATCGTACATCTAAAACAAACATAAATAAAACAAATTCTACATCGTTAAGCATCATTTAGAATTTGCCGCCTCAAATTCTTGTGAAGAGCAAAGGGTAGGGGCTTCGTCATGATGTCAGCTATATTGAGTCTGGAGGGCAACCAGCTGACTCACCTTGCCCCAACGCACACATTCTGTCACAATGTCCCCGCGTGTCTCAGCTTCTTTGATTACATCAATTGGTTCATCGATCATCTTCAATCTGTGATGGCTTCCCATCTATGCCCAATCACCTGTGGACTTGTTGTCATACCATATTTTGCTAGACAGAAGTGTTCGGCCAAGAATGTACCGAGTGGCCCTGTCTAAACCGATGACTTCTTGGCATACGTCGCTCACCGCTATGTACTCCGTCTGGCAGATTGACAAAGATATATACGTCTGCTTTTGACTCCTCTACAATACGGTGTCTCTGAAGAGTTTGATTACGTATTCTGCTGTTGAAGTGGAGTCGTTACAGTCTCTAAAGCTGGCATCGGAAAATGCTTCGAGACTATTAGAGTCATACTTCTATGTAAGGCCTACAGATGTCGAGCCTTGCATTTTGAAGATCCTCTTAACTTGCATCCAATTGTCTGGTGTTGGCAAGTGTTGTTTTTGGGCGAGGAAGTTCACTGCCAATGTGATATCCCGCATAGTTGTATTTGCAAGGTATATGAGACTTTCTATAACCTCCCGAAAAGAAAGGTTTGTGCGATATCTTCTTCTTTAGCCTTTATTCTGGGTTGACCTGTTATGTACTTGTCTTGTCACCATGAGAGTATCATGAGATTTACAGTCTTACATGTTAAACCTACTCAGGATACTCTTGATATATTCGTCTTAAGTTAGCTTCATGATGTTTTTCTCCTTATCCCAGGTAATGTGAATTCCAAGGTAGCATCGTGGCTCTCTTAAGTCTTTCATCTGAAAAACTCTGTAAAGTTGAGACTTTATTCCTTGCAAATTGAATTGATCGTTTTCAATCAGAAAAAAGTCGTCCACGTATAGGAGAAGAACCGTCATTCTCCCTTTCCTTCGCCACGTGTAAAAACAGGGCTCGTAGCCATCATTTTTTAGTTCCATCTTTCTTGCTTCCTCAGCTAAGCGATGATTCCATATGTTTCGCCTGATCTTGAGTCCGTAAAGAGATCTCTCCAATCTGTAGACGTGATTTTTGTTCAGTTCTTGTCGATTTTCCATGCTTTCAGGTATCTCCATGTAGATTGGTTCGTCCAGAATACCGTTGAGGAACGCTGTTTTCACATCGAGTGACGTGTAAACTATATTTGTTTGCTATTGCTAGTAACATTGTAACCAATGGTAACCTCAAAACTGGGGTGTACGTCTCTTTCAATTCGTACGCCGTCTGATCTTTAAATCCTCGGATAACAGAAGGGCCTTACATTTCGTTGCTTCATCTAACAGTTTTCTTCTTAAAAACCCTTCTGGAGTCCACGATGTTGGGTCTTGTTCCATCTATAGGTTGAGGTCTTGGAACGATGGTTCAGACGTCATTTTGGTCCATCGAGTCCAATTCCTCCCTTACAGCCCGTTGCCAATTCTCTCTATCTGGTACTTCCATTGCCTGTGCATAAGTCGTTGGATCCTTGTTTATTAATGATAACAAGCAATCGTGTTTTTGTCGTGTTCATGATCCTCGATTAGAATATGTTGAGCTTTTGCCCGGGTTAACTCACATCCGCTTCTGGCCATATTCCTTGTTGTAGAAGTTTCCATTCTCGCTTTCTTTTTGTGTATATTTAACGATTTTGGAGGTCTTCCACTTCTCTTGGGCAATGTTGATTCTGCTTACGTTGTAGTTTCCTTCGTTTTAGTTCCTCTGATGCTTTTATACATTATCTTATCGCTGAAGACCACATGCCTGGAGTCAACGAATTTTCCATTGACAGGATTCCATAGTAGGTAACAGTTATATTTGAAACGTACCAGGATCATCCTTGTATCTCGATGGGTGAACTTATTTTTAGTTGAGTGCGCTTTGAAGTACGCAACGCTCCAAAATCTCCTGAGGTTTCTAATCCTGTCTTTTGAAACTGCAGAACCCGCAAATTTCCTGAAAGGATTGTCGTACTCAATGCTCTTATACGGCGTGATGTTGTATATGTAGACTGCTGTTTCTATAGCTAGGAGCCACATACTTCACGGCAGCCTCGAGACCAGCATCAGGGAACTGGTTTTCTTTTGGATAGTATGACTAAATCGTTCTGCCAAACCATTCTGTTCCGGGGTATATTCAATATAGAAGTTCTATATTTTCTTCCTGTAGGTACTTTCTGAACTCTCCCCCCACGTACTCTATGGCCTGATCCAACTGGACATAACAAAACTTCTCTTTTTTCTCCAGAAGATTTCTTGCTGAGACGATGAAGTTCTTGAAGGCTTCTATGACTTCGTCTTTAGTCTTGAGCCCGTAAATGCCAGTCCGTCTTAAGAAGTCATCCAAGAATGTAACTATGAGCTTGTTCCGTCCTGGATGAAACAATGTTGATATGGGTCCTATGATGTCGGTACGGAAGATGTGCAACTGTCTTACTGATCCAGTCCTTGTCTCCTTGAAGTTTATTCATTTTCGATTTTACGCATATGTGACAGTCTTTAATGCTGTTTTCGAATTTCACACCATCTAGAGGTTGATCCTTGGAACCACGCTTGTTAAGATAGTTGAGTGAGTTGCCAGAGCATTCCTTCACTCAACTTTTCGTTACTCAAGCTCATCTAATTCTCTTCGTTCTCGTTTTCTCTCCCCAGATCAGATGACGGTTGATCCTCGACAGCAGATAGGCTGGTTATCAGCTGTGCTTTGCAGAAATACAGAACTGACTCTGCATTTGCTGGATTTTCTTCATCGTCCGTCAATATTTTAAATCTAAAAACCCAGTTAGGCCGTTCGTACATGCCTTCCAGGATCGTCTGGTTAGTATTTTTAATTTTTATTGAATACTCTTAGAGTGTCTGCGTCTGCTGAGTTGCTTGAGGGATAGCAAATAACTGCTTATCTCTTCGGCGGTCATAACGTTTGTTAGTTTGATTGTCTTATCTTCGTTTTAGTAACGGGTTAAATCCCCTTTATCATATACCTTAATATCCGAAAATGCATCCTTGTTTGCGAACTTCTTTGTAAGTCGTCCAATAAGTTCGCCCGGAATACGTTAATATCTGACTCATTCGTTACTCTGTATTCAGGGTGCCATCTCACCAGTGGAGATTTCCCATAGTGTCTGCACGAATGCCAACGCCTTTCGTGTGAGGGACTTCGCGAGCACTTGTTTCCTGACTCGGACCTTGATCTAACTCCAAACCGGGAATACTGAACGTGCACTTCTTTCCGTGTTTCCAAGCTGGGGTAAGTTAAATTTTATTCTTCTTTTGTCGTTTCCTTCTTGTTTGGTATTGAGGAATTAGCTGTTGCTTCCCAATGAATTGGAAATCGTTGACCCAGCCACTTGAGGCAACACAACATTCACGATATCTACTGTTGCTTTTAACATTGCGTTCTGCTGTTCATTTGCCTTGGCTTGGGACTCAAAGAAATCTGACATTTTTTTAGACATCTTCTTTATAGCTCGGCTGTTCTCGGTCTCGTATTTTTCCAACATCTTCAAATTACTTTCAAGTAAATATTTTGTTGATTTATACGTTTTCAACTACATCCGCCACCTCCAATGTTAAGATCTTCATTTTCCAGTTTATTACAGAGACACTATTCTTGAAAAGAGAAGAAAAGAAAACTACCATCGTTACTGTTGAAGGATTTTAAATCTTACAGTCCTCTTAAGTTTCTTCGTGAACAAAGAATCCCAAAATAGTTTGTGGTATATGCTAGGCCAAGAGTAGGCCAGGTATTTCCATCATGCAATACCTAGATGAAAGAGTGTAGGCCCGCATACTAAAAATCAGACTATGAGTAAATCCTGTCTCCCAATGCAAACCTAGAGTGAGACTTTTAATGCAGACGATGTAAACTAAACAGTAAGTCCACATAGTCTACATTTTGAATGGGAATGTGTGGCATGTAAAAAAGGAAATAATTCAGTAAGAGAATATTTTTAATTCCACTACTTCAATTACTTTCCAACAAAAATTTCATATGTGTGTATCCATCGTAACAACATATATGTCATCATAGAGTTTTTCACACAACAAAGTTGTATGAACATCTCTTTTGGAGCATCATCAAAAATAAATATCATAATTTTTAGCATCGTAAAACAAAATAAACATCATATTATCATCATACCTTGACAATTTATATATAACATAACTTCATAATTTCTATATATAAAAAACTTCATGCTTCTTAAATACATGATCATGTTTATTTCTAAAAGAAATAATTATTACATTTAGCACATAAAATAGCATGCTACTTTTAAATATATGAAATTTGAAATAGAAATATACATATATATGTTTATATAATGAAAAAAAAAACTGTGCATATATTTTAAATCTTAATATTACATGCATCATCTAAATTCATTTTACAATGGTAAGAGTTTTCAAATATTAATATATTTAAAAAAAAAAACAATATAAATCACATGTGCGTCAAGCATACGCTACACACCCAAATCTCTTTAGTTCTTTTATATGATCTTTCGCCTTGTCACTGAATCTCTTCAACGCAATTTCATAATGTATACTTTTATGAGGCGAGTGATTATAAATATGTAAGGCTGTTTCTGCAGCTAATGCCCACATTAATTTGGGTAATCTTGAGTCTAACATTAGAAATGTCATTTTCTTTTCGAGAGTCTGATTGAACCCCTCGGTCAGACCGTTGTGTTCCGGTTTATATGGAGTAGATAGCTCTAACTCGAATTTTTCTTGTTCCAGAATTTTTTGGAACTCTCCTTCCACGTATTCCGTGGCCTGGTCCGATCTTATATAACAAATTTTTTTGTTTTCGCCGAGTACGTTTCTTGCTGTAATAATGAAGCTTTTAAACGATTGTTCTGCCTTATCTTTACTTTTTATGGCATATATTTTTGCCCATCTAGAATAATCATCAATGAAGGTGATTATAAATTTCTCGCGACTCGCGTTAGATAGTGGTGAAATTGGACCCATGATGTCTGTGTGGATGGTATGAAGTGGCCTTGACGCTGTAGATCTTATCCCTTTAAATGGTTGCTTATTCATTTTGGACAGTACGCAGATTTGACATATTTCTTTTATATCAACTCCCAATTTTATTGCTTCGAGTGGTTGAGATTTTTCCGTCAGTTTTCTAAGATAGTGAAGTGAAGTGTGAGCTAACCTTATGTGCCATCATATTCCTTCACTTAAATTCTTTTTGGTCGAACTGATATTGTTCTTTTCTTCCTCTCCCTCCGAACTAGACGTGGTTCGATCATTTGCTGACCTATCTTCCACTATATGAGCTTTGCAGAAGTACATATATGGGTTTGTACTTTCTGTATCATTTAACGCAGCTGATTTTATTTTGAGACGTACGACCCAATTGGGTTTTTCGTACGTCTCTAGTATATATTCTTCTGTTTCTTTGTCGTATATTAATAGTGAATTATTGTCTAATGTTATCCTGAAACCTGCGTTTGCAAGTTGCCTCAGGGATAATAGATTTCCGCTTATTTCTCCAGCCGCCATGTCATTAGTGTGTAAAATGCTTTTATTTTTCTTTGGAAAGGGTTAAGTTCCCTTTTCCGTCAATTTTTATATCCGTAAACTTATTTTTGTTTGCAGATTTTATATATTTATTCGTACATTTAGAAAAATTCTCTAAAATAATGTTTTAATCACTATGGGGTGCGTGGCTCCAGAGTCAGCTATGAATTCGACGGTATTATTTTGGGGACTGGAATTATGAAACGAGTAATTAGATGTAACAATTTTATCTTAGTTGGAGTATTTGGTCTTTTTATGCCCGCTGTACTTGGGCTCTTTTGTGTCATCTCGTCTTATTTTATTTTTGTTAATTCTATGATCGGCTTTGTAGTTCGATCTTGCTTGTGGTCCAAGTTCCTTTGTGTTCTTTCTGCCAGGTTTTGTGCCCTTGATGTTCTGGTGGGCGGTTTCAAGTGGAGGTCTGGAGCTACTGGGATGTGCTTTGTAACAATCATCCTCTTTGCGTCCCCTTATACCCTGGCAGTAATAGCAGAACCACTTGTTGGTGCCAGCCAGGTGGCATTTGGCGGCCCAGTGATTAGGGATGTTGCAGCGGTGACACCGTTCCTGGGTATTATCGGAGTGATGTGCCCTCTTGGCCTGGACCTCCTCTGCAGTCTGATGTGATGCAATCCTATCATCTGCCTCAAACACCACCGCTGCAGCCTTGATTGGCTTGTAGGTAAGCATGGGTAGACCTTCGATCGATCTATTCGTCTTCAATTGTGTTAGCTGGGAGATCGCTGCCAGTAAGGCTTGGTAGTAGTCTTGGTAGAGTCCCGCTTGTCGTATTCTGCCAGGCACACTGCCTCTAGGCAAGACTCGTACTCTCTAATGAGAGACTCAAAAACTTCCGTGAATTTGCTCACGGATTGGTTTTTCCTCTTTCTGGGGTTGAAGAGTCTTTGCTTAACGGACATGTGAGTCTTGTTAGACTCCGTCTGTTTAAGCTCTCTACGTTTGTTTATTATGTCTCTAGGCTCGTGCATTTCTATGATGACCTTATGATAATGATCATCAATATGATCAATTATCAACCTACGAGCATTTCTCTTTCTCTTACAGAGGTCGACTTCCGACTCTCCTGATGGAGACGGTATTCCGTGTGACACCAGGTCAAGAAGGTCGTGTTTGGACAATTCGGACTCCAAATTGTCCCACCAGATGGCGATATCTGTCTCAAGTTTCAAGCAGTAAGGCTTATGAGCTCTCAATATCGCCGTCCTGTCTTTTCCTTTCGGGTCGTCTCGACCTTTGCTCTTAGGCATACTAGTCTCCGTATGCCGGGTTTCCCCAGCCTCTACATTTTGATTTGAGCTTTCCAAGTGGGTACTCCCAGTCTGGGTTACTATATTAGGCGACTGGACGTCTTGGTTTGACGTTCCGGAAGCTCCCGACTGAGTCTTCTCAATCTCGGAAGTTTGGTTGGCGATGGGAGAAGTGATATTCTCACCAACTTCTCCCTTTCTAAATGCAGAAACGCCTTGTTGCTTTCGGATATTTTAATTAGTAGCGGTGTCAGGGTGGTAAACACACTACTTAGTTTATCTACCATCAACTCTATTTTTTGTGTAGCGAATACCAGTTTATCTTGGGGGTTTTCAGCGCCTTTAGTTCTTGTTTCGGGATGTTGTTGTTTTTTGCCCGAAACATCTTGGTGATGGTCCTCCATAATATCTATGTAGCTAGTTTGGAGATTTTCTGTTAATGATTTGCCATTAAAAAAAACACATTACCGCATATGATAGTGACGAGGTCTGTAATTGTGTTTCCCTCGGGCGCATCACTCTCATATTCACTCGAGCACAATCTCTGTGTAAGGTTGTTTGTCAATTGAGTGCATTATTGTGTGGTGGAGATAGGATTTAGGGAGATATATATCACGGAGACCGCTCAAGAAATCAAGTTTTATGGTTCTCATGTTTTTGTGAAACTATTAGGTTTCACTATCTCCTTTTCCCCGGGAGCGACCTAGCGGAGATAAATCCCTGTATGGCTTTGCAGCACATACTCTCCGTCGATTATTTTCACTCCAATACACCATTGTATATTTTTTTTTTTTTTTTTAACTTTACAAAAAACAAAATCATAAAAACCAACCTTTGTCAATAAAGATATATATTAAAAGGGAATATTAAAATAATAATAATAGTATCCCTTGAATTTCAACAAAACAAGGAATTTGAAATGAATAACAATTAAATGATATCTAAAAGTTGCAAATTATTAATTTATCAAAGGAAAAATAGGTAAAAAAATTAAGCAATGCAATATTAACTTATTGATTAAAGTAAATTATTTATTATTTTTAATTTAAGATATAAAAAACGACTTTGATTGCAGAAGATAAAAAGGTAATCATGCCAATATGCTTTACAGAATATTTTAATGTGGTGAATTCTCATGATGCTTTGACAAGGCCTGAGCACCTGGGTGTTCGGGTTGGCTCAGCATCAAATCGCGGAGGGTAGGAGAAATATTCTCCTGACCCCGAATTCCTTCGGCGAGGAAGGGAGAGGCGTTCACCCGGAGATGAGCGTAGCGTTCAAGAGTGCCCCGGGATGGGACGAGTAGATCCTACAGGGGGTCCGAAGGACCCAATGTACACGTTGGATTGTGCCGTACATGCGTTCGAGATCGCCCTGAGAACGGCGAGTTCGAGGAAGAGGAAAGAAAAACTCGCAAGGTTTTTTTCTTCTAGAGCGTGGGCGACTGCAGTAATCACGATGGCTTCGGGGTTTTCTCTCCCTTCGTCCTCCCGAGAAAATCTGAATTTTCTCTCAGGGGTGCCTGGCTTTTATACTCGAGATCGAGTGAGAAGCCGAGCTAAAACGACTATGCTCGATCGGCGTGTCCGAACATGTCCCGAACACGTCGAAACGTACAGTCATTGTCGGCATTGTTAGAGCGACCGTAATTGGCCCGAATTTTCCCCAGATAGTTTGAACGCGTTGACTTGTATTGTTTCTCGAGTCGACAACGTGTGTAGTAGATGACTCGTGTCATCAACTACGCACGTTCTAACTTGTCCAGCTTAGGGCTTATTGATTGAGAGTCGGTGTGCACGTGAAAGAAAAGGACAATTT
Source organism: Platyscapa corneri (assembly GCA_018907185.1). Taxonomy (NCBI): domain Eukaryota; kingdom Metazoa; phylum Arthropoda; class Insecta; order Hymenoptera; family Agaonidae; genus Platyscapa; species Platyscapa corneri. The sequence goes on from JACCHW010000009.1 coordinate 7,052,856, forward strand.
TACTATTTTAAATACTATTTATTATAAGCACTTGTCGCCGATTCGATTGAAAGGGCTGTCGAAGCGTTTGGGTGGTGGATTCGGAAGTAAAAGGCTGGTTTTCCTCCTTGCATTTCTTTATTTATACCCTGCAGGTTTCTCGTTACAAACTAATCGTAGTTCGGTAACGGTACCGAAATGTTTATTGACAATTACTTAAAAACCCTCGGCAAATTTTCTGGACCAATCTCCGGCATTGCTCTGACCTAACCTTTATGATTCAGCCGGGCCCGGCACCAGGCTGACCCCAGGAAAGCCCCGGAGAAATTCCATCGACAAAACAGAGCTATATCGGTTAATTAGCCGTGCCTCGACGCGTGTCAGCTTATTACATATTGCTTGTAAACAGTCCATTTGCATACGAATTTACAGTATAATCACGTCGTAACTCAACTTTACAAGGCCCAACTCCTCCTGGAGCCGGTGTCAAGGAGATGATGGATAGGTGTGTGTCAAATAAAGGTGGACGTTTATTTTATGCTGCCATTTCGGGGTTATATATCGCGATGTGTCGTGAGGCTGATGTCTTTTGCTCTCGAGGCGTTGTGTTTAACTCGTGAAGGAGCAACGTAGCTACGCCGAGGGCGTACCGCCGTTGGTTATGCTTCTTTGTTCGGACGCTCTGGTGTTTGTTTCCGCGTGAAAGCTGATTTTCTGCTTTGAATGCGAGCCGATATTCTACTCCCAGCATGAGCTGATGTTCTGCTTTTATACTTTCCGACGTTCTATTTTGCTATCGAATATCCATAAAATCTCAATGGCCGTTCGAAACTTCGCCGAAAACTCAAAACTCGTTAAACGTACTTAGATTTGAAAAAACTGTAAATAATTATGCGCGTGTGATGATGTTTTGTTTAATGTGCGCCAAACCGTTGCGTATGGGCGGCGCACGATATGGTTGTTCGCCTACATTAATGGATGCATTTATGAGAAGCACTATTAATGGTACTTTTAGTATAATGATTATTACTAAATGTATGATTAAGATAGTTGCATTGTTTGACGAGTTCGATGAATCTCGATGAATCCAAAAATCTAAGTTGCTATGAATTTTTTCCCTCTTTTCCTTTCATTTGTTTAATTTAAGTGGCGGTACGACATTAATCCGAATCTAGTTACTAAATACAATATAACAAAAAGTGCACGAATAAATACAATGTGGTTTTGAATAATTTAAGAATTTCTAATTATTATATTTAGTAACATTAAATTATCATTGCATACTTAATTTTTAAATTGAAAAATACATACATATTTAAATATTTGTTTATTTTTTAATCTGATCCAATTATTTATTGTAGTTTTGTTATAGATTGGTGACAATATCTCCAACGGGTATACAAAAACCTAGTAAATGGTTATACAAGAATAAAATTACATTTTATGGTGCTCTAACTTCGAATCAAAACCTAATTACTATAGATGCTACTGGATGCATAAAATTATGGAAAACTTCTTTGCATGATTTCAAATCAATTATAAATAAAAATAAAAAATTTCAGAATACAAAAAACAGATATTCGGGACTTGATGTCAAATTACCAAAGCATGGAAATGTAGATCCAGAAAATAAGCCACATGTTGGTGGAAATACTTGGGCTGGTGGAACAGGAGGTAAACTTTCGCAATATTAATCTAAACTAAACAACATCGCAAATTGTTAAATCAACTTATACAGATTCTTGCGTGATTATTGTTTTTCAATTATCCTAACTTATTAATACGATTATTGATTATAATTATTATATACTTAATTATAATTATTATATGATTCATTATAAAACCAATTCAGTAACTATAGATCTTTTTCAATATTTGATTTTTCAAAATGCGTTTATCGTTTTTTCAATCATTTATACTCATTGGTTAGTTAGTGAGATTCATTAATTCAAATTGATTGTAGATTATTGATTCATCATTTGATATTTGCAGTTGCTTTTTTCCCGATGATGCCATAATTCTAAATACAAACAATTTCAGACTTAATATCAATCAATATTTATTTTCTTTATAATATTTTACAAGTTTTGTCTAAACCAGTAGTTGATAGTGCTTGGATGCTTCAAAACATACATTTTATTTATTTTTCACCCAGTTAGTTGACAAGCCAGTATATGTTTTAAATATATTCTTACATATTGGGGATGAGGAAGATTGTAACAACCAAACTGTGAAATAAGGTTATATTGTCCCATGCCTTTCTGATTTAGGAAGTCTAAATCTAAAAATATCATTGAACTATTTAATAAACACAGAATTTTTGTATATAAGTGACTATTAATTACACAAAATGACAAATAATTAACGAATTATAATAGTCACATACTAAGCGCTATCAACATGACCGTTCACTTTAGTGTCGAATAATATACTGCAAGTCTTAAGAAAGTTGCATTTATTTCTATAGTAGTTGAAAAAAGGGCCATATCGGTTGTCTATGAAACAAAAACCTTTAAAGTAAGATGAACCCATTATAAATAACCACTTCTCTCTCGCATCGCTCATTCAAAATTATTTATATTATGTAAAGTTATTTATGACGGCTCAGCTAACCTTCTAAATTAAACGTCTGTAATTATACGGAAAAACAACATTTTTATATACTTTTGTAGAGGCTTGTCCTTTGACATGATATAATAGTAGACTTAGATCTAAAAATTTTCTGGACCTGAATTATGCTAATAAAGTACTAGATTGACATATATTTTCTTTGCTATCTTTTATCTTTCCATGATATTTGTATGCATGTTTAATGAAGGTTTGATGACTCCTATATAATTTCTCATATTTTTAACTTATATATCCCATCGATAATTATGTTAAGTATTTGGCGTAAATATTAGATTCTCTCTTCTCGCCCAGGTTTGTTCTTGAAATTGCTGTCAATAACCTGCTTTTAGACAACTGATAAAAGAGAGATAGTATTTGAAATTAATTAAAATTAACTATGAAAATTATAGTTACTTTATGATTATAACTCTGTGTCAATGAATCTGACGTTCATCTTTTTTCAGTGAACGATTGGATTAATGTTAATCCGATGTAATCGACTGAACTCTTTTCCCTATCACGATATTTTGAAAAGTACAGTTGGACTAAATGAATAATGATCATCCAGTTAAACAGTATTTTTTGTCTGCTTTAATTTGTACAACATACGTTAGGTAAAAATAAAATAATTTTTAAAAGATATTATATTAACTTCTATCTCAATAATGTTTCGGCATTTTTCACGACGAAAGTGCTAATTTTTTTTTCTTAATGTCTTATGATTAATACTTTATTAATACTTTATGAAAACTATTTCTGGGTAAAATAGGAACTTAACTTTTTTAAAGAAAAAATTGAACTAAATTCATCAACAATGATGTCTATGCAGAAAAAAAAGATACAAGGAAACAAATATTTGAGATATTATTTACAAAATCGTTAGGTTTGCCTTGATTCCTAAACGATTTTTGATAAACTTAATATCTGATTCATTAAGACATCAATAGTGCTCTTTTTAGTAGTCTAATCTAATATTTAAATGGACTTTCTCTTATTGAATGTTGTCCTTTTGTGCAAAACTGAAAAAATATAGGGTACAAACTCTATTTCATAAATAGCAAAAATAGCGATGCTTCATATTTAAATCAATAGTTTACCGGATACTTGCATATTATAGAAGTACTAGAGGAAATTAAGACTTCTTTTTTTCCAGAAAAATTAGATGACTTTCATCGAGATGGAGATGATTAAAGATTTTTTAAGATCCTTTTTTTATAGATTCTGACGGGTTTATATAATAAATGTTTTTAGCTTCTCAGCCTAGTAAAAAAAGTAGATTAAAGTAATTTAAAAAAATTTTTTCAAGTATATGGATAAGCATCTGGGCAATCTAAAATCTTACATTACTCTTGTTACAAATATTTTCAACGACGTCCTACAAATTATTGAATTAATTTGATTAGAAATTGAAAAAAATACGATCTTATTTGACAAAAAAGTAACGACACGCCAGATCATAAAAAAAGATTTTTTTAAATATTTTGTCTTCATTCTTAATATGCATAATTTTATATCTTTGTATTTTGAGTAACATTATTTTATAAGTTTAATTTAGTTAGTCATATTTAATATACACTTAAAGGTAAAAAATAGATAGAAACAAATTTCTACCTCTTTGAAGAATTTCCACAAAAGTTAGTAATAAAATGTTTATGCAAAACTGTCACTATTTATTATATGTATAATAACAAATATTTTTAATGTCATCACTATATAAATTTATTGTTCTACCTTTATCTTTTTAACACAAACGGTAATGTTAATTTAAATATTCAAAGCATATATGATATATATAGTATATTAAGTTTTATATACACATTTGTTATAAATACCAATAAATTATTACAATATTATAAAAGTAAAATATTTAGATTTTTAGAAATTTTATAAATTGTAATTAATTGATAGATTTCAAGATTTTTTTTAATTTAAAAAAATTCTATTTGTTACACTAAAGCTTAAACAAATGATTTTATTTCATTTTTAAGTGTAATAAATATATAATAAAAAATCTATTATGTATCGATATAAATATAATTTAGTACACCTATAATCTTATCTATATACTTCATAATAACATTTTATTATATTTATTAGGTAGAGATACTGCCGGCTTGGGTGGAAAAGGTGGACCATATCGACTGGATGCTGGACACACTGTTTACCAAATAAGTGACGAAGAAAAAAATGCTATTCCAGAAAACATTATCAGAGCTGCTAGAGAAATGGGACTAAGAACATTTAAAGAACGATTAAAAAACATAAAAATGAGTGAATATGATCATAAATTATATAGTAAATATTATAATTCAGTTCAACATGAAATTCAAAGTTTGCAAGTTATTTTAAGAAGCTTACAACTAAAAAGTAATGAACGAGAATGGTGCAGAAATCAAACTTCTGGAGAATTGGATGATTTTAAATTAATAGAAGGTTTAACTGGAGAAAAAACAATTTATAAAAGGTTAGCTCATAGAGAAGATGAGATTGGCACAGAGCAATTAAATCCAAAACGTTTGAAACTTATTGTTGATGTATCTGGAAGTATGTACAGATTTAATAGTTATGATGGACGATTAGATAGAGAAATGGAAGCTTGTATCATGGTAATGGAAGCTTTTAATGGATTTGAAAATAAATTTCAATATGACATTATTGGTCATTCTGGTGATCATCATCATATTTTATTCGTTAGTTATGATCATCCTCCAACCGATAATAAACAACGATTAGAAGTTATCAAAGTAAAGTATATATATAATATATCATAGTATACATATAATAAAACTGAATGTGTTGGTTATTATCATATTTAAATAAAAGATATTTAGAAAACTGATAATAGCATAACTAATATTTTTATTTATTCATTATAAATACTGAATTTTTAACAATTTAATTAATTTATTAGCTAAAAAATTCATTATTTTCTATTACAAATTAAATTATAATATCAATTTTTTAATTTTTTATTCTTAGACTATGTATGCCCATTCTCAATTTTGCACATCTGGTGATCACACCTTAAAAAGTACTCAACATGCAATATCCACATTAGCTACAGATAACAGAAATACATCGATTATTGTTGTATTTTCGGATGCAAATTTAGAACGTTATGGAATTCGAGCTGAGGAATTTTCAAAAGTTTTAATGTCCAACTCAAATATCAATGCATATGCAATATTTATTGGATCATTGGGTGACCAAGCAACAAGGTAATTTCAGCTTTTAATAAAAGAAATAATACATAAAACATTGTTTTGTATTACTTATTAAAACTATTAATTGTTTTATTTTAGATTAACAAAAGAAATGCCTTCTGGAAGAGCATTTATATGTATGGATTTAAAAAAAATTCCACAAATTTTACAACAAATATTTGCTGCATCATTATTAAATACTTCCACTTAATTCATAAAAAATATAGATATTTTATAGATCTTTTATGTTTTTTAAAATAAAATATTTAAATACATAATATTTAATAAATACATAACATTTAAATAAATATTTCTTTTATTACAATAATTTCACAAATACTTTTCTAAGATAATTTATTGTACCCATACTAGGTAATTATTGGATGGAAGATCTATACGCAGTTATTTATTATTTTCTGTATGAGGAGGGCACTAATAGCAAGACTACACATTAAGTTTTATTTATATTCTCTTCTTAATTGATTCTAAATTAAATATGTAAATATATATAAACACTATAGCACAATGAATATACGGTGTCCTGTATATAGGCAGAGCTACATTAAAAGTGTCATGGCGGCGTCATGAAAACGCCATGCACGCAGTCACATACCATACACTCGTACGTGTGACATCGTTTCTGTGTACTACGCAATACCTTACTTCACATCAATGCCCAATATACAGATTCCAATAGTAATATGAATAATAAAGTTAATATAAAAAAAAACTATAAAGATGTTGTTTTAATTGATTTTTAGAATTAAATTAAATTTCTAGTATAATTATTTATTTTACTAATAAATCAAAAAGAAAAAGAAATTGAATTTACAAAATAATAGATTAAAGACAGGAATTCAGTAGCTCCGAACGATTATTTATGTAGATAATATAGTGATATTATAATAATATAAAAGAATGATAATGTATATCTGAAAAGAAAAGAACAGGTAACAAAAAAAAACACGGAATTTTATGAGAACAGAAATAAAGAGATGCTGAACCACAACCCAGGCAAGTCTCTTTACACTCTTATGAGACGCGTAACCAATCAGTATGTTAGCTGCTCCATCAAAAAACTTAAAAATTTTGTTTATCTATCCGATTTATTCAGCCTTTCCTGAAATATTTTAATACCGTTACTAGGACAGTGTTAACACTGTTACTAGGAGAAAAAATTGAAGGTAGAGGCAAGGACGATTTGGGAGGAGCTAAATCAGATAAAGGCAAACCAACAGATACAAACCGAATAAACAATCAAAATTTGCAGTAGAAGCTTTAAAAGGACGTAAATTACGTTAATGAAAATAAATTAAAACATTAAAGAAAAAATTTTATAAAGATTCTAGAAGATTTAGAATAGATTTACATAAAATTTAGATCAAGGGGAATGAAACAAGAGGAAGCAGACACTGGCTCCTAAAGGAGGAAAAAGTGCATAATTTGTGCGATAATGTTTCAGAAACAATGACGCATATTTTGGAACTGTAATGATCAAAAACAGGCACAAAAGGTTCGAACAAAATATTGCAGAGGAATGAAAGAAAATTTTCAATTTATATTAAATGAATTCGGAAAGTAAAAATGAATGAAAAATAGGAGAATAACAAGCAAGAAAGAAGAAGGAAGCAAATAGAATCTAACAAACATGCAGCAAAAATACAAATGCAAGTGCAATATACAAACAACAAGTGCCTAATTCATTCGAATTTTAGACTTAAGTCACTATGTAAATTTTAACGTAAATTAATATTATGAATATTATGACCGTTAATGATAGAAATCAAACAAGGGAGGCAGGATAGAATAGGATAATGGTAAAAAGGGTAATAGAATCTAATAATTTTATACTCAGCACTATTTTATTTTAAGATACAAGCGATCGACCGGTATTTCCAAAGTTGAAAATAGAACTCTGCTCCGTTCGCCCACAGTCGCATTTATATAGACAAAATAGCGATGCTCCTTTTTCTTACGGCCGCTTGACGATTTTGCGAAATCTCTACAGCGCCGAGGTTCCGATAACTTCGGCGATTGTCGCGCGTGCAATTCTTTTAAAAACATATGCTGCTTCGCTTCGCGGGAATGCACTTGAGCGAGTATCATTTCCCGGCATTATAAATTACAATAAATTATGTGATTTTTATTTTGCCGTAGAAATAACACCCGCTCTTTCACGCTCTTCGTAAGCGGGAACAGAATCTGTATTTTCTGTCCCCAACAATGACAATGTATATTTTTTTCAATAAACTATTACTACTAATATTACTAATGTTGATACTACTAATATTTTAACTTTCAAGAAAAGATACAAATTTTTATCAAAATCTTTTTAATTTCATTACATATTATACAGTAAAGCGCCTTCAAAGCTCTTGGTGAATAACAATGTATATGTCGAAGGTGGTTATTCAAAAAAACATAAAAATATAATTTAAGATTATTTACATTTATATTTTAATACACAGCCGATACTCTTTACCCGTGACTAAATATATAATTATAGTTTTGCGTATAATGTTAAATATTATCGAGATGAGTAGATAAGATCCATAAGGCAATTGAACGTGTGCAATAGATTTCTAAACAAACAGACTAACGTCTTTTACACATAATCATATATTTTACATATAATCAATTCAATTAACGTCCGTTTTTGGAGATTAATGAGTATCTTTTGTCAGTATGATATTAAAACAGTGAGGTTCATTACAAATTGAATTACCATTCTTTTTATTGTAAAAAAAAATTGGCAAGTTCAAAAAGTTATTAAAAAAGAAGATTTAATTAAAGAGAAATTCTGCAATTCGATTCGTATAAAAAAAAATTTGATGTTTTTAATGGCGCATTCATAAAAATGTATCAAAAAATGGAGAAATTAATATAAATGTTAATCTATTAGAAGACAGTTCGTCAGTTTTTACTTTAATGAATTATTCTTAATTTTGATTTACATAAATTCATCCGTACATCTAAGATTCGATAATTAAACATATTGTTGTTTTTATAAGAAATAAATAAATGCAACTTTTTCATAGATTAACATATTCATTAAGTATACTTTGACCGAGTTTCTAATTAATAAACAATAAGAAGTTATAAGTATCAGCATCAGTAGAAAAAAAAATCTTCAAATTCTTTATAGATTTATTAAATTGTAATTTAAGTACTTTTAAATAATTAAAAGTTTCAATGAACACTTGAGTCTTTTTTGTAATGGTCTCATTTAAATAAAATTTAAATATTAAACAATGCTTATAATTATAATTTACTATTTTTATAAAGGCCTGTATTATTTTTATATTTTAGAAAATATAATTTGATTAAAATTAAACGTTATTTGAAAAACAATGTAAAGAATCTGCTTTATTATCTGCTTAAACAGAAAATCTATAAAATATACGTGATTATATATACACAGTTTATATCCAATTTTAATTTTTTCTGATGTTTATACGATTGTTGCTTAAGATAATTGAGAAAATAATAAAATATTTTTTATCAAACGGATATTTGAATAATAGAAATTTTCTTCTAAAAGTACGTGTAAAAATCATTTATCTATGCTTTCAGAAAAATTAAAATCAAAATTAATTTCATACGTTATTCTTTTAAAGAGTTTAGGTTCTTAATTTCTGTACGGTTTTTTCAGTATTATATAGAAACACGCAGTTTGTTTTAAAAATAATACTTTTCAAATTGTGCTGTAATTTAAATTATCAGTTTATCATTAAAATTTTTATTTGATTTACACTAAATTTTGTGTTAATATAATTTTTGTTTGATGTACATTTTGAATTGCGCTGATTACTAAATAGTATTTTATATTTCAAAAAAAAATAATTTTCTTATGAAAAGTTTACTGAGCATTCAAACAAAAATTTATTGTATGCAAAAAATTTTAAAATAAAATACTGAAATCTTTACAAGCAGCTATTCAGAAAAAAATAATTCATTGTAAACATACCAATTTTAAGTTTTATTTCGTTTCTTTATTAAATTTTTTAAATAACTACAGATTAAAAAAAATTAATTTGCTACTCAAATTTCACATTATACTCAAGTAAAACACAATACTGGAACGTATTCACTAGACTAATGATAATACTTAGATCATTAATCATCAAAACAGAATAGAATTACAAGTTGCTTTCGAATTTTATCATAGACAATTGTATAGATGTTATATATCCAGATTAATGTGAAACTTATGATTTTATTTGTTTTTTATTCTTTTTTGATGAAATTTATTATTAGTATACGTATTTTATTCTTAAAAACAAAATTTCATTTTCTTACGTAAGATTTGATAATGATTTATTCACTTTATATTTTCGGTAAAGTGAGTATAAATTTGTATAATGATATGAATATTTTGATTCAAAATCATATTTAAAATAATAATATTTATACGATTGCAGCTTATAATTAATAAGTACGAATTAATTTTTTTAATCTAATTATAGTAAAACTTAAAAAATAAAAATTATTAATATGTACATCTATTTGAACACTTATTTTGTATTAAATATAATAACAAATAATAATTAAAAAATAATTCATTTGATATGATAAGCGAGAAGTATATAAAATTTTCTGTTTAAATGGTGTATTACGGGAAAATAAAACCAATTATTAAACGAAATTATCAATTTTCATAGTATAGTTTTATTTTATGACGATTAACTTTGTAAAATCGTAATTTAGTTAAGATTTTACAATTGATCAATTTTTATATAATAAATTTAAAGTCTAAGAAACAATTAAATATTTTCAATGAACTGTTTAATGTATCTGAAATGTAAATTCTGTTTATCATGCAAGTTACATTTTTATATATTTTCTTTTTTAATAATTCATAAAATTAGTTATTGTTCCTTTCATTTAATTAAAAGTTTTTAATTTGTGATCAACAATTTATGTGTATACTATTTTTTAACTATTTTATAATTAATTGACGCTAAAGATTAATATAATATTTGTAGAAAAATTTACAGAAAAATTGCATTTATAATGACTCTCATTTTTTTTCTAGGGATCGACGAAGAAAAACATTTCAAATTATTTTACATAGTAAAACAAAAACTTTGATAATTATTTACAAAGATAAATTAATTTTACAAATAGCGTTAATTACTTATTAAAATTATAAAAAAACAAATTAGAAATCAATTAAACTTTTGAAAAGCAGATCGTTGAAAGTTTACTAATTCTGATAATTATACTTCTATTTGTATATTTAATCCGAAGAAATAAAATAATAGTAAAGATTTTTTATATTTTATATAAAATCTCTTTATAGTATTTTTTATTTATTTTTATCTTTCCGTATTTTCTATTTTTTATTTCTTAACCGAACACGCAAGTACGTGATAATTTTTTTATTCCAATTTATTTACTTTTTTAAAAATTTTATCTTTTTTTGTTCTAGCTATTAATTATAATAAAACATTTATGTTCAAAAACGCCAACAAATTCAATTATAAATGCTTGTGTAATGTTAATAAAATAATTCATTTTTTAATTCTTTCGAAGTTACTATGATATTGAAATCGGATTATATAAACCTTATCTATATATCCAAATTGTAAGATTTTAATAATTCAAGATTTATACAAGTAAAAGATTGATTTTTCAATATCGTTTATTTTAATTTATTGTTAAACAATAATTAAAAGCCTACTAATTATCAAGTCATAATTAATATCAACAATATTTAAACAGTTTTTTTTACAGTAGTTTGTTATTATTTTATCGACTTTCAAAAACACGTAATTATTGCAGGATTATTTTAATTTTTTTTTTTATGTTTATACGATTGTTGCTTAAGATAATTGAGAAAATAATAAAATATTTTTTATTGTTTATTTTATTATTGTATCATGAATTTAAATATTTTAAATAAATTATAAGCACACATGGAAAATTTTAAAATGATTTTAATTACTACGTATATTACTATAATAAATACTAATATAACAAAAGACGAAAAATATTTACTATGAAATATTACTTTCAAATAGAATGTTCCATTATTGTTTGTCTCAAATCTTTAAATTGAATGAATTCATTTAAATAAAAATATTAATCGGAATTTTTAATTTTTAATTATCTATGAAGTTGACAGAATTTGTAGTATTAATTTTTTTAATACTGACAATTCAGTATAAATTTAACAACTATGTGTAGACCTACATTTCGTAAGTTCAAAATTTATAATTATCTTTAATTATATTTAAAAAAAATAGAAATAAAAAATATGATAAAAAAATACAAATTATAATATAATTGAAATCTAAAATTGTTCGATTTTAGAATACATAAACAATAAAATTTTATTAATATTTAGAAAATTGAATTAATTTTAATAAGTTGTATTTATAAAAGAAATATTCATTAAATTTCAATCTTATATTTATACACATTTATCTTGAAAAATATACTTAATTTTTTAAGAATTTTTTAATTAATAGTTAATAAATAGCTAATACATATTTAAAATTAATCTCAAATTACCTTTTGATTTTGTTTTTATATAAAATTTAATAAATAATTCAGTGTCCGAAAAATAACTAAAATTCTTTATTAAAAAAAAATTTATCTGAACATTAATTATTTTTACTTAATTTTGTGTACTATAAAAATGTAAATCTTATAATTGAAAATTTGAATTATTTAATTTTGCATTCTTAACTATGAATATCTAGATATATTTTTGTAGTGGATAACTATAAACTTTATTTAAAATTTAATTAAATTAAATTAAAAAAAAAAAAATGGCTAGCGACAACCAGCCATCAAATGAAATTTAAATTTTTAATAATGTTTGTTATGGAAAAGATAATTTTAGTTCTAAATTTTATGAGATTGTTTTATCAACTATTTATTAATTTTTTTTTTAATTTACCGTATAATACTAATTTTTTAACGACATAATATTAGGTGCATTAAGTGAAGTTAATATAAAATATATATTATAGATTTTCATTATTTATTTAATAGAAAATATCTATATACACGCACATCATGGATGAGAGAAATAAAAATGTTATATATTTTATCCAATAAGTGGTAGCAAAAGTATACATATTTTTTAAAAATAAATATAATAGTTTTTTCTCAAATCAGCTTTTTCAAATTGTCCTTCGTTAAATGGCGCATTTCACGACGTAAAGCACAAATTTTTATCCGCACAATCAATTAGAGTCTATTTCACTCACTAACATAGAATGGGCGACGAATGTTCTTGCTTATAGTTATGGAAGGACGTAAATGAAATCAAGCCTTTGTAATAAATTAGTCAGTCGAAAAAATATTTTTAATCATCTATCAAAATAATTTAAAAAATTTTGACGGAAAAAGAAATAATTTATAAAAAATATAGATTTAATACATTTTTGATGTATTTACTTATTTTTCAATTATTTACGCAAGAATTTGAAATATCTTGTATCGTGAAAAGAAAAATATAATTTAGTTTTTCTGTATTTAGGATCTAAAAATACGTTATAATAGACAATTAATTTTAAAGTTTAACAATATTTAATTCAGCAAGAAGGAATTAAAGATTCTTACTATACTATCGCATAAAAAATAAAAATACATTCTAATTTCATCTTAAAAAAAATTAAATGACAATTTTTAGTTTTATTTATTTATGTTAAACAAAAATTGCACGAAAAAAAGAAAAAGAGGGGGATTACTTATAAATTAATTATAAATAAATTATGAATGAAATATGAACACAACACAAAAGTAAAAAACAAAAAGTCGTCAAAAATAAAATAACTAGCCACCTCTTCTCTGTTTTGAGGTATTTCAATGCGTAACAGTAATTTATTACATAGCAAAATACGAGAGAGAGAGACAGAGAGTGAGAGAGAGCGAGAGAAAGAGTGAGTGAGGGAGTAAGAGACGCAGACTGATACCAGACAGCAGGACACAGAGGCTAATGTACGCGCCGGCGCATGAATCACTTATACATTATTGGTTGGCGATGATGTCATACAGTCGTCCCTTGGTCTGACATATTATCTGCGGGATATTTCGCTTCTTCAGCCTATAGTAACCATTCGTAATTGGTATAAAAGCGTTGTCTGATATCGTATAGCCAACGTACAAGTGTAATCGTTGTTTCGTTTAAATTATTTTTAATCTACATGAAATTTTGTATTATTTATTTTATTTTTTAGTGTCGTTTAACATTATACGAACAGTAAAGGAAAAAAGGAAAATAATCGCAAATATCGTTGTAAGCCAAACGAACTGCAGCAATGAAATGAACAACTAGTTATTTTCGCGCACATGCAACGTCCTTCAACTTTTAATAGGTGAGTCATCATTGAGTCATTAGACGCGCGTGCGCTTCCAACCACGTTTTTCTGTTATGTGTCGTATACTTGCTTATATTCACGTACTTTTTTTAAACAAGTTTTTTTACAATAATAAATTATATATTCAGATATGCTAAAAAGTTAAGATAGAACAATATTTTGTCTGATTTATAAATATTTTTTAGATAAACATGAGTTCAAAAGAGGTATTGCAAATGAAAAATAAAAAGGGTGGAAAATGAAATTTCGAATTTAATTAAACTCGGTAGGCAACAAACCATATGCTAAATAATAAATCATGTATGGGATTGCTACATTTGTTTTAACATTTCGCAGCGTCTTTTGCTTCAAGCACTGTAAAGTATGATTTCAAATTAGCCTTCAACTCATTTAAAAAAGAAATACTATTTTTAAATTAAATATCTTACAAATTCTAAACTATTAAAATCAATTGATTCATATAAAATTCTTCATCTTAAACATGCAGTATTAATACTCAATGTACTATTTTTGTACATAATCTAAATTACATATTATGATTGTAAGTTATTTTAGTTTTATAAGTATAATACGTAACAGATATCAAAGAACATAAGAAGATGTTCAAAAATTAAACTTTCATATATTCAATTTTATAAATTCCACATATCCAAAAAACAAAACAAAACAAAACAATTTTAGTAATATGCAAATTGCAAATTAGATTATAAATGTATAAAAAATAGTATATAAAATATATTAGTATTATAAAAATAAGATAATTACAGTGTTTGAACATTATTTATGGTGTTAACTTTTTATAAAGATTTTTGTAGATATATACACACAAAACAAATACTTCATACAAACTTTAAATTATCGACATTTGTAATTATATTCTTATTGATTCGTATAAACAATAATTTTTTATATTATAAGCTTAAAAAATCATTGGATACATGTTTAAATTATAATTTGCTGTTGTTCATATCATTTTTATTTTTTATTAATACTTATTTATTATTTATTATTTTTCTTTATATTTTTGATTAGAACATACATTAATATTCTTTATTAAAATATAATTTTTCACATAATTTTTTATGTTAATAAAATAAATTTTATAACGAATTTTTAAAATTTTTAACATTGTTATTTATTTATTAAAGAATTTCCTTAATGTTTTTAAATGATTATATAATAATATTTAATCAAAACATCAGTATTTTTTGTACAAAACTATTTGTATGAACTAAATGGTTTTACTTATTAAATTAATTATATAATTTTATAATTACCAAGTTTGACTAAATCCTATATTTAATTTACCTTTTCATAAATAAAATTTGAATATTACGTATTAAATTTTAAGATTTTAAATTGCATTAGTTGATATAAGTAAAAAAAAATTTGTATTTTCTTTAACATTTAGCATTTAGATAATGCTTGAGTTATTGAGGTAATATTTCTTTGACATAGCTTTAAATTGAAGTAAATAAATTAAAAATAATTTAATTTAGAATATATAAATAATAAACTAAAAATGTTTATTTATATTATGATTTCTCTATTCAGTTATATTTAAAAAAAAACTTTATATATTATTATATTCTTTTTATATTCTATTTTTATTATTATTATTATTATATATATATCCAGAGTGGTAAGAAAAGAGAAAATGAAGGAGACCATTTTATTTATGTACATTAGTAAGATTTGAACATCAGAGATGGACTAGATAAACACTAATGAAGGGACAGATATGGTAATAGATGTTATGAAGTTGTATGATAAAATATAATCGGAACAACAATGATTGTATATAAGGCTAAAATTGAAAAAAGGAGAAAGGAATAAAAGATTAAAAAGAAAATATTTATTATTGAAGAAAATATAGAAATACTAAAGAAAAATTATAAACATTAAAAAAATTAGTAGAGTGGAAACAGCTGTAAATTAATAAGGAGCTGTAATCAAAAGGATATTGAGAGAAAATGAAAATAGACACTTAATGATACAAGGAATAAAGAATGTTGAATAAGTAAGCAAGACGTGAAGAAAAGACACAATATATAAAAGAAGAGTAATTGGGCACTTTATATATAACAAAGATGATTTACTTTTTTAATTTCAGATAATTTATAAGTTAAGAACGAAATAAAAACGGTAGAGAGATAAAAAGGAAAAGAGAAGAGGAACTAAAGGATAGATAAAGTATAGAGGAGATAAATACAGAAAAGGTGCAAGAAGTTATTAATAAATCGAAAGTAAAAAAATATAATGGAATAACAAATGAGATGTGAAAGTTCAAGGAAAGTTTAAAAAGTTACTAAATAAAATTTTTGAAAGACAATATAAAAATAGGCATTGAAAGGGATATTAATTTAAAAAAAAAACATTGCCGGCTGAAATTATAAAATTTATACAGAAATTATAAAAAATAGGATAAAAGATAACAAAACAGTTAATAAAACAAAGTTCATCTTCAAAAATAAAAGAGGATCAATCAATGTCATATGTATTCAAGACTTCAAGAGAAAAGCAACTCATGAAACAGAGGGAATTTATTCAATTGTTTTTTGATTATGAAGATAGCATTTGATAGCTAAACAGATAATATATAGAAATACCCAAAACCATTAGATGCACAAAATAATTAAATACATAATACAAAATTAAAATAAAGATAGAAAATATGATGATTACAAATACAAGACTTAGGGAAGGAACCTACTAAATTTTACATTATTACCTGTAAAATTAAAAAAAATCTAAAACCTTAGAAATCAAGATTGGTAAAGTAGAAAACAAGATAATTATCTTATGCTGATGACATGGTAATTTTAGTTAAAAATAAGAAAGAATTAAAAGAATTATTGAGAATTTTTAAAGAGTTGGCAAAGAATTATAAGGGACATAAAAGAATAAACATGTGTTTTCAGAAAAAGGGAATGTAGTTTTTTTGTTACGAAAATAGTTGAAAATAAGAAACAGATTCATATACATAGTATTTTTTTTTAAATAAGATAATTGGGAAGGTGTTCGGAAAAAATCTGATATGATAATAGGAAGAAAAACTATTGATAAGAAAAAAATATATATACTTGAAAAAAGATAGACATATTATAGTAAAACATATGATAAGGTATAGCAACAGACACAAGAAAATTGAAAGGAAACAAAACATTGGAAAATTATATAGAACTTTTCTTAAAAAGGAAGATGTTAAATGAAACACAAATGAAAGGTAGAAAAATAGCATGTAGTAAAAACAAGAAAGATACAAGAATATTTGATAAAACAATTGTAAGAGAATATGAAACAATAGATAAAAGGATTGAGAGGTAAATATTAATAAGCAAAGTATTTGACTAATTAATTTTGAGGTTATATAATCAGTCCTTTTTCTACCTTTGCTTTTTCCCTTTTTTACTATTGTAAAGAAACAATAGTTCTTCACAATTACAATATATTTTCTTTAATATTGACGGCTACAAAATGCGCTCGTTTACGGCAGTTTTTTCTTAAAATCTGACATAATAAGGAATCGTCGTGTTCAAATCCTTTTTTCCTTTCCACCCACGACGTTATTCCTAATTGTCGATAATTTTTCGTTAATATTCTCGGCGTAAAAATCCCCTGTATATCAAGCAGACGAAAAAAGTAATTTAATTGCGTCTGTAACTGTCCACTTGACCGGCAAGTGCGTGATCACTTACGTACGAGATTACGAATCGCTCGTGCCAACAAAAAAAATTCTGTTAATCACTAGATCACAGCTCTCACCAGGACCAAAATTTTTGTAGGGCATTCAGAATAACCAGTATTTACGAGGTTACGAGGATGGTTAGCTTTCCGCGTTCTTGAGTACCGGTTAACTCTAGGCTCCAATCAGCAACAACATCTTAGAAATTTCATTGTACCTCTATTATTGCGCCAACACTCACTATGTTGAGTTTTCTCTATAGAACCTATTTTTTCTAATGCCAATGTTTATCAGGTTTAAAGTTTGCAGTGCGGAAGTTGTTGAGCAGAGTCTCGGTCGTCAATATATAACGTGTCACATATAAATATCTGTATGAATAATTGCTGTAAATTTTTACTTTTGTTAATACATATTGCATGGTAGTGTCAAAAAATTCGAAATAGTAATAAATTTTAAACATTTTTTTAATTTATTTATATTTCTATTTTATATTTACTGTTTTTAATATTTATTTATTATTATGTTCTGTTTTTTTTTTTCTAGTCCTATGAATTATACTTGATGTGCAAAGGTGATTCGATAAAGACGCAAGTTATTATATTCTATATAAGTAATTGATTTCTATTCTAAAGAAAATTAATTTTTTGTTGCATCGAAGTTAATGGCTGTATTTTTTGGTTTAGTCTTCGATTTTTACTCTTAAATTAAAATTTTATAATTTTATTTATGTAGATTAATCTTCGTTTTATAAGTTCAGATACCTTATTAATAGTGGTAATGGCGTTCAGAATGACTAAAACAATTTAATTTGTGTGCTTATGATTTTGTCTGCCTTGGCAGTCGTTATTAGAACAGATTGTTGTTATTATTTTTTAGAGAGCAATTCTTCATAATTTTTCTATTTGATTCTTGACCTAGTGACTGATGAATAAAAAGTGTTTAAAATAGTTTCCTCTCTTTATAAAATAGAAAATTCTTTGTTATTTAAATTTTATTTATACCTATTTTTTAATACATTAAATGATAGAATTTTAAATATGTACAGATAAAACTGGTGCATTTAAATTTTCAATATAAATAAATTAAAAGTAATTGTATATTATGTAATGCCTTATAGACTAAAAAATATTCAAAATATTTAATTTTTAAATAATTAAAAAATTAAAATTATTTCTGATAATTATATATTTGAATAAGTAATTTTTATTTGAATTAGGCATGATTGAATTTTTTTTTAAATAATTAATAAAAATCTGCAGGTTTATATTTTTATTAATATGTATTACTTTACCGGGTTCTATCTGTTAAAGTTAATTTTGAGAAAATTTATTGATTTGGAACCCACGCGTACCGTAATTTTAAAGATAAAGATTCGCGTTGTAAAATCAACATATGTGTACAAATAAATCGTATATACAATAATGTTTGAAAACATTTTCATAACCCTTCGATGTAAATTAAAGAATAATTAAAATTTGATGTTTTATAAAATAGGTAGATGAATGAATAACCCGAATACTCCATTACTTAAATTTCTCTGTAATACATAAAGAAAAAATTAGTATTGTAATAAATAAAAGATAATATATTTACTGGTATACATTCAACTGATACCTTAAATTAAAATACATTAATGAAATTGACAACGATTCCTAATAATAATTTGCAATGTTTTTAGAAGTTAAAAATAAAGAATACCTTTTTGATCTGAAAAAAAGAATCATTTAATCTCAGAGAAATAGATAATTTGACAGCAATGTCATATTTTTTTGGCACTACATGATCAATGTTTAATAATTTTTAATTATTGTGAATAATTTATATTTATTCAAGATCATAATTTATAATTATACGACTAATTAGTTAAATAAAATATACTAATAATAATAAATAAAAAATTCTAAAAAAATAATTTAAAAATTAAAAAATATAAATAGATTTTCAGAAAAGCGATATTTCCATGCACAGTAATAATATCAATAGTAAGTGTATCAAAATTTTGTTGTATATCTATCTCGCATTAATTTTTTCCCTGCATACAGTAAAATTCTTAATCGCTTATTGGCAAAAATATACATTTTTATTTTAACATTTTATAACATTTTTATTTCTCTCATCCATGATGTGCGTGTATATAGATATTTTCTATTAAATAAATAATGAAAATCTATAATATATATTTTATATTACTTCACTTAATTCACCTAATATTATGTCGTTAAAAAATTAGTATTATACGGTAAATTAAAAAAAAAAATTAATAAATAGTTGATAAAACAATCTCATAAAATTTATAACTAAAAATTATCTTTTCCATAACAACATTATTAAAAATTTAAATTTCATTTGATGGCTGGTTTCGCTAGCCATTTTTTTTTTTTTAATTTAATTTAATTTAAATTTTAAATAAAGTTTATAGTTATCCACTACAAAAATATATCTAGATATTCATAGTTAAGAATGCAAAATTTAAATAATTCAAATTTTCAATTTATAAGATTTTACATTTTTATAGTACACAAAATTAAGTAAAAATAATTAATGTTCAGATAAATTTTTTTTTAATAAAGAATTTTAGTTATTTTTCGACACTGAATTATTTATTAAATTTTATATAAAAACAAAATCAAAAGGTAATTTGAGATTAATTTTAAATATGTATTAGCTATTTATTAACTATTAATTAAAAAATTCTTAAAAAATTAAGTATATTTTTCAAGATAAATGTGTATAAATATAAGATTGAAATTTAATGAATATTTCTTTTATAAATACAACTTATTAAAATTAATTCAATTTTTCTAAATATTAATAAAATTTTATTGTTTATGTATTCTAAAATCGAACAATTTTAGATTTCAATTATATTATAATTTGTATTTTTTTATCATATTTTTTATTTCTATTTTTTTTAAATATAATTAAAGATAATTATAAATTTTGAACTTACGAAATGTAGGTCTACACATAGTTGTTAAATTTATACTGAATTGTCAGTATTAAAAAAATTAATTATACAAATTCTGTCAACTTCATAGATAATTAAAAATTAAAAATTCCGATTACTATTTTATTTAAATGAATTCATTCAATTTACAGATTTGAGACAAACAATAATGGAACATTCTATTGAAAGTAATATTTCATAGTAAATATTTTTCGTCTTTTGTTATATTAGTATTTATTATAGTAATATACGTAGTAATTAAAATCATTTTAAATTTTCCATGTGTGCTTATAATTTATTTCACATATTTAAATTCATGATACAATAATTAAAATAAACAATAAAAATATTTTATTATTTTCTCACTTATCTTAAGCAACAATCGTATAAACATTAAAAAAAAAATTAAAATAATCCTGCAATAATTACGTGTTTTTGAAAGTCGATAAAATAATAACAAACTACTGTAAAAAAAACTGTTTAAATATTGTTGATATAATTATGACTTGATAATTAGTAGGCTTTTAATTATTGTTTAACAATAAATTAAAATAAACGATATGAAAAATCAATCTTTTACTTGTATAATCTTGAATTATTAAAATCTTACAATTTGGATATATAGATAAGGTTTATATAATCCGATTTCAATATCATAGTAACTTCGAAAGAATTAAAAAATGAATTATTTTATTAACATTACACAAGCATTTATAATTGAATTTGTTGGCGTTTTTGAACATAAATGTTTTATTATAATTAATAGCTAGAACAAAAAAAGATAAAATTTTTAAAAAAGTAAATAAATTGGAATAAAAAAATTATCACGTACTTGCGTGTTCGGTTAAGAAATAAAAAATAGAAAATACGGAAAGATAAAAATAAATAAAAAATACTATAAAGAGATTTTATATAAAATATAAAAAATCTTTACTATTATTTTATTTCTTCGGATTAAATATACAAATAGAAGTATAATTATTCAGAATTAGTAAACTTTCAACGATCTGCTTTTCAAAAGTTTAATTGATTTCTAATTTGTTTTTTTTATAATTTTAATAATTAATTAACGCTATTTGTAAATTAATTTATCTTTGTAAATAATTATCAAAGTTTTTGTTTACTATGTAAAATAATTTGAAATGTTTTTCTTCGTCGATCCCTAGAAAAAAAAATGAGATTCATTATAAATGCAATTTTTCTGTAAATTTTTCTACAAATATTATATTAATCTTTAGCGTCAATTAATTATAAAATAGTAAAAAATAGTATACACATAAATTGTTGATCACAAATTAAAAAATTTTAATTAAATGAAAGGAACAATAACTAATTTTATGAATTATTAAAAAAAGAAAATATATAAAAATGTAACTTGCATGATAAACAGAAATTTACATTTCAGATAAATTAAACAGTTCATTGAAAATATTTAATTGTTCTTAGACTTTAAATTTATTATATAAAAATTGATCAATTGTTAAAATCTTAACTAAATACGATTTTACAAAGTTAATCGTCATAAAATAAAACTATAATATGAAAATTGATTAATTTCGTTTAATAATTGGTTTTATTTTCCCGTAATACACATTAAACAGAAAATTTTATATTATTCTCGCTTATCATTATCAAATGAATTATTTTTTAATTATTATTTGTATTATATTTAATACAAAATAAGTGTTCAAATAGATGTACATATTAATAATTTTTATTTTTTAAGTTTTACTATAATTAGATTAAAAAAATTAATTCGTACTTATTAATTATAAGCTGCAATCGTATAAATATTATTATTTTAAATATGATTTTGAATCAAAATATTCATATCATTATACAAATTTATACTCACTTTACCGAAAATATAAAGTGAATAAATCATTATCAAATCTTACGTAAGAAAATGAAATTTTGTTTTTAAGAATAAAATACGTATACTAATAATAAATTTCATCAAAAAAGAATAAAAAACAAATAAAATCATAAGTTTCACATTAATCTGGATATATAACATCTATACAATTGTCTATGATAAAATTCGAAAGCAACTTGTAATTCTATTCTGTTTTGATGATTAATGATCTAAGTATTATCATTAGTCTAGTGAATACGTTCCAGTATTGTGTTTTACTTGAGTATAATGTGAAATTTGAGTAGCAAATTAATTTTTTTTAATCTGTAGTTATTTAAAAAATTTAATAAAGAAACGAAATAAAACTTAAAATTGGTATGTTTACAATGAATTATTTTTTTCTGAATAGCTGCTTGTAAAGATTTCAGTATTTTATTTTAAAATTTTTTGCATACAATAAATTTTTGTTTGAATGCTCAGTAAACTTTTCATAAGAAAATTATTTTTTTTTGAAATATAAAATACTATTTAGTAATCAGCGCAATTCAAAATTGTACATAAAACAAAAATTATATTAACACAAAAATTTTAGTAGTAAATCAAATAAAAATTTTAATGATAAACTGTAATTTAAATTACAGCACAATTTGAAAAAGTATTATTTTAAAACAAACTGCGTGTTTTATAATAATACTGAAAAAACGTACAGAAATTAAGAACATAAACTCTTTAAAAGAATAACGTATGAAATTAATTTTGATTTTAATTTTTCTGAAAGCATAGATAAATGATTTTTACACGTACTTTTAGAAGAAAATTTCTATTATTCAAATATCCGTTTGATAAAAAATATTTTATTATTTTCTCAATTATCTTAAGCAACAATCGTATAAACATCAGAAAAAATTAAAATTGGATATAAA
This sequence comes from Platyscapa corneri, assembly GCA_018907185.1. Taxonomy (NCBI): domain Eukaryota; kingdom Metazoa; phylum Arthropoda; class Insecta; order Hymenoptera; family Agaonidae; genus Platyscapa; species Platyscapa corneri. The sequence goes on from JACCHW010000009.1 coordinate 7,076,391, forward strand.
CTGTGTATATATAATCACGTATATTTTATAGATTTTCTGTTTAAGCAGATAATAAAGCAGATTCTTTACATTGTTTTTCAAATAACGTTTAATTTTAATCAAATTATATTTTCTAAAATATCAAAATAATACAGGCCTTTATTAAAAATAGTAAATTATAATTATAAGCATTGTTTAATATTTAAATTTATTTAAATGAGACCATTACAAAAAAGACTTCAAGTGTTCATTGAAACTTTTAATTATTTAAAAGTACTTAAATTACAATTTAATAAATCTATAAAGAATTTGAAGATTTTTTTTTCTACTGATGCTGATACTTATAACTTCTTATTGTTTATTAATTAGAAACTCGGTCAAAGTATACTTAATGAATATGTTAATCTATGAAAAAGTTGCATTTATTTATTTCTTATAAAAACAACAATATGTTTAATTATCGAATCTTAGATGTACGGATGAATTTATGTAAATCAAAATTAAGAATAATTCATTAAAGTAAAAACTGACGAACTGTCTTCTAATAGATTAACATTTATATTAATTTCTCCATTTTTTGATACATTTTTATGAATGCGCCATTAAAAACATCAAATTTTTTTTTATACGAATCGAATTGCAGAATTTCTCTTTAATTAAATCTTCTTTTTTAATAACTTTTTGAACTTGCCAATTTTTTTTTACAATAAAAAGAATGGTAATTCAATTTGTAATGAACCTCACTGTTTTAATATCATACTGACAAAAGATACTCATTAATCTCCAAAAACGGACGTTAATTGAATTGATTATATGTAAAATATATGATTATGTGTAAAAGACGTTAGTCTGTTTGTTTAGAAATCTATTGCACACGTTCAATTGCCTTATGGATCTTATCTACTCATCTCGATAATATTTAAACATTATACGCAAAACTATAATTATATATTTAGTCACGGGTAAAGAGTATCGGCTGTGTATTAAAATATAAATGTAAATAATCTTAAATTATATTTTTATGTTTTTTTTGAATAACCACCTTCGACATATACATTGTATTCACCAAGAGCTTGAAGGCGCTTTACTGTATAATATGTAATGAAATTAAAAAGATTTTGATAAAAATTTGTATCTTTTCTTGAAAGTTAAATATTAGTAGTATCAACATTAGTCATATTAGTAGTAATAGTTTATTGAAAAAAAATATACATTGTCATTGTTGGGGACAGAAAATACAGATTCGGTTCCGCTTACGAAGAGCGTGAAAGAGCGGGTGTTATTTCTACGGCAAAATAAAAATCACATAATTTATTGTAATTTATAATGCCGGGAAATGATACTCGCTCAAGTGCATTCCCGCGAAGCGAAACAGCATATGTTTTTAAAAGAATTGCACGCGCGACAATCGCCGAAGTTATCGGAACCTCGGCGCTGTAGAGATTTCGCAAAATCGTCAAGCGGCCGTAAGAAAAAGGAGCATCGCTATTTTGTCTATATAAATGCGACTGTGGGCGAACGGAGCAGAGTTCTATTTTCAACTTTGGAAATACCGGTCGATCGCTTGTATCTTAAAATAAAATAGTGCTGAGTATAAAATTATTAGATTCTATTACCCTTTTTACCATTATCCTATTCTATCCTGCCTCCCTTGTTTGATTTCTATCATTAACGGTCATAATATTCATAATATTAATTTACGTTAAAATTTACATAGTGACTTAAGTCTAAAATTCGAATGAATTAGGCACTTGTTGTTTGTATATTGCACTTGCATTTGTATTTTTGCTGCATGTTTGTTAGATTCTATTTGCTTCCTTCTTCTTTCTTGCTTGTTATTCTCCTATTTTTCATTCATTTTTACTTTCCGAATTCATTTAATATAAATTGAAAATTTTCTTTCATTCCTCTGCAATATTTTGTTCGAACCTTTTGTGCCTGTTTTTGATCATTACAGTTCCAAAATATGCGTCATTGTTTCTGAAACATTATCGCACAAATTATGCACTTTTTCCTCCTTTAGGAGCCAGTGTCTGCTTCCTCTTGTTTCATTCCCCTTGATCTAAATTTTATGTAAATCTATTCTAAATCTTCTAGAATCTTTATAAAATTTTTTCTTTAATGTTTTAATTTATTTTCATTAACGTAATTTACGTCCTTTTAAAGCTTCTACTGCAAATTTTGATTGTTTATTCGGTTTGTATCTGTTGGTTTGCCTTTATCTGATTAGCTCCTCCCAAATCGTCCTTGCCTCTACCTTCAATTTTTTCTCCTAGTAACAGTGTTAACACTGTCCTAGTAACGGTATTAAAATATTTCAGGAAAAGGCTGAATATAAATCGGATAGATAAACAAAATTTTTAAGTTTTTGATGGAGCAGCTAACATACTGATTGGTTACGCGTCTCATAAGAGTGTAAAGAGACTTGCCTGGGTTGTGGTTCAGCATCTCTTTATTTCTGTTTCTCATAAAATTCCGTGTTTTTTTTGTTACCTGTTCTTTTCTTTTCAGATATACATTATCATTCTTTTATATTATTATAATATCACTATATTATCTACATAAATAATCGTTCGGAGCTACTGAATTCCTGTCTTTAATCTATTATTTTGTAAATTCAATTTCTTTTTCTTTTTGATTTATTAGTAAAATAAATAATTATACTAGAAATTTAATTTAATTCTAAAAATCAATTAAAACAACATCTTTATTTTTTTTATCCTAGAGAAAAATTCATGAATTCAAACTTTGTAACTTGTACTATTACAAGCGCAATAAAGTTTTGCAATATTATAATGCGTGTTTGTCCTAATCTACTTCCCGATACTTTACCTACCTATATTATAATGTACTTGTTGTTTATACGAATGACTAGTTAAGATATACAATATGGCATTTATACAAACGGGAAACTTTTTCGGTTTGTAGACAATAAAATAGTATTATTTTTCATATACAGGTGAATTAAAATAATAAAATAATATAAAAAAAATTTTTTAATACAAAATTTTCCTGATTTCGGAACAGTGAAAACAAGAACCATCACAACTAATATTCATGATTGTACATTGCGTAAAATGTTTCCCAATGTTTAATATTATTTATATTGTTTTCTTAATATATTTGAAAAATAAGTAATTCCAAGTTTTTTAATACTTTTTACAACTTACGAATCGATTACGGATGATAAATTATCACCAAGAGATGTCTTGATCACAAGAGACAGCCAGTTCTCAACTTCTTCATTTTACAGTTCTTCTTTAGCTTATCTTTGGTCGGAATTCGTCGTGTTCATCAAGATTATTATAGATTTTGAAAAAGCTTCTTTATTTTATACAACAAATCTATCCATGTCTATTTCTGATTACTTAAAATAAAAATCAAATCTTATGTATTTATGATTTTAAGATTTTCTTAGCTAATTATTTAATTTCATGTTATTAAAACTACCAACTATAAAAAATCAAAACTTTTAACAATAGTTTATTTTTATTTAACCAATATTTTTTCCTTAATATTACAGATTTCTTAGCTCCTTGTTTTTCATGTGAAAATGATGAACTTACTGATCACAGAAGGAATAGTAAACAAAAAAATACCATTTACAGTACTTGTACCAATCAAATTCATAACAGACGTGGTAAGGTAATTATTTTATTTCAATAGTTAATTAATACACTGGATAACATAAATCAAAAGTTAGTTTTAATTGTTTAAGTATAAAATTCAATGAATAATAAATAAATATGAAATTATGTATTTCGAAATTTTTTTTAGATTTAAAAAATTCAGATATAAATTATTTATCATTTTTATACATTAACACAACTATTGTTATAAAGTTTTTTCTTTTAAGTACATATAATTTTTAATCTATTTGACAATAATTTGCTGTATAAAATTAAGATATAAAAATGAAATTCTCAATATTCAGTAGTCTAAGTATATTATTTATACTAAAATTGTAATTTTGTTATTTTTTAAAAAAGAGACATGAATAATTTAGACATGAATAATTTAGACATTAATTAATTAAAATAATCTAAACTTTCAAAAATATATAGTTGAGACTAGTATATTTAATATAATTATTAATAACTTGATTTTATATTAAGTTGTTTCCAACCTTACAGAACAGAAATATGATCAAAAAGTACCTAGTAGATCAGTTATCAAAGATAAAAACAATAATAGCTTGGTCGTAAATTGTTTAGCTTTGGTTCACTTAGAGTCCGAACGGATTTCCGCCTTCAGTTTATCATCACCGCATCAGTTACCCTATTACTATGATGATATATTCCAAACATGTAGTACTTAGAAATACGAATCACAGCTTTCCCAATATTATAATTATCAAAGTAATTTAAACAATCATCATAAATGTACAAACCTTATATTTAATATTACACGGGGAATGTTTAAAAAAAAATCTGTTATTATTCTGAAGACAAGTTTATAGATTGATGGGAATAAGGTTGTATCCCTACCTATTAATGAATTACTTATTAGCCACCTATATTCAAACGCTATTCTGTTTAAGCTAAATTTACCTTTAAGTTCTGTAGACAGTAAAAATATAGTCAAATATGCAGCCATAGTTAGAAAGCACATTCTCTCAAAGTACAATATTACCGCTTGAAATCATACGCTTATATTGTTCCACCAACTTTTGAGTCGAAATGTAGTAGATTTCTCCCATAGAAAGTGTACATGTTTTGCTTCTGTAGAACAGGATAAATTAAAACAAAGGAAGCTTCTTGTCTCAAAACAACTCTCTGGCTACCATCAGGTGACTATCTTTTACTGTAGTTCCAGATATATAATTATAATAAATTTTAGTTTTAAATTTTTTTAATAAAATTTTATTTATCATTTGATGTATTAGATATTATCTATAATTAGAAAAAAAGTTTTGCTTAATTATTTATAGATTTATTTTGTAACTTCATTCTGATTACTTTGAGAATCTTTGTATAACATGTTATAATGTAAAATTGGATTTGATTCAGCTTTTAAATACTGTACTGTAAGAATTATCAAAATCATATTTAATTATATTTATGCTTATATGATGAATAGTACATTATAGTTGATTAATATGTATAAAAATATTTCTAAAATATTTATAAATAAAAATGATAAAATAATTTAAAATAATTTATTGTTACATTTAAAATATCGATTGATATTGATTATTGATAAAATTTTAATTACATTTATATACTAAAAATAAATTTTAACATAAACGTTTATAATTTTAAATAAATTTAAAATATGCACGTAAAAACTACACCTATTATATCTTCCATACATCAAATAATTTTATTATAATTTACAAAATTATGAAAATTTACTTATTTTTACAAGATTTTAAAAATTATTGATTCTTTGAAATAAAAAATATATATACATTCATTAATTTTAATAATAGTTACGAAAATAATTAGAGCCATAGTTTATATTGCTCGAACATTTTAAAGACTTACGAAGAAGAACATAAAGAAATGGCTCGCCAACGGCATTTCTACGAGACAGCATTCGATTGCAAAGTTAAAAGATCAGAGGAAGATCTAAATGATTTGGATCGGGTGACAAATCATCCGCTTTTTATGTCAAAAGTGAGTACATTTTATCTTTCTAATATTATGATTTGTTTAATTTTAAATAAAATTTGTGCACGTGATAAATGAAATAAAAATTTTAAATATATCATTATATATTTTGAGATGAACCTTCTTGTTATTTTACAAAATATTATTTTTAATAGTAAATTTTAAGTAAATTTTAATTTTATAATTTAATCAAGGTTCCATTGTTCTTAAATATCCTTCTATTACTATTTATGCAGAATAAATATAATTAAATATCTTTACAATACTTAAAAGATCAAGGTAAAACTAAATTTACATTTTGAATATAGAATATTTATAGTTTCAATAAGTTTATAAAATATTTATTTTATAAATAATTTTTTGAACAGATAATTTTGCTAGAATCAATATTCGTCACTATATCAATATAATAATAATTAATTCTAGTTAAGAAGTGATTCGACCAGTCCTTTTTCTCAAGCAACTTTATCCTCTGAACCATTAAAACAAAAAAATTTACATCAGACAGCGATTCAAACTTCAAAAGACCAGCGGCGTAAACTTATTGTACTTCGTTCAAAAACTTTAATTCCACATCGATTAGGCCAATTGTATAAGGAACAACTTGATCATCCTAAAATTTTACTTCAGAAACAGCAAATAACTGATATTTCAAATATTTCACAAAATATTGAATCTCTTCAAATAAATTCAATCGGTAAAAATAACTTATCGAATTGTGGATATATTTCGATACCACCTTCAACTGTTCCGTTACCTACTAAATTTGATGGTGTTCACGATCAGCTTTTGTTTAATGTACGTAGTACGCCTAGCTTCTCCGACCAACAACAGTTGAAACAACCGCAGTTTCATGATGTGACATTTTCTATAAATTCTATTCCACGATCTTCCGAACATTTATCCTTAAAAAACGAAAATAATATACTTAAGTTTGAAGGTCGTCCTAAAAGTTTTGTCCTAGAAAACAAAGAACTTATTCTTAAATTTAAAAATAGGCCTTCAGAAGATGTTTTGATTCAACGAACTAGGCCTGGAAGTCTTGCGCACGCAAGTAAGCCTATTATGGAGTTCAAAGATAGGCCTCATGAAACTGAAATTTCTACCGAATGTCGGCAGATACGTCGTAAATTGCAAAGTAATCTACTTGAATTCAAATTACGTACAAATCGACGTAGACCTGGTTATTCTAGCACTGAAAGCATGGCTACAAGTACTAGTAGTGGGAGCATGGAATCGCTCAGAAGCAGTACCAGTGAAGGTGACCGCTCCACAACCAGCAGTGAAAGTAGACACAGCACAAGCCTCAGTTCTCATAGTTCTGACAGTAGTCATGTTAATAGATATCACCACCAGTACCAACGTCAACAACCTTTAAATTTTTCAAACTTTTTATCTCATCATGCGACGAAATTGCATATTCTATCACCTATTAGCGACAAATCATCTCAAGAACCCGTGAGCGATAGTTCTGATAGTAACCGGAATAATAACTCACAAAAAAATTCACCCGAGGAACATCAGTCTACAGAGGCTAAAAACACTAGTTCTAATATTAATCTAACAAAAAATACTAATTCACTTACAGATTTCTCATTATCATTTAAAAAAAAAAAAGTATCACCAAATAAAAGTCTAATTAATTCAGTACTTCAACCATCATCATCAGGTGATGCAGAAATTCACGGATCAGATAGCGGTATTTCGGTAGAATCGCGTGTAGGAATAAAGTGTAATAAAACTTTCGGATTCCAGTTGTCTAAAATATCGTCGTTATCAGTACAACACCATGAACATTACTTGGATAGTATAAATAAGATGGTAGAGAATGAACATGAATTTTCAGATTTACCATTTGATATGCCAAAATTACGTAGGCGAAGGCTACTTGTTCAACATGATACTACTACCTCGGGCAGTGCTACAAGTGTTGATCTTAAAGATTTACCTTTTGATATGCCTAAATTGAAGAGAAGATTAAGATTTACGCAAAGCATTGAATCTAGTATTTCACAGGCATCTTCTAGCCTATCTATCAAAGATGTAGAATATATTAAAGATGACCTACCATCTATCATTGGTAAGCTTATATATTTCTGTAAATAATAATATTAAAAATTTTCAAATATATATCTAATTTTACACAATTTAATTTAATACATATGCACAGTATCTAAAGTTTATCTTTAAAATAAATTTTCTAAATTTTTATAATCAACTATTACTAAGGCAGAAAAAGTTATTCTTTAAAGTTTAAAAATTATTATTAGCAAAAAAAATTTGTATTTACTATATAACGTCATCGGTGAAAAATACGGAAATAAAATACTAAATTTCTATTATATACAATATTAGATATATACTAATATGAAGCGTTAAATCTTTTTTTTTGTTAATTAAAAATATAAGTAATATACATTATATATTAAAAGTTTTTATAGATGCATTACCTTGGAATTTTTAATTAAAAGAATTTTCTTATAATCTAATAGATAGGTTGTTAATTAAACAATAAAAATTAAACAAATTTTTAAACTAATACTACTGTGTATATTTTTCTCTACGTATTTCTATAATTGTAGCTATACATTAATCACTCTTTAATTTCTTTAATTATAATTTTTTTATGGTATTACTATTGATATTTTTTTTATTACGTTTGCTCGTTATAATAATGATTATTATTTAGAATTTTTCCAACTTTACACTATAATATTTTTTTATTTTCTTCTATCCATGTTTCATTTATTTCTATTACTTTATAGCTAGTCATGAACTTTTATCCTTCAATGTTTATTTTTTCTAGCTCTGCAACATTTCAAATATCGCACTAATATTTTTTCTCTGTTTTTCGATTGTTTTTTTATTATTTTTATATATAGTTCTATGTATTTATGTTTATAGTTTTATCATGTATTTTTTACACTTCGTACAATTTTCACTTTTAATTATTTATTATTTTAATATACCAATTTTGATATTTTTTTCCAACGTTCAATTTCCTTTTCATTTACTTTATTTTTACTTCTTTGATTAATATACTTTTCTTCATTTTTATTTTTTCCTACTTCCCTTTTGTCTTTCTTTAGAGATTTTTTACTCACTATTTCTATTTTTCTTCTATTTCAACTTCTTAATTTTTTTATTTTAATTTTTATTTTTTTATATTTATTATTCATTCATCTCTTCTAGACTTTTTCACAGATTTTTTTTTACATTATTTATTTTTTTTTTAATTTATTTACCTAACATTTTCAACTTTATTGAGAAAAAATAAAATTTTTTTTAATCCTTTCTTCTGTAATAATTCTTTTATCGGGAATATTTTGTCTTGACATGCACTAACTTAACTTGAATCAACATATATCGACTTTACATATTGCTCCTTGTATCGATAATTTTTTTTCTGACATTTTTAATAAATTTTAAATGCTCTATTCTCAACTTGTTTATTCGTATTGGAATATTCAATTAATAATTAGAAACTTTAATAATTAATTTTTTTTCAATTTAAATAAATTTTTAAAAAATACTAAAAACCCCATGAAAATAATGATATTGTTGTAGATGTTCACAACCATTACAATATAATCATAAATTATTTAATTAATCTTTCATTATAACTTTCAATAATGGAAAAAAGAGGAAAGAAAAAATTTTTTGGGTATTCTTTCTAAATTTACATTTTTTCTGTAACATACATTTCTTTAACAGAAATAATAAATAAGTATATAAAATAAAAAAAATAGCAACAAAATTTTTAACACAATGTTATTAACATAAGTTTATTTTTAGTCGAGTACAATGCTTAGATTCAGTTTAGCATAAAATAAGAAAAGTATATTTTAATTGGAATTATTGCATGGTGAAATATTTTATCAGAGAAATTATGTAAAATTTTATGTTTAAAATAAGATTAATGTTATTGAAGTGCTCAAAATTAAAAAAAAATGTTACAAAGAAATAATATTATCAGAAATAAAATAATAAAAATTTATTTTGAAAGGTTGATGAGTTGCCAATATAATATAAAACATAGCTATTTAGTATATCATTGGATTATAAAAACTTAAAAATTTTAAGTAGATTATATTTACAAATCGCAAAGTTATAAAAAGAAAAGAATTTAAATTTCATAACTTATTTGAAGCTGTTAATCTTTTAAAAGGAAAATGAATGCTAGCTGAATTTTCAATAAAGAATTGTTTTGAGTGATTCGAAGTTTTTGTCAGTTTTCAATCAAATGATGTAACATAACAATCTATATTGATAAGAAACTTACTAAGATAATATTAATGTTTTATATTATAGTAATTGATACTAAATATACTTAAGAACGTATGAATAAAAATAAATATTAATATGACTTATAAACGTCGATTAGAACATATAGTTGGTAAGGGCAAACAACGTAAGCTTGCGTATGACTCAATTCAGGGAAGTATAGATATAAACAGCTGAGTTTTCAGTAAACAAAGAATATATGTCATGTTTATTATATTTTGTTTTTCGTATAAATACGTTGTAAAATAAAAAGCAGTAGCGTTAGTTCCACATGTGCGTCGAAAAGCAAAATGCCAAACACAATTATCATATCGAATACGTGGAAAATTAAAGGTAAAAAATAACCGTGCTAAGTGGTAAATATTGACAAACTAAGTACAAGCAACTGCAAGCTTTAACAAACACGAATACATGTAATAATTTATAGAAAACAATGATAAATGACTTCTGAATAAAAAAGATCACTAAGGTACTTTTGATTTAAAAAAGCCATTTAATCAATTAAGGGTTTCTAAGTGAGCACAAAACGTAGTATCCCTTTATTATACATATTCAAGCCCGTAAGTTACCTACTATTTATTTTGACAACTACTGCGCTAATAATAAAATTTTTAATAAATTAAAACTTATTTAATTTCCATTAAATAGGTACTGAATACAAATAAATATATTTATTAATGATAAAACGCAGTATATCCAATACTCTGGTATAGTGTTGTATTAATATTCGATTGTCAAACTTGTAAAATAGATCAAGTTTTGCTCATAATACTTTTATGGAAAAAACGAATACATTTTAACAATTTAAATTATAATTCATCGATACAAATGCAGATGTTTTTTTAATTTTTAATTTGCAAAATAACAGCATTTTTGATGTATTGGTCCGTAAAAAATTACACTATTATTGTTGATTATATATAATATATAAAAAATATATAATCAAACACTGCCTTTCAGCATTAAAAAAATTTTTTTTTAATTGTATTTTTTAAACTCGGAATTAATTCCCACAAAATTCTTGTTTTATTATTTTGAAATTCAAACAAAATTTTACAAAACATTATTAGGCAAAAAAGGGATCATCACTTTAGCTCATTAAAAATTTAAAAACTAGTTTGTGCCAATTATTACTTAAAAATATTTTGTTTATTTAAATAAATACCATTTTAAGAATCAAGATTTAATAGACGTTCTTATTTATAATCATAAAAAATTTTTGTCTTAGAATAACAACAATTTATTCGTGTTTTGTTTTAAAATTTTGTAAAACAATAATTATTTTAAAGTAATAATTTTCTTAATATATCATCTATTATCAATATACAATAAATATTTTTTCAAATATATACTATATCTTGTGTATTTATTTTTAATTAAAAATACATTTGAAAAAACTTATTGAATTTATGCAACATGTAATTGATAGAAATAGCCAATTGTATACCCTTTAAATGAGCTCAAGACTAAACATGCAATTTCAAAGTAAGGGAATAAATTTACGTAAAATATTCATACAATACACTCATTATATTAATAGAAGATCAAGCATAATCTAAATAATAAATTTTTTAGATGAATATACACCAAAGAAAGAAAAAGCGGTTACATGAATCGTAAAAAAATGACTACCATTTTTTAAATACAAAGAAAATAATCCTCATTGTAAAAGAAAACATAATCAGAGCACACTACCACAATGAATAAATTAAATTCGATGAATAATTGAAAGAGAGAAAGTCTCGTATAGTAAAGAAGAAAAAAACTGTTTTATCACGATAACGTACCAGCTCATTCAGAATTTTTCGACCAAATTGTATGATTTTCTTTAAAAAATTACTACCTCATCCAAGTACTCATGTGACCACGATTTTCATAATTTATTTTTGTTCCACAAAATGAAAACATGACTCATGGCAAAAAATTTCCGTTCAAACATTATCCGTACAGAAATTTATTTTAAATTATTTGACAGATTTTGTAAAAAAAACTTACGTCTTTCATTCCTAACACAGGTTGTTATTCATCTACGTAAAACTTACTTTAATAGTTTATCTTTCCTAAAGAAAAATTATATATTTTTGTTTAACCAATTAGTATAAATTTTTTTAATATTATATATAAATAATTTTTACACTTATTTGAGTTTAATATTTTAAAATTATCAAGTCATAAATTTGTATAAGCTTTTTATTTATATTATATATATATTTAAACTTTATATTTTGTATATATTTTATACAAAAAAATTTGTTTGAAATAATTATTTAATGTGAAAAGTTTTGGTTATAATATGGAAAATTTTAATACAACATTTGCTGCAGAATCTAAAGTATCATTGTTATAAAAAAAAAAGATTTATACAAAATATACATATATAATTTGTGAAATATACAAATTCAACTAATTTTCACTCAAATAACTTTCACTTATCTGTGAAAAGTACAATAATTAAATGACTGATTCACAACTGTCTTATTTTAGATGATGACCTCATAAAACCAAAATTAATGCTTAATTTTGAAAATAAAAACGGAATAGCAAACAAATCACCTTTCGATTTTAATAGTACTGGGAATATCAGCGAACAAATTATCTTTAAAAAATCTAGTGGACTCAGTCTGGGATTGTCACTTGATCTAACAACCGGTAAGGGGTCTGTTGACCTCGTAGATATTAAACTGCCATTGGAAAGACAGAGGTTTGCATTTTATAACAAGTCTTATAAAGTATTAAATATTTATTACTACTTCCCTAAATTTTTCAATGTTATTTATGTTATTTAATATTTCATTTTTTGATGTAAAATTATAATTTTATGAATAAATTTTCCCTTTCATAAGAAAAATTTCTGTGTATACTACTAATACACTATAGTATTTATTGTGCAATCTTGAATAGTTATTCATTTTGATCAGAATAAAACATTAAATAATAATAATTATAAATTTAATTTTACATTCAATTAAAAATATAAAAAAATTTAATATGTATGCATGATATAAATTTTATTGTAATGTTAACTAATGAAATAAAAATGTACTGCAAAACCATATTACTCTATTATTCAAAATGCACTATAAGTGAAGTACGTGTAAAAATTATAACCATACCAATAAATATGTAAAGGAATATTACAATATATATATATATATCATGAGTATATCTTCTCTGGTCTTATGATTTAATTTAATTGGTAAATGTAAATATTAGATTTTATTAAAATAAAAAAAAGAATATTATTTTATGAAGCAGTTAATATATTTCAGATTACATTTAATTGTAATTTATTTAACGATATGTATGTAACTACAAATATTAAACTAATTTATTAATTTTTTATTTTTTTATGCTCTATTTTAATGATACATATGCTATAATATTATAAAGAATTATGAATATTATAATAAATTTTCTTAATTTTGTTTCAATAATACAAATTACTAAAGTTATTAAAATTATTTGGAATTTTATTTGTTACAAAATTTTACTTTATTTTATTATTTTATTAAAAAACTTGTTTTAAATCGAATTTTATTATTTATATTTTAATAGAGTTTTTCATAATGAATAAACCAATAATAAATAAATTGGTTTGTTAAATACTTGTCGTACACAAATAAGTGACAATAGATTCTTATTTACTAAAAATCTAGAAACGCGTTACTAATTTTTAACAAAAGCCCTTTAACACCGGCAGTTAGCGAAATACAATTGATTTCAGAGTCAATTTATAGCAGATGTGTCGAAATTCGTGGGAACGGAAAAGTTTTCATTAAAACAATCTCGATTTATATGTTCAAGGTAAACGCTGTATTGTCACAATAATTAAGTAAAAATGCAAATTAGATTAAGAAATCCAATCAATTATTTGATCATAGTGCATAATTGTATACATATATACATGGAGTTCATAAATCAATCACGCTCGTAATCGATCAAATAAAGCTGCAGTCACTCGACTTATCTTGCTGCATTTCAACTTTGGATGTTTATTTTAATATATTAAAGATCGAAACGAATAAGGTATTATTGTGAAAAGCAGCGGATAATTGGAACCTTCCATCCTTATTTTGACTCATAGTAGTTCTCTTATTCCGATTATGTTTTTTGAGAATATTGGATCGTCAAAACGTCTCAGAATTAAAATATATATTTTACATTCAAAATTTTGTGGCAACGCTTTTCCTAAATAAATTTTTTATTTTGACCCCTCCTGTATAACAGTTCCAAATACAGTATTTAATAATTATCTACCTCCTTTGTAAAATTCTATACCATTCTAAATTTAGCAATTCGTTTGCTATATGAATTTTTACTCTTTTGTATTATTTTTTTTTCTCCTGCTGAAGTCTCTATTACGAGATTTTGCAAACCTTTTAATAATACTAAATTTTTATCTAGTATAATAAAATATTTTTTTATAAAAGAATACTAATCAATATTTTATAAAATTTTAAACTTCCTTATTTTTGGTGAGAAGGTGAAAAGAAGAACAAAGAAATTGGAATACTTAAAAATTGTACTTTGTTTAGTCTATAAAACTTTTGCTATTCAATTAAGATAGTTTTGTTGTCTTATGTGGTGGGCCTCAACTCGTCGTGTCTAGTGTTTTACTCTAGGCTTTTTGATAAATTATGAAACAAAATTAAGTTCCTATTTCACAACCCAGCCACGCATTTATCTGCTAATCTGGCTGACTCGCCATTTTTAGATTGTTTAGCTATAAAAATCTGGAGTCTATTAGGGGGAAATTTTTTTTAATACTTGCATATAGATTTAGTTTAATTATGTTTAATTTAAAAATTAGATGTTTGAAAGTATGCTTAGGTAAATTATATTTACTACTTTTTCTAAACATATATTCGAACACTTTAAATATAATCTAGTACTATTTGAACGACCCATTCATTTTTTTTTTATTATGGAAAGATATAACTAACATATAATAAATAATTTATACGAAATTTTTTATTTTTAATTTCTTTCCTTTATCTTTTTCTAAGTTGGTATCATGGTTCTCTAACAAGAATTGAAGCAGAAACTGTTCTACGACTTTTACAAGAAGGAAGTTATTTAGTACGCAATAGTGAATCAACGAAACAAGATTATTCTTTATCTTTGAAGTAAGTTTTCTTATTATTTTAATTCTTAAAAATTAGTTTATTAATGTTATATTTCAAGAAAATTTTTCTTTATTTAAAAATTTTAGAAGAAATAAAAGTATAATCTTTTTTTTAATTTACAGAAGTGCTAGAGGGTTTATGCATATGCGTATTCAAAAAAACGAGGAATTAAATGCATATATACTTGGACAATTCAGTAAGCCATTCGACAATATACCTGAGTTGGTGCGACATTTTAGTTTAAATCGTTTACCTATTCGTGGTGCAGAACATATGTGTCTTTTACACCCTGTAATAGCACAATTATTGTAGTGTATTTAACGAAGTATACATTTTTGAAAAAATGTCCATAAAAATGTATTTCATACAAAACGAACTTTTCTATTTATTGAAATTATTTGACTTGTTCCTAACTGAGAAGAAACAGATAATAATTTTAATTTCGTGTAAGGTTAAATTTACGTTTGCACATATTTAAATACTAATAAAAACAGGACAATAATTGGCACGCTTAAAATATTCGAAAAATGTATGAATTATTTACTACAATTAGAATCATAATCTAAATATATCTAAATTATCTAAATATATGTATATTATTTTATACAATAGTTTAAATTAAATTCTTAAAGTTCTTAATAATTAATTCAATAAGTTTTAGCAATTATATTGAAAATAATTTTGCGATATAATTCTCATTTAATTTTCACTGAAAATAATGAAAAATTTTTTATCAAAATTATGTCAGTATTAATTTTTTAATTTTGGAATATTTTATCATGTAAATGAAATTATAGTTAAATAGTTAATGAGTTATAATAATTAACTATAATTGAGATTAAATTATAGATTGTATTGTTTTATATTTGTTAAATTTTAACAAAAAAATTCCAAGTACTCTAAGAAATTTAATTTTTTATATTTGGGTCCATTTACCTAAATAAAAGCACAATTGAGAATGAAAGGAAAATAAAATAAATGTTTACAACAATTATTCTCATTTATACTAACAAAAATATGCCAAAAACTATTTTTAATCTGTAAATAAAATGTAGTGAATGTTGTGTGATCATTAAATCTTGAGTATTAGATATATAATAAAATATATTTCTATTTGTTAATATTTAATTAGCATATTTATTAGATTAGAAATTAGAAAAGTTTTTGAACTCAATGATAAAATCATATCATAGCTAAACAGCTATTTAGCTAATTTAGATGGGTTGTAAATGTGAGTCATATATCCGAATATGAAAATAGACTTGAATTCCTTATAAGCAATCAAAGCATAATTGTTTCATGTGATATTAATTTATTACAGCTATAGAATATAGTGTTACCTGTGATCTGTTATTCTATTCAAGTAATTACTTTTATCATAACTATGATTAATTAGTACTCTGTATATGTAACCATTTAGTGTGTGCAATATGTGTAATAATTATTTTCATATAATATTTAAGAAGAAATATAATTTAAACCTGTAAGAAAATCAGAATCTCCATAAAATAACATTAACTTATTTTATATAAGACTTATTTAGTGATAATCGACTATTTTTTAATTCATTGATACTTACGTCATTTGAAATATAATATTTATTTACAACAACAATTGGAAATGTCATTAGTTTTTAATAGATACGAATTAATGTGGTTTCAACCAATGACGTCTCTCTATGAAGTTGCCAAAAATAATATAGTTTCAACTTCATCGATAAGTACAAAAGTAAAAAATAGTAATAATATCAAATTATTATTCTCTTATATTAAAAAAATTTGTTTTTACTTAAGATTTGTACTAATTAATAATATATAAATTATATCCTATACATAAATTACTGTTAAACATATTGTATATATTCTAAATAAACTTTTATTTATTTCTTCATGTAACACCAAATTTAACTGTACAGATATTTAATCATAAAAGATAAATCATTTACTATATTTAAAAAATCAGTATTATTTATTAACAGAAAACACATCTATATTAATTTTTAAGATGTACTAAGTTGTTTTCATGTTAACATTTATGAAAACTATAATCTATTACATACTGCAACTATTTATTTACAATGCATTTATTTAAATTATTACATTATTAAATAATTAATTTTGATTGTTAAGAATCCTGTGTTAATTTGGTATTAAGAACACAACAACTTTAATTGTCAAACTAGAAACATAAAAAAACAATTTATTTTATAATTCATTATCAAAAAGCAAAATTATATATATTTAGCTTGAAATGATTTGTAGATATCCTTTATAGCTCGAAATTTATCTAAAATATATGATAAAATAAAATATATAATATATAAAGATATATACAGTAACAAAATTGTGACTTTTTATAACGTTTGAAATTTAACTATATAAAATCTTATTTATTTTAGTTTTTAACTATTTAAAATCAAATTAAAATAAACATAAAACTTTTTTTCGTTTAAAATAAATATAGTATTTTTAATAGTATATTAGTTTAATTAGCTATCTATGATGTTCAAAATTAATTTATGATACCAATAATTATTAATGTTTAATATTCAGGTTATGATATACCTATAATATACCTTCAATATCTTGTGTAATATTTATATAAATTCACTGAATACAGGATATAATAATCACCCCCCATAAATTTTAAGATTAAATTAATATTTATTAATGTAACTGACATTTTGAAATTCATAATATATAAAGTTAATATTTCTCTAGTAAATAAAATATATTTAAAATTATTTCCAAAGTATTTTATGAAATTTACTTAAATAATTTTTTAATTTTGTATCTAACTAATGTTTTAATTCAAATTTATTTAATAATAAATATATATAATTATATGGTTTTAGAATACTAATTTTGTAATAATTAATATTTTTATTTTTCAAACTTATATAATTTTTATATGTAATAATTTATATTTTACATATAATAATGATAGATAAAAATATATATGTGTATTATATATATTATATTGTCAAAACTTATAAAATTATATTAAATATTGTATTTTAATTATACTAGTTATTAAAATCAATTTTAAAATATATTTAAAATATTTCTAGAATCAAATATAATCTTCACTCACAAATATATTTACAAATTAATAATTTTCTAATAATCTTTTCACAACATAGATACAATAAAATATTTAAATCAATATTCTCAAATATTAATTATAAAACAAAAAATTAGATTTTTGCATCATATTTTAATTTTTTTAACTTGGAATTTTATTTTTAATATATTTTAAATTATAAAATAATGGAAAATTTAAATATTTAAAATTTTTAAATATATGGACATTATACGTCTTTTTAATCATTTTTTTAAATAAATTTTTTAGTTTTTAAAAATCAATAACTGAAAAAAATTTTTTTTTCTATAATTTATGTTTCTTAATTTATTGAAAAAAATTATATTAAATAATATGTCAAAGTAACAAAAAAAGCTTTTTTTTAAAAATTATAGTATATAATATTTAAACAATATGCGAACAAGTATTCACCCTTTTCTAATAAATTAATCTCTAGTTTAATATAACATTAATCTTTGTATTTAATTATGTATATTGAGAACCAAAATGTAGTAACTATCATTTTGGGCAAAGCAAAAGAAATATTTAATTTAATGTCTTTAAAATGTCAAAATTTCTTTGCACTACTTGTTTAAATAAAATTTCAAATGAAACATAATGTTTGCTCGTAAATGCGAAAGGCAACTATTCCATTTTGAGTATACCGTGTAAATAATGGTTCGGGAGGTTTTTTGTTTAATAAAACCGATATTTGAACTTAAATAATAATATAATAAAGGTGATCTTAAAAAATTAGAAAAAAAGTTAATTTTAAAAAACTACTCAATCAAGGTTCTTGCCGAATATAAAATATTATGCTAAGTAAAAAATTAAGGCAAAATTTTTTTCTTCGATTGAAAATCATTAAAAAGATTCAATGGATTACTTAATGAATTTATTATTTTATAAAGATGGAGAAGTAAATTATTAGATAATGTAATATCATTTATATTTTAATTTATAAAATTAATTTACCGATACTAATCAAATTTTAAGTACAATTGTATTTGAGGTTTTAAACTTATTTACTTTGCATTTATTGGAATAATATTAGTTTCTTAATGGTGGTTTTTCAGCATAAATTCTTAGTTATATTTGTTCATTTTCAAATTTATAAGTATTTTTAATAAAAAAATGATTCAATTAAAGTAAAAAATTATTTACTAAAACATTTACACTCATTTACAAATTTATATATAAAACATTAATTATAGTTAATGTTTCAAAATTAAACAAGTTTTGAAAATTATTTGAATAATAATTATTAAATTACATATTTAACCGTTCTTTTGTTTTGATTATAATTCATTATTTTAAAGAATTTTTATAAGTTTCACCGATTTCATAAATTTTTTACTCTAATAATTTGAAAAACTTAAAACTAACCATAAAAAATATTAATCTCGAAAAACACAAAACTTAATCTTATTAGTATTTTCAACTGTTATTTTACGTAATTGTTTAATTTAGATTGTTAGATATGTAGATATATCGATATATAAAATTTTATTAAAGGTATTTCTTATATTTTATATATAATTTGTTTAAATACATATATTGTTACGTATAATGGTGTCGCTTTTTGTGACACGTATTGAAACAACCACACTCTACCAATCTATGGATCATTCACGAATCGACGCTATTTAGAAAATAACACCATAATTGTATAAAAAGTAGTAGCTAATACACCACGATTATTAATTTGACTTTGCAAAAACGATTTTTTTACTTTTAACTTCATTTCCAAATTTTCCACCATTATTCCTGCTTGCAACACTTTTGGATTGCACAGGAAGTTGTCTTCCAAATACGGGACGATAAACATACTTTTCAATACCTTCAAATCATTATTTTTACATTCTTATGCATATACTCGATAATCATATTATCTTGAGTCCACCGTAAACAAGTGACAAAGCATCATATGAAATAATATCCTTGGCGTGCGCTGATTTAATTGGATCAGATGCATTGTATATTTAATGCTCGCCTCGATATCCAAAAAAAATTGAAAACGATTTGCGTTTACCCGATAGGATTAAACACACACTTGGTAAATTAATGCTTCTAATGCATTGGATACAGGAGGGGGGCGCACTCGATCAATCGAAAATCTCCCGTGTCCCGTTGGTGCGAAAAAAACATTAAGCATAATTGGACCAAAAAATCATGCGAAGAGAATAAAAGAAGCTACTAAACTCGCTTCGCTAAAAGATCTGTTATTAAAAACCAAAAAAATTACGAAAAGTAAAGTTGAGAAATATTTTTTTCCCACCAAAACAAAAAGGAATAAAACACTGCTTGACAATTGATTTTACTCTGTCATACAGTTTTAACGTGACATCACATTTGAATTCCGTATCGATGAACTGGAGTAAAATATAAATAAGTGGAGTCGAGGAATTGAACAAACCCTTCTCTTCGCTATAATTATGAATTGATAAAAAGGAATTTTTTCATATGCCTTGAAATTAATGAATTTCTATACTGTCTATTCTGTCTTCTGGCTCTTATAATATAAAGATTTAGTAAAAATGAGATGTTCAAATACACTTATATTTGCTGACTATTATTCAGTAATATTTATTACAGGATTTAAATATAATATTGTTTCAGAGTTTATTATTTTATTACATTTTACATATAATAAACACAAATAGTTTTATTAGTCATGTTACATATCTAATGTTAATTTTAATAGGATTTGCTGTATAATGTGTATCAATAAACTTTATCGTTTGTAAAAAGATCGTTAAATTATTTTCAAACTCTTTATTTAATTACTTACCAATTTATAAAAATCAATATCTTCAAAAATAATTTATTTCTTCAAAATATGTGATATTTTTACTGTAATTCTACTCAAGAAACCATTTGCCCTTATAGGTTCGACCATCAGTACCTTCTATAAAACCTTCTACTAAGTGCATATCATTTATATCTAAACGCGTCACGTGGTTATTCAATGCCTTCTGTATTGTTGTCATCCTCTGTTGAGGATTCATCATGGTATGACTGCCCCCACAATATCGCTCACAAAAATCATCACTAAAGTAAAATTATCACACAAAAAAAATTAATTATTTGGAAATGTCGAAAAACTATTTAGTATATTTTAAAAAATTATTACACTGAATAGTACCTTTATAATAATTTTTATATTATTTAAGAAATATAATCGAGACAACAATAAATACGACTAAAATTAGTGAGAAATTTGAGAATTTTAAAAGTTTTTGTTAAGTTTTTATTTTTATTTAAATAAAATTATGATCAAGAAACTATTTAATCTCAATGAATAAATAATCTTAATAATTATTAAATTGTAAAAGTTGTATAATATTAAGTTATAAAATATACAATTAAGCAACGAGTGCACACACGACTCTTTGAAAAGCGAAAATGTGCAACTACCTAGCGAAGGGCTTTATTGCAATTTATTGTACTGATGACACACCCCAAGTAAAGACAAGAAAAGAAGACCATTTGTTTCCCGATGCCGAATGGCTTACATTTAATTAAAATTATATTCTACTTTCACATTAAGTTATTTTTCAATTTACGTATTGTACTTTTAAAGAATAATTTTTATATACGTATAACATTCGAAACATATACTGTAATCTTTGTTTTTGTGATTTGTGTGTGTGTATACATATGTTAATAAAGGTATATAATAGATTTATATAATATAATATATTTTTATATTAATAAATTATATATTAATAAATTAATTTATTAATAAAGTAATATATTAATAAAAATATATTTATATCCGGGTTATTAATCCCATTAATTAATTAAACAACATTAAATATTATTTAATCTTATATATTCATTAAAATGCCACCGAAAAGCACTTTGTAATAGTAGATGGCAACAATAGCGAAAAGTGAAAGAAAAATAAGAGAAATGCTAAGAATATTTAAAATTATCTGTAGAGAAAACGACTGGAACACTGAAAAGACAAGAATAATGAAATTTAGAGGAGTAGGGAGCACGAAAAAAATTTTTTTTTATGGAAGAAAGAAGTAAGTTTTGTATGGAATTTATGAGTTTACATATTTGAGATATAAGCTTAGAGAAAACAATATCGATAACTTTCACATAAAATTAATGACAAAAAGACTAAATATGGTCTTGGGAATAAATAGACTGTTAGCATCTAAAAAAGACTATTTGAAGAAGATTTTTAAATTTACTGCTATATGGTGTAGAAATTTGGGGATGGAAAAATATACAATTGAGCAACGAGTATACTCACGACTCTTTGAAAAGCAAGAATAGCGAAGTAGTTCAACTACCTGAGATAGATATGAAATAAATATGAAATAGAAAAATAGAGCCTTAACTAAGACAGAAATACACCTGATAGTGTTATCATCTTAGAAACAAAAAGAAACAGAACAGAGATTAAAGCTGCTGCAAGAGTTAAAAATAGTAAATAGTGAAGGAATGCGTAAAGGCAAAGATAGAAGAAGGAAGACCGTATGAAAATAATGCGATTAAAAGATGAAAAAGGAAATTAGATAAAAAAAAAAAAAAGAATTAGTTTTAGGTATGCCGCAGGATGGTCGTGATTCACGTGGAGAGAGAAAATTAGAACTATGGATTATTATTAATTATACTTTGCAGGCTGAAGCAGAGGAAATCAACGTAGAAAAATAAAGGAATTCATAGGTCAGCCACTTAGAAAAATCCAAAGATACGGAGGAATTTAAGCACCTCATAGAAAACATGAAAGTGAAGGAGAGTTTTATGTAAAATAAAGGAGAATAAAGAAGATTTGAAAAGAAAATCTTAGCAAAATTTAGGATATGCAATGAGACACAGGGAAGAAACACTGGTTGTCGAAAGAAGAAAAAATGTATGGATTGCGTAAAGAAGTGAGGAATCTATGAGTCACATCGTGGAAAAATAGAGTGAAATAGAATTCAAGACAAGTTACTTGGAAAATAGTATAAAAGGGGCAGAAAAGATAAGATAAGTGTAAAATACAAAATACGCTCAAAGAGAGAAGAAAAAAATTAAAAAAGGATAAATGAATAATAAGTGAAAACTATGTGCAAATCAAACTTATTTAAACAATAAGTGTAACAAGATAAATATAATATTAAATTTAATTATTCTATTCTTAACAAAACTTTTTAATTATAGGAAAATCTTTACAAATGTTAAACATAAGTAAACGTGATTAAACTTAAGCGAAAAAGTACAATTACTATATATACGAGATTAGATATGTAAATGTTTATATGAAAAAAAATCTTTGAATGAATCTTGTAATGTATTATAGCAATTTAATATATTGTTCAATAAACTACTTTGTAATAGATTTTTAAAAGCATATTTTATTTTTAAATATGTTTTTAAATACGCATAAATAATGTCTAAAAAATTATAATATTTTAATAGAATTTCATACAAATTAGTGATAATTATATATCTTAAATACATATTTAATAAAAAAATTAAAAATAAAAAATGGTGATATTAGTACAAAAATCTAATTTTATATATATATACCTTGTATTTTGATAAGTTTCTATATGGTCGCATTTATTTTTTTTCAAACTTTCATTCGTAAATTTTCCTACGGGTATAAGTTTTCTTTGCGATAACATTTTTTTTTTATCTCTTAATTGATCCATCTTAAAAGTTAAATAGGGTTTTATACTAGGTCTGCATGGAAACGGCTGAGAGGCATTAATCGATTTAATATTGGTTTGCATAAAAGCATCTTTATCACAAGATATACAACGAAGATTCCTAATGACAAATAATCATATATTATATAAGTGATTAATTTATTTATGAGTACACATTAAAAAAATTGAGTTTATGCATCCTTAAAATTCTTTAACTTTTTTATATTATCCGTATTTAAATAAATAATATTAAATTATTTTCATTACCTAAGAGGTTTTTTAGTACCAGCAGCTTCCTGTTCTTGTTTAACTTTGGAAAGTATTTGAAGTTGATTTTTCAATACCTGTAATTCATTAGTAACAAATTCTTTTAAGACAGGAATTTCAAGTTTGTCAAATTTTACATTAATTTCACTACGTAATGCAAATAAGGATTGCTGCCACACTGATTCTTGTTTATTCAATTTTGTAATTGCATCATGAAGACTCCGTTCCAAATCTTCACAAACAGCATCAAATTGGTCATGAGATACCTTGAAAGTATCAAAAATATATATATAAAAATAATAACAATTAAATGATACAAAAACGTAAAGATTTTGATGTTAAAATATGAATAGATAAATAATGTTTATACAATGTTTTTAGATAAGACAAATAATAAATTAAGTATAAAAATTAAATAATGTAATGAATCATGGCAAGGTAATATAGTTTCATAAACTATTACTTTCAATACTATTATATTTAAAGAACAAAAAATATTTTAAGATTCATGTTTTGCATGTAATGTATAATAACAATGATAAAGTAATTTTTTCAGTTAACTGAGCCAAAAGTGTAAATATCTGCACATATATTAAGATATTAAAAGATAAGTAATATTTATATGTAATACTTTTACGTATATATTATCTAAACAAATGTATTATCAAATAATGTAATATATCATGACAACGTAATATTATTTAATAAACTACTATACTGTACTATACTATATTATACATAAAAATAATAATAAGATATGAATGTAACAAATAGTTATGAACCTTTTTATTGAGTGCACATATATCCGCTTTACCCACAAGAGCTTCTTCAATTACATCTTTTTCGGCTTTGACAATTTTTAGTACCTCTAACTCTTCTTCAATTGCCTGTAAACATTAAACTGTTTTAAATTTAATATTTTATTATTTAAATCATAATTGATTAATTTGTTTAATCATCATAATATATTCCATTATGTATTATAACTATTATATAGAATATATAATTAATATAATAGTGATGAATCAATAAAAATCAATAAAAACTAGTAAAAACTGTGACTAATTATATATTATATTATACTATTAAATATAAAATACTAAAAATATATAGCTATAAAATATAATTTAATATAAAAAAATTGATTATTTATTTTTTACTTTATTTTTCTTGTCTTTATGCTGTAAATTCTTCATCTCTGTTTTTATATCTTCAAATTCCATATACACATCGTGTATATATTTATTAAGTTTCTCTTCAAAATTGTTTTTTTTAATATTGTCATCTATACTTCTTAATGAACACCGTACATATTCTTCAAAATTTTGAAAACGTTTTTCAATACAATTAATAGTATTCGTTAAAGATGTTTCGATATTACAAATTAATTCAGTATATACTGATGACTTTAAATTGCTTTGTTTTTGTTTAATAAGAAAATCTTTTTCTTGGGAACTTTCATTAGAAGAATTATTGTGTTTCTTAAAGTGATTTCTAGGTTTATCCATTTTTCCTTTTCATTATTAAAAAATTTATAAATTTCATTCGTTTTATTCAGGTTTATGTAATTTATTGAATTTTAAAGTGTGGTTTCTTATATACTTGAATAATAATACATACATTTAATAATTTTAGTTTTTAACTCTTAATACTTACCTTGTATTTTACTAATTTCATAAATTTTTTTAGGCAAGTTACAAATTTCTTCTTTCATATATGTTAAAGTAGTCGTGATTGACATTATTTCACTTTTTACTTTACAACAATTAGCTTCACCTAAGAATAAATAATAAATATAAATTTCGTACGTAAAATTAAGTATCAAAAAAGGTTTGAATTTTTTCATTTTATATAATATCAAGTCCTATTTTTAATAATTTAATATTTATTAAAACTAGTTATTTATAATAAAAATAATCTACAAAGCATTTGAATATGCTTATATATTTTATATAATGAAATATGTTATATAGTTATACATTAGTTATATATTATACGTTATATAGTGAAATATTTTATATAATGTAATACGTTAGAATATGAATGGAATTAGAATGATTGATTAATAACGGGTTATTTATTAAGTATTAATTTATCGTTTATATAAATACACTCAAATTATAAAATTTAATAAAAATCAAATACATTTAAAATATTATATTTACTTTTTGATGGACAGTTAAAAAGTTTGAAAAGGATTATATAAATTTAATCTTGTGTAGAAAATAATAGCTATAACTTTATAAAAGGTGTATTATTATTACGTTCACATTCATAAAAAATATATCCTAATTAATTAATTTTCTTCTATTAATATGAAAAAAATTTTCATGAGTTAAATATCTAATAATTAACTAAAATGTATTGTAAATTTAAAAATTATTTTTTATTGTTATAATAATAATTATTATAATTTAATAATTTTATTTTATTAAATATTCTCTTTTTGTATTTCTTAAACACTTTATATGCATAATTATATAATAAATTTTAAATAATAAATAGGCACATTATGTTATTCTTAATTTGATAAAGTTATTACAAATAAATAAATATATATAACCTAATAATTCCTGTTTCAAATCGATTCTCTGGTCAGAAAGCAAGATAGTATTTAAAATTTTTGCATCATTATTGGATTGTTTTTCATTCATACATTTAATCGATTCCCTACTACATTTTTTATGTTCATTATCAAATATTGTCTTATTGTTATTATTATTAGAAGATTTGTTTTTTTTTTTTAATTTTGATTAGGTCTATCTTCAGACGAATTTGAAATTTGATAAAGTAAATAGAAATTATTTAATCTTGATTCTGATGATCCTTCATTTTTATAAATTACTTTTTCAGCATTATCTCCACCTCCAGCTTGTCGTTCAATTTTATCATTTTTTATAATATGTAGTATTGTTGTTAGTTACAATTATGAAATTATTTATTTTATTTTTATTTATATATTTAATTATATAATAGGAAAATTAAATAAATAAATCAAAAGTATTTTAAACGTTAAAAATAATATTTTAAACGATAAAAAAATTTTGATTAAAACATTCCTTACACTATATTTGTTTATAAAATATTTTTATAGTTATTTAGCCATTAATATTTAAATAATGTATAATTAAAAAGGAATAAAAATAATTGACCTTTTCAATATCGTACTCATTAATATCAAATTATTTTTTTATATTTGTAGCATATTGCATATCCAAACCTTGAAGAGTAAGAATGCCTTTTATACATAATTTATTTTATCTTATTGAAAAATTGGATAAATCTTTAATATAACTAAATTCTTATAATTTATTTATTTATTAAAGAAACCAACAATCCATTAAATGAAGCCTATTTGTATTTTAAAATAATTTTGAATTACATACTTACAGATTTTTCAAAATTTCTTAAAATCAAAGGTGATATTGATACTTTATCCAATAGAGGTTTCATAACATTCATCAATTCCATGTTTCTTATTATTTCCTGACTTATTTTTTTATTTAGATTTTCTGTCGTTCTAGAATTTCATTTGTAGTCTATTCAAAATTAATATAATATACTTAGTAATTACATAAGATTTTCGACAAAATTATAAATTACATTAGTAAAATTTACACTTAATATTTGTATTTGAATTTGTCTTTCTTGCAGAAATTTTTTCAGTCTCTAATTGATTAGACCTCGATCTATTAAAATTTAAATTTAAAGAATTTGTATAAGATATACATATATAAAGTTTTTATATCATCATATAAATATTTTATGCATAATGTTATCCAAATATACGTTCGTGATATTTACCATCAATATAACCGTTTATTTTAACATCTTTATTATTATTCTAATTATTTATTTGCTTTATGTATTTAAATATACTCATTGAAAAATCATGTCGGCAAGTACTTGTTTCTGATTTTAATAAAGACAATATCATTCTCTAAAAAGTATAATGTTATTATATAGAAATAGTAGATATATAAAATAGAATTCACAAATTTAATTTCACTTTAATTATATTTGTGCCTTCATTTTTCCATTCTACATTCATTGATTTTAAATCATTTATATTCAATAATATATGCAGAAAATGATGAAGTTTATCCAAATTAATATTTTTAATCTTTAAATAAAATTTAATTATAGATTTGTTATACATAATATTATACTATGTGGTCTTACTTACCTCTGGTGCTCCCAAAACTAAATCTAACATTTAGGATAAGGAAATGTGAACATTAGCATTCTCTTTACTTGCTGACATTTCATTTAACTAAAATATTTGTAAAATTAAAATTTATTTAATTTGAAAATCAAAAATAAAACTTATTTCATAATTTAAATCAGTAGCTATGAATTGATGTTAAAATGACGGTATTAAAACAAAACTTTCTAATTTTAATAGGTTAAAATATTTCGTCAGTTGTTTTGTTGTTACGATAAAAATATTAAGATAAAAATAATTTATAAAAATTTGGAAGTTATTTTTATTTTTTCCTTCTAACAATATTTGTGGGACTATTGTTCCACGATATAATTTTGAATAATATTATTCTTACTCTTTGAATACTATACTTGATAAATAAATATTTAAAAATATATAATAATTGAATATCCAACTGTATGAAATACTAATGAATAATAACCTAATAGTGATATTGAATAATATATATATATTTTTAAAACAATCATATAGCAAATTTAATAACTTATAATAATAATAAATTAGATTTAATTTTACATCTAATAAAATATTGTATTAAAAACAAAATTATAAAATCAATGATAAAATATAAATACATTATTTACAAATAATATTTAATAAATTCTCATAAATATTTTCTTTTGTAAAATATCAAAATAATTACTATGCCTTAATAAGATAATTTAATAAATTTTCATATTTGCATTTTAATTTGCATTATATATTTACATTGTATATTTACATTGTACGTATATTTAAACACAAAATCTCTTACAACAGTTATATACTTTTTCTTTGTTGGAATTGAATTGTCATAAAAAAGTAGAAAATTTATCAGTTTATAGATTAGTCAACCAATCCAACAAAATAACACTATGCTCACATATGCAGCTTTTCTTATAATGTTTACATTGAAATATATTTTTGTTTTATATTTTAAAGCAATATGCATTAAAATAAATGGTTGAATCAAATTATTTCCTTCGTTTAAAAATATTATTCTCAATTTCAAAGAATAATTTGTTTACATTGAAAAGTAATAATTTAAATTAAAAATGTATTTTTCATTGATTAATATTTAAAATTTTTTAAAATAGAAAATTATAAAAAACATTTATAAATAAAAATTCTCTCAATATAATACTTCAATATTATATTTGAGTTATATAAAATTATTATATTATAAAGTTATATAAAATTAAGAGAATAGATATATATTTCATTATTTTAGTTTGAAAATATTATCTTCTTTAAATTTTTTTGTCTAATACAATTTTATGAAATATATAATTAATTATAAAATGAATATTTATAAACAGATATAAATATATATTAGAATTGATTTTAAATTTGGATATAAATGTAAATAAAAGTGGAGAGAGAAAAAGAGAATATACATATTATTTGGGGGGGGGGGGGGAGAAAACAGTAAGTTTACTTTTAACAGTACAGTTGATTGAATACTAGTTAGTAAATGATGAAGCTAAACAGATAAAAAAGATGAAAATTCTTGAAAGCATTGAATTAGTCGATTATGCTATAACTACAAAAAAAATAAAGAAAAAACAAGAAAGAATGAATATAAGGTATGCATGGAGTGGAGGAGAAATAAACGAAATAAAAAAATTAATAAAAGGTACGTATGCATGAAGAAGAAATAAAAGAATACAAAAAAAATTAGAGGATACAACTGATATTAATTCCTGGTACAGGTTAAAATACAGAATGAAAAATGCAACAATCATGAAAGAATTAGAATAAAAAACAACGATTGGGAAATATAGTAGGATGATGATTGCCAAAAGGCAAAAAAGGCAATAAATCTATATAAAAATTGGTAAAAGAATGATGAAGAAAAAGGCAGAAAAATATACACCGAGGAAAAAAAATATAGAGACTTAATTTATTAAAATATAAAAAGAGAAAAGAAAAAGAAAAAGAGATAGAAAATGCAAAGAAAGACAAATCAAGAAAGGCATTTTGGGCATTTTTAAACAGAGGTCAGAAAAAAATAAAAAATACTCGAAAAAATAAAAAAAGAGGAATGGTTAAAATATTTCAGACATATACAAAGATAACAATATATGATAAACATAACGAGTATAACAAACACAGAACTAATAAAAAAAAACACGAAGAAGAAAAGGTAAAAAATAAACGAGATAAATGATATAATAAACAAAATTAAAGAAAAAAAATGCACAGGCAAGGACAATATCCCACGTGAAACGTGGAAAAACGGAGAAGTAAGCATAGCCAAAAGCATTATAAAGATTGTACAAAAAATCATGGATGGGGATGGGATACCAAAGGATTGGAAAAGTGTGATAAATTCAAAGTGTGTAAGAAAAATGGTGATAAATTCAATGTAAAAAATTACAAAGGTATAACATTGATAAATACTGGTTACAAAATTTTTGCGAAGTTGATAAAAAAACAGAATTGAACAACATACAGAGAAAGAAAAAATACAACGACACCCAATTTACATTCAGCAGAAATACAGGGATAATTGGTGTAATTTATATGCTGAAGATTGAAGATCGCCATAGATGCCAATTGAAAAAAAGGATAAATATTCATATATATGCTGATCTAAAATTGGCATTTTATAGATAAACAGAAATTAAATATGAACAGTATGCAAGAATGAAAATGAAAAAATATTTCATTAAAAGTACAAGAGAAATATAGGCAGAAGCATTTTTAGAAATTAAAATAAACAATAAAAGAAAAGGAAAAATGAAAACCAATTATATGATGAAACGTACTGGGTAAGGCAAGGTTGCCCATTAAGTCCAACGCTGTTCAACATCGCATTTTTAAATGTAGAGGAAGAACTAAAACAATCGAGAAGCCCTGAAATAAAGATTGGTAAATCAATACTTATTTAATTATTATATATATCTAGCCCCTACCCTTCCACAAAATCGGCGGCCGAGTATTTCTATCATCAACAAAAATGGATTAACGATATTTATGTTAAATATTTATATAATATTTATTATTTTTCATTAGTACTAAACAGCTAAATCATTGTTTATTATTTAATCTAAATCTTAAATTAAGATAGTTTTCTGAAAGTAGAATAGAATAAATATTTGGTAGTTTTTAGTGCATATTGTTAATATTACCTTATTAATTCAAAAAAAATTTATTGATAGAACTTGTATTTGCAAGAATCAGGATGTCAACTTTCTTGGTTAATTAATTTTTATCACTTTTGAAAATTTAAATAATTATTAATAATTTATATTACTTTTACTAATTTTTTATTGTTTGGAAAATCGTGACTTATAATAGAGCGTAGATTTACTTAATTATCGACATAGAAGAAATTATGATAGTGATTGAGACTGACATTAAGAGTTAAAAAATATATGATAACTCAGTTGAGCTTAAACTAACAAAGAGGTCTGACTAGAAAATTAATTTCTAATATTGCTATTGTAATTAATAGAGTTGACACACACTTTATATATTTAATACTATACTTTATTAATAAATATAAAACACAAATATGTGATAACGCAAAATATATATACAAAGTTTGCAGTGCTAATAGTAAATAATTACAAATAGCACAACAGTAATTATTAATAATATTGAAATTAACTTTATGTGAAGATGTATTACTGTATGTGGTACGCCTCTGGTATGACTGTATCTTTTCACGTCTTGTGGACTACTAGCTTTCTAATAATCGAAAAATGATATCTTCCAGTCCAGTAGTTATAATATTATGTGTACAAAATATTATTTATGTATAGTATATATATTTATTTAGCAGCGATCATAGAACTATTACAAAAAATCGAAAAAATGTTGGATGATGTCATATGCGCGCCAAATAATCAACAGTTGCTTGTAATATAAGTGTTCGGTAGAGAGTAATACTATACGGCTAGAATGCCGATTTGCCGAACACTTCTCAATTTCGTCGCGTGTGCATTGTTACTTGGATATAAATTAAACAACAATTGTGTTAGTGATTAACTTTTTGAGAAAATAGATATTTTTTTATATTTTTATTTTGTTTTATATATATATTTATATTAAAGAAGAAAAAAAAATATCGCGTCTAGAACTTTAAGTAAATATTGTAATGTAAGGCGGTGACACAATAATTTAAAATACATATAATAAATACTATTGATATTTCATTTGTACAAAATATGACAATAGTTTTAAAATAAAAATAATAAAATAATCGAAAATAGAAATGCGAACAGCAAGCGTGCGTTTGTTATATAATACCGTAAGAAAGTACAAACAGTAAACATGTGCGACGCAGGTAGGCGCTGGAGAAAAACAACGCAGGTCTTCAAACCAGCCCGAAAATTCGGCGCAGCAAGAAAATAATATTGTCGTCGAAAATATTCAAATTAAGAATATTTTTGAAAAGAAAATAATATGATAAGTACGAAAAGGATTACCAGGTCCAAGCTGTACGAAGCAGCTACGGCACTCAAGTGCGAGCAGGCTGCAGCAGTTCTCCACACTACTCGTTCCCCACTTTTACTTTCTCTCTCTTTCACTCTCACGCACTCATACGCACTACTCTCTCTCTCTCTCTCTCTCTTTCCTTCTCTCTTCCTCTTATACACTTATGTGCTAGGCACTCTCTCTGCCTAGCGCGCACGTCTTCTCTCTCACCCTTATGCAATTTTGAGCGTACTAGTCTCTCTCATTTCCACCTTCACCTTCTGCTTGCATTAGAGTAATGGTACTGTGGTCCGAACGCATCAATCAGTTGCGCTCTGCTTCTCCCTTGCCGGGAATAAATACCGGGCCCATCGGGGCAACAGACAGAGATCCCTTCGTCGAAGGGAGAACAAGAGGTCGACGCCGCTGCTATTGAGAGGAACAAGCTTCTGAATTTTTTTTTCCTTGACTCTTGCATCCATCCGTCCTTATCAGGGCGAGTTTCGAACGCGGTGCTCGCAACTCAGGGCGAGTACCAGCATCCTCGAACGCCGCGCTCACCACCTCAACTGAGCGCCACACCCTTCGAACGCCGTGCTCGCTCCTTCGGGGGACCCTGTCGGTGAGATACCACCTTCTCGCGCCGTGTGGGATACCGGGCCGGGGGAATATTTTCCCTGTCCGCGTCTTGACGCCGAACCGTCCCGAACGCCCGGACGCTCGGACCAACATCAAGATGTATAAGCAAAAAGGATAAAAGGGAGAGTACAAAGCGATCGACAGCTTTTACTGTCCCAATACTCGTATCGAGACAGTCTAATTGTACCGCCGGATTTTCTTCTGTTATACCGCCGATTAATATCGATAAAATTGAAAGTTGTTATAATTAATAGTATCATCAATAAACCGAGCTTGAACAAATACACCAGACTATTAAATTATTAAAATTTATTTTCTCGTCTCTCCTAACATCGACGATAGCGCGAGGCGATCGGTAAAAATTGTCTACAATCTTCTTGCGATATTTAGGCAGTAACTTGGTGCGTGTATATAAGTTCATAGGTGTTGAATGAAAGCAATAAAGTTTTTTAATATATACTTGTCTTTCGCGAATTTTCTGCACGTCACGTGTTTATGTATCATTAACCTTATTTAACATTCATGCTATAGAAGTTTCTTGGTTGAATAAATTGCTGAATGAATTCACAAAAAAAATTTCGAAACAAAATCTCAAATAATCGACTTGTACTTTTATACAAGCTCAATAAATTTCTGAATGAGATACGAATAGTTGGACTAACTTTTTGTCGGTTTCAGTGTATTTTAATTATGATCTAAATATTATTATATAGAATTTAATTTAACGTTTCAATAGCAGAAACTGTTACGCTTTTCTATATTTTTTTAAAATTTATTTCATTGAAGTATAATATGCATCAATTGTCAAATTGAATTGCGACAGTCTTGGTTCCTTAAAAATATTTTGTAATTATTTATTTTTAATTTAAAATTTAGATTCCGAATTATTTCCCTTTTTATTATTTTTGTGTAATAAATACAAAATGAACTGAAAATATTATTAATTTCAAGCATAATACAAAGAAATTTCAAAATAATTGTAAAAGACAGAAACAGGCCCCGAAGGTGTCGAGCACATACGAGCATTTCAAGACCGGCGAGTGAAATGAAAGGTCTGACGGTCGCAGGTAGACAACTCTACCGAACAGCAATTGAAGGAGATTATCCCTAAAAGGTATTTCACTTCGGGAAGGCATGTAGGTGCTATATTTCATGCTTTGTAGTGAGAGTAAAGTGAGACGGATTTAGTGGGCCGCAAGTGTGTGACCAGACGAAAGTTTTATATCTTTGATTCTACCATAACCTAACACTATTCGAACACCCCTCCTTTTACGATAGGTGCATGCTGCATCTCCTGCCACGTCCTAGCTTGAAAGCTGAGAGGCTGATCAAGTGTGACTACCGAGACATCGGGACCTCATAACCTCTGCCAAGTTTAAAGAACGCTAAGATAATGTGATTGTACGCAATAAAGTGGATGAAATTGCAATAAATTGTCCTCATAAAGGATTGAAACCTCCGCCTGCAAAACTAGAATGTTACGAAGCTTTTTCTTCCTGCCTGGCAAGCAGTATTTTCATGCCCAGGTACATTGCCGCAATTAACGACAAATTAGGGTTTGTACCGCAGGAAGAGGATCGGGTACGACGTCTAAAATTAACGGGACTATTGGATAGCCAAACAATCACATGTAAACAAGCTATAAAAGAGAAACAGAAGTGGAAAAAATGCTTTAAAGCATGGTATAAACGGCGAAATCAGTTTCTACTGCTCTTACGTCGTTCGAAACAGCAACCCAACGCTTCCTTCTACCTTCTTCTTAATAATCTTAATTAAAAATAACAATAAACAAACCGTGGTATTTAATAAAAGCAAATGAATAAAACATTTTGTCTAATTTTCGTAACCCACTCCCGAAAAACTTCCCGATTCCTCGCCATGCATAACAATAATAAACATATACGTAAAATATATGCGGCATATATATATATACATACGTATACCGATTATAATTATTAATAACAATATTTAGCGTTGCGAATTAACAAGTTAAATTATAGTAGAATTTATATATATATATATATATATGTAATAGAAACATACCAATGATTATTCGGGATACAGATTATTGTTTAGGACCAAGAAACTCAAAGAATTTTACAGTTTTACTTTTAAAATAAAATTTACTTAGTTGTGAGTAAATTATATGTTCCATATAATTCTTAATATTAATTTTTACAATTTTTTGAAAATTTAATGAAAAATTTGGATACACGAGGATGAATCAATAAATATACGTTTTAAAGTGCAGACGCAATTTTCCAAAATAATCTCTTTTAGAACATTATCTTCAAGTATTCTATATTTTTTACTTGTATTTATTTATATGATACTTTATATTATTTCAAAAACATTTGTTTTTAGTTAATAATAATTCTTATTAGAAGTAGACCTTATTTCCTATAAGCTAAATTTTTATATTGAAAAACAAAAGGAAGACGTAGGATGCTGAACAAATATGATGTATGCGATATCAATTGATAATGTTTTTGCAGTGAAGATAATAGATTAAACAACTGTTATAATGTCGTGGTAGAACTGTTTCTCTGTTAAATAATATTATATCTCTTTCAATTTTTTAATAAACTGAGTTACTTTTATATGCACTTCATCGTATATACTTTTTCAAAAATTTCATGTAGATAAGATTATTTCCTTCATATTAAACATTTGTAATGTAACCTGTCTGATTTACAAGATAGTCTTTATCATCTTTTCCTAGGAAAATGTATTATTTTGATTGTCTTTTGGTATAAATTAATGAATTCAACTTTAACCAGTGTTTAATTACTTTCTAATTTTACTTAAAGAAATTTAGATATTATTTTGAAGTTGATACCCGTATCGACTAATTTTCAGCAAAGAGAAATCGCAAATCACTATATCGATAGCTTTTTCATTCCTAACTATCGTGTAAAATGTTATTGCCAATCCGTAATATATGTTTACTGCTTTTATTACTTTATGCAATCTGTTCAATAATCAGAAAGAATCATGTATTCACAATATTAAATCAAATATTTTGCATATATATTTTAAAATAAAAGCACTTCGTTATTTACGTTCATCTTTTCAGTGCATGCTACACAAAAACCTCCATTAAAAAAAAATGTATTGGATCGTATACGAATATACTAAATAAAAGCAAACAAAATATGTACAAGATTATATAATATAATAAAATCTAATAAATGTTTTCTTTAATACTAACCGTTATTGACTTTCCGCAGTAACTCTCTAAGAAATTTGGTCATGTATGTTTTCTTCGTTTGCTAAAATTTTGTAGTTTATATTTACTTTTTCAATGTTTATCTCTAACATTCTTTATTATTGGTATACATTTTTATGTGTACTTCTCATTAATAAAATCCAACTTTAAAAGGTCATTTTTTGCACTTAATGAAAAATTAATTTTTTAAATTAACTATCTAAAAATTACTTTCTTATGATTCGATATGTAATCATTTATTTAAGTTATAAAGCTTTAAAAAGAGATCAGACTTTATGTATAGCTCATTTTCGATTACACTTTCGAAATTAACAATCTTTATATACACATACCCACGCTAGTACTAAAACTTTTTAAAATTTTTAATCATTTAATAACTAAATAATAATATTATTAATATTCTAAAAAATTACTTATATCTTTAGGTATAATTACAATATTATATAATAAAATACAATTTAGAATTAATATATATATCTGTTAATAGTAATATATAAATTGTTAAGCCTAAGAAAAACATGTTTCATAAATTTTAATGATTAATTTTTATATTATACATTATAAAAAGTAATATTTTTTTCATTATCAATAAAATATCGTTACTTTTGACACGTATCTAAGATATTACAAAAAAATATAGTAGGATAAGTTATCTACCCCTGATTTTAGCATAAATTTTGATAAAGTTATTTCCATGCAAAAATAGATTTAGTTAGATAGTAGTAATTTAATGGTACTTTTGCGTAGTAAGTAGAAATCAACGTTTTACTTATTTAATAATATCCACATATGTGTACAAACATTTAGAAATCTTATAAAAAATATTTAGGATCATTAATCAAACATTAATAATCTTACTGTTCTAATACGGTATAAATTTTGTTAAATTAATTAATATTGTTTTAATTTTATTTAAGAAAGACAAAAAATAAATAAATTAACTTATACCATTCTACTTTATGAGTATGTTATATATCTATATAAATTAAAAATAGGTTCTTTAAAGAATTCGTATATAATTAAAAAAAAAAAATTGATTAACATACGGGTTTAAGTATTATAGTATTTCTGGATGTTTTTGTTTTGCTTACTGTACGTACATTATAAACTCATATATATTATAAATGAAACATTTCTATAATCAGTAAATACATTATGTACTACACCCGCGCACACATATACACGCTGTGTTATTTAAATTTAATTTTATTCTGTTTACATTATAACATTGAAAAAGTTTATAGTTATTAATATTTCCTCTTCAATGCGTATTTAAAATTTTATATTTTTATTTAAGAAATTCTATTTCTTTTTTATTTGTAGTATTACATTGATTTATTCGGCTTTATTTCATAGAAAATTATTCTTTTCCTTTTTTATGCATTATTAACATTCCTGTTATTTGTTAGAAAACATTATTTACTTTCGATCGTCTGAAATGAAACAAACACATAGGTTTGTATATATATATACATTAAAAATATGAGTCTCGAAATAATATATACATTCAGAATTGTTTTTCTTTTTTATTAGGGAACACAAGTTAGCATATTATAGGTATCATAGTTTTAAAAATTACTGTATTTCAATACTTATCTATTTTCTTAATTGGATTCAATAAGTAAAACTACCATGATCGATACAGAATTTTTAGTTTCACCGAAAGTAATTTAAGTAACATTAAATTAAATTTTTCATTTAACTTAAAATAATAATTTAAAAATATATACTATAAAGAATTTATAATATATTTATATATCTTTATAAATTTAGATGAATATTCAAATCTTATTTTAATGTATTTTAATAAATTACTAAGATTTTTTGTATTGCAAACCTAGCCAATCAAATAATAATTAAAATACCTCAGAACATTTTAGTTTACAAAATAGAAAATGTTACTTTTATAAATTACTTATACAATTTTGCACAATAAGCAATATAAAAATAAAACTAAGTTGATAATGTTATGTGTGGGTTTATGTGTGTGTGTGTGTGTGTATATTAATGAAATAATATGTAAATAAATTCTTCTTAAATATATCTAGATTTTATTCGTAAATGACAACCACACACAGTATTTACTTTTGAAAATTCTTTTTATGAGAAATGGTTACTTTTTATACACACAATTTGCTTACTTATAAGTATATATAAATTTATGTAATTATATAAAATGATATTGAAATACATAAAAATAATGACAATTTTCTAATCTAATCTTGATTAAACAAACCAATTTTTTTTAATTGGATAATAAAATGTTAATTTCCAGAAATTTTGATGATTATTTATTAAATTATATTTTTATAAATTTACAGCACTTAAATAATTATCTTTTTAATTATTGAAACCAAATAATTTCTTGATTATGAAATAACATAAATGTATACTAATTGGTTTTCTACGGGCACATACAACCTTAAATAAAAAATCATCACTTAAATCACTTAAGTAAAAAATATAAAATTCACTAAATTTAAAAGGTATTATTACTTTTATGAAATATATAAGAGAAACTATAATTAAAGTGATAAATGATAATCACTTCAACTATCTTTAACTTAATATTATATAAAATTTTATTATAGTTGATACCAAGAAATTAAATACAATTATTGTTTTTTATTTTAAATTAAATTGTTGTACGAATCTAAACTGTTTAATACTATATATCAGCACAAAGTTTATCATTCTCTAATAAATTTTTAATACTCTTTAGAAGATATTTAAAGATATATAAAATTTTTTATTTTTATTATAAATATTTTAAGTACTTATTTGATGAAAAACTACTTGTGAATATTCAATGTATGTACCATATCTATATTTAATACGTATTAATCTTATAAGTGATATCAAATTAAACGAATATTTTATAATTCATAATATTATTTATAATAATTATATAATATTTATAATTTTTTTTATTAAATAACGTAATTATAGTAAATTTTATAAAAATATTAATTATTAAGGACGTATTATAATAGACATACAAAAAATTATAAACAAATTAAAAAAACTAATTATAAAATTTTAGAATTAAAATGATTGTCTTTTTCGTTTAACATTGAAACGCATGAATAAGAGCGTATTGAATGTATACACGTGTTTTATGTGATAATAAAAATCTTTTTATTATCAATTTTTTATTGCTGAAGTGACATTCCACAAGGATATATAATAGTTTAATACATATTTATTAACCAATTTAGAATTATATAAAATACGTAAAATTTAGTAATGCATTGTTAAGATTGTCAAATATATTTTGTTTTCATAAAAACAGAATCGTAATAAAATGAATAAGTGTATTTAAATTTAGTTCTATAATATTTGTTTGTACAAGGTTTCAAAGTAACAAAGTTTCAACTTGTATCACCTTGGCTTATAAATAAATGTATTAGTAGAACGAAAATCGGTGTTAATGCCAAAATCCGAAAAATTCAGGGTTCCAATTTATTCGGTAAATTACAACATTCATATTAAATAACTTTGAAAAAAATGATTGTTGTTAAAAGATTAAAAAATTTTTAAATATCTAAAAAGTATAACTTCTACATTTATTTTAATTATATTTTTGTAAAAAATTCAAAATTCGAGATTGTATATATAAAAGATATACTTTGAGCATTTAGTATCATACTGTATCTTAAATCATTGAATAGTATGATATTGAAAACAATTTTATATTTTATTTATTTTACAAAGTATTTAATATTATCCGTTCGAATTATTCAATATTTCTTATATATGTAGATTCAACATATATATATTATTGTTCAAATTAAAATTATTTTCAGTGACAAAATAATTAGGTATATAACATTCAAAATTTAATTTATGTTAATATGATGTAAATTGATTAATAATACGTAATCGTTTTATATATCTTTGGCTAACTTAATATTTCTTTATATCTCGTTTATTGATTTAAGTTAAAGATAAATATACATAAGAACTAATACTAATAAAAAGATGAGTAAAAATGTACTATTTACATTAGCTATATTAAATATGTATGTATAACTTTACGGGAAAAGAGGTATATATTATATAAATATTAATTATACATAAAATAAATATCTATTAAAAATAATACTTAAAATTAGAAACAATTTCACAGATCTAATAAAAAAATTTTATCGAAATTGTTACCTTAGATAATAGCATATTAGATTAATTAAAAATTTTAAATTAATGTTAAAATTATACAGTAATAAAAAAATGAACAAGTAGCTAAACTATTGAAAAAACACACCAGTTTGAGTAGTCTCAATGTGTAACCTGCAAGACAAATTACGTTTTGAAAACATGCGTCCGTTTGCCATACAATCGTATGCTTTGATCCAGTGATGCATTTAATTAAAAAAAAATATAGATAATTTATCAACGGTGAAAACTATTATCTTAAAATATAGACAAATAATATGTGCTACATTATGTAAATGATTAGTTACACTTTTCATGATAATCTGCAAAACTGCATTCTTTATGATTGTATTTAGCTGTTTTTTCACCTTTTTAATTTTTAATTACTTTATTCATTAACTTTGATATTCTATCTCATTTTTTATCACAGGTCGGAGAAAACGTCAGAATTTTATAAAATTGTTTCTTTTAGTTTTTTTTTGTTTTATATATTTACTCAAATATGTATAGCATTCCTCACTCAATTGCAAACTTGTCATTCAGCTTTTCTCATATCATTTTATATTTATTTATTAATTTATCAACTCGATAGATTTAAAAACAATCTAAAAAAAGAAAAAATTATGGACGTTTTCGTACCTCATAAATTTAGTTCTAGTTCTAAGAACACTTAATTTGACATTAGCAGTGCACATTGTTGTTTTTGCGCATAAGTTCTCTCAATTATAAGTCTTTCGTTTCTTTTGTATTTCTCTTATTATTTTATTTTATTTAATTTACATGTATAAGAAAATGTAAATAAAAGTAATACATATTGGTATTATGTAAAATATTTTTATGCGCCGTATGTACAAAATTTAAAATAAGAATAGAAAAAACATGTATTAATGAAATTAGCATTTAAATGCAGAGAAAACAAGAGTACATGAAAGATACAATTGATAGAAAGAATAAATATTGAATAAAGTAATTTAAGAATTTTAGATATTATAAACGATTTAGCTAAGACTGTCTGTATACACTCATAACACCTGTCTTCTATTTATTTTATCTTTTTTTACTTTTTAATCTCGTCACAATGACTTAATTGTTTTCTGTTTCTTCTTTATGTCAATGTTATGGAAACATTTTTTTTTTATATTAAGAAAAAAATCGTTTTTGTCTCATTTAGCACGCTTCACTTGATATACGTTAATAATATACCGCACAAACTGCAATAATATTCAAGTATGATTATGAAAAAAGTTCTATAAAGTGAGTTAGTTGCAGAATTGTGCGATATAATACTTATGAAAATAATTTCGGTTTCATCCTATGGATTAGACCAAGAAGTCGACGAGCGTTGTCATCAGACTAATGGCGTACCATATACTTCATTCGTGTGAAGATTTTGATTACTATCATTTTGCTTCAATGCGCATTGCTGAAACAAATTAAAAAATATTTTAGTCGTAAATATTATGAAATTTTAATTTTTTTAATACTATTAAATATTTTAAAGATTTAAGTTGTTTATTATCTTGATCATTCAATTTTGAAGATGGAAATTAAAATAAAAAAAGTTATGTTATAATTTGTATATGATACAAGTTAATTACACAATTTAATTAATAAACAGATATAATAAAATTATAATTGATGATAAATAATTATGTAAATATTATGTGTATATTAAGAAATTAATGAAATTTCGGAAATATATAAATAACATGAATTATCAGTATAATACCAATTATACCAATTATATCATATAATTGATAACTATAGTTACTAATTAGAATAAATTCAGTGATATAAAATTCATTATTATAATTTTTAAATAGTGTAAAAACGATTTAAAACGATTTATAAATATTCTGATTGTACTAGTTTTTTAAGGAACATTACTAAAGCAATTTGTGCGTAAAAAAAATTATTTTAAAATAATCTTAAATAATAAAAACTTACTGCTTGTTTTCTTTCCCAAGTTTTCATTGCTGATTTGTATTTTTCAAACTCGTGACACCAATCTGAATATATCTTTTGATAGTCATTAGATTTACTTGGAGCTGAGCATCTGTGTGCATCAACGGTAATATTGTATGAACAGAGCAACGCACCCCCTAACCAGCAATCGTATCTACCTGCATCTTGTTCTGTGACACCGAGAATTACTAATCCTTTTTCCGACGTCTCAATAAATTTATCACCCGTGATTCCATATTTGTAGGTAATCTGATAACGACCTTTTTCTTTACTATAATGATACCACCTAAGTTCTTGACTCTCTAGTACTTCTGGCATTTTAATAAAGCAGCCGAGGTGCACTGATTGTCCCCAAGTTACCACTAGTTTGCGTTTACCTACGCTACTATCGCATACTTCTGCTGTACTATTTGATACGTCTTGTAACAATCTAAATATTAAACAAAGATAATCACTAAATTAATTATTTATTACATTTACTATAAACATATTAAATTTAACATACGTAATTTCTATACGAATACCTTATATTTCGAGTATTAATTTGATTTTTAGTGATTGAATATTTCCTTTAATTCAATTTTGTTTGTATATATAAATTATATATTGCATTATATACTAAATATTAACTTGTTGTTATCATTAAATTATTTAAAACACGAATTTTATTCGTTAACAATAACATATTATTTTATATAAAAAAATTAGAATTAATTTTGTATTAATTACAATTGCAATAGATTTCAATCAAAATTTTTACAATCTATTACAATAACTTTATGAATGACTTTATTTCATATTTTAGTATTAATTTATACCGTAAACGAATAAACCTGTTCTTAAACTCTACAGATTAATCTAATTTGAATGAAGTTTTAATTTAATAATAAAGTTAACAATAATAACATGTTATAACTAAATAATACATATTTTACCATATGAAAATAGAATTCATATATAGATGATGTTTTTGATGGATTTTTGAGCTGGTGAAATTTTTGTATATTGATAATTATAATAAAAATTTCTATTTACTAAAAGTTAATTTTAAATATAACAAAAAAATTTTTCTAAAAAATTAAAATATTTATATTAATAACTTTTTTTAAGAAGTAACTAGAAATAGAATTTATAAAAATATTAAACTTTTAAATGATAATAAAATGCTAGGGAAAAATTTTTAATTTTGGATGCTTAAAACTCTACAATTAATAAACAAATATATTAATTTTTCTAATAAGTGTATTAAAAATAACATTTGTTAATTGAAAGCAAAAATCGCGTCCTTAATACCACATCTTTAATAATTCAATATTAATTAATCTGGTCATTTAAATACATTTACGCTAAAAAATATTAGACAATATCTTTTTATTATCCACGCAAATAATAGATACCTTTAATAAATATAAATTTTGTAAATATGATATTCTATCAATATATTTTATTATCAAAAAATACTTAGAAATATTTAATTTAAACGTTCTAATAGATGACATAATAGTAATTTTATTATTAATTTACCCAGGGGCGTATGGTTTGCAGCTATTAGTATCTTTATCCCATCCACAATACGGATCATGAACGCATCTAAGACAATTGTCATATCGCCGTGAGCACATGACTAAGTCTATTTGCTTAATTCTATGATCTGATGCCACATAAAGCGCTTTATGTTCCTGTGATATTTCCATTGCTTGAATTGGTTCTCCAGGCGTCACGTCAAATATATCTAATAAAATCGATTGTGATTCCCCATCACCGTTGATCCATTGAACAATTTTATGAACTCGTCCATCACCTGAGTAACATCAATCAAAATAGAATAAAATCAAAATTATTACTATGAATTATATTTGAGATTTGAATATAAATTTTAAGCAATGGATTTAATATGCACAACTTTATTATATTTATTTTTAATAAATATTTTTTGAATGATAAAATATTTTATTCGATCTTATTATCAATGTATTACGTAAATGGTATTTTTTCCCGTTAATTTTCTATTGCATCATAAAGTTTAATTTGATAATTTAGAAAAAAAT
Organism: Platyscapa corneri; assembly: GCA_018907185.1. Classification (NCBI taxonomy): domain Eukaryota; kingdom Metazoa; phylum Arthropoda; class Insecta; order Hymenoptera; family Agaonidae; genus Platyscapa; species Platyscapa corneri. Next base: position 7,121,056 of record JACCHW010000009.1, read on the forward strand.
ATTCAATAACAAATACAAATTAAAAATTAAATTTTTATTTATAAATTTTTAAAACAGGTATTGCTTCGAAACTATTTCATTTTTACAGTGTCTTACATTAATAAAATATAAAAATTTTTTCAATCAATACTGAAATTTTATTTTAAATAATAATTCAATAGCTTTTTGCGAAGGATAGACCATAAAAATTCTCGTTAACTATTTTAAATAACAATAATATTATACTATATTACACAAAATTTTGTATACATAATACACATACACGCAGGCGTGCACTTACACACATATAAAAATTGTTTAATGAATACGATGTCTTTACACACGCTTTAACTGTAATTCATATACCTTAACAAAGCCATATAATTTTTATGTAACAAAATGAGGTTTCAACCTTATACGTAAAACAAAATATAACTTACTAGATCCAACGTAGTAAACGATGTATTCTAGGTTCATGCCAATAAAGTCAATCCGTAATTTGTCCACCACAAGTTTTGTGAGCATAACGTCACGCTTATAAAATACTGGTTTTTCATTTTCATGGGATATTGCCGAATCCATAAGTGGATGTGATCTAATAAAATTAAGAACTGTGTCGGGTAATGTTTCAGTGTCGTTGACGCATTGCCCCGGTCGAGGTTCAGGGACCTTGTTCGAAAGTACTGGTAACCAAGCGCTGCTACTCGTTGCTTGTTCCTTAAATTTACCGCGGAATGCTTCCTGAATAGCATCAATATGAAAGGAACAAATAGCCGAACCCATTAAACCATTTATTGATGTAGTAAATGTGCCGTAAAAATGTGTATCGTCTCCAGGTACCTTATATATACTTTCTAAAAAGGGGTGAAAAAAAATTGTATTAATGAAATAAAATTTAAGCTCAGATTAACCATAACATAGCATGGGGAAATATATAAAAAAGCACAAAAGATTAAAGGCAATATATTTTTGAAAACAAAATATTCAGAGAAGAAACGAAAAAATAAAATTTTCAATATGGAAGAAACATCAAAATAAAAACTAGAAAAAATAAACAATCAAATAGAAGAAATCAAAACGATTTAAAAAAAAGGTAAATGGAAGATAGAAAAGAAAGAAAAGTTTTATAAAAACGTGTTCGAAAAAAAATAAAATTATAAATTTAATAATAATAACAATAGAATAATCAATAAAAAGATAAAAACAATGAAAAAATGGAAACAAAAATAAAAGAAAATAAAAGAATTGAAAAAAAGAAAATTAGGATAAATATATAGGAAAATTTGTTTAATAAGATATAAAAAAAGAAATATAACAATAAAAAAATAGTAGAAGAAACGCTGAACTGATCAAAATAAAACTGGATACAATTAAGAATAGATAGAAATATTAAAAATAATAAAGATACTATAGCATTAAGAAAACTAAGAAAATTAAAAATATTAAGAAAAAAATAATGTGCTTATAGAAAAAGAAAAAGAAACTCTTTTAAAAAGAGACTTAATAAACAATTAATATTGAAGAAATATAGAGAACTTAGAGGAGTCCAGTCTTAGACCTCAAACGAAACATGCCAAAAAAAAGTAAGGTTCGGTAAATTATTTAAAAAACATATTGCGGTGAAAATAAAAATGATATACAGTATTAATAATCAAACATAGATAGAGGACACTTAAGTAAATAAGAAAAATAATGATAAAAAGTTAAGAACAAATAAAATATAAAGAAAAAGAAAAAGCAGTCATAATAGGTTAAGTACACGTGGAGAAATTGTGATAGTGATTACCTCTCAATAAAACAGGTGGTGCTGTATAATATAAAAGAAAGTCAACAAAGTGAATAAAGTAAACAAAAACATAGTACCACCAAGGCTCTAGAGTACGGTTGGATAAACAGAAATAAAACGATAACAAAGTGACAGATATAAACAGACAAGAGAGAGAGATAGGAGTAAACGGTAAACATGAGTAGCAAAACATCAACAAGAATCACAAGCTTTCAAAAAAGAAGATTTCGGAGCCTTTCATGGAATAGCTGAAAAAGTAAGTAAATTGACTAATGATGTGATGGAAAAAACAATGCAATGATAGAAAAAACAACGAAATGATGGAAAAAAACAAAGAAATGATGGAGGCTCTGGAAGAAAAAATTATGGCCATATTAAGAGAAATAAAAGAGAAAATAGAAGTAAAGTTTAAATTGCAAACCGAGAAAAATGAAAAAAAGTTCAAAGAATTGGAAAGAAAAATAGAAAAAATATGGAGCTAGTGTTTGAGATAAAAAGAAGTAAAGGGTACAGTAAAAAAATTGGCTGGATACTAGAAGAAAAATAAAGGGAAAGAAAAATGAATAATTTAATAATAATGGGACTAGATTATATTAATTATGGAAAGATAAACGACGAAAAAAAAGTCACGGATTGGATAGAAAAAGAATTGAAAGTTGTAGTAAACATAAAAAAATCATGGAGAGGAGAAAAAGGTGATAGAAAATGGTGGAGTATAACCTGTGAAAACATAAATGATAAAGTTAATATTTTAAAAGACAAAAAAGTGCTAAAGAATAAAGAAAAAACAAAAACATTACAAATGATTCCACGTACAAGAAAAGAGAAACTTGAAGAATAGTGTTAAAAAAATACAATGAATTAAGACGTAATGGAGAGAAATGGTGGTTCAAAGATAATAAAGTCATAAGCGACAAAGAAGTACTAACTTACAGTGAAAAAAGATAAATGGTTTTAAAAATAAAATAAAGATAACGGAACTAAAAAAAGTAAAAAAGTCATAAACAAAAATAATATTGGTATACTGTTCTGGAATATAGCGGGTATTAATAAATTAGAAGAAAAAGGCTGGGAGTACATACAGAATTCTGATATACTAGGAATTTCTGAAACGTGGACAAACGAGAAATTTAAAGGAAATTTAGAAAATAAATTTAAAAATTACAATTTACTAATAAACAGTGCAAAAAAGAAAAAAAACCAAAGAATGAGCAAAAGGAGGCCTTTGTCTGACCATCAGAAAAACAAAGGAAATACAAATATTGCACTGGGAAAACAAGAATTCTGAATTCGCATGTGCTACAATAAAAAATAAAAATAAAATAATAAACATCGGACTAACATATATGAGAGAAAAGAGAACGGAGAATATAAAAGTTTTCAATGCAAGGACTGGCGATCTAGGAGGAGAAATAAACGTTATGGATCTACAAAAGAGAATCTTCATGGATAAATGTATAAACAAACAAGGAATAGAAATAATTGAATGGTTAAACGAAAATGGGCTATACATCATCAATGGAAGGAAGGGGGGGGAGACAAAAGAATTCACGTACAACGGACTGAGAGGCTCTTCAGTGATAGATTATATCATAACAAATGAAGAAGGCGAAGAGAATATAATAAAGATAGAATTTTAAGATAGAATTGAATCGGATCACCAACCTCTCTTAATAAGACTAATATAAAGCTATTGAAGAATATATCCCAATGGAAAGAACAGTACTAGTTACAGAATGGTCGGAAAAATCGATAATTGATTACAAAAAAAAATTAGAACTCGGTAAGGAAATAAAAACCTGCAAGGAACTCAAAATAAGGATGTTGGAAAGTATAATAAAAAAAGAAAAAAAAACAGGACTTAATAACAAAGAGTCACGGTGGGATGAGAAAACATGGGAAAGTAAAAAAAGTAAAAGATAAATTAAAAAAATGGAAAAGTTCTTACAAAAAAACTAAAAAAAAAAAATTTAGATTTGAAAGCGAAATAGAACATGCAGTGAAAGATAAAACAGATCAGACATTCTGGAAATTAATAAATAAAGATGGTATAAAAAAGGAAAAAATTTTTAATAATATAAGTTCGAAAGAATGGAAAGTTCGCTTCAAAAAACTTTACGAGGAAACAGATAACGTACCTTTTAAACAAATTGAAAAAGAGCAAAAGAAAAAATCAGGAATGTTAGAAAAAGTAATTGATAAAATAATAGAGATAGAAATCCATAATATTATCTAAAAATGGAAAAAAGAATGTCCAGGGGAAAACGAAATCACAAATAAAATGTGGATATATTGGGGGGGGGGGAGTAGTAATAAATAAAATGACAACTATATTAAATGAAATATTGAAACAACTAAAAATTCCAGAGGAATGGAAGAACGCTATTATAATCCTCATATACAAAAAAGGTGACATAAACCTGTCAAATAACTAGAGGGATAACTTTACTGGATACAGTTTATAAAATGTTAACTGAAGTTGTAAAAAGTAGAATAGAAAAACATCTAAATATATTATATATAACTCAAAACTTGATGAAACACAAATGGGTTTTAGAAAAAAGAGAGGCACGATGGAAGCAATTTACTTATTAAGAACCGCGATTGACGCACAAATAAAAAAGAAAAAAGTTTTTTATGTCTTGCTGACATGAAAGCGTCATTCGAAAATATAAAAAGAGAGGCGATTTGGAAAGCTATGGAAGACACGAAAATAAAAAAATATCTAATAAATGTGGTAAAAGAATTATACTGTGGCTCAAGAATGAAGACAAAAGTGGATAACGAAATTGTTACAGAGGTGAACACAAACACAGGAGTAAAACAAGGTTGTCTCTTGAGCCCTTTATTATTCAACATAGCCATGGCGGATATAGAAATTTCGCTGAAAAAAGCCAGAACATCGGGTATAAAAATAGGATCTAAAAAAATCAGATCAATTTCTTACACAGATAACATTGTAATAATAGCAAAACTGAAATATAATTAAAAGAACTTCTAAGGCTATTTAGAAGGAACCTTGATGATAAAGGACTTGAAATGAATGTCAATAAAACAAAAATTATGAGAAAAGGAAACCCCATAGGGAGAAAAAAACATTAAATGGAAGCACGAAGTCATTGAATCTGTCAAAACAGACAACTACATATTTAACTACAATGTTACAGATGACAAGCATATAAAATACTTTTAAAAAAGCAAATGCTAAAATGGGAAAAATAAGGCACCTAGGAGAAAAGTGGTTTAAGGAGGATTTAAAAATGAAATTAAAATTATTTAATGGATTGATGAATGATTTAGCTCCATACGGAGCAGAAATTTAGGGATGGATAGAATATGTGTTGAATATAGTGACTTGAAAAAACCCAAAAAAAATTTTTGAAATGGACTCTAGATTTGATAAAAACATCCGAGGTGCCATATTGATGTTAGGCAGTAAAAGGAATAATCTGAACATCAACTTAACTAAAAAAGCAATCAACTTTGAAAGAAAAATAAGAACAAATAAAGAAAACGAAATAATGAAAGTATGCCTGAAAGCAGCCTTGAAAGATGGAAGAGAGCTAAAGAAAGATAATGAAGATGGACAAAAACGCTAGGAGAAAAAAGGATAGAATTCTGGAATAGCATCGGATAGTCAAATAGATTTGAACGATAAAAAAAGAAAATGACGAGAACATATGGAAAGAAGCAGAAATTATTCTCGTAGAAAAACAGCAACAATAATGATTAATAAAAATGGAAAAATCGGAATATACCAAAGAGAATAAGCTTGTCATTCTAGAGGGTCTAATAGAAAGGAAAAGTATATTGGAAAAAAAACAGAATGAGAAAAGAAAAATAGGAATCAAAACTCTCACCAGATTCCATTTGGGAAATGAAGCAAGGAATAACTTTCACTGGATGAAAGAAGAAGACAAAAAGTGTAGATTATGCAATAAAAATTAGGAAACAACAAGGCATATCCTAGAAGATTGTGAAATAACAGGAAACAAGGAAACACAATGGCAAAAAATACTAAAAGGAGAAAACATTAAATAGATAAACTTAAAAAAATTCAAAAGAAAGAAAAAAATAGGAAGAAAAATATGATAATCATTGAGAAGGAAAAATAATATTAAAAAAGAGGAAATAAATTTCAATAATAAAGAAAAAATAATAAGAAAGAAAGTAAAGACAGCATACCCATGAACACACCATGAATAAACTAAATATAAATAACATTAAAAAAAATTAAGTTACAATAAACAAAATAATGTAAATTACTGTAAATAAGTTAACATTACGTAAAAAAATTAAGCCAATATAACAATGTATAATATTGTTTAATAAAACATCTATCAATAGAGAACTTAGATAGATAGGCGACAATTAAAAAAATATAGGTGAATAATAAGATAATATGTAAGAAAAATAGAAAGATTTTAGAGCAAGATAAAAGAGGTAATTTTAAAGAGAGAGAAAGGATAAATATAGAATATAACAGAGAAGTCAAAACAGTAAAAAAATAAATAAAAGAAATAAGAAATTTAAAACAAGATTCTGAAATATAACAAAACTGAAGAAAATGAAAGAAATATAAAAAATTATCAACAAATTTGTAGAGTGAAAAAATTTCTTCAAGAATGAAGAACTATAATAGTTGTAGTATTTTAAAAAAAAGATACAAGTCAGGCACAAATAGATATGAAGGGATTCAAGAATAATCGATTAAAGATACAAAATATATGGATGGTAATGACATCTTTGGAGAGGAAATTAAAAAAGAACTAAAAATTCAAGCATAGTGTTACGAAAAAAAAAATAAGATCGTCAACGTATGTGAATGATAGTTATACTGAAAAAAGTGGGAGTAAATTAAAGTAAAGAATATACAAAATTCATGGCTAAAAGAGCAAATATAATAATCGGAAAAGTATAAAATATAATGAAAAATATTTTTAAAAAAATGTTAAATGGAAATGAAAATATTCGTTTAATAGAAAATATATTATTGTATGGAATTGAAATATATAGATGGAAAGAAATTGAGAAGGTATATAAAATGGATACTTAATTTACTTAATTTAGATACAAATGTTCCAGATTGATTATTGTTGATGAAAACAAAAATAAAACAAAGGAATGTAAAGACAGCAATTAAATTAAAAAAAAACATGCAAACGTAGAAATTCTCAAATAATTCATAAAAGTTTGAATAAAAGTAGTATATACAATAACAATGAAAAATAATTCACGAGTGAGATAGGACATTACATAATAAAAAGAATAAGTTTCATATAAAATGTTAGTTAGTCAAGTATTATTGAAAAGAAAACTATGAAAACTGAGAATTAATATAGAAAATAAAAGTGATAAAATCAAATCAACAACGATAAACATGGATTAATAATATTGAAAATAAAAATATAAAGTAGAAATGAGAAAATTTTTTTTTAAAGACAATATATATATATGAAAAGACAAAGCTATGAAACGAGAGTAAACAAATACTCGTTATAGGAAAAGAATGAATTTATAGATTGTTCAATAAAGATAATGGTTTTTTTGACACGTACTAGAAGAGTGCAATTATAAAGAAACGAATAAAAGCATTCGAAAAAAAAATAAAAGAAAAAAGAAAAATTTAAATATATTATACAAGATTCATTAGGATAGAAAGAAAGTGAAACGCGATTGAAAAAGAAATATATTATAAGGAGGCAGTATTAGAAGTAAATATAAAATTTTTTTGTAAAATCTAATTAAGTTAAATATGTAATTTTGTAAAAAAATTAAATATGTAAATTTGTAAAAATTACTATATAAATTGTTCTTAAATAATAACGACAATATTTTTTGTAAAACAAGTGAAGATAACTGAAAATAATTATAAAGTAAATCAATAATTCGCTGCCCTGCAGATAGGTGGGAATAGACATTCTTTATAATAAATATTGACTTAAACAAAGAGTTATCTATATATATTTACATAATCTAAATAAAAACTGATGTATTAACAGTACAAACAATTTATATTATACAAATGTTAGTTACATAAATAAATTATAATTAAAAGGTTTTAATAATAATTTCGATATCAAACACTATATGAAAAATACTGAAAATTACCGACATGTATTGCAACAAAAATCATTTTTTTTATTTCCCGATTTCTAATAAATGATTGTTGAAAAATTATAAATATCAATAACAAAGGTCACCCTCGAAAAGGAATCAAGATTTGTTGTCAAGAAGAAGCAAGAGTAAGAGAAAGGAAAAATGTGGGATAACAGGATACTAAGAACAGGAATATAAAGTGCACTCCGAACATTGTAACAGAACATCACGGGGTGATAACTTCCCTTGATAAAATAATTTTGTAGATATAATTAAAGCAAACAATAATAAATCATTATAAATCAAATATAATTTTTAAAATTCATTTCATGTAAATATGAATATATATAAAAAAATGTTTGCAATCAAATTAACCAAAAAATAAATCATGACGTAGAAATTTTATAATCTAAATTTTATTATTTTTTTTAAAATATGTATATTTTTTAACAAATAAACATGCAGCGTATGATAATATATAAATAACGTTAACGTGATTGTTTTTGAGAGAAATAAATAGTTCGATAATAAAATAAAATCATAAATACAATATAATAATAATAATAATAATAATCATAAATATATAATAATATATAATAATCATAAATATAGTATTGTAAATATAAATAGTGTATTTTATTACCAATAAAACATTTTTTTTAATTTACACTTTTAAGGTAGTAAATAATAATATAATTTTCAATATCTACTTGAAAAAATCTATTGTGGCATAAAAATTGAAATTAATAATATCATTCATTTTATTAGTTTAGTTCTTTTAATATCAGTAGTATAAAATTTTGTATTATTGTCATTGTCGATTACAACTAATATTTCTTTTTACAAACTTACACACTATAAACATTGTAAATATGTGAATAAAATATTCAAATATTTAGTAGTAAAATATTAAAAAATTTCCAAAAAATGCCATGTAATGAATTTTTGATAATATAACATTTTATAAGTAATAATAAATAAGTGAAATAATACACATGCCAGTAAAACAAAGATATGATGTATCAATTCTGAATTAATAATAAATTTAAATAATTAATATTTAAGCATTTACTTACGTATTTCATTAAAATAAAATGGAAATTCTCCTGGAATTGAGCAATTTAATCTTGCTTTAAGGTATGTTGCCCAATTTTGTGATAGAATATTCTTCCCGCCAGTATCGCGTTTGCAAACTCGAGCCACCCTTGAGTAGACATTTTTACCACAATTTATATATTCAACAGCTGTTTCTCGGAAGAAAAAGAAGACATGCTCACCAATGTCGAAGGAACCCACAAAATTAGGCTCTAAAAATTCAAAGTTATGTATTTGTCTTTTAATATTATAAAAAATATATATTTGCATATTACCCGATTAAACTAACAATACAAATATTATCTTTTACTTTTAATTAATGATATATATACACACACACACTCACATACATAAAGCTAATAATTTTCATCATATTCAAATTAGTATTTGTAAAATAAATTATTTAAATTATATAATAAAAGTGTTGTGAATAAAAATAAATATAGTGTTATTAATTTCAACTTTTCATCTTTAACATCAATTACTTCAAACTTATCAAAATTTATTCTGGAATTTTTATACAATAATTATTAATAATTAACAATTAATTAAAAATGTTTTAAATTATTGTATTTTAACAGAATTTTTATTAGCTAACCGTAACCGTTCTTGATTTACAAATTTTAAATATTTTTTTAAGTTTAAATGAACTTCTGTCGAAATTAATTTTTTTTTCCTTTAGAGATAATTTTAGAAATTCCTATTAAAAGGTCAAAATATTTGCTTGTTTTTTTAGATGTACAAGTTCTTAAAAAATATACTAATTTTTAATCTTTATGAATTTAATTTCTTAATGTATAATATGATAAATTATATTATTATATTTTTACCATGACGCTTATGTCTAAAATACGTATTTTTAAACTATTAATTGCTTATAACATAGTTTTAGGATAACAAAAATTCTTTTTTGTTTACATTGATGTGTTTAAATTTTCTTATATATTCGTTTCAAGTTCTATCTTATTGATTGGCATTAAAATTAGTATCATATTAATATTTACTGATATCAATTTCTGAGTGATTAATTAGGCTATAACAACTGAGCTTACCGATTTTTTCTTTTTTTCTTTACATAATTTGCAATGTATTTCGTAAATCATTAATGATAAACAATAATGACACGAACCATCAACTATTAATTTAAAAAAAAAGACAGTCACAAGACAATTTACCAGTAAGTTGAGTAGTTCATATCACGTATTATTCTGTTCAATTAAATACAGCAATTAAAGTTTTTAATTGGTTTATATTCTTTTGAGTACTTATATTTTGTACGCATTGTTGTTGCATTTTGGCTAAACATAAAACATTCGCTTTTGTGCATTTGATTTTTTTTATATTATACCTTTTAAGTTGTTCATTCATAATAAACGTCATATAATTATACCATACATATACATATTTGTAAGTCTATATTATATAAAACTTGTTTGCCTTGTTAAAAAAGCTTTTACTTTATTTGATACCAAAACCTCATAAATACAATTAATATATAAGAACTACATTCAATTTGTAAATAAATAATGTTTTTTTCAGTATCGGTAAACGATAATCTTTAAGAATTGGTGAATTATCTTTAGACGTAGAAATAGAATTAATATAGGATACTAAAAGAATTATTTATAATCAAAGTTTCTGAATTCTACATGTTTTTAGAATATACTTATAAATTGTTAAATAACCTTGTATGATAATAATTAAGTTATACTTTTATGAAAATTATTGGGACCAAAATAATTGTTAATGGAAAGGTACGTTTTTATTTATTACAAATTTGTTAGTAGAATATACATTATAATTACATAAAGAACAATAGTGGAAATATCATTTTTAATATTTTTTATAAACGTACTACATAAAAATTAAAAGAAAAATTAAAAATCTGGTTATAAAAGTGCCTTATATAGAAATAAGTTGTAAATTAAGTACTGCCAATTAAAGTAGTAGTTTATTAAAGATTAATCTTCTTGTTCAATCCTACTATATATTACTAAATTAAATAAAGAAAAAAGAAAAAATTCGGTTATTAAATACTATATAATCTGGAGACTTTGTTCAGAATTCGCACGGTGTAATTCAATAGGTCAATCATGGTATCTTGGATTCATGTATATATATTAAGAAAGAAAAATTAGCTTATTAATGCTAAAAAAGGGCCAAAGGTATAAGTTGCCACCCATGGATTATTTCTAACAATAAAGAGTATGAAAAGGGCCGTTTACTATATAATATAATTTTTACAATTATAAGTGCCGAGAAAAAATAAAATTGAAGTTTAAATTTTGTTTCTTTTTACTTTTTACCTTAATCATTCCTCAGCACGATTCGCGTTCTTATCAATATCTAAAATAATAATTATAAGGAGTTACAAAGAGAAAATTATTACTCGATACAGTAAATAGAAATGAAGTTTGTAAGAAAATTTCTTTTACTTTTTGTTACAGGAACTCCTTTCTCTGTCTTATTCTCTCTCTCTCCCTCCCCCCCTCTCTCTCTCTCTCTCTGTCTCTTCCTTACTCTCTCTATTTCTATCTTTTTTACTGTCGGACCTTTTGAGTTCTACTGTGACGTGCTAGTAATATATTTGCGATAGTTAGTATAAGTTGATCGCAAATTTTTTGAAATTCATTCAGGGCTGTTTTGCAATTATTTTCTAAGTTTTTTACGGATTTTTTTTTAGAAATTGACCCCAATTACAAATTTTTTTAAATTTGAATGTTTGAATTTTTAGACTAATTAAAAAATGGTAGTTATAATAATGACAATCATAAATATTTTATTCTATGCTAAACATTATTTAAATACAAAAATAATTGTTTAAAAATATAGAAAAGTTGTTTTTAAGATTAAATAATTTTTTTCATTTAAGCTAAAAAGTTTCGTTTAAAAAATTGATATTTACTTACTGTCAAGCCATTTGGAGTCGTATTTAAGCGTTCTTTTAAAGTTATAAACTTTGCGACCAGTAGTAAAATTAAGAAGGTCGGTACGGAAAATCACGGTGTCAGCTTTGGTGAATTCAGCATTTGTACCAGAATAAAGAGCTGGTAAATCTCCAGGATTGCCTTTTTCAACCCAAATTGCCGTTGAATTATCTGCAGGATCGTAAGGACACTTGGCGATACCCATACCCACACCTGGTACAAATTCATGCCTTGACAAGTGAGTTAAGTTACTCTGTGAATAAAATAGTGTTTTGTACTTGAAAAACAAATTATTGATATTTTCATGTAACTTTAAATCCATTCAATAATTGTTTATATAAATAATTAATCATACAAATTTTTGCAATAAGTCAATTATAATCTAATTTAATGAACATTAAAAGAAATTATTCTATGTCTCTAACAGGAATAAATATTGTATGATATTATCTTTTTAATATTATTTTACTTCTTGATCGAATAAATTATTTTTGTAGATTATTTATTGCTTTTTGCAAAGGTTTTTGAATACGTATATTTGTACTTTATGAAATTGTTGAATATTATAAATTTTTGTTATTAAATACATTCGTAAATGTAAATGATAATGGTTTTAAACATCAATTTTTAATTTTTAAAGTTATACTCGATTTAGAAAAAATGATCTGTAAAAAATAAATTTTAAAGTTTGTTATATATTTTTCAAAATATTTTATCAACACTAATATTTAAATTTTTTTCTAGTATTATTATTTTAAAGTATAAAAATCAATGCATATAAAAATAGCAAAATTTAAGAGAAAACTATTCATCATATAGAAAAATTTTTAAATTTCATAAAGATGAAATTCACGCTGCTATACAGAATGAAATAGATATACCAAGTACTTACATAAATTACCCAATCCTTTGGAGAATGAGCGTTTGTACCACACAAATATAATCTATTACCATCCTCCATAGGCTGTATTACTCTTATGTGATTTCTGCAGTCAAAGTGCTAAAAAGAATAAAATTAAGATTGATACAAATATATTATAATTCACAACTCATATTTTGATATAAAAATAAATTGCTACAATTTATCATAAAAATAAATTTACACTATTTAATCCTTAAAGTTAAGTAAACTAAAACATATAATAAATATAAACACTTAACATGTTCGCTTCATTATAGAATGTCAAGACGGATGGCAGGACGGATTTAAATAACACTGTGATATTGTTCCCTTTAAATGTGACAACAATACATACTTATACTGCTGAAGAGTTTCTGATACCCTCGCATGTAATTATTCAAATTTAAAGCCTCCGATATTTGATCTGTTCAGAAACTCAACGGCCGTTGAAATGTAATCTGATAAAACCGTCAATAGTCGTTACTATGTGCTAGTTTAGAATAAATTAAATGTTCTAATTCTTTTAATTTGTAACTTTATTTTTTTTACATTTAAAAAATTTTTTAAATGTATTATTAATCACAATATAATATTATGTTCCACATGTAATGTATTCTGTACCATATGATTAAACTATAGGTTACAGGTTTATCTACACTAGAAATCGAATAAAACTCAGGGTTTACATATTGTACTTTTATTTAAAGTTTGTTACAATATATACTCAATAATCGTGTATCGAGATAAATTAAATAAGTGTTTTCTGGGTACCTTAACAGAGTTATATATATATATATATATATATAAGAAAAGTCAAAACAATGAAAGGTATTTATGTTGAGAAAAATGGAGGTAAAGTATCGAATTTGTCAATTACTATTTGTTGCTGATGGGATTCCCCAAGGGAATCTCAAGTTACCGGGCCAGTGTCATTAATGACGGCGTCGACTGGCATCGAAAATATTTAAATAATATAAAGTAGAATTTCCGAGGGTTTTCCCTGAGAATATAGGTTACGAACAGGGCGTCGGTCAGTCGTAAACCTGAAAATAATGAGAGGGTTTACGTGACCAGGTACAACCAGGTGATGGAAATTCTGCGTTATAAATACAGGGAGAAAACCGAAAGGGCAGCTTTTTGATTTTAAAAATAGACTCGGTAACATCGCTCCTCGGCACGACTCGAGTTTGAAATACATCGTGCTGAGATAAAATCTTATTAATTAATCAATGATTTGATTACTACTTCACCTCCCTTCATTTTCCCTCGAAAACGTGAATTAATAGGCCAAGATAAATTTTACAGAGTCGATGCCTTTTCCAGTGCTTGTCTTATCTTGTTATCACCACAAAACAATACCTATAATCTCGACAAAATACTCAGCGATTTACGTAAAATAACGATCCATTCATAGTACAGGAGCGGTAAAACAATATATCTGATATCACGCCAACTACAAAAAAAACTCTTTATTTTGCAATTTTACTAGCATTCGGGAGGTTTTGATCTCTCTTTGATCGCCGATAATTATACAACACTATTCAAGAATGACCCTCTTTCATCTGTTTTTATAATACAATTATACTTATACATAAGTGTTCATTTTTTCTAATTTCAATCATACTTACATTAGTAATAATAACTTGAATTTCTCGTAAACAAACTTTCATGGTGTATATACTTATTTATCATCTGCTTATTTGTTAAAGTCGATATTTTCCAAAATCTATTGATAGTATCATAATATAATACGTATATACAGCAAAGATCTCATAATATCAATTCCAGACCAGTAAATATACATTTATATTCAATTAAAGGTACATTGTTTCCCTCATTTATTAAAAATTTGAATGAAAAGATAAAAATAATGAATTTGAAAAATTAAGAAAAATTCTTCATAATTAAATTTCAAAAACATTTAAATTTTTTCAAATAAAACAAAGTAATTTTAAATATAAAATAAATGTACAAAAAAAATTAGCTATACGAAGTAGTTTACAGTACACGCAAACCGATCAAGCACTTAAGAAAACATTATAATTCCTATAAAATTTAGATAGAAATAAAAAAAATTACATAAGAATAGATGAAGGTAGAAAGAAACGATATAATGACAAAAAAGTAAGGCATGAAAAGGAAAAGAAGATAATGGACAATAGAAAATAAAGAAATACAGAACAGAGGAGAAAAAATTTGTAGACAGAGAGAGAAGAATAAAATTAGCATTATTGAATGGAGCAGGATTACAGAGAATGAAAGAGTAAAGTTGAAAATGTTTAATCAGTTATGATGTATTATGCTTGATTAAAACTTGGAACTTACAAACGTAAATGAAAGGCATATTTATATGAAAGCGAAGATTTTAGTAAGTGAAGTGGGGAGGGAAAATAAAAAGAAAAATTCAAAAAGAGATTTTTCGCAATAAAAAAGAGAAGTGATAAAACAAAAAGGGAGATGAAGGTTGAATCAGAAGAATATATAAAATCATTTGTTACAAAAAAGAATATAACATATAGTGTATATGTAAGAAAAAGAGGGAGGATTTTGAAAAAATGAACACCATGTAAAGGAAATAGAAGGCCATCATTTTGGAAGGGATTTTAATACAAGAATGGAGTAAAGGGGGTATGGCTGCATCAAGAAGGATATAACAATATGATGATAATTATTAGGTTGCTACATATGCAGATGGAAGAAATAAGATTAGGGCAACAACAGCAAGTTTAGATTAATAAACTTCAAATATATAATACAAGTGGAAATTAAAAAATTTTAAAAAAAATTTATAAAATTAAGTTCAGAGTTAGATAGAAATACTCGAGATGGTGTTTTGATAATAAAAACCAAAATAAATAAGATTGAAATAAAATCAGTAAAGAGAGCAATCAACTTTGAGAATAAAATTTTAAAAGTGAAGGAATGTAAATGGCTAAAGGGCGTATTAAAGGAAAGACAGAAGACGGGAGATTACTACAAAATAGTAGAATAAAAGAGAGAAAAGAAAATAGTTATGTATCAGCAAGAATATTGTTTTGGCGAGATATGGAATGGTCTTGAAACTACTGGAAGAAAAAACAGAGAACATTCACACGTTGTGGGACGAGCTAAAAAATATAAAAATAGGACGACAAATGCAATTATGAGTTAGTTATGTAGAAAAATCCATCTAGGTATACAGAGGAATTGAAGGAGGTAATATTTGAAAGTATAGTGGATAAAGAGTACATATTTAAAAAATAGAGAAAAAAAAGGAGATTCGGTATGAAAATCTTAGAGCATTTAGAATGAGAAATGAAAACAGAGTATACAAGCACTGGGTGGAGAAGGAACAAAAAATGTGCAGATTATGTAAAAAAAAATAAACATTAAAACACTCGTTATAAGAATATAGAGAAATTGAAACACATACTGACAACTGGATAAACTGAAAGAAATAAAAAAAGATATACGTATTTTGTATAAAATTCATTGGAAGGGAGAGAGAAAAAAATAACAAGATTAATAGAAATACATAATTGATTTAATAATAAAGAAATAATTAATATGAAATTAATGGTAAAGTAATTAATTATAAAAATTTTATATAAAAACGGTAAAAATAAGTTAAATATGTAAAATTAAAATGTATAAAATTTAAGAACTGTATATTCATAGTACTTAAGAGCATATAGAAATAAAATAGTTAGATTTAAAAGTTAGTATAAATGGATGTTAAAGAAATACAACCAGAATATGAAATATTTTATGAAAGGTAAAAAAAAAATAGTATGTAACTTATTGTAAACGATAGGACAGGTAGCTGCTTAGCATGTGCCAAGCGCATGTGACCGGCCAAGGCTTTACCGTCGTAATGAGCGCAGCCGGGTGTGCAAGTAGGCGAAACTTACCAGTCCGAAAAGAATTAAAAATAAAAATGTTATAAATAGATTATCGGAAAACGGGTCAAAATGACGAGCTGAACTTTCGCGAGAAAATAGAATGTACAGGCTTTTTCCCTCCGGATCGGCGCTTAGAACCATAAAGTAATTTAGAATCTTATAGATTTAAAGGATGAATAGATCACCAAAAAGTATAAGACGCTTTTAGTTTAGTTAATTCGTTTTCCAATTCGGTTTGGTGTAACTGTTTTCCAATTGCTGTGCGAGAACAGCGAGCGTGACTGCACTTCCTGTGGTACGAAGTGAGTGCTAAATAAACCGTCAATTCCTAATAAAGAATATTCAGTCTAATAATTTTGAAGCCCTTATTTTACCAATCCCGTTTCGGAAATAACATTCATAATGAAAGTATATAAATTAGAATTCAAATACAAGCAAAATATAAATAATTAATTTTGTAAAATACCAGAATATGAATTATATCAAAAAAGTTTATAACTAAGTATTTCATGTTATAATATGAAAAAATATTAATCATAAGTCAAAAACGTTAAAATAATAATTTCGTTTATAAAAAAATTTCACACGCATAGTATATAAGAAAATAACAAAGTAAATAGGTATGAATGTATATGTAAAAAAATATAAATATTGTAAGACACCAATTTTGTAGGCAATGTATAATAATGATAAAGTATTTTTCAATTAGATAATACAAAAATGTAAATGCGTACATATTTTATAAATAGATAAGAATAGATAAGTAATATATTAAAAAAAAAACAAATGTATAATTAAATATTGTAATGCATTATATCAACGTAATATTGTTCGATAGACTACTATTACTACTACTACTACTACTACTACTACTACTACTACAAAAAAATATAAACATATTGTACAAAATTTATTGGATTAAAGAAAAAAGGAAAAGGCAGAAAAAAAGAAAAAAGATTAAAAAATATATAATATTAGCAATACGTGTATATGTAAAAAGTCACATAGATTGATTTTGTAAAAATATAAATATCAATAAATTGTTCCCAAATACTAATAATATAAATAATAACAATAGCAGAGTAAGTGAAATTGAGCGGAAAAAGTGGTATCTCGCTATTCTGTTAAAACCCAAGTAAGAATAAATATAGTAACAATAGTGGACAACAAGAAAAGGAAAAAGAGATAACATAAGAAAAATAGGCTGAAATCAATATTTAAAGCTTAAAATATAAAATTATAACTGCAGGAAATTAAATTTTATAAATTTTGTTGAAAGTGCATAAAATGTTTCGGCATCAGCCGTTCCAATGTGTACTTGGCACGTACTTTCCTTCCTACGCCTTAAGGCATTTATTGGTTTATCGCACAAGAAATGTGCAAGCCAAATGCTTAAGGAGTTTCCAAACATATTACCGTTAGCAACACGGCTGAATATAATATTACTTTACTTTGTATTCTAGACTTGTGGCAGATATCTTTCTATACACAAGTATCTTTGCATTTAAAATATTAAACAACATTTATAGAATATTGACAGAATTTTTTATTTATATAATTAAACGAACCCATAAAACCACTCGTCCAATAAATTTAAATTGCATTAATTTGAAAAAAAGGAAATTAAATTGAACTAATTATAATTAAAATAAACTGTAATAAAATTAATTTTGTCAATGGAATACAACTGGATTTGACTAATTTAAAATTCAATCAAGAGCTGCAAGAATAAAGTGACATAAAAGGAAAGCTAAGTGTATTTATACTTATTTATAATCAGAAAGGAAAAAAGGAACAGAGATAGATTTATTTTTTCTCAAACTAAGAGAGTAAAATAATGGATAAAGAAAAGGCTGATGAGAATTGGATAAATGTAGAGAAAGGTTTTCGAGCAATCAGAAATATATATATATTGAGAAAGTGTGAAGCAAATCGGAAGTCAAAATAGTGAATAAGAAGGCGGAAGTGATAATAAAATAGATGGAGAAGAGGTATTTGTTTTCAATGGTAAAAGCGGAAAAGGAGAGTGGATTTACTCAAATTATAAAACTGGATCCATAGATGATAAATTTTAGGGAATTGTTTATGAAAATGAAGAACAGTGACACAAAATAGTGAATAAGAAGGCGGAAGTGATAATAAAATAGATAGAGAAGAGGTATTTGTTTTCAATGGTAAAAGCGGAAAAGGAGAGTGGATTTACTCAAATTATAAAACTGGATCCATAGATGATAAATTTTAGGGAATTGTTTATGAAAATGAAGAACAGAGAGTACAGAATATAAAAGTTTTTGACAATGTTGAATTAGATAATTCTACAGTTATTAGATTAGTGTGAAAAATTGACGTGAAGGAAGAACAAATAAAAAAACGGTTAGATCAGAAGATGCGTAGAAGTGTCTCAAAATAAGTAAAAGATAAGTAACTCATCTATACTTGTGTTTACTCTTTTAAACCTTAGTAACTTTAATACAATCTTAGTCTTGAGCAAGACTCTTTATAATTTCAGATAAGACAAATCTTTATCTTCCCGACGCAGAAATATAATCAATATAAAACGAGGTTAAAAAGGATAGGTTTTTCTTTAGCTAATATCATCCGAGAGTAAGGGCTTAATGAATGAAGAAAGTCAATCTAGAGAACAACCTTCCGATCGGAATTTGCAATTGGTCTTAATGATGAAATCGCACTGGACTTGGTTAATATTGATCAATGAACAGCAGCATTTTTATGTCATTGCATCAAATAGCCGACACTAAGCGAAGTTATCACTGACCACACGGTCGACTAGCGCTACCACGTAGCATCATTGGAGCTGTCTTTTAAGCAACGCAATCACGCATTTAAATAAGTGTGTTGCCTAAACACTTATTCTGATGATGGTTCTTTCGCAGTGTTGCTTTTTTATCTATACCATGTTTATTTTCACGATCTACAGATTACCCGTTTGTAAAGTCAGTTTTCTTTGGTCATGATGTTTTTTCTTTGGAGCAAAAACAATACTATGGTTGCAAGCCAATTTCTTCTTTTGCCCTGCTTATGACGAACGACTTTAACAAGTGACGGCTTTATCTTCTGGATTTCGCGTTTCGTATAGGTAGGCTTGTAGTTTGGAAAACAGATAAAAATTTGGTACTAATTGAAATACTAAAAAATTATTATTATCTCTTTATTCCACAAATTTAGGAACTCAACTACTTAAGTAAAAGTAATATTGTACAGAAAATCTGAAAATGTGATATTTGTTACCATTGTTGCTGTTATAGTTAATACTGTTGTAGCTTTGGTTTTTATATTTCTGACGTTTGGATCGTTTATTATTTAGCCATTAGAAAGTACCAACCAGAAGATTACTACCAATATGAAAGACCAAATTACGCCAAGTCATCAAAGTAATTTTTAATTTCTAATTTCCAAGATTTTTGGCGCTAATTGAATGCTGTGGAACACAAGTAGTGTCGCTTCCAGAGTATGAAAAATTATATATTTTTCTTTTTCACATTCGAAGGGGGAAGATGAATGCATAACGTCTTTTTTTCCACACTGAGAAAGGTCAAAAGTATGAAAGTTAAGGAAGGAAAAAAAGCAGTAGAATACACGCAATTACGAGTTAGTGTCAAGATCTAAGTTGATGTCAAATAGCGACGCGTGCTACTTCCCTACTAATAGTAATACTCTTTCTGTGTTTTTTTCTCTTTAAAAGTATTGGTCCTCACATTCATTCCTGCCATCCACTGAGTTTACTTGTTCAATAAATTGATCTCATCTATTGCCATCAGCATGCCTATTTACCGAGTGCGGATTTTTTAGTCAATTGGATGTTACGTCGCTGCCGCGAAATAAACGCCGTTCGATGTTGACTAAGTTATCTCAGTCGGCTCTAATGCAGTGGAACGAATATCCCGAACGTATTTTTATAGTTCAGATTTCCTTTGAGGTTTCTTTTTTATGGACTAACGCGAGTATTAAATTAACTATGTACTTGATTTTATTGGATCAACACACATAAAAGATTATTGTAAAAGCATCAGATAGCTTGAATTAATAGAAATAATGAAGAATATTGTTTCAATACTAAATGTTTAAAGTGTTTAGCAAATTAAAGCAAGAGAGCAGTTATGTAGGAATCAAATCCAGAGTAAAGAAGATATAGAAAAAATATTAAAAACAACCATAAATTAAAGAAAAAAATATTTTTATAAAAAAGAATTTCACATATCAACAGAGGAAAAATAGATAGTAAATAGGAAACATTATATTAAACTAAAAAACAAGGTTACGATATAAGAATAAAATATAATTAAATAATAACTGAAAATAAATTTTAGTACATATAATGAAAAGAATAAGAATTTTCATAATAAAAAGTGTTGGAATTCTGCGTAATTCCCGATATGTAATTTAAAAATGTTTAAATGACCGTAAATTATTAAAATTCGAATCAACGAAATAAGGAAAAGGTTGTTATTTATGATAGGATCGTCTTACATTTAACGTTTTTTGTTTTTTTCATAGATAACCAATTCGGCCCTTTTGTTAGGCCAATAAGTACAACCTGCCTCAGATACAGCTAAACTTAGCATATGATTTTTGTAATTTGTTAATTTGTTATTTCGTATAATTCATAAAATCTCTTATAACAAAATAAAATTCTATGTCAATTAATTAAATAATTCAACAAAGAAAGAGCGCAAAGAACATAATCGAGTAGTAGGAATTACAACCGAAATGCAGAAGTAGTGAATGAAGAGGATGATAAGCAAAACCAGAAAGAACAACTAAAATATTTAAAGAATTAAAGAATTAAAAAAGATCTAAAATATATTTTGAATATAGCAGGATTTAAGATAATAAATTTCGAAAGCTAAAAATTCATATTCGACTATAATTTAATGAATTTAATAGAAACTTAAAACAGAAAAAAGTACTAATAAGCTATACAAAGAGAGAGAAAAGAGAGAGCAACTTGGGAGGGTTATTCTAACTATAAAATATCCAGATAGTGGATTTAAGCTTAGAAAAAATATTTATTAATTAATGTAAGAAAATTGACAAAATAAAAATAAATTAACAAAAAAATTGTGTACATGAAGAAAAATAAAAGGAAAAGTTTGAAAAAGTAATTGGAAAACAAGAAACAGGAACCAGAAGTGATTAATATATAAATTAATATAATAGTGCGTATACGTTTATTATTAACAAAGTAGGCAAATTAGAGAAAATAGAAATATTGGGTAGAATTGAATTTCATTGCCAACTAATATATTTAAGTAAAAAAATATTAAGCAGGAGAAAAAGAATGAATAGAAGAAATAATAAAAGTTACAAAGAAAATGTACAAAATAGATAACAAAAATGTATGAATAAATTAAAAAGAAGTCAAAAGAAGCTATAAAATATGCCTTTATGTAAATGTACTTTTTCTCTTTCCTTTTTTCGTTCCCCATTTCTGCCTCCTCTCTAACTTTCTTTCTCGCTTCCTCACCTTATATCGATCTTTCTCTTTTGCTTTCTCATACTACGTTCCCTTTCAAAAGGTATCCTTCTCTACTGCTCTGTCTCTTATAGTATATCTTTCTCTCTCTCTCTCTCTAGTATGTCTTCTCGCACTATCATTTCATGTAATGGACTCTTTCTCTCTTACGGAGTTTAGTTCTTCTTTCTTTCCCATATTCTCCTGTTCTTCTGCCTTAATTATTGGTTATGCACGGCGTGAAATTACGAGATCCGCCATGAAAATCTATATATCGCAACACCATTTTTTCGGAGAATTTCACTCATCTAAAACGCCGAGCCTGGGAAGCGGATTTCTATGACCCAGGTTTGGAGCAATTTCACTCAGTGAAAAATAGGTCTGGTGAGAAGATCGCGATGATCTAAGTCCTTTAAAATTTGAAAAAGTGTAGATGTTATTCGTTATATTGGAGTAGCCACTCCCGCGGTTTCTTTACGCAGATCCATGGACAGCTTCCACGAACAAACCTAGATCTCTGAACCAGGAAGAGTGGAATCTAGTGCAGGCACATGCGATCCGACATATCGTAAGTAGATGGAGATCCACACTTGCGTGTCCAGTAGATGGCGATAAACGAAAAGAATTATTCTGATTTAGTTTAGGATAAAGTAAATGTTTATCCTGGCAGTAGGTATTCGCAGGAATCAGGAAGGCAAGGTGTTTCATTCGTGTAATTTAAAATGTAAAACATGTTTTTCCTTCTACTTGTATTAGTAGGAAACAAAGAATCTTCTTTCATACTTTTAGTGTTCGTAAACTATTATCTGTAATACGTAAATTGCGTCTATTGTACCGCTTCTATTTTTAAAGCTACATTGTTATCTAAAGTTTTTTTTATTATTTTTCATATGTTCTTGTACATTGTCTGTACAATTTCTGTGCATATTTGTTATTTCAAATCTATTATCTATTTGAACTTTTGATTTTATTATTCTACATATTTCCTTTGTGCAATCGATTAAATACTTTTTTATATCTGGATTTTTTATAAAATTTCAATTTTCTTCTTTTTTTTATTATATCTAATAATCTTTATAGGTGCAAAAAATAGAAAAATCTGTCTTTTTTCTATCTGTAGTCTTCAACATATAAATTTCTTATATTTGTACTACTTTATCACTTTTTATCACTCTTTCATTCTGATTTTTAGAATTCATATATATTTCATATCTTGAATATATTAATGTAATATTTCGTTACAATTTTTTTTGTTAAAATTTAACCCACTACATAACTTTTACAATCACATTTTTTAGAATTTTTTCACCTTTGTGTTTGTTGCCGATAGAAACTCGATTGTCGATTTCCTACGACGGTCGAGTCACGTTATTCCAGGAATCATAGGGCAAACAGCTGTTGCCACGCGAACATGACGACATTAAAATTAAAAATCTGGTTGTAATAGGATTTTCAGAGAATTCCGTTGCGCGAGCCGTCACGTACTGGACCAAAATCAACCTGTAAAAGGGAGAAGGGAAATGTTGATAAACAAGAGGCGACAGAAACCGCGCTTCACTTTAGCATTGTTACTTGTATCAATAACTACCTCTTCTCCCTTATTTATATTTAATTTTGATAAGTGCTGAGAAAATAAACACCTTTAAAATTTTTCAAAGAAATTTTACTGCACCTTAACCATCATCCTCATTCACGAATCCTATCGTTAACAGTGTTCATGTTTTTTGCCTTACATAACATGATCCTGATAATTTTGCTTTTAATCAGTATTTTTAACGCCCTTAAGAGGGAGCATGAATAAAAAAGAGATAGGAAGAAAATACAACAATTGTCTTCAATTTATGAATTTTACTTTTAAATACAAACTAGAATAGGTCAACGCTAGAATTGTAAATTGGTCAGTGGATTCACCCTGTTCGTTTTGAATATTAAAAACGAATGGACTATATTTGTAAATGTTTTCAATATATATCTGCAAATGTGAAATATCTGTTCGTTACATAGATTATTGTAAATGTGAAAAGGATTTTATTTATAACTTTGCTTTTTCTATCCCTTTCACTTTTCACAGTATTTCTTCGTTTATACTCTCCAGCTAATGTTTTTCTCTGCATTTCTCTCTTATTTATATAATACATAATCTATATTCCCTCTCTCTCCTTTCAACTTATACAGCACATAACGTAATATCTTTCTAACTCTCTCTCTCTCTTTCATTTATATAGTACACAACCTATCTGTAGGCGTGTAGTCTGTAGCGTTAGTGAGCAATCAAAAAATAGACACGAGAAACTAGACATATATTTGATAAACAGATTTTGGAAGTGTACGGAAACGGTACCAGAGCAAGGCTGATGGAGGCAGGCCATGCCATGGGTTTTAGGCACGGCGCTTTAGTGCAAGTATATCACAAACTGCAGCATTCCCCCTCTCTAGATTCTTTCTCTCCTCTCTCCATCTCTCTCACTCGCATATACTCTAATGTTACGCACTCTCTGCGCAAGGTTCTCTCTTCTTCTCTCTCGCTCTCATATACTCTAATACTATGCACTTTTTGCTCTAACTTCTCTCTCCCTTTCTCTCGCTCTCATATTCTCTAATACTATGCACTCTTTGCACTAGCTTCTCTCTCCTTCTCTCTCGCTCTCACACGATCTCTAGCTTCTTGCCCTTAGCCAGTTCTCTACCTACACCCTCTTTTTTTATTTTTCAACCCCATCCTGCTAGCATTGGAGGAGTACATCTGCGCCGGAATCGGACATCGCAGAGGCGCGGTGGCATTGGGGATTTACCGTAAGAGTAAGTGCGGCCGCCCGGAGAGAAAATCGGTACCGCGTGTCACGACTCCAGACACACATAAGCTCAAGCGGAGAAATTGCCGTAGAAAGGCGGATTGTTGGGAAGAAAAAAAGGGAATCGTTGAAACCTCGACCGAAAAAACAAACGTTAGATAAGATTATAAATAAACATTATAGAAAATGGTACACCGATATGACAAAATTCCGCTCGACGTAATTTAGAAATTGTAAGGGCCTTTTTCTCCGTCAAGCTCAGGTATCTATAAACAATATATATTACGAGCAGAATACAGAAAGACGATTCGGCGAATATAATTTGACGGACGACCTCGCTCCCGAGAGCTCGGGGCAGGTCCAGCGTCAAGGCGCCGAGAGGGGAAATATTTCCTCGGCCGGGGTCTCCTCTGGTCCAGGAGGAGAGAAAGCACTCCTCGCGCTTCGTCAGGCCTCTCCGGAGTCGCCCTGTGGACGGGGACCGGCGTGGGTTGGAGGCCGGTGTCGTCGGCTGGAGCGTTTGCTGGCCCGGTCGGTACGGTGCACTTGTCGGGCAGGTGCCGAGCACTTGCCGAGCAAGTGTGGTGCACCGGTTGAGCGGCGCGCGTGGTGCTTGGGAGGCCTCATCCGGT
Organism: Platyscapa corneri; assembly: GCA_018907185.1. Classification (NCBI taxonomy): domain Eukaryota; kingdom Metazoa; phylum Arthropoda; class Insecta; order Hymenoptera; family Agaonidae; genus Platyscapa; species Platyscapa corneri. The sequence continues at coordinate 7,146,621 of JACCHW010000009.1, forward strand.
CTCGTTGTCGGCTGGTGGTCGTGGTGCGCTCCGGTGGGGCGCTCGCTGGGCCGGAGATTCGCCCTGAGAAGGGCGGTTGGCGCGGCGCCGAAGCTGTTGCCGGCTTCGGGCCTCTCGTAAGTACAGTGCCCTTAAGCACTAGGTGCACGCGACGTTGATGTTCGCCCTGAGAAGGGCGGATTGGGGTGCGAAGTGGAGAAAGAGGCTACCGCAGAGCGCTCGTTCCGGCGTGGACGGGAGCAGGTTCCGTGTGGCTTCAACTTTACTCCCTCGCTTTCCCGAAAATCTCTCTGCCTTTTGGCAAAGGACACTCGGCTTTTATACATTTCCCGAGCGGGAAGTCGAGCGTACCTGGCGGCACTTGTTCGACGCGTTCGGACTTGCGCGTCGAACACGTCGAAACGCGCGGCTGGGGCCTTCCCCGCGGCCGTCTACCGCACCGATATAATCCGGGCCTCTACCGGCTCCAGTTGCCTAGACGCGTTTACGGCCCCCGATCATCTGTCGGGGGATATGTGCCATAAACCGCCCGGCCCGGATTTTAGCCTGTATCGGTGGGATTCCTTTTGTTTTTTTTTTTTTTTTCATTTACGGTCCCAATGGTTGGTCGCAACAACGCCCCGCACACTTGGCCCGGCCGTGCCCCGCCTGGTTGACCCGGCGCGCGTCGAATTTATATTAAATACATGTAGTTTCAATTTCTTTAAAATTTACATTAGTTCATAGATATAGTTACGTTTAACATTTATAATAGACAAAAGTAAATTCAATATCATTGTATTTTATGTTAAAGTTTTAATTTCATAGATTTAGTTCGATTTCTTTATAGATTTTGTTTCAATTCATTTATATACGCGTGGTTTTAATTTCTAATATAGTTTATATTAAAAATACGTAAAATCGCTTTAGTTTATAGATTTAGTTTTATTTTATATACGCATAGTTATAGTTTACATCAAATGCGACTAACAAAATTTAATTTATTTAGAAAATAGAAAATATATAATATTAATTTCATAGCAGAAATCGAATGCGTCGAATTCGTTTATTTAATAAGAATATTATGTTTAGCGAAATAAGAGTAGATGTAAATAAGAATAAATCCGTAGAAGAAACATATAAATGTAGCGGCTCATGTCGAAACAGCAGCTTTTTCTGCTCGATACGTTCATCGAGACAGATTATCGTATCGACTATTTATACATTGTAAAAATAATAAAATTAAATTAAATATAACTTATAAAAACAAAATTTTAAACTTCAGAATTTTATTCATACTCTCTAAACATCGACGGCAATACGGCGCGATCTTTACACTATCTTTCTTGCTTTCTCTCTCTCTCTCTCTCTTTTGGCTTTTTCTCGCCGGTCTACACGAAGATTTCTGTAACTCTCTTTTTCTATCGCTATTTTACTATTATATAGTCGTTGGCGATAGAACGTCCCGTCGGCCTCCTGCATGCGTGGAACCGCATGGGGACGGCCGGAGTGGACCGACGCCGATATTGAAAAGTCCGGTTGCCCGTTCGGACGACCAGGGAAGCCCGAAGGTTCCCAAGCGCATAGAAAGTGCCAAGCGTATAACAGGCCGATTGTTTCGGAAACCTACAGCGCGTTTGGTCGGCGAAGATATATGTGTAAAGGGAACTAATAGCAGGAAAAGGAAATAAATAGGCCACCCGGCGAATTTCAGTAGTTTTCATTTTCAATCAGCCAAATAGTTAACTTCTCGTTTCGACGTTTCCCTACGTAAGTTTGTAATAGTTCTTCAAATACAAGTTATCTAAAAATCTTTCCATCTTTCCTCAAATGCGCCAAGAAAAATAGTATTATATGTAATATATTTTCTGATTTTTTCTCCTTTTCCCGCCTTGCTGCCAGTCGCGTACGCCGCGAAGTTTGGTAGAATGCGAAGCGATAAGACTCTAAACTCACGGTATGTCGATAGTTGCCGCAACGAGAAATCTGATCCAGGTGAATGACATTATTGTGATCCATGCTCAGCGAAACTTATGTGGGGATAAGTTATCTTATCAAGATGGACAAGAGTCTCGCACGTATAGATGCCATACCAGGATGCCGAATCACGGCTTTCATATTTGTGTAGCATTCATCGGTACGGTGGAGACAAGCTATCATGTTGGCATCCTCACAAATCACGTTTGAGGGAGGATAAGTTGCCTCTCAGGATCTTGTATGCACGAACGTGTTGTCTCCGAGTTTTTGGATTGAGGGAAGTGTAGTTAAATTCTTTTGTTCTTTCTCAGAAATAATAAGTTAGCTCTCAAGTTTAAGCATGTAGGGGAAGACTGTTAAGTTGGCTCTGGAAGTAGTAAAAGGCACCGGAGAAGCTTCTCTTTGTCATAATAAAGGAAAATAGTAAAATTGAGAGAAATGAAACGCGTGTACATGTGTTTACAATTACGCTTATATGCCCATTAGTTAGTATATAACAGGTTTTTGCTCCTTTTATGGTACGCAGGAATTTTTGATGGCTAGGGTTCATTATAGAGATTACATTTCAAGCGGAATCAAAACGTACATAGGTTAAAAATGAATTCGTTTTTAACCTGTTACGGTAAAATGAACCATAGTAAATGTGAGAAAATTTACGACTTATGATTTGTAAAATTTGTAAGAAAGGTCTCAGACGTACGTGGCTCAAGTACGTATCGTAAAAATATGAAAGAATGTAACTGTTGATAATAGGACAGGTAACTGCGTAGTATGTGGAGAGTACATGTGAGCGATCCGGAATTAGCCATCATAAATGAACGCATTTGAATACGAAGGTAGATAATGGCTTACATGGGCAGCCACGCTAAGACAATAGAAAATTAAGATATTGTCGACAGATTACTGAAAATGGCTCAAAAACGACGAAGTGGACATCCGCCCGAGAAATTGGGTTGTACAGGCTTTTTCCCTCCTGCTTGGCACGCAGAGAGATTTTTATACGGAAGGACGTTAGAGACATAAAATAATTTAGATAGCTGATATAAATTGTAAGGAGAAAAGGGACGAACGGAAGATGCACGACTTGGGAGTGAAGTTAGAAGCTTAGGTCAGTTTCGTTTTAGACTTTGAGCTTAAGCGGCGGCCTTCGAACGGCCGCACGACAATTGCGAATGTGGAGGCCCATTCTTCCAATCCACGATTTGTAAATGACACAATTAAACATATTTTTATGAAAATGCGGTCTAATTATTAAACCTCTACCTTTCCCGATCTCGATATATCGCGCCATTATCTTCAACAGCAACCACCGCAAGTTATTTGTAAATTAAGAAATCTAAATTATGATAAGTGCAGAAAATAGAGAAGGAAAAAATATAATAGTATAAAACATAAAACCCAAGAGTGAAAAAATATAATAATATAAAAATAAAAGGTCAGGCACGAAATTTCTAATTGATTTTTTAATTTTCGTTGTTCAACATCTTTGTTTGAAGGTTTAATTGTTTTTTTTCAAAACTATTATATAGTCTAGAATATAATATCTCGTGGTCCTACTGGATTTTCCTTAATAAAAAAAGTGCTATAAATAAAGAAAAGACAAAAGATATTTTAGTTTTTTTCGTAAATTTCGATCCCGACTCGCGCTACCGCAAATATATTTTTTATTAATAATTATTATATCTTATTTTACCAGTATTTTACAATAAAATTTTTTTTAAGACGTTTTTGTTTTATTTTATTTAATTGTTGTCGTCGTCGACCAATCTTTAATCTCACACATTTTTATTTGAGCACTATCAATTGACACTCTAATTGACACTACTAGTTTTAACGATATTTCCAATACAAAGCATCTATTGTTCTTATGTACATAACGTATAACATATAAGATATAACGTACAACTCATTATTTTTGTACTTTTTTTTACAATTCTTTAATTTCTATTCTTGGCTCTAGTTTCGTTTTACTATAACATTTTTATATTATTACTTCCTATATACTTCATGTTTTTCTTTTTTCAGTTATCGTCTTCATGATTACATCTACCATTATACAGAAATACTTTAAATTAATAATGTTTTTAAAATTAATATGTTAAAACCGATTATATTCTACTTTTATATATAAAGGGCAAGTTAGTTTAACTTTTTATTATAAATGAAATATGCAACCACTACAATAATCTCCTATTTTAACACCACCAAATTACTATTTTTTCCGATCTCTTAATACGTAATAAAATATTCTGCAAAAGAAAACTTTGATTTACATGTCAAATTAAAAATTAGTTATAATTTTCTTGTAATTTTTATAATAAAAGAATGTTGAAAAGTGTATTTTAAATATAAAAAAATGTTTCATTTACTTAAAAAAACAAAATTATTTTCTTTATAGTAGATTTATGTATACTTACATCTGATTTGCCTTTTGAAACACAATTAGCTACGTTACTTGGTTCTAGATTAAGAGCATCTCTCTGCGAATAAACCAAAAAATACATAATTTTATTAAATTATTAGAGTACATAATTTTTACTTTCTACTAAATTCTACTTTTAATTTCTACTAAACGAAGAGGAAAAAATCTATTTCTATCTGTATTTTTTCCATTTAAAATTTTTTGCACTATTCTTGTTCGCGTTTACGTTGTCCAAGAGAGAGTACTTATTAAATTTAAGAGTATCATTCAATACTGAGCATTTCAAGTTTAATAGATAAGAGAAATTTGTGTATCATTAATAACATGGAACTAATAAGAGTGATATTGAATACATATTATAATTTTTTTAATTTTGGCCATAATAAATGCGTCAAGTAAGTACAAATAATTTTAAATTATTTAAAAGGTAAGCCATAAGTTATACACGAGAGATAAAGTAGAGTTTGAAGAGAGAAAAATATAGTATAATAAAGATTCAATGCATATAAAATAAATGATAAATAAATTAAATATAAAAATTATTATATATAACTTTTTACTGGAGAGAAACAATCAACCAGTTCGATTGTTCATTCTCTTTCTCTCTCTCTCCTTCAAACTTCCACCTCACGCAGAATCCTCTCGCCCTTGTTAGGGCGCTCTAGGGACTGAGACCTCTACCTATCATCGCACTATCGCCATCTCAGTAATGTGAATTTCCATGACGTAAGAGTTGGCGTTCATCATTACAAAACAATTACATATTTCTACAAAAAAGAATTTACAGAAATATTACACAAATATTATACTAAGTGCCTATATTTTATAAGACGTGTAACTAGTTTTTATTATATTTAGAGTCTAGATTAAAAATATCCTATTTAATACTGAGCATTTCAAGTTTAATAGATAAGAGAAATTTGTGTATCATTAATAACATGGAGCTAATAAGAGTGATATTGAATACATATTATAATTTTTTTAATTTTGACCATAATAAATCCTATTTAACCTATTTAATAACTTAGTACATACAATGTTTGGAACACCCGTGATTTAATTCTTCGTCTACTATGTTTCTCTTTCTTATTTAATACGTGGCGACTCATTGTCATCAGTCGGCCATAACTAAAAAGGAGGAAGGACCCTTGTTTTCATCACAAAATTGCTAGGTTGCCTAACTATATTCATATTATATTCGTATTATTATTATGGAAAACTCGGAGCCACACACTCATCGATACATAAAAGACCTGATGTACTATGTAAGAAATATTGCCTTATGGTATTCTCTGAGGTAAGTCCAAGGCCTTTATTTAATACGTTACTTAATGCTAATATTAGAAGCTCAACGTTAGCCTCATTATTAGGAAAACAAGCAAAATAATGTACAAAAAACGGAGAGGAAAAGGCATATAAGCCTTATGGGACAGGCAGCAACAGCTTTAGATTTTTGGTTCTTGATTCATGCTTGTCGTGATTGGGTAGCCCTATCTCTCCCATTTATATTTAAAATTGTGAAATGACAGAAAAAATAAAAGAATAACTATTTGACTATCTTTTTCATTTAAATATCACCTGACTCCTTTTTTTACCGCAATTCGCGAGTTACAGTGTATAAAGAACTATCATAAATCGCGATAAAATAATTCATGACAGTAAATCACTAAGATAGATATTTGGCGAAGCAGTTAAGTAGAATTTGAAATAATTAAGAGAAATAATACATTGATAAAAAGAATTATTACAATAATATATACTAAAAATTACAATTAGAGTAATATGAATGAGAATAACAGTCGACTGTTCAAGAACATATAAGAATAGAATAGATCTACGTGCCAAATTTCAATTTGACTTTTAGGAAGTCTTCAAAAAGGAAATATTTAGAAATAAAAGTACGAGCGAAATACTTTTATCATACAATATTTCCAAAATATATTTATAAAGTATTTACAAAAGATCGCTCAGATAAAATACAATTATAAAGATTTAACGCTTATGAAATAGTTTACAAATTATATAAAAGTCAAGGTGAACTACCAAATGGTATCATTCACACAATAGATAAATTTCTGCTAAAGATATGAAACGTCATACAATTAAAAATAGAATTTGAAAGGTCGCGAAATTGAATGAGGACTTAATGCACATATTGCCTATTGATGAACTCAATCGACACTGGCAACAAAAAAGGTTTCAACTGATAACTGAATCGATCACGAAATCTTGTACTGGTCATGGTCGATTTCATACCTTGGTTGATTGAGCATACGACCGATTCTGACTTGTACGAGATATTGGCGATGATCAGTGGACACAATCTGAAAAGATTATGCAGAGAGATTTTGTTTAAACTCCGCCGCGGATCAAATGAGGTGCACGTGTCGCAACTACAGAACTCATTTCTATGAATCGTTGAATGCCACTATTAGCCATGTTTTATTAACATTCACAGGTTATGAAGGGCACGATTCCAGACAACTTTTGTTAGTTTCTTTGGTCTGCTTGGACGACATTTTTTGGTGTCCTTGATGATGCTATAAGGAGGTAGTTGGGACAGCTTCAACTTGTCAGTTAACACCATGCTCCCTTGACTATAGAATTCAACGATATGAAGGTTATCGTCCAGCCTTTTAAGTACTTTATCCGAAGACCGGACGCTATGCAAACCATAAAGTCCCATGCAGAAAGACGTATTTTATTTATCCCTTCACCTCATCCCAATTAACAGCGATTCCAGAAGAAGCCGGATTTGTCAAAATAATAAGAGGAATATCTAGTTTCAAAAGCATTCAAAATCTGTATGTATAATTAAAAATTAAAGTAAATATATTAAGATTTTAATTTTTCTATATATTTATACATTACTAAAATAGTAATCACTTTTGAAATATTTTTTATTATTTAAAGAAAAAGAAAAACTTATTTGTATATTTTTTTGTGTAAAAAATCAACTTACCTCGCAATTCGAGTGACTAATATTACTCAAATTTAACTTAAAAATTTTATCCCTGTAACAAAAAAAAAGAAAAATTGTTAGATATTTTTTACACGTGATTATTATAATGAATAAAAACATATTTTTTACATTTTCAATTTTTTGTATACGGATATATATTTATCAGCGCCAACTTTTTCAATTTATCACTTTAAAATTTTTCATCCATGAGTAATTTAATAGATATATTTATATTAGATTAATAGAATATATTCATAAATTATATTAATATATAAATTTTTCTTCATATAAATTTATAATCTTATAGGTTACTGATCAAAATAAAAAATTTAATCAGATTATTTAAAAATAAACCAGTTTAATTATGTAAACTATATTGTTACAAATTGGTTACAGAGAAAAGCTCTTTTATTGTATAAATTTTGTGTTAATATCTTACCTCGAACAAAATCTACAATTTGTAAATTATAATAAAATTTTATATATCATTATTTTTATTTTATAATTTTTTATCTTCGTCCTTTCTACAGTAGCTTGTATTTCTTGATAGAATACATGGCTAATTATTTTTTCTATTAATCTAATATGGTCTCTGTATTTCTTTCCTACGTAATTTGAAAAGCTGCATATGGCATCTCGTTAATCTTCATGCTCATAAAAAAATATATAATTCTAAGTATGTTTCAACTCTGGTATAAAAAACTATAGTCTAAATATACTTGCGATTTTTCATATAATTAATTATATAACTTTAATAGAATTACTACATTTTCAATAGTACTACATTTGAATAGTGTCAATAATTACTTTATAATCATCGTATAAAATTACTATAATAGCTTAAGACTTTTGCGTAAAATTTAAAACAGGAACAGGCAAAGATTGAGGGGATACAAACAAGAGTTTAAGTAATATTATACAAAAATCATTATTGAACGAATTACATTTACATTCTTTAATTTTGTTTCCTAAATAAAATCCTAATGTTTTTGGTTCACTTAGAATTTACAAGTAAATATTTAAATTAAAGTACGAGATTAGTCTACAGAAGAAAAATAGTATTATGTGTATTATATATAATACACACGAAGGTGGTAAGATTCTGACAGTAAATGTGTTTAGGTAATTGCAATTCTAATACAAACTAGATTTGATTAAATATACTGCAAAAAGCGATCTAGAGTAGCAAAATTGCAATTAAATATATTAATAATACTCTAAACATATGCATAAAATTTGAAAAATAAACCCTCTGAAAATAACACTGCGAGAGACCAGTAAGAGGAGAGATATGTAGTGAATTCAAAATATAATATTGACGCGCGCCGACACGGCTCGAATGAAAAAGGTCGAGCCGTAATTCGGGTAAGTCAGGACGCGTAGTGACGCGCGCCAGTGTCTGACACCGGCCAGATATCCTCAGCCCAGATTGTCCGCCCGTAAACCGTCCACGTCAGCCCGTATACCGGGAAGGTCCAGATTATCCGGCCATAAACCAGGTAATTCGACCAGAATATGGGCCGAATATGCGTCAACCGGTTTGTGGCGTCGGTCAACGACGAATGACCGACGATCTCGACAAGGGTTGGACAATCAGGGCGGAGGGGGTGCCCGGATTGGAGCGGCCGCGCTCGATAAACCGATTGGCTGTTCGAGAAATCGAACAAGCCAATCAATTGCGTTCATCTTCCCTTCCGCCGTAAAATAAAAAGCCAAACTTCCTCGGCAGAAGAGCAGATCCGGTCAGATGCCGAAAGCAGCAGCACCTCAAGAAGCCTCGCCGCCGCTACCACTTTCACCTCCAGACCAACACATCGTGTTTATTTTGCCCAACCGCCCTTATCAGGCCGAACACTAGCGAGGTTTGAACGCCGCATTCACCCCCGGGTGAGTCCCTTCCACGCAGAAGGGATCCGGATCAGAGGAATATTTCCTCTAGCCCTTACGCATTGACGCCGAGCCTCCCCGAAGGCCCGATAGCTCGGGCTTTGTCAATATGTTATAAGAAATATCTGACTATATCACACGGGTGTGTGATATCGCTTAAGTATGGTATAGTAACAGATAAAAAATAAGACATTTAACCACAGTATTGGGAAAAACCAGAAAATAACCCTTTAACTCAACACCAATCCATCTTACCAGTAATTGAACGGATGCTATTTCAGATGCAGGTAAAATGCATATACCTAAATAAGGAAAACTAACGGTAATAATTATAAATTAATGATTCGCCTTAAATGGGGAAGTTATTACCGTGATAAAATTATTTTAGAGAAATTTACAAATTGTAATATTCACATAATTTAAATAAATGACAAAAATATTCGAAAATGTTTATAACTTTTAAAAGAAGATATGTTAATAAATAAGCATTTATGAAAAATTTGCGTTTTAATTTCTAATATAAGTACTTATCGTGCATATATTTAAAATCTACATATTCTCTTAATACTGTAAATATTACAGGTCAGTGCAAGAGAGTAGCAAAATACATAAGAAGGAAAGAGGCTTTCAGGAGAAATCAAAGGATTAACGGCAATACGTATACGTCCATTGGCAAATTATCAAGTTCGTTGAATAAGCTAATTACGCTATTCCAATTGATTTACAAAGACAGATAGGATTACACGAGTACGAGTGTTGTATTACGATGATGAAAACCCTCTCCATCCTCCCATTACCAAAATTCATGTATATTTAGAGTGATTAATATCTAAGTTCGACTGATTTCAGTTTTATGATATAGCATATCAACTCTCTTCTTTGAACAATCCTTTTAACTACCAGATGTTGACACTTAAAAAAAACTTTTGCAACATCTACAAAACTAGCCAGCAAGTGCAGAGATATAAATTAGATATTTGTAAATTCATCCTACAGTAAATACAAATATAATATTATATTGTATACAGTATATTTTACATTATTAGTTATATTTTATTTCTTCTTCTTTGCTTAAACGTGAACAGGCACACGTTTTCCACGGTTTAATTTTTTTTTTTTTTTTGATAATATTATTTTAATAAAATAAATAAATACCCAATTAATGCCAACATTTTCTGATTTTCCATATACTTGTATATTTTTAACGTAGTAAATATATTTTGAAGAATAAAGGAAGGTACTCTAAAAATTCTTGTAGTTATTGATAATTTATGGAATGAAAATAAGTATATATTGCATATTTTGATTAAAACATTTCATTATTATTCAAAGTTAATAATGTATATAAGAAATAAATTTACTAATATATTGTTTGTAAAAGATATTTTTAATATAGTTAAAGCTACAATAAGTACTTTTAATTAAGATTGATTAAAATTTTGCTTGAATTAATTAAGATAACATATTTTTCTAATAATAAAATTAAATATATATAAATCCCTCCCTTTCTTTTCAGAAATATTTTATGAAGGTTAATTATAAAGTTCTTGTATTATTTCCTGTTCTTTTTTCAAAATAATTTTTCGATCCATATAGATTATTATTATATTAATTATTATAATTACCAAACGAAAATTTGTCAATGGTTCGCACTAATGTGCTTTAATTTAAGCCCACTTTTCTAAATCAAATTATCTTTTCAATTTTAATAAGTCTTTTATGTAATTTTTACTCATTTTCGAATAATTTTCGAAAATAACTTTTTTTAAAAATATATAATAATAAAAATCTTCGAATTCGTTCTAAAATTTTCGAATATTATATTTCAATTAGTTATAAATATATAAAGTGACAAAAATAGAAACCTTAAAATCATAAAATTGCAAATTTAAGTAAAAATAAGCGTCATACTAATAACAAAAATGATTTCAGTTTTGATAGTTAAAAGAAGCGAGATAAGTAAATATATACATAAGTAAAGCTAGATGTAGCAAGCCTAAAATTTATAAATTAAAAATGAATAGTTTATTACAATAAAAATAAACAACGTATAATTTAATAATTTTTTAGTTTCATTCTCTGAATATTACTTTTAAAATGAATTGCGAGAAAAAATGATGAAAATATTTTATACAAAAGAAATAGTTAGGTCAAATTAACAGATAATTAAAATAAAACGTGTAATTATTATACTAAACAATGCCCGGTTTACCGTTAAATTTAATTACGCTGCCAAAACTAGAATTAATGATGTTTTGTTTTTAGTTCGTAAAAAAAAGATAGCAAATGATACTTTTGAAAAGCTGATTTAAATATACTGGTAATTCAAATATTAAAAAAATTTAGAGATTACGAATGTTTCTATCACATACAGTTGTCGAAATAAGCTAATGCATCCCTCTAAAATCCCCTACCATTGAAATATAATCCCTCCGATTATATTATTAAGATTAATAATAAGTAAACCAAGGAATAATAAATCTCTTCATTATTGTATACAATTTATAATATTGTGCTATTTCATTTTTAAATTTGTACAGCCTAAAAAGTAAACAATATTTCTAGTTTAAACGGATTGTTAAATTTATTTATAAAGTAGGAGGTCATTTGCAAATTTTATGTTATTATATTTAGAACACCTAATAGTAATTCAGAAATATTGAAAAATTATAAAATTAATTATAATAAATTAGTTTAACGAAGTTTAAGCAATTTTATTATTAAAACGCGAAAAAAATTGTCCGATCGTTGAGATTTACTACAAAGTAAATTATTAGAGAACGTATATATTTTAGATTAAGATTTCGAAATAATATATGTATCATTAATTACTTAAACAAAATTAATTAATAGTAAACAGAATTTTTAGAATTAAAATAAAATTATAATATACACTATTTTTTTACCATAAAGGTATTACACCGAGTTGATCTAATACTGATTTGGTAATTGATGCATTTATTAATAATATAAAACAATTATTTGATAGATAAGAGAAGCTAATTAAATATTAAATATATAAAATTAACTTATACTATAATACAATAAGAACTGTAATAATTGTCTCTTCAAACATTTTTTTTTACTAAATAGTGATAAAATTTATTTCTGTATGAAAATTTATATATTTATGAGCGTATCCTTAGAAGTTAGCAAATCAAGCAAAAAAAAACTCAAAATTTGGTAATAATATATTTATTTCTCTACATAGACTTTTTAAGCTCGATACATTTTTCTTAGTGAAGATTAATAGTTTTGTTAAGAGAATATCATGTGCTTTGGCATAAGCTGTTGCACTGCTCAAAAAGAAAGCTTTTATAATCATGTACCTATTATTAATATTAGAATTGCATTGCACAAAAAAGAATGATAAGGATGTGTTTTTGTCTATATATAAATATATAAAAAAGATAAGAATAAAATTTGTATAAATATATAAAACAAAAAATAAGATAAATCCCCGTAGATACTTACATTGCACCAACATATAATACATCTCTTTTGCTGTCTAAGTAAAATGTTCTGTAGTATAACATTCCGCAACTGAATTCACGTACATGCTCTATAATTAAAAATATAAGAGATTAACGTATATTATGTGAATAATGTTGTATTAATTAATATATTTTATAAAATTAAAATTTTAAAAAAATAATTATAGACGAAAAATAATTTTCAAGGTTGTAATAAAAATAAAATAAAAAAATTATATACGTAGTTTGCTATACCTCTAGGTTGATTTCTGATAAAATTTTATATTAAACTTTGTTGATCAACATGTGCTTACTGTTTTCTGCATTTTCTTTGCAGACTCTGCATAATTAATAAACTATTTTATTCAATATAATTCATATCAGACATTGCGGACGAAAATACATGTATCTAAGAGCTTGGTTACTTTTCTAGTTTCAGAGTTCTAATCATTTTATATTTGAAATGTAGTGTTATTTTTATTAAATTTAAGAATATTGTATATACCTATTATTAATAAGCACTATAAATTATAATGACTGTTTATATTAATAAATTGTAAAATAATTAGTAAAAAAAAGAATATTTTAAACATTTTGCCTTTAGACTTTAATTTTTATATTCTTAAATACCTATATATATGAGAATATGGTAGATTTGGAATTGAAAACAGTGGAATAAACAGTGGAAGATATGAATTAAAATTAAAGAGTGAAAAGAAAGAAACAAAATTAAAGTGATTAGAAATAGAGAGATAAAGGGATAAAGAACTCGTAAGATTGGAGTAAAATATAAATAAAAATTATCAAATGCGAAATTAGATTAAGTAATAAGAAGGCATATAGTGAGGCTAAGAAAGCACATGGCCAGCTAGCGGTGGCAAGATAGACGCAAGCGCTGAACGCAAGAAAAAGAGAAGAAAGAGTAGGTAGAAGCAGATAGAGTTTGTGACATAAAGAGTGATCCAGAATAAAAGAAAACTAAGGAAATGCTAATATAAAAATTTTTGAAGCGAACAGTCGAATATCCATGAGAAGCGAAAATAGAAAAAATACAGCGTCTTCAAGTGAAAAAACTATAGAAAAATCTACGGTAGAGAAAAAACAATAAAACATAGCAAATATTTGTAAAAATTTATTCGAGGATACAAAAAAAGAATGGGAAATAGCTATAAATGAACTAATAAAAGAAAAAGTAAAAGTGGCTTTAAAGGAGAATTTCAATGAGGCATTAAAAGAAAAAATGCAAAAAGATATAAGGAAAAAAGTTAGCGAGTCAATAACCGAAAAAGTAAATACGGACTGGAAAGTATAAAGAATAAATAAAATAGAAGAATTGAAAATGATAGAAAAAGATATAGAGAAAAAAAGAAAATATATGAGAAAAATATAAGCAAAATACAACATAGGATCAATTTAAAAGAAAAAGAGATGTGTAAAATAAACGAGAAAATAAAAAGTTACGAAGAGAAAAGGAGGGAATACAAAAATAACGTAAGCATCTTAGAATCAGGACTCGAAAAGATAAAAAAGATAAAAAAACTCATTACAAAAGAAGTTCAAAAAAATAGGGAGGGAAATAAAAACAAGTAATTTAGAAGAAAATAAAATAGAGAAATTAGAATAGATAATAGAAGAGAGAGAGAGAGAGAGAGAGAGAAAGAAAAGAAGAAGCAACAATAATAGGTCTAAAAAAAATTATTTATGAAAAAGACGGAATTAATAAGTGGCTTTGTAAAAATCTAATTACTATAAAATTTAAGTATGGCAAATACGTAAAGAAAATATGTATATAGGATGGTGGGCTTAGCATTACTTGCAGAGGAGGACAAAAAAACAATTATGAGAAAATAATCAATGCTAAAAGGATCGACAATTTATATCAATAACGACGAATCATTTGTAGAAAGAGAAACAAGAAGAAAAAAAAGATCAGGGAAGCTGGTAAAAAGTTTTATTATAATAGTAACAAAATAATAAGAGAAAAGCAGAGCTGAACCTATAATGAAGTTAAAAAACAGTGGTTTTGCAGAGAAGCGTACAGAGAAAGGGGAAGACAGGAAACAAATAACAAGAAGAAAAATAAAGAATATATTAAGATGAATATGGATTGTTGGAATATTGCTGGTTTGCAAAATATAGATAAAAAAGGGTGGGAGGAGATGCAGAGTGATGGGATATGGTAGGACTTGTGGAAACTTCGGTAGAGGAAAAAAGAGTAAATTTATTAAGAAGAAGTTTAAAAGAAGAGAAAAAATTATGAATATGAAATAAATTATCAACAAAGGAAGAACTAGTGAAGGAATGGTATTCGTAGTTAAAAAAAAATCAATAATAGTGGTAAAAAGGAAAAGCAAGAAATAGTGTTGGAAAACATAAAAATGGAGGATAAAACTATAAATGGAAAAGATAAGAGTAGGATAAGGTAGGAAAATAAAAGAGAATTTTGGGATACTGGATAAATTTTATGAAAAGAACAAAGGGGAATGTATCTCTTATGCACCGATTCTAATGCCAGGACAGGAGAAAAAGGGGTCCAATTGGATAGGAGGGGTAGGGAACAGAGAACATCAATGGGTAAGATAATAAAAGCAGAAGGCATAATACTATTAGATTGGATAGAAGATAATGGTCTCTTTTTTTTTTAAAACGGGAAAAGGTTAGAAGAGGATTGCGGTTTCACATTCAATAATAGCTTGGGGACATCTGTAATAGATTACCATAATCATAAACGAAGAGACTGAGAGTCTGATTGAAAAAATGAAAATTTTAGTTAGCATAGAGTCAAACCACCGATCTATAAAGATAGAATGGATGAAGAAAAAATAAAAGAAAATAAATCGGAAGACAAAATTAGAAAAGCAATTTGGAATGAAAAGACACTGAAGGAATTTAAAAAAAAAAGTGAAGGTAAAAGAAGAAGCAACAAATTGGAAAAATTTAAAAGAAACGATGAAAAAGGCAGTCTCACCAAAGAAATATAATAGAAAGAGGAATAGAGGAATCCAAGGTGCGATAAGGACTGTTGGGAAAAAAGCGCAAGGTGATAAAAGTATATAAGAAATGGAGACAACGGGGAGATGAGGAGGTACAAAAAGATTACATGATTAGAAGAAAAAACTATAGAGAAATAATCAGACAAAAAAAGTAAGTTTCAAAGAAAGAGAGTTCACAGACGCATAAGAAGATAAATCGTGTAAAACTTTCTGGAAATTTATAAACAGAGGAAGAAAGGAGAGAAACGAAATAAATGAAAAAATAAAAAACACAAATTGGATAAATGGTTTCAGTAAAATCTTATTAGAAAACTCAAAGAAAGAGAACAGATTAGGTATTGAGAGATCGGACAGAAGATAGATAACAGAGAAAAACATTGCCAAATTTAAGAAAAAAGAAATCCGGAAAGTTATAAGAAAATTGAAAGATAGAAAGACTTAGATAACGATAATATCACGAATGAGATGGAAATATGGAGTAGAAGAAGTAGACTTAACAATCAACAGTCTATCGAACGTATTAAACAAGTTATTGAGGAGAAAGAGTGGGAAAATGGAACTATAATACCAAAATTTAAAAAAGGTAACAGAGAGATGGTCGAAAACGACCGAGGAATCTCTTTTATGGATACTGGCTACAAAATATATGCAGAATTTCTGAAGATCAGAATAGATAGTTTTATGGAAGAAAATGAGAAATACTAATAAATAATAAATTTAATAGATAAGGAAATAATAATAAATTTTATATTTTCTATAGAATCATTCATTATATTGATAACCGTAAGATTTCATTTTATAAATTTAAACATGACTGCATATTTCTTATGAAAAGCACTTGCGCTATTAGACAAACGTAGTTACTGAAGAAACTATTAAAGAGACTTAAAATATAATTGTTGCTGATATAGATACGAAAATATGCAAAATAAAAGAGGTCATTCGTATATTGAATAAATTAACAATAAAATTTTACATTAGAAGTTAGGTATGAGATTTAAGACAATTAAAATAACAAATTTTTCAAAACGAATTTTCTCCGTCAAAGAAAAATTAGTGTCATTAGTCGAAATTGAATAAATTATGTTTATAATTTTTAAAAATTTGAAATAAATAATTATTATGGACTTCTTTGAGAAGCTATATAATTTCGGTGCATTACTGTAATTAACTATAATGACAAAACGTTAAGAGACACAGCTCTATCTGGTAAAGAAATTTCTATTCCATGACGTTCAGTGTTCGAAGAAAAAATCCTTTTTATATTCTCTGATGAAAGAAAGTCCAACTTATAGAAATACGATCAAG
Source organism: Platyscapa corneri (assembly GCA_018907185.1). Classification (NCBI taxonomy): domain Eukaryota; kingdom Metazoa; phylum Arthropoda; class Insecta; order Hymenoptera; family Agaonidae; genus Platyscapa; species Platyscapa corneri. Next base: position 7,163,622 of record JACCHW010000009.1, read on the forward strand.
GACTAGACGCGATTGTTTCGTGCGTACCTACCTAAACCGTGTTGTTAATTATTTAGTTTAAATAAATGTAAGATAATCATAGCAATTTTAAGTTACTCGAGAACTGAAATTGAGAATACAAACAAGTATAACCGATTGAAATTAAGAGCTGGAAAATAAATGTAAGTATGTAATTATCGCTATATAAAGCATGAAACGTATTATAACACTGTATTATAGAGGTCAATAAACTAATGTATGTATGCATGTATGTATGCATGTGTGTATATATATATGTCTCATATAATATGTAAACGGGCGGAGTATAAGACGAAAAATAATAAATATACAGGTAGAAAAATAAGTGCAAAAAATAGAAGATAAGTGAAAAGTCTACATTTATAAGTTAAAAAAAATAAATCACAATGTAAAAGAGTTGAAAGAAAAATTAGTAAAGTAAATATTTAAGAGTTTGAATGTTATTGCATTATTGTTTTAAGATGTACTAATATAATTATGAAATATATTATAACAATTTATTGTTCAATAAACTAATAATTAATATCATAATTAATATCATACAAATTCTGAAACATGTAAAATGTATTGAACTAATATGTCAGATGAATCATAAAATATTTATATAAACATGGAAAATCTTTATCAGATCTGCTATGTATAGTGTCATATATATTGTTATATACAATTATACATGTATACAATTTAATTATAATTCTTTATAAATAATTGTAATTCATAAAATTGAATCCTTCTACTCCTCCAATAATACATTATTATACTCATTCGTTTTATTTTATAATATACCTTAAGCGTAGAGCTTGTTGAGTTTATAAATTTGTGTCAAATATTTCTAATACATTTTAGCCTATAATCTTAGCCTAAATACGGTTGTTGAAAAGGTTGTTCATTTTATATTTCATTACAATTGTATGTTTGACCCATTTTAAGTTCTTAAATCTGTAATTAAACTATTTTATTGAAAAGAATTTTCAGATGACAAATAAAAATATTTTTTTAATTCTGTCATATTAAAAATACTCAAAAAAAATTCGATAAATTTATAAATTTAAAATTTGTTTTAAATCCCAGACACTAATGGGAAAATTTATAAATAACAAGTACACCTATTGTATCAATAAATATTTAAAAAAGTTTAAAATTAAACACGATCAATTTTCTCTTTTCTGTAAAGAGAGAAATAAAATTCATTTTATTATTATTACTTATATTGTGTGTAAATAAACATTTTTTTTTAACTACTAAATTACAATAGCAAAGAGATAAAAATAGTGAGAAAGAAATAAAATAGGCAAAGAAGAAAAATGAAAAAGAATCCTCCAACTGACTGATCATTTTACTTTCCATTTCTCGCTTCTCTCTGCTTTTTTTCATACATAATAAGAAAAATCTACGTTCGCAACCTATGGTAATGCTATAAAATATAATTTGCTGATATATTAGGATAGATATAATATATTTTAAAATTTTTATATATTCTTGGTTTTTGCTCACCGACTCTATTATTAACTTATATATTTTTTAATCTTTATACGTGTGTAATCTTTCTCATCCTCTGTTGTGTGTGTTCAAAATGACTCCATTTTATAAGTATATGTAAGTAAAGTTACACTTTATACTTTATAAAAAGGTTTAATAATCACACAACATTAATTTAAATTATGAAATATTGTTCACATTATAGTTTGTTACATTTATTACATTATAATCAAGCATATATAATAAATATTAATCTCTTTATTTCACAATTGTTAAATATATATATATACACATATATAGATATACATATGAGCTTGATAAAGTAGGACAAATTATAAAAACTGACGAATAAAAGGAGTAAAATAAATATTAACAATTATTATAAAAAGGCACAGCTTTGATATATATTTACTTATAAATTGTATTCTTTTTTCTATATTTCATAGAATTTTATATTAAATATTTAATATGAACTTATTTCATCTTAAAAATATTTTTTTTATTAAACTCAACCACTATAAAATAATATTATATTATTTGTTAAAAATAAAAATATTATACATGTTTTAATATTTATAATAATGCTTTTTTTAAATATCTTTCATAATTAATTATTAATTATATTCAAAAGAAAATATTTTAAGTATTCACTATAATTTAAGTATTACTTCTTAAGATGATTAAATTATAAAGATAAGTTTAATTTCACATAATAAATTTGAGTATTTCACAATTATAAAAATAATTAAAATAGTTATTTTATTAAAAACAAACACATTAATATTTATGTTATATATAACAATGTTTCAATCATTCAGTGATTTAGCATCTCATGAAATAAATGAAAAAGGTTTGATACACAGGTGTCATAAATCAAAATATAATTTTTGTTAATAACAAGATACTTGGTAGAATTACAGAAGTCTAGTTTAACTATCATAAATAAGTTTATATACATAAATGTAAGAACTTAATTAATAAATAATAAATAAAAAGTATAGAATTGAAGAGGTATAGCCATCTGTAAAATATTGTTGCTCGTTAAAAAAAAAATTTATTTTATTTTTAATAAAGGCACTAAATAATCTATATTAAAGAAAAAATCTGACCTTTGTGATGTCTTAGATGTGATCGTCCACAGCAGGGTTGTTCAAAGTAAGCGTGTCCTGGATGGGTACCTAGAGGTCTATTGGCACTCACTATTTTCAAAATTTGACTCAGCACAGCTATCAGTACACCTGACCGTATTAGTACCATTGATAGGCTTTTCCAATGATATTCCTGTATTTCTTTCATAGCGATTAGTTTGTTGTATAAACGTAACTATCACCGTCGGTTACCGCAACGCGTTTAACTTTGAGATATTATTTCCTTTATCAATACTAAGAAAAATAATAAAAAAGCTTTACGTTTTGTTATAAAGCTTCTCCTTCACATATCCTTATAATGTTGGATGAAGCGTATTCAATATAGTAAAACAAGAAAGATAAGTGCAACGTCGTACTATGTTTTTAACTATGCATATTTTTGGTAAACTTAAGATATACGAAGATAGAGATTAATATCCAAATAAAAAATGAACTAGCAGAACAACCAAATATCAACTAAAAATACAAGTCACCTCTATTGTCACATCGGCACTGTAAAATTAATGATTACTAATAACTTTGTGAGAATATCTAGTACGGCTTACGGCACAATCGACGCCAATAGGACATAGTCCATAATATTTAATATGTGTGATTTAATGAACCGCTAAGCAAGGCAAATAGGTGTCTCAATTTCTAATATCCGGACAACTTAAAACAAGTGTAACTTATACTTGTATTAAATCTCTAGATCAAAGGTCAGTACACCACGACTATCTTATTTAATTCGCATTCGAGTCGTCTCAATCTTATCCACTGCGGCTGTTCGACGTTATTCCAGTAGTTTATTCCGTCGGTGATGTTCGGCGTTGTTCGGAAAAGTTCGACTTCAATGGGACGCCAAACAGTTAAACGTATTTTACTACCGTGGAACATACAAGATCTCTGAAATGATTATGAGTAAAGGTGATTGACTTTATTTTAAGCTCACGTATATTTGATTTTCGAAAATGCGATATGGAAAAAGAAAAAATTAAATGACTCATCTACTTACAAGAACGACACAAGAAAACATTTCAAATTCAAAGCTAAAATGAAATTAAAACTTATAAATTATATATTATTTAAAATAATTTGAAAGTTGATTTTTTAATTTTATTTTACATAATTATACATATTATCCCATATACATAATTATACTAATTATCCCATATACATAATTATACATATTATCCCATATACATAATTATACATATTATCCCATATACATAATTATACATATTATCCCATATACATAATTATACATATTATCCCATATACATAATTATACATATTATCCCATATACATAATTATACATATTATCGTTACATATAGATCTTTTAAATTTTGCATAAAAGACAATTTGCAAAATATTACATGTTTAAATTAAAGCTTAGAAAAAGAATAATTAAGTTAATATATATTTACATATTTTTTGTATATAAGAAGTTTCATAACAAGAATACGCTTAAATAATTTCACTTTTTCAATTTTTTATAATTTATATAGAAAAATTTTTTTTTTACTAATATTAATTTTTAGAGAATAATATTAATATATATAGCACGATTATTTAATATATTAAATATATAATATACAAATAAAAAATATGCAAAATTTTTAATTTTAACGAGTAATTATTATACAAAAACGGTATTACAAGAAATTACTGTTATTTAATGGAATGTTAAATGACACTTATTTTTAAAGTTAAAGATTCTTAGTATATAAAATTAACTATAATATGAATTAATTACTTGATACTCATCAATACAAAAACAAAACAAAAAAAAACTGTAACCAATACAAAAAAGATTTTATTTAAAAAATTCAAAACAATTTATAGATAATTAAAAGTACAACCTTCAATAAATCTGAAAACAATTGAGTAAATAAAATACAATAGTATTTTATAACAAATGTTAATATAATCATTATATTTTTCTTAGCATTGATAAAGGGAAAAATAACTTAAATGCGTTGTGGTTATCAACAGTGATAGTTGCTCGTTTAATACAACAAACGAATTGCTATGAACAAAAATACAAGAATATCATTATACATGTTATAATGATTATAATGTAACATACCGACATACTCTTACGCCACTCACACATACAGCGCATGTACATCTACTCTGATCGCCATGATGAGAGATTTAAATCTATTATTCCAGAAAAAATAAGGAAAAAAATGATGACAATTTCACATATATCTGTATGTCCAGCGCATTACTGTACAACTATTTAATTAAAAACGAAGAAAGAAAGAAATTATTAAATGAAACTCATAGATAGAATAGAATCCGATTCCCGCCAAACTTATGCAAGATTAAAGTTAAATTAAAGAAAAGGAGAAAAAAGAGAATTTCGCAGCAAACTGTGATACAGCTAGTATAAATAACAATAATAACTACACTGTATTATATGAAGAAATAGAATTAAGTTTGAAATTGAGAAATAAGTATTAAGAATAAAAATAAAACAAAATAAAATCGAACTATCAATATTTGGCACGAACATAGATTAATAAGTATGCATATTACAAATAAAAACGATTTTTTCACAAAGGTTTTTTCTTTTTAATCTCATTTTATAATGATATAATTTTCTGAATGACTACCATTTCTTTAAATCGTATAAAAATATTCTTTATCGAACTTTTGTATCAAACTTCTATTTTTCTATCTAAAATAAAATTCTATCTAAAATAAAAAAAAAAATTTCTATCTAAAATTCTTTCCAAGATGATATTGTTTGAACTTTTTTCACAAATTATGCTTTTAGGACAATAGATGTGCTATGAATTCTTGCACGATTTGTAATATTTGCACGCAACATTTATGAATAAGTAGTTGGTGCGTCATCGTAGTTAAATAGCTTTTTTTTTAGCCAAATCAACACCAACTCGATATAAATATAATACAAATAATTTAAAAAATTCCAACATTTACAATTTTTTTCAAATATATAATTCTAATTAAAGTTAATGATTTATAAATAAATATAAAGATTATTTCAATAAATTGTAAATTAAAGTTATTACATGAATATTAAGTTTATTAAAAAAAAGATTATAGAAAAGGAAAGATATATTTTCTACAATAAATTTATCAATAAAAATGATATAAAAAAAAATGTCGGACACAAAATTAAGAAATGCATTAGTTTAATATTTATAACAATTATATGTTTTTACAAAAAATATTCAACACATTTTTAGAATGAATATTTTATGAAGAAATTTAATTTATTACTTCATATAACTTTTACACAATTTTTTTTACATAAGATGCACTTTTACGATTGTGAAATAATTGTGAACTAAATATTTATAATTCAATTATGTATAATATAACGTGATTTATAAACATCAAAATCAAATATAGTAAACATTAGAATTATTTATTTTATGACTTTAATTACATAAGAAAAAAATATATTTTTTATTATTCAGAATTAATATTCTTTCTTAAATAAAATTTGTATTTTATATAATAATCTATAACTATGATTTGTTACTAGATTTTATATTATTTAATTAGTAGAAGATTTATAATCTATTTATGGTATATGTAATCACACAAATACTGCATTATAAATTATAAAAAGAAAATCATTATTTATTAATATAGATTTATAGTTATTAAAAATTATTTTTTTTTTTAGAATAAATGACTAATTAAATTATTAATAACCTATAGTTGACTATATAAAAGAAAATTTTATTTATATATTTTCATGATCCACGAAGTTGTATTAATAATGTTTCATTTTTACGACACTCAATTGTCAATTGTCTTACTGCAGCAACATATTTTCGTTGCTGTTCCATCAAAGTAATAAGTTGAAAATTAAGTGTATCTCGTCGAATTTTTTCTTCAGTGCACCGCTTTTCTAACTGCCATCAATATTATATAATTAGATTAGATTATTAATTCTAGTGATAAGTGTATGTAATTCTACCTTCATTTTATTTTTCTGCACTCCGTCGACTATAAACTCAAACTGACGAATAAACTGTTCTCTTCCACTATTAGATGCCATTGCCCTATTTAAAAAATCTACTAATTATTCTATAATATTTAAAAAATAAACACACATTTATTACAATTACGCTTACTCGTTATAATTATCTTGAATGGAATTAAGAATGGTTAATTCCTTAGTTAAATATAGTTTTTTATCATCTAACGTATTATATAACGTATAATATTGTTTTGTTTCTTTATGTTTAATTGACACTGCAAAACAATGGAAAATAATTATATTTGTTAATTATAATTAGTTTTTAAATCAATATTATGATTATATAAGATCATACCTTGATTATACAATTCCATAAAACGTCTTTGATATTGAGTAAGTTCAGATCGACCTGGAACATCATCCAATTGTCTAATCAAAGATGCAATGGCTCGATTTTTTTTTGCAAGTTGCAATCGTAATCGATGTATGATTTCCTTGTGAAGTTTATAGTCAGTAACACCGTTTCTTTGTTCTTGAAAATCTCTAATTTTCAATTCTTCTATCAATTTATTAAAGGTATTTAAATCTAATCGGCATTGATCACGAAACTTATTTTCTTGAGTTTTTAAGCCATCACGAATACTTATAAGTTCTTTCAATTTTTTAAATATTCTAAAAATAATTTTTATCGTTAAATGTATAAATTTGATTGATTAAAAAATGTTGCAGATTAAATAAATCAAATGCTTAATATTCATAGAATAATTAAGGCATTAAGAATTAATAATTACTAAAATTTAAACAACTTGTAAAGTTTTTGTATGTTAACGATTTTTTTATAAATTATAAATCAGTTATACTATAAATTTGATTAATAATGTAATGTACCTACATACATACATACCATTTATATACACTCTGCACTTTCTCAAATAACACGACAGCATTATAAATCGACACACTGCTACACTTATCGCTGCTAAGCATTCAAATATCATGTTCTCAATTTCTACATTACTCCCGAATTATTGAATTTCGAAATAATAAACAAACTCTTAATTTAAAAAGAGATTAACCAGCTAAATATTATAATTGATACACCCTACGTTTTATATAGAACACTAAATAAGCAATTTTTATGAAAACATCCGAACTCTTACTCTCATTACTGATTACTCGTTACTCATTCCTCAATCTTACACTTCTCTCTACAATCTCAATTTCTCACTACTTTTCAAATAATCAAATTCGAATAAACACAATAATTAAGTTTTGTAAAATTATAAATATTAAAAAACATCTAAAAAATTATAAATTGGGGCAAATCATTAAAATACAACCTCAACGTCCATATTCTTCTTACAATAACTTTGTGTATAATTTTTATAAATTCTTCTAAAAAACCTTAATATTTACTTAAATTTTAAAAAATCCATAGGTAATCTTAAATCGAGAGTTATAGCTATGGAAACAAACCCAGAATGAACTAAGAGCAAGGGACATTTTTGCATCGGTAAAGAGTGGTAGATACGAAAAGTTACATTTACAAGATTTTAAAAAGCTAAAATTTTGTTGGTATGAAAAACTAAAATAATGCAACTACGATTTGTTAAATTAAAAGAAAATGTTTGATCAGCACTGTACAATAATCGAAATTTGAAAAAATATGAATACGTGCCCCAGACGTGTGTGGGAATTCGCGTATATTTTCTTTTTCCATCTTAACTTTTTATATTTACTCATTTTTCCTCTTGATCTTCCGTTCTTTCTTCCTTTTTTTTTTAACTTTTCTTAACATCTTTCTATACTTATTTCGTACGTAATAAGTACGCGACATTGCACCCCAATACAACTCGCCAGCAACATGGTCACGATCGACTGGTAGGTGACTAATACCTCTTCTCATTTTCTCTCGTATGCTAAAGATAGCAATCAGCACTTATTAAAAAGGGAAAATATACTGATTGAACGCGTTGAAATAAGTTTTAGGAATAAAAGTAAAGCGTGCATGAAAAATTTAGACCCAGCTAAGTCCAACAAAAGTTCGGTGGAACGACACATAAGACAAGTGCAACAAGATTTTAGTAAAACGCCGAAATCTCGACAGATATAAAGGTGTGTATCATTATAGTTGACAACCGGCAAAATTATTTCCAATAAAACATTATGTACAAATCGATAGCCGCATTTACAAACTTCATCAACGATTACCTAAAATAAGTTTCCTTTTTAGCAATACATAATAGTAATAAATTTTAAATAATATTTTTTATATCGAAAATATAAATTTTCGCCGACACTAGGATTGAATGTACAGTCTTTTTTCTCTCACTGTTATGTAAAAGCTTTTTTAGGCTAAGAGAGTTCTACGCAAAATAATTAGGGACGATGTTGCAAGCGCAAAATAGGAGAACGCAAAAAAAGTCACGATCAAGTCAGACCGAAAGCACAAAGTGTCCTTTCGAAGAAATAAAAAGTAAACATTTATTCAGACTTTGCAAAAATATCAGTTAGAAAATCATTTCTTCAACACTTTTTTGAACCATTATTGAACCTTTATCTAACAAAGGTAAGGTGTTTATTATAATTATAAATTATAAAAATATATTGTAAGAGAAACAGACAGAAAATTAAACAAAAGGATGAACTTGAATTCGCATAAATATTGCAATCAAAGAAGACAAGGTAAAACTTCGACGGAATCTTGTAATTTTTCAATAAAATTGAATTTTTTCTGATATTTTTTATTCATAATCTTGTTATTTACATAATTAATTCAAGCCCATAACGGAATATTCTGTTCCATTTTTCCGAGAAACAATGTATAATCTGAACACCAAGTGTGTCACGCATAAATATTAATTTAATCGATATCGACATAAATTAATAAAATAAATATATAATTAATTTACTCATTTTTCTTAAAAGAGATAAAAATAAAATTATTTCTTTGTAAAAAACATTTACGTACATTAATAAATAAAAAGTCAAAGAGGACTCCAGGCTAATTTAAATTAAGCACCGATTTTATTTAACTTCTGCTCTCTACAACTCGTTAATTCCAAACACTTGCCCATTCATGAATCTTAAAGGAGACTTACGAACTATATGTGAGGCTCCACGGATTTATTATATTATTTTTTTTAATTTTGTATTTTTCAGATTTTTACCGCACAATTTTTAGTTCGAGGCGCTTTACTACCTCATCGGCCCGTTCAACTAAAATGGTTTATATAAAAGGCATTAAAAAACAAATAAATAAAATAGCAAAAAAATAAATGTAAAATAAACACTGAAAGCTGACTGTATAAATATTTAAGTTTTGTAAATTTATTTATTTATTTGAAAACTGACGATGGTTATATTATAACACAAAGAATACAAGAATGACAAAAAGAATTATAAATCGAATTACTCCGTGAAATAATTAAATTATTATTTTATAGAGCGATATTTTATACAGATAATGTCGATATACACGAAGAATTTTTAAGTTCGTTGTATTATAAAAAGTTTTTTATTTATATTTAATCTCTATAAACGATGCCATCCCTACACCTCCATCTATCTCACACTCGAGTGGTAATGCTATGCTTAATATCTCTTTTCCTCTTTCTCGCTCATTCGCCAGACTCTCGGCCCTTTTCCACCGCGAGTTCCGCGCTTCGCTTGATAAACTATATGGTTCACGAAACTGAACCAATCGCGACATTTAAGGGGGCTGAGACATATTAGCCCGTCACGATGGGTTAGGGTTAAATTTGCACCCGCGCATATCTCTCGCGTCCAACCCCGAGAACAAACGTCACCTAACCCGAGAGCTCTTCCTTTCCCACTCACATTTCCACCCTCGCCATCCGCTCGCATTAGGGAAATGGGACTGAGGTTGAAGTTGGCCAGTGCGGATGTGTCGTGGCATCAGGGGTATATCATCATGGGTGTGGAGTAGTCCCCGCGAGTAGGAGGCACGCGTCAGAGGCGCCTCGTAGGCGATAAGGGATCCATCACCGTATACATGGCGCGGCCGCCTGCGAATAAAATCAAACATCGCGTAGATGTCACGACTCCAACAAGATATTTGCCAAGAGTGGTGGGGGCGGCGTGCAAAATGCAAGCTGCCCGAAACTCATTACTAGGAGTGGTGGGAATGATCGCGGAATTGTAGACTGCCGAAAATTCGGGAGAAAGAAAGTACTTTCACTAAGTGCATAAATACGATAATATCACAAGAATATTGTACGGCGAATAGAATGTAAATACGCGACGATGTTCCGCTCCCTACGCAATAGCTTGCGAGGGCCATTTTTCTCCCACAACTCAGCGGGGTTTTTTCAGACCCAGGGACGGAAAATAATAATAATTAATGTTACGAGCGGAGCAGGTAAACGGCGATGACAGCGAGCTTATTATACCTTTAACAATGATACGCGTTTAGTTAAGAACAAATGTATGTAAAATTCGAGGTAGTTTAACGCGAAATAGATGCGTAAAGAACTTATCGAATTAGTTTAGTTTAGATTATAATAAATGCGTATTGTGTTTGTTCGGTTAAAATATGAAAGTATGTATTTTTTAGCACGAATGATAAGAGCGCGCATTGTGCTTATATTATATTACAAGTACGCGATACTTAAATAATTTACTTTAGGAATATTAGGTTTTGTTTATTTTAGAAAAAGAAAATTTTACGACTGCGGAAGTGTACATAGTGCAAGGAAAAGCGACGAAATAAAAGCGAAAAGACGAGGCGATTGAGCAGCTTTTCTGCCTCGATACGAGTATCGAGACAGATTGTTACATCACCGATCTTTCTACTATGTATACCACCGTTTCGCATTTGTACAACTATAGCGACAAATTAAATCCGAGTGTAAAGAAAATATAAAACTCTTGTGTTCCTGTATCCTTCCTAATATTGAACGATAACGTAGCGCGGTCGATAACAATCTCAAAAACAATTTTCACAAGTAATTGGTATAATATTTTTGCATTGTTCCAAGGTTTAATATGACAATACAAATATGCAATAAAAGATTTTTTACTAGTAAACAATATAAAAAAATTATTAGAAGCAGCACAATGTGAAGTTTTCATTTCTCAACATAATATAAACGTTATTATCAACTTTGTCAATAGACTTCACAAAAGATTATTATTGAAATTTATTAATCTATCTTTTTAATATAATATCAATAAACACTTATATACGATTATACCGAATAATAGCAAGCATAATATAATTTTTAAATAATTAAATGTATTTATAAGAAATGTTGGATAATATTTCGAAGTACCATTAATTTTCGTTTATATCGAAATAACCATATTTTATTATCTACATTAAGTCGAAGAGGTTTTAGTTCAATATAAATAAAACTTTTGCATATAAATTGCCCAAAGCTGCATCTTTCAGATAAGTGCCTCAAACAACTGGTACCAAAACTAGATTATGGAACCTCTTTTGTTTATGTCGCATGGTCTATCTTCATCGCGTTTTTCGAGAAAATTGACTTTTTTCACGTCGAAGGAAAATTAATATTGTACGACCTTCAGACGAATTTTCCTCAGTTGGCTGTTGCGTGCCTGAAGAGTGAAAGGGTCAAATAGTGTTTTTTCCGTGATTGTTTGGGCTAACTGATCTTTACGCTTTCACTGCACCAACAGGTGAGTGAGCACTTTTTAATTTAGTCCGCGTTCTTCTTTAGTTGATCTTAACGAACTAGAACAAGTCAAGTTGGACATGGGTGCATTTCACCGATTAGACCGATACAAGCGGTCACTGGTTGTATTGTTTAGCGTGACACTGAAAGATGTGCTAAATGTGAAAATGAATATGCACTGAAGCGGAAAATTATTATGTCCCTGACCCGACTGAATCAGCAAACGTTGTTACATATTGTAAAAGTAAAAATAAAAGGTAATTTATCTTCCAAAAAGCATATAAAAAATAGTGCTGTTTAAAATGTTTATATTTTATTATATTTACGTAAATATTTGATAATAAAACCTACAATTAACATATTTGATTTTAAGTTTACACTGTAAGAAATAGGTTATAGATGACTGCATTAATATATATTTAAAATTACTGAGTAATAAAATTGTATAGCTTGGTTAACGAAATAAATCTATATAATAAATAACTAAAAAGTAGATAATTAAAGTATATTAAAAATGTGTTTTAAATTATTTTTGAATTCATAAGTAAACAGAAAATTAATTTTTATATCAATCTATAAATATTTGAAACTAGAAATTGAGTAAAATACCAAACTTTTTTTTAATATTTAAGGTTCTTAATAAGATAGAATAACTTCCATAACTTTCTTATCTTGAATTTTTAAGAATGTTATAATTTCCTTTTATATCTAATTGATTTTTAATAAATATAATTTAAAATAAAATAAACAGGATAAAAATGAAACTATATAACATTAAAATTATTAAATATTAAAATTAAATATTATATAATTATAAAAAAAGATATTATTTTTCATACCCTTTATTTTTATATGATTCTATATTTCTCATATTTTCAAAAGCTTTAATAATTGATTTTCTTGTTTCTTGAGTGTATTTTAATCTTTGGAATATTTCCATCAATTTATAATTAACTTCTTCCTTAACTTTATACATATTCTGAATTTTACTATTTAAGGCCATTTTTTGTTTTCTTAACGCTGTTGTGATAAGTTCATAGGGTAATAATTTATTCTGAAATTTTTATAATCAAATAATAGTTTTTTATTTTTTCAAACAAAGAAAAAATTTATTTCATACCTGATATTCAGAAGTTAATAAAACTGCATATTTTTTTACTGCTTTTGATACTTCTTGAGCTTGAATACTAACAATTTTTCCCACAACAGTAGAACTTACACAGCTCTAAAATAATTTAGATCAATAATTATTTTTTATATTTAAAAAATCAAATTTTATTTTACCATTTTATTATCATCAAATTTTGTTAAATTTTTTACAAGATTTTCCACTTTTTTCTGAAAATTATTATATAAAATTAATATTATGTAGTGGAATAAATAAAATAAATAAATAAATTCAATATTTTATTATATTATACGAATAGGAATATAAAAAATCTAATATTAATCCAATAAAAGATTTATGATAAATTATATTATAAAAATATTATAAAACCTTTTCCCTAATGTTTTAAACATGTATAATATTTATTAATAAAAACGTATGAGAAACTATAAGAAAATTTCAGTTTAATTATTAACTTTAGAAAATTATTCAAGAAGCATAAAATAATGAAAAATTTAATCATATTTTTTTAAAGTAATTGTAGAATAATAAGCTCTAGAATTTGCAAAATAATAAAATAAAAAAAGTAAATATAAAATTACAATTGAAAAATTTACTGAAAAATTAGGGGTACTAGTATTTTTATGTTGATAGTAACCTGTGACTTTTTTTGCATTTCTAATAATACGTAATGATAATAGTAAGAATTACATTACGGTTTATTAATATTTAATGAATTATTTATTTAAATATAAGAATATTGTACCTTTTCTTGAATTTTTCTTTCAATTATTTCTTTTGTGATTTCTTTATCTTGTAAAGGTATATTACTTTTAATTTCTTGTAATTTATTAATTATACTTTGTGAGATTTGTAAGGTTTCACCATATTCTAATAAAACATTACTAACAATTGAAAATTCATCTGTTATTATTTTATTTTTTTGTTTAAAATGACGACATGGTTGATAAGTTTCCTAAAAGTTATATAATTGAATACTTCTAATAAATAATAAACCTAATAATTATAGTAAACTTATAAAAATATAAATCACCTTTACCAACTTGATATTGTCATTTATACTTTCATTCTTTAGTTTATTACTTTGGTAAAGGCTTGCATTAAATATATATTTTTTATCAAATTGTGTAATTGCAAATGAACGTACATATTTTGCCATATCTTTTCGTGTTTTCATAGATTCTTTCACCAACCACTGAAATATAAAAGTTTGCAAAATATTAAATAATTAACTTTTATAATTTTTAGAATTTCATCATTCGGTATTATATGTAAAACTTTTCAATTATATATAAAACTGAAATATAAGTATAAAATAATAATACCAATATTAAAATATAAAAATTTCGTTAAAATATTTTACTTGCACAACTGGGAAAATATGTATACAATCTAATCCTTGAATTTGATGAGGTTCTATTCTATTAGGACAGTTCATTTTTGGTAACATTGCAACAATTTTTTCTGTCAATGATCTACCAAGTTTAAAATAATCGTTTAATTAATAAATAATTTATTTTAATAGATAATTAAAGTAAATAATTTACATTTTTTGACCAATAGTAAGATTTTCTTGAAATAATAGGTCTATATCTATACCAAAATAACAAGATTCTATACACCAAGTCATTCCACCAACAATCTATTAAATACAAAAAATCATCAGAGTAAATGAATAGGAATTATATATATAATATCAATCTTATTAAATTTATAGACAAAAAACTTTGTTAATTTAATTACTATTCAATAATAACAATACAATTAATATTTAGTTAATTTTTATGAAAAAATAAAATCAATAAATTAATATTTGAAAGTTAACCCTACGAGTTTGCTATTTAAATTAAATACATGATTATACAGTTCATTATTAAGATATTTATTATTACTCAATACATGTGGTAAGAATTTGATGAAATTCATTTACTTACCTTGTCAAAGTTTGATAAGCCTATTATTCTTGCTCTATAATAGCCAGCAAAAACTAACATTTCTATAATTTCTTCAAATTTAACAACTTGTTCTTCATCTTCACGCACATCGATCTTTTTGAAATAAGAAAACTTATAAAAAATAATAATTAAAAGCTTTGTGAATATAATTACCTTAACTGAATTAGAGATTTCCATTTTTTTTTTACTTAACTCACTTAACATTTTAAAAATACTAAAAGTTCGTATATACTAAAAAAGAGCCTTGTCATTATCAACAAAGAATATTTTTCATCTGATTGTTCATTTGACACATGATATAATTTTACCAAAAATAATTTTGTGTCAGTAGCATCAATTCCAAAGCAATACCTAAATCTAAATATACTAATATTTAAAAACCTATCATAGTATGTGATCATTAAATAAAATTGCAGATCACTACGTTTTAAAATTATTTAGAAAATAAAACAGGCTGGTAGATAAGATTATAAATGCTATTTATTTACAAATAACAAAATTATATTTTTTCTAAGCTGATCAAAAACTAGAAAACTAATTTTTTTATTGTAATTAAATAGTAATGATAATTAAAATTCAAAAATTAATATTCATATATTCTATTACATTTATAATTATACATACAAAAGTATAAAACTATATTTATACATTATATATTCAACAGCATATGATCAATAAATTTCCTAAAAATACTTGTTATCAATAGTTTCTATTTAAAAATAAGGATACCCAAAAATTGTGTTCACTAATCTTGCACTAGTTTTATGCTAACACTAAAAAGAGTAATCACAATTTTTTTAATGTTCTACAAAGTTAAAGTTAAAAAGATTAAATTATAAATTTTTCATATCTTTAGTTTAAAAATTACTGTTTTTGACAAAGAGCTATTGATAATAATGGTTGATAATAAATAAAAGTAAATTAATAGGTAGCATTTATAATTCTATTCCGAACTTCGACTAGATTTCTAATTAATTAAAAACGCGAAGATTCGCAATTTGTTTTTCTATTAGAATATTTTTAAGTCAACGTTGTATTTTTATACATTTTTATTTTTATCTATCTTTTTAGAAATGGTGATAATATCACAAATTCGCATATTATTCGGTTGTAGAAAAGTAAAATTCTTTTACTACAATAAATCACTATTTTGCAAATATAAAAAATGTTTATTTGTGTAACAATGTACGTTTATTTTTTTATAACAACATTGATATTCTATGGTTGATACTGAAGTGCATTTTTTGTTTAAATATTGGTATATTTATGTCAAAATTGATATTCTATGCGTTTCTAGTAAAAAATTAGTGACGCGCATGCGCAAAGTACACGTGCATTTTTCGTTTGATAGTAACATAATCCAAGATTGGAAGTGCGGTCATTTTGATTTAGCATCACACATATATGAGATCTTTATAAATATTCCGATACAATCCCTTGTAAATAAACACATTGCAAACCAATGTGGTACACTTACAATTATGAACGTGACAAGATTTTAGAAAAACATTAATACACCCATTAATTTTGACTTTATTCTTTGTTAATTTTAAAAAGTCACTTAGCTATATCAAATAGTATGCACCGATTAAAAAATATAGTTCGTATATAAATGGGAATCGTATATTTTGATTTGTCGTATATCATATACCCTTAATTGCGTATTTCTCGTTGTATACTTTTGATCGGGTAAGTTGACTTTGCAGAAATGAAGCGAATTAAATATATATTGTTTTAATAGTCAGAAGCTTATAATCAAGTGAAGGTATACAGCTAACTAATTGAGGAAGAAGTTATGTTAAATTTAACTATCAGGATGTTGTAAAATATTTGACTTTTTGTTTTAGCCAAGTGAACAAGAGAATAAAGTGTGAAAAAAGATGAAGGGTATACCTAGAAAAAAGTAAGTAAAAATTGCATTTTCTAAATATTTCCTATTTTGTTGATTTTGTCCAATTAACAATTAACTTAATTTGTCAATTAACCTTTAAGTACCTCTTTAAATTCGGTTAAAAAATAGTAAGTTTTAATTGAATCATAATTAAAATTTATTTACCATTTCAGGAAAATAATTGAATAGTAACTTGTAAAGTTTTTGTAAATTATTAATTTTCATTTAGTGAATCATCAAAGAAAGAGCCAATTTCGAAACTTTATAAAATATTAAAAAATTAATAATTTAATTAATTTATTGTAAAATATTCAATGTATGACTTAAGTAATATAAATTACAAAGTGTTTTTAAATAATCTTTAATTTTTATCTTTTGGCTATTTGGCCAACAGAACGGATCAATAAAACTACTTTATTTAGTGAAATAAACATTGTAAAATTTTGCCACGGTCTAATGTTATCGTATATTTTGTTATTTACTTTTCTTTCTTTCAGAACTTTGAAAGTAACTTTGTGAAGATTCATTCTTAACTTTTCGATGTAATAATAATATATTTTTACTATAATTTCGTCTAAATTTCGCTGACTCCCAATAATACAGTACTTCTAGTACAAAAAAAAATCTATTATAGACTATTAAAAAAAAATGTATTATATTTTATTTACTTGCTCAGAAAAATTCATTTTAATTTGTTTCGTTTCAATCTCCACTGGTAGAGTGAAATACTTTATTATTTTTTTTCAAATTTTGACCAAGGAGTCTCACAAATCATTTTCATTATGCACATTTGAACCTTCCAAATTTCTGGTTTGTATGACGTTATCTCAACATTCTATTCAATCTGATTTGGATGCTGATTCATTCAAGTTCAGATTTCTTTTAGAGCGTCGGCTAATGACTCATTTTGTTCTTAAGAACTCATAGAGACGGACAGTATTTATGTCTGTATTGATTTTATGCACTATTTGAATTCTAGATTATAGTTAGTTATTTAATTTATTGAATATTTTACATTGTGATAATACATTGTAAGATTCTTTTATATATTTTCGTTACATATTAGTATTAACGTATTTCGCAACTTAAACACTATACATATATAGCTTTTATTCTCTTTCACTTAAAATTTTATCATTTTAAACTTATTAGTTACAATTTTTAACATTAAATATATATTGTTTTAATAAAGTAGCTTTGCACATGGCTTTTACTTCAATCGTCTATCTTCTACTTGCTTTTATCTCTCTCTCTCTCTCTGTTACAGTATATTTTGTACAGAAATCTCATATCTTTTCTACTTACTTGCATACTATTCTATTTCTTGCAGGATGTGTTTCATAGTTTATTTCTTTAATTTACACATTTTACCTTCTTCCGATAAGCATTCACTCACTTTCTCCTTATTCTCAATCTGAATCTTGCAAAATTTTCATTCTAGGTCTGTTTTTTTCATGTACGTACATTATTCTACCTTTCATGCCTTCTATTATGAAATTTCTTCGTGTACTTGAATCTTTCATAACGGCTGATCCATAGTTGCCTTTGTTATGCTACTTTTAATTCCTCTACCTACCCTAACAATGTCATATTTTTATCTTTTTCTCAGGTGCACCATAAACTTACCATAAACCCAGAAATTTATTATTTGATTTATATCATTTATTTTCGTTTTTATGTTTCACTCTCTTGTCTTCATACAGTCTTTCTTCTTATATGTTTCCTCCGCTATTTAGTATTTTATTTTCAAATCTTATTACTCTTCTTGTAGTTTTGATCTATATCTTGTTTCTAATATTATAACATTGTCAGGTGTATTTGTTTGAAGACCTAGATTCCATTTTATAACTTTTTCTATACTTCTCTACTTTTTCTTCACTTTTCTATCCTCAAACTTCTACTCCACAAAGCAGGATATTTTTTAATAAGGCGTCAAATAGTTTCATTTTAATTCTATGATCTTTTTTAAATAATCTTTTCATAATGCTCCAAACCTTTCCCAGCATCAAATTTGTTATTTTAGCCAATAGATTTTTGTATAAACCATTTCTATTATCCTCTTTGAATTTATATTCTAAATAGATAAATTCTTTGATCATTTCTATTTCCTTCCATAAAAATAACATTTTTTCTTTCTTTACCCCGTTTTCTGAATTTCATTATTTTAGTTCTGTGCACATTTAATTCTAATCCTTTGTCTTTAAATATTATCTAAATATTCTTAGCGTGTCTCTTAATTCTCTCAACTCTTTAGCATTATTACTATGTCATCAGCATAAGTAATAGATCATATTCTTACCGTCCTAATTTTGATCACGATGCATCTTATTATTTTTAACTCACCTGCTATTCCTATGTTCGGGTTATTGGGTTATGCTAATAGGAATCTCTGTCCTACCCCCGTGTTCTTTTCAATTTTTCCGATTATTGCATTGTTAATTTTGCATTGTTTCTTTGTATATGTCTTTTATACAATTAATACAGTATTTTTTTATGCCTACTTTTTTATTTTTTCCATATTTCTTTTATTTTAATATTGTCGAAAGATACTTTCTAATCTGTGAGTATCTGTGAAATAAATAAATATCTCTTCTTTTTCCTTTTTTAATTGAATTTATTATTGCAGATTTTAGTTCAGAGATTTCTTCTGCAGTACCTCTCCCCCTGAACTCAATTTCTGCTTGCAAATTATGATTTGCTGTATTTGGTGTTTGCCTCAATATATTTTGTATACCATATCAATTAATGTTATTTCCCTATAATTCTTTGCTTCTTTCTTTTTGGTTTTTTTACTGGTATAACAATTTGACATTATCTACTCTTTTGGTATTCCTGCTCCGTTCGTCAGTCAATGTTTCCGCCATTCAAATAGTAATTTCGCTTCCTCCATACTTTTATATTTCATTGGTTATTTCATCCTTCTTTATTATTATTTATTTATTTATCATCGTTTATTCATTGTCTCACTAGCACTTTCTCCATTTCATTCTATTCACTATTTGGTTTAATTCTTCTCGTTAATGTTACAAGTTAAGGATTGAAAAGTTGTATAGGTTCAAATTGACTTGATTATATATTCTAGCAATTAAAAATTTTATTTAAATTATTACGAGTTTTTATATAATGATTGAAATAAATGAGTAGAAGAGTTTGACAAAGGATATTACAAAAACATGAGATTATTAAATTTGTGTCTCAAGACGAATAATCATAATCATTCAAAGACTCTGAGTACAATGGATTTTTTTTATAGAATTTTTATACCCTTCTTCTGGTTCCAATCTTTTTTCGTTGATTTTTGTTTAATTACATTTCGTGCAAAAACTAATAACGATCGTTGTTTGAACTCGAACTCGTCATTCTTACCCGGTATTTCTTGGACTAAATTTAACGTTTCTACGTATTTTTTATCATAATAACCGACGTGAGTTTATTATTATTGAAATATTAATATGATTTTTAAAAACGCGATTTTTAATTTACTGAAAAACGATCGTTAGGTCCTGAAAAGGCTCCTAAGTACTATGGAAAAAACCATAATAATTCTAAAAACTACGTCGACACGTCGCTTACCGAAATTTATTTTTCTAAAAGGAAAAGGAGTTTTTTTTTCACATCTTTTACTGTTTCCCGCTAGTACAACTTTACGTTCATCGCGTTGAAAACTGGAAACTCTAGAACTCCCCCTCATAGCGTAGTTTCCTGTTTACCACGAAGTTTGCCGAACCACGATATGTGATAAAAAATTTTTGTATCCCAGTGCCTGAGGTCAACCAGGATTACTATAATCGAGCTCACTGGTTCCGACCTTTTGAACGTCTTTTCATACAAGACTCAATAACCGTGCTGAACTCGAATCATCGCGATCATATTCACCGATTTCTTGGTGGGTTACCTTCTACAGACCGTGTTCCAAAACTTCGCAATCTACAAAACTCCTCGACGTGCGGGAACTTTGTAGCTAGGCAGGGAGAAAGAAAAGATTTGGTGGAAATAATGAGAGATTGGATGATGACAGTGAGAGAGAGAGACAGAGAGAGAGAGAGATGGAAGTCACAATAAGTAAGGGACTTGTGCTGTACAGTATTAGATGTGCAAGAGAAAGAGACTGAGAGAGAAATAAGATAGATCAGCTTTTTAGCCAGATTATGAAGTACTAGAAAGAAAGAGAGAGACATAGAAAGAGAGAAACAAAACAGAGAAGAAATATATATCGATAATAGATTATATGAAGTAACGTATCTGTAAGAAGAGAGAGAAAGAAATTATATAGGCAATGTAAATAAATGGGAGATATTAAGATGAGATCTAGTAAGATGGTCAATAAGTGAGTAAGAGAAAGAGGGTAAGAAACATATGCTGGATGCTTACAGAATTTTATACCCAGTTGAATTTTATACTTTCTATATTAAAATGTACAAAATACCTTTCGTGCGTGTTTCGCGTAGTTCGAGCCATATTTGGGTTCTCAAAATCCTTTTGTCTCTATCGGTCGGTATTATAATTATTTCTAACGGATATCTTATTTTATTCGCTATAACTAGATTGGACATTCCTTTATATATTTTTAACCTTTCCAATTTAATCTTTTCTACCATTTCTTCTTTTTGTTCCGAGTCTTCATACGAACTTTCTTCTTTACTTTCCTCGTCCTGTGTCACTTATTTGTAATATATTCATTGGAAATGGTTTAACCATTTTTCCTATGCTTTTTACTTGCATCCAGTTTTTTCCTTACCTTTCTACCTCTATTTGCAATATTAAAGAATTTTATCCTTCCAAGTTTTATCTATTCTCGCTTCCTCTATTTATTTTCTTTTTTGTGCTTAATTTAGTGCCTGTATTTTTCTTTGTATTATATTTTTTCCTGTTCTTTTCACTACTTATATCCCTCCAACATTTATATATTTCCAACAGCGATTTCTTATGCTCCCAACACTTTATATCACATTATATTTCTCTTCTATTACATCTTCCAGCGATTTATTTTATTTCAATCGAATTTTCTATCTTTTCCTTTTGTCCATCAAAGATTTTATTTGATTTATTTGTTTTAAATTTTCTCTATCTACTAAAAAAATTGTATTCACGTGACAGAATTTCGGCGAATCTAGATTTATAACTCTCTGTCTTCCTATTTTTCTCTCTAATTTTTAAAATTACGTTATCTCTCTTTTACATTTTCTCTCTCAATTCTCACCAATATATATATTCTTTCTCTCCTTTTCTATCTTATACACTTATACTATACTTCTCTTTCTCTCTATCATACTATTGTCTATATCCAAATTTATCTATTATCTCTCTTTCTTTCTCTCCTTTTCCCTCGTTAATTACTAAAATAAGAAAATTTAGAATGTAAAAGACTGTCCCATAACTTTCCGTCGTGACACGCAGATGGTTTTTTATGCCAGAAAATAGCGATATAGCACGAAATTAAATAATCGGCAAAAAAATAAATCAATTATATCTATGAACTTAACTTATCAGAAGAAAAAATTTAGTCTAATTCATAAAACATTTGAATTTCCTGATCCTGTCGAAATCATCAAAAAAAGTCTGTACACAGCATCTGCTGCTTCGCATACATTCGATTATTGGCAAGAATCATATCAATTTGCTGAATCATTTTTGCAATAATCATGTCTACCAAGCAGAGAACAAACATCTTTTGAGTATAGTCACAAGGTATAAAGAATCATCAAGTCGAATTTCCTTTTTTGTGTTTTTTAATAGGAAAATTATTTCATCTTCTTTAATATACTTTATATTAAACTTATATTTATAATAGTATCTTTTAACAATATTTTGCTTGTATGAAATTTATAGAAAACATAATACGTAGTTCAGCATAATTTTATATAAACTATTCTCGTTATATTTTAAAAACTACCTACTTGAGAAAGACTTGATGGTTCACCAATTTTGATTACAAAACTTATAATTTATTTATCTCTCTCTCTCTCTCTCTCTCTCTCTTATATCATCATACAATCCATCGCCAGTAACAACCGGTAACATTTTAATAAATATTTTTTAATGTCATTTTTATCTAAATCTATTATTACTAATTATAATTGTGTTTGAACTCTTAATTTAGTTTTAAAATTAAATATAGTTGAGCAATATTGTTTGATATTCGAATGCATATTATTCTAATAGTAGTAGTTTTAGTAGTATTTTTTTATGTTTGACTATACTTTTATGGACTCTTATTGTGGGTTTATTATTATATTCTTTTATTAGTATTTGCGATAGAATGACCCTTGACTGCTCGGTGTGTGCCTGAGCACATATGAGCGGTGCAGACGACAGTCGAGAAATGAACGATTCTCGATAACGAACTAATTGAAGACTCCACGCATGAAGTAAGGTTTATTTAAAAGACTTGGCTTTACTACTTAAGATTAGCAACAACAAGAACATGCGAGCAATGCGCACGATCGTCGTTTTTCTTGACTGAAAAGGAAATGACAGTTTCCTAAATTGAGTATTAGGGTTTATTACTTAGATTAAAAATATAAGCAATAATTATATTGTAATATATACATCTGGTACCAATTGTTCTCTGTATATCTTACTATTTTTAATATATATCTCCCTACTCTCTTCTCTATTATTCACCTTCCAATTTCTATGAACTCCCATCAATTTTTTCTTGAGTTCTCAACATTCTTCTTTCCACCATGTTTAACTTTTATTGCTTGTTTAACACTTTTTCTTAATAGTATCAGATGAATTTTTCATTTTCCTTTTTAGTTTTGTCCAAGATTATTTTTTCTTATAATTTTAAATTGTCTTTTATGTTTATACAATTCTTGTTATTTTTGCTATTTCTTTTTTTTCTATAACCTTTTCTATAAACTCAAAAACTAAGTTAAATGTTCCGATTTTATCCTATTTAATATCTTTAATCTCTCAATCCTTTGCTCTGTATCTTTGTTTGATGTGTATTATCAATTATTGATGAATCTAAGTTTTAATTGAAAGTAAAACTCATCCTCCTGTCCGCATTTCTCATTTAAAATATACAAGCCTCTGTCTTCTATCTGTTTTAATACTTTTTCTTTAGATAATCTTCATCCCTTTCCCCATTTGTCTAGCCTATTGGATGGCCTAGCCATCCAGCCTCTATCTTTTGCTAATCTTTAATTTAAATATTGAATTAAATATTGAATTTCCCTTATTTTCTTCCCATATTGTGTCTAAATTTTTTTAGTTTACGTTTATTTTTTTTCTCATATATGCGACGGATAAATTGAGTACTCTTTTTTCTATTTTAATCTTTACGTTTATTAATGCATCTATTTTTGCTAAGATTACCTCTCCCCTTATCCTACCATTTTTACTATCTTTTATTGCATTGTTTATCAGAATTTCAAAGTTTTGTGGTTTTTCTTTGACTATTACTGTTTTTTATCTATTATACATATCTCCGTAAAATATAAATTAACCCACTCCTAAATTAAATCCTACCCTTATTATTCTATGTCGTATAGCTCTGCTACATTCCAAAAATATTTCTTTATTTTTTATTTTATATCGCTTTCTCTCTCTCTCTCTCTCTCTGTCTTTTCTTTTTCCACTCTGATTCTTTCTGTGTGCTTTTTATTATAAAATCACTCTCTTTTCCTTGCATATACCACTATATACCCAATTCATTTCTTCCCTCATAAGTTTATTTCCCTTTTATTACCATGCTCCTCCTTCCTCTTTTAATAATTTGTTTTCCAGTATTTTTCTTTTGTTTTCTCTTCTATAAACGTCGAATTTTTGTTTATTTGTATCATTTAATCGGTTTTTCCACTGTCCTGAAACCTGTGACTTGCGCTAACCCGATTCTTTTTGCGCATGTGTACCCCCAAAATTTCCTAGCTTGCCTTTGTCTGTTTCTATTCCTAATTTCTCCTGATGAATTTTCTCTATTTGGCATATATAAAATCTAAAATATAATAAAATATATATAAGCTTTTCTGTCTTTCCTTCTTTTTCAAAAATTTTTCGCTTTTTCTCTTAACCTCACTTTTTACGTAGCTTTCTTTTACTTATTCATACTATTTTCCTCTATTGTTACACCTTTTTAATTTCTTCTTTATTTATTTAACTACTTCCACCACAGTTCTACTTTATACATTTAACTTATCACTTTTTTACAATCATTATTGTTTCTTATAAATTCAAAACAATGTTATATAATTCCCGTTTGACGCTATCCGGTTTGAAGCTGAGAGTGGGGATTGGACTCATATTAATGTAGTATATAATTTATAGATTAATAACAAGGACTCGTTTTAAAAAATGTATTATCTAAGATACTAAGTAAGCTTTCTAATACATATTTAAAAATTTAAAAGCCCATATAATAATAATACGTAATAATTTCTAAAATATAATTGCTTGAATTAAATCAAATGTAGTGGTTATTGGCGAAAGAAAGCGAAATTAGCTAAAAATATTTATGTATTTTTACATGCGATATTGCACATTTAAAGCCTGTGAAGTTGCACAGAATTTTCTAGCTGGAAAAGGGCCACAGGTAAGTGACTTGAGCCGAATGTCGAAAAAGAGTTAAGTATGGCTCGCAATTAACTATCATAGAAGCAATAAGCAGTTATTTTTAATAATAATTCAGAATGTACTTAATTATAAAATATTTGAGTTTAAAACAATTCAGATAATACACGGAACTTTATTTAGAATATAGAAAGATATATGTTCAAGCAAAATAAGGTAGCGCACTCGTGCACTAAACCAGTCCTTAGTATTTTTCACTATCCCGCTTCCTGCTCTGTTTACCTTTCTCCCTCCCCCTCTCGTCTTACATAGCTCTCCCTCTCGCTCTTCTCATACTATAATAGCGTTCTCTTTCTGCTCTATCTTTCTCTCTTGTTTTCTTACCCTATTTGGCGCGCGCCATCTCTCTTTCTAGTCTATTTTTCCCTCGCTCTCTCTTTCTTGAACAGAGTTTTATAGCTCTTTCTTTCATTTTTTTCCATCTTCCTGTATTAACTGTAACTTGTTCACACCGCAAGGTTTCGTTGCTCACCTGGTAAACCTATACGTAGCAACACCGAATTTAGGTAGATTACAGCACTACTTCACTGTCATATAGGATCCATGGACAACGGGATTCCATAAGAGTGTGAGCGTGATTCGTAATTCCAAAGTAACCGGGAGCATAAGCGTGGGAAGTTACCTACCTCCGTTAGTTATGTATAGTCCAGAACGCGGTACCGTTAAAACAACCGCACTTAAATATACCTAGGCCTGATGATTGCAGTGTTTGAAAACCACTGGGACCCGGTAGAAGCACGTGAGATTCGAGATCTCGTACGCGAACAGGTGATGATTGCGTACTCGCACATCCGTCTTTTAGTTTAGGGTATAACGAGTACTTGTTCCAGGAGTAGGGATTCATAGAAATCAGTATATTCACTCTGCGCGACTCGTTCACATAGTTAAATTGTAAACAGCCTTTCCTGCATGGAAAACAGGAGGATTTTATGAGACGATATTTCCGAAAATTAATAAGACTTCATCATGGGCGGTAAATAGAAAAAAGAATTGTCTTGTGATAATCCCTACTCACATAGGTATAGAGAAACTGCTGAAGGAATTTGAATCCTTGAGAACGCGACAAACCTTTTTGATTATTTTATTCGTATTATAAAAACAAAGGAAATTGGGAAACGAGAAACGGGAGAAATATAGAGACGCTGTAAACTTACTATAGAGTAAGTTCTTGTCAGTTCTTTTAATCTTTTGATTCATTTTAGTCTTTTAATTCAATCTAATTTCGGTACGTGTTTGATTTTATAATTACACTCTTTCTCTTATGTTGCTTTCCACGTTGCGATAATAACAGTGGTGCCATCATTACGTTTAATATAATTTTAACGTTGAATTTTCTACAAGTTATTCAAAATGTTTAATTTATAATAAATATATTAAAGTAATAATAATAATAAATATATTAAATAATAAATATATTTGGAATACTAAAATTCTACGCTTAGCACGATTTTATGACTATTTGTTAATGATTTTAAATATATATATTGATTATTAAATAAAACACAGATTTAGAAATGTATAACATTAATACAAATTAAATTATATTTACTAAAAATAAAATTTTTTGTTTTTATATTTATATAGAAACGACATTCTGAAGTTTTTAATATTAATTATATTAAATTATTTTATTTGAAGTATATTTTACTTATCTTCTTTTCATATTAACGTATATAATAATAAATCTATATCAGAAACTATCTTATTTCAACATTAAAAGTAATTTCATAAAATATATTAAAAATAGTAATATATTTTTAAACAAACATGTCCCTAAAATATTTTAACCTGAAAAAGGTAAAATAATTGTTATGATACAATCATTTTAAAAAATATTCGTATTAATATGATTTAAGGTTTAAATAAACAAAATTAATTAAAAATAGATAATTTATAATATTATCATACAGTCATTTTTAATAAAATAACAAATATAGTGATTATATATATATTCATATCGTCACATAAAATTTACTTTTGGTGAGTAACAATTACAATTTATGATGAATTAATACTACCAACAAAGGTAGATTCAAACAAAAGTACTAAATAATTTATGAATAAATTGTTAGAAACAATTCGAATTGAAATATTTCTTTGTTTTCGATATAATTTAAACAACATTTTTAAGTAATATTGAAAATAAAATAAAATAAATTTTTATTAACATGCCTTTTTTTCTCGATATATAAATTATATTATTATTATTATTATATATTATTATTATTATTATTATTAGTATTAATGAATCAAAATTTATTAGATATTTATTAAATTAGTCATTTTATAATTATAAATAATTATTTTTTTATTTAAAAATTTTAAATTTAATTATATATATTATATTATATTATACATCTTATACATCTTAAATAAGTAGAACATTATTAGTGCAATAATTATATACAGTTTAAACTTATAAATTTACTGCTAAATTATTATTGAATTAATTAAATAATTCTGCTAAATAAAAAAATGTATTTTTTACATGCAGAATAAAAAAATTGTTCTTTATAATGTTATTAATAATTTTATAAAATAAAAAACAAATTTTATGTTATAAAAAGTTTAATTTTATTTACGAAAAAATAAGTTTTTTTTAAACTTTCAAGAATATCTTATACAATAAAATTTTGCAATTAAATATTAGAATAAGTTAAATGTTTATTCATGGCTTACAGATAAAAATAAAGAAATATTTTTGCTCATCAAAATATTATTTTCAGTTACCTTTTCTTTGTTTAATTTTTACTCAAATCTATCTTCGTTGATCTCAACAAAATTTTTTTATTTTTTTTATGTTACTCTCCGCTTCTTTCATTCTTTCTTAATCTTCTATTCTCTTCAATATTCGTTTTTTATAAGTTTTAACTTTTATAAAAATTTTATGAATATCAGTTTTTCTTATCGTATATAATTCTACGTTAATGGTGTTTTTGCCAAGTAATGACCATAGGCACATAAGAAAAACTATATCACAATAATAGTAAATTGTTCACACAATAACATTTTGAATATTAAAATAGTGGCTATAACAATATTTATCACTATATTTAATGTTATTTTAAAATTGCATTTTTAACATGTTTTTCTAATTTATAATTTATAATAAATTAAATAAAATCATTTATCAAAGTAAATTTAATACAATAAATTTTCATTATTCAAGTAGTAAATATAGATAAACACACACACACACACACACACACATGAATCGATTATTTTAGTTTTATTTGGCAATACATAAAAGTTCACTAATTCTTATTGAAATTTTCTTATGATTTATATTTAACTTGAAAAATTTAATTTATTTTTAACACATTTAAATATTACTAAAATTATTTCATATGCTTAAAGTAAAACAAAAAATTTTTATATTTATATTTAAACTTGCTCAATTCAAGGCAATAAATGCCATGTATTTTATTATATAATATTTGACTTTTTCATAGCATAACAATACTGATAGGTAACATATCACTAAGGATATGTTTATACAACCAAAGATTCAATCAACTAATTTACTACTGCAGGCAAAATTAATTCATATCACATCAATTAACAGTTTTAATTAAGTAAATATTTTTTTCACTTTAAAATGACTAATATCGTATAAGCATTGTAAAAAATCTCAAATTAATACATGCAAAAATAAAAAATTACAAATATTTTCAGCTTCATATAAATTTTTTATTATATTGTTTTATTAAAAATTTTTTTAGATTAAATTTATTTTTTAGCATCATCAAAGATGATTTTTATTTTGCATATAAGCGAATGTATTTCTATGAAATTTTACAAAAATCATTCGCAGACGTAACAAATCAATTAATGAAATAAACGCAATTTGTGTGTCTGCGTATAAATAAATATACATATATATATATATATATACACAATTATAAGTTGTAAAATTTATATTTTAAATTTTCCCAAACTTAAAGCTTGTATAGTCTCTATTGAATAAGATCTACATAATATATATTTTTTCTTGCAATAAATTTGAAGAATAAAAAATACTTGGCATAACAAATAAATATGAAATTAAACGGAACTTTCAATATTTCTTTACAATGGTTTTATATAATCTAAACTAAATGTTAATAAAATAATAAAACCGAATGTAGTTTTTTGAAATATCTTTCTTAAAAAAATTTTGCTTTACATTGATACAACAAGAATTACTGTAATCTTACATAAAATAATAATTCATAGCTTTGAGCTAATAGCTCATGAACAATATTACGTTAAGCAAAATAGAAGTCTACTATTAATTCTGTTTTTGCTACGGAAGACAATGCCTTCCCAAGCGTTAATCAATATACTCTGTATCAGTCGTAGATCAGATGACTAAAGTTCTGTCTGACACTTGCACATACACAACTTGAATGAGAATTCAGAGATTTTATCAACTGAAATTTATATATACGAATCTTCAACCCTATTTTTTCGTTTGCTACCTTTGTGCTTTCACTGTAGCTGAGAAATGCGTACTAGAAAATTGCAAATCAATTAATATAACTTAGTAGCCAACATCAGTGCTGTTTTATACCGAAGTAATTTCACACACGCTACTATAAGTTCCAGTAAGTAATCCAAGCACCCCAAATGATATAATGAGAAAGTTTTTCCAGAGCCTCCAGTTACAACGACCAAGACCATTTTCTTGTTCCCAGATGGTAACGAGTTCAATTATTGATGGAAACATGAGACCAAGAGTAGAGAGACACAATGCACCAACCAGTGAAATGAATGGTCCAAGATTTGGGATAGCAATGGCCATACAAACAGTGAATGTCACTAAAATAATACGTAAGGCATACTCAGCCAAAAGTTTACGTGCACCAAACATGTGCTTAATATTCTTCCAAATTATTTCCATCGGTACATAAAACTGAAGACCATAGGTGAGGAAGATAGCGGCAGCAATCATTAACTTGACTGATTGTGCAAGAATTTCAGTTTCATCAAGATTCAAGGTGATTGAGCCTTTAGTGTTGTCCTGATACCTCAAGTAACCAAAGAATCCAACAGTGCTGTATAAAGTTATAACGAAAAACATACCAATGTTCAAAACACTAGGGCATCCAATAAAGTGTGTTGGAGTTTTCATGTTATTTTCCAAAGGCATAACCTGTAAAATATAATAATTAGTGTAAATTTTATAAAAAAATTATGTAATTATTTAAACATAAAACCGTTTTTGTTTAAAATTGTTGATTCTTATTGAAAAAATTTTTTATTTGATTGAATTTAAAATTATAATTGATTTTACAATAATTATTACTCAAATATATGCAACACAATTTTAATTCAATTAGTTATTATATTATATTTGTAACTTTTATTCAATTTTTTATAGTTTTTATATAAGAATAT
Source organism: Platyscapa corneri (assembly GCA_018907185.1). Classification (NCBI taxonomy): domain Eukaryota; kingdom Metazoa; phylum Arthropoda; class Insecta; order Hymenoptera; family Agaonidae; genus Platyscapa; species Platyscapa corneri. The sequence continues at coordinate 7,194,803 of JACCHW010000009.1, forward strand.
TTATGTCAACAATTGTTAAATTCTGATTTTTTATTTTTCTAAATTATTTTTCTAAATTTTTAAAAATTATGATATAAATTTTTAAGACTAATTTCTTACAAAAATTTTTATTCATAATTTTAATTACAGTAAATACTACAATTTTTTGCATTTTTTCCTTAATAAAAATTATTTAATTTATGAATAAACAATAAATATTCTAAGACAGTTAAATATTGAATAAAATTATGATAGTGCTATTTAATTTTTAACAAATGTTTATTAAAATTTCAAAATTAAAAGTTTATTACAATCAAAAACTAAATTTTAAAAGTATTTAAATAGGTCATTGTTAATAACAGCAGCTATTTTAAAAGGTATTTCTGTATTTAATAGAAAAATCTTTAAAAAAAATAAATTTTAATTAAAGTGATAAAAAATTGTTACTTTTAGAAACATATCATTTAATAGTTTTTAAATCAGGGTAAATAAATAAAAAATGAAATCGTAATATAGGATCTTAAAGTTTCTAAATTTTTTAAATTAAAATTCAAACCATTTTTATGTCAACCTTTTTTTTAATAAAAATTTTGAATAAATTTAGATTCTTTAAATTTTTGTAAGTAAAATTCCTTTTTAAATAAATTTTTTTATCTGATTATATTTATATTATTATATAAATATATAATTAGAAAACTTTTCTCTGTGTTAATTACAAACAAAACATAAAATTATATAAATATAATTCTATTTTAATATCACTAAAAATCTAACATGATTTTTAATAGTATTTAAAATATGATAGATTTAACTTTACTTAAATTTTTTTTAAATACATACTCATCATAAATATCTCTAAAATAGGAACAATTACTTACAACTCCAATACCCTCCAATGCAAATATTGCTATACCAAAGAAAAGTGGTATTTCTTTCCAAGATGAGATTTTTCTAACACCTTCAATAGAAGGCAGGTCAGAAAAAATGTAGTAGAATGTAATTCCCAAACCAGCAGCAATTAAACCATTAGCTATCATAGAAAATGGAGCTAAATACTTCAGATTTCTAACAAGAGAAAAAAAAATCAAAAATGGAAGAAGTATAGCCATATATATCCTCACATCCCAATCAGGATCCATGTAATAATCAGCAACTTGTTTAATGTTTTCTGAAACGAAAACAACATATACACAGCAGCATCCTATAAGATCCAACACCAAAAAAGAATTGATTGTTGCTCTGTAAATGAAAAGAAAAATAATATGTTACTGTTATACATCAATTTATTAAAAATTAAAAAAATTTAATTGTATTAAAATTAATTATAATAAAAACTGTAAATTATCATTTTGGGCAAATAATAATATTTATAGCTTTAAGGAAGTTGATATGTTTATAAATATTTATTTAAAAATTCTAAATCATTGTTATATATAAATAAAATGACTAATTAATAAGTGAAAAAATATAATTTTAATTATAAAATTATGAAATAATTAATAAATATTTATCAGTGCCTTGAAATATTTTCATTATTATCAAATTTCTGTTTATTTCATATATAATTTAAAATTATGACTAATATAAATTGCAAAAATTTTTTTCATAAATTATCTGTTTTAATATAAAATGCTTTTTTGATAAGAGTTATTTCTGATATTATTAAGAAATTAGTCGTACAGTATAATACAATAATATTAAAAAGCAGTTGAATAACAATGTTATGACAATTATTTTCAAATAAGAAAATATTACTATATGTTTTGCATGTAAAAAAAATTTTTAATAAAATGTATAATTAGATTTTAATTTTTATAGTTTTTTATTTATTTTTTGCTATAAAACATATTAAAGAAATATAGAATAACTTTTATTAGCTTTCTTAAAATATTATTCAAAATTTATTAAAATTTAATTTTGTTATTGAAAAATATGAAATAATAACTTAGCTATGATAAAATAAATAAATTTTATTTATATTAAATTTATTTAACGCTAACAAGTACATATAAAAAATAATATCAGTGCAATAAATAATGGTATAATATATATTATTTAAAATAAAAAGTTGACTCCTAAGTTATAAGTAAATTTCAAATTTTATTTTTTAATTTACAGAAAAATTTCTACTTTTAGTAGATTATAGTCATTTAGTAATAATATAATCAAAATTATTATAATTGATTATTATAACTCAATGATGAAATTAATAATTTAAGCGTAGTGTAATTTTTCATTAAAAAATTACAAATTAGCAAAAATTATAAAATATTAATATTTTAAAAACTTATGTAAATAAATTGAACAAAAACATCTTTAATACAAACCAATGGAATTTAAAATATCGTAATTTGAATTATAATTATTTGCAAATGAAAATACAACTGTTTTTAAGGTAGTTTTATGATTAATAATATATGTTTAAATAGATTTAATTTTAGTCTATAAAAATATGGATCGTGTATATTGCAAGATTATTTATTCACTAGAAATTATTTATAATAAAATTACAACGGATATTTTAATTTGCAACAATAACAAAATAATTAATGATGAGTAATGTTTATACAATATTTTAAATAGATAAAGTTTTTAATGTAGTAATGAATGAAGTTTTAAATATTAAATTAATATTTAAAATATGAAAAATTTTAGTACTATTAAATTAATTTAAAATTATTAAAAATTTGATTTTTCTTTAAAAAAATCTGACTGTTGTACACAAAGCTTTCAGGATTAGAAAATGCGCAAAATTTGTAATACTTTTATGGAATTTAATCTTTGAGGATAACGAGATGCACACGTACACACGTTATATTTCGCAAAGACTTCTTACTTGGCTAGCCTGGCATATTTTTGGACTGGCTCAGGCCCAACGAGGAACGCCGCTTCAGCGACTTCGGCAAAACCCAAACTTGGTGTTTGAGTTCGCCTGCAAAGCACATGGGCACACTTGACAAGAATGTGTACACAATAAGTGCAAACGCCACCGATGAAAAAGGTGGCAAATAGTCCAAAAAAAAGGCCTGCACTTTTAAATGCCACCGGCATTGCTAAAATACCCGAACCAAGACTACCCTTAAGTAAGTGAATAAGGGTATCCATATCACTAGTTGGATGAGCAATTTTTCGATGCTCAAATGGATTGTAAAGCGCAGCCTCTTCGTCATTTGATCGCTCAACCAGAGGAAGTGTTGAGCCATTTGTGAGCATGATTGGCACTTCATTTTTGTCACACTTGTATCTGTAATATTGAAAATATTAATACAAAACTGATCATGCAAACATCTTTTTTCAAAGATATTCTTTTTTTTTAATAATATAATTGCTTTAAATTAAGTAAAAGAGTTATTATTTCTTATTTGTTTTTTCTTTGCTATGTTTTACTGATCCTATTCAATTAATAAACGCTATAGAAAGTATTTAAATAAAGCGTAATAGACTATTACAATTTTATTTTAAAACATCGTTCTATAACTACATATATAAAAATCAATTATTGGTATTAATATAGAATACTGCAATGTATACATTTAATGGAATGATCCGTGAAATGTTTTAAAAAAATACAATAAGTATGCTTTTTATGTTACATTCACACCAAAATATTATTTTTGAAAAAGACGATTTACTGAAATAAATAATTTGCAGACAATGATCAAATAATTTTTCTTGGGTTATATAATAAGTAAATTTGACAATTTTCCTTTTAGAAATAAGGTACGAATAAAATTGTTGTAACATACATATAATTAAGGTTAACCACAATTGATCATAGAATTAATATTGAATATTATCAAAAGCTAATCCAAATTGTACATAATGCTATAATACATCTGAAAAGAGAAAACAAAAAATATTCGTACAACTTTTAGAAAAAATTAATATAAAATATAATGATTCTTATAAAATTAATTCACTCATTCTCGTTTTCTTTGCATTATTTCATTTTTTCTTGAAATGTATTTTTTAAATTACCTTTTTGTCATCGGCAAAATTTGCTCTGTGCAATAAGAAATTTTATAAAAAAACATTTTTTAATAACCGGATATTTTTTTCATTTTATTTATTGCAAATATGACATCAAATTAAACTACCATTTAAAATTGAATGTGTTTTTTCAAAACAACAATTTCACTGATTAAACTTAAATATATATATTTAGAATAACTTTAATTTATTTGAAGTAGATAAAAAATAATATTCGTGTTAGTGCGATACTGACATGTAACAAGTGCAAATATTTTCTTAATGCAATTACATAAAATTAGAGAACTATAATATTATGATTTTACATGCCACTAAAACCACTGAAATTGAAATATGTTCTAATTAAGTAAAATTTAATAAATTAATGACAAATTTTGTTTTACAATTACCAAAAATTTATATTTCATTTATTTATGTTATAAATATACGTTATTAAGTAAGTGAAAACATCCTTTTATTCTTATGTTAATTTATCAGTTTATTTCAGAATTTTAAAAATAATGTGTTTTAAAATCGTTAATATTTTTAATTTATTATGCTCATATATTAATTTTATTTGTAATTAAAATTTCAAAATCTGAAATATTGTATTCAATCTACGTTTATATTTAAATATTTTATATTTTATATTTAATACTATGTTAAATTAAATAAAAACCTATTCTCGAAATAATAAACAAAAATATAATTATATAATAATATTGAATAGTCGTTATTATTGTCTGAATATAATTTAATAAAAAAACTTCGGATAGAATCATACAATTTGTTTGTCTATTAATTGAATGAAAAATCTAAATATAATAATGAAATGTACTCATATTGGAAAAATTCAATAATAATTTATAATATTGCAAATAGAAGTTATATTGATTAAATCTATCTGAATCAAGAAAGAACAAATACAAAATTATAAACATAAACAAAATCTGAAACTATTAATTAGTACATTTTTCTATTTTTCAGCTATAATGCCAATTTTTAAAACTGCAATACCAATAATATGTCAATTTTATAATTAAAAATAGGAAAATAAATGAAATGTAATTTATTGATAATATATAATAATTATATACATTATTGAATTAAAATGTTTTCGTGTCAATATTCATTCATAATGTATAAAAGAAATACTTTGATTTATATTCATATTTATAGGATCCTTATTTAAATAAAAGAACTCAATACTATTTTATTTGGTTTTTATATTTATATTAGTTATTATATAAAATATAATTAACAGTATCTTGTATTTTTTTAAATAACACAGATAAATTTTTTTTATTAAATATACAGACTCTATAGATTATAAGATAAAATCAATTAAATTTGTGTATAAATAAAAATATATATTCCGTGAATATTTATCTGGTTTTATTCAAAATACGTATGTTAATTAAAAAAAATTAAATAGTTCCATTACCTATTAAATAAATTTAATATAAATAAAACAATAATAATATCACATATTTTAATGTTTTTTTAATTTTTTTACTAATATAATTCTTATAAATTAACAGATTTAAGTAACAAGCATTAAATAAATCTAATATATTGTTTTCAATTATGTATTATTTAAATTTATTTCAATATTTGAATTTACTATTTATCATTCTCTAAAACTTTAATGCATTTTTTAAAATGTTTGTACTTTCCTAATAATTATAATTTATAATAATTAACTATAAAAATTTTTTGAATTTATACGATTATTATTATTAGATATATATAATTATACGTATCGGTATGTAAAATTCACAAAATTAGGAGGATTTTTTCAAAATGATTAATGATCTTATACTCCGTAAACGTATTAAATCTATAAACACAATTCATACACATAACATGATCTCTCGATCTTTTTTATTTATTGTATTTTTCATATAAAACAAAATAAGAATAAGACAAAAAACTAAAATTCTCTTATTGCACAGAGACATTTTTACGTATTCTATGACACTATTCTTTCTACTCACATAATAATCGTAAATATATATAATATATATTTAATATGTACATAACGTTTAATATTAATGCTCGTACACATAAATTTATCCTTATTCTTTTTATTTTTATATGTTTCTATACAAGGAAATGTTCACGTGCGCACACATTCATTGTAACTGAGCATACTTAATAAACTAATTAAACATAGCTAATTATAAATATTTAAATTTGCAAATTGTAAAGGTAATGGTATGTAGGTACCCATTCGAGATGTAGTTTCCATTCCTTTATAGTTGAATGGAGGGAGAGCTTTCTCCAAGTCGATGAAGAAAGCTCTTGATTTTGACTCTTGAGAGTCTCTGTCTCGCGCTCAACACGTGACGATACATAGGCTCACATATGTCACGCGCCGGTATACTGGCTTAGAGGAGGAGGGCTGCTCGACCACCGCACTGCATCACCGATGACCAGCGCCATGACGACGCAGTACGACAACTAAGATAAGCCGATGCTTACTTTAATAGAATCATTTTTTTTCCACTTTCCACAAAATATAATAAGATATAACACATTATATTATATCATATCCTATGATACATCAAAAAATTTCTAAATACTTATTTCTAAATAACCTAATACGATTGTGCTCAATTATTGTATTTATATACTTTATTTGGGCATATCTCAATTATTTATGTTATAATTCAGTATAAAAATTATATCAATTTTCTACGTATATATAAGTAGAAATCTTAATTAGTGTTAAATATAATACATAGATTTTATAAATAAAATCTATCAAATTATCTTTATTGTCACCATTGATCCAATGAAAAGATCAATTAATTTTTTATATTCTTTATCTCCCCCCTCTTTCAATCTCTCTCTCTCTCTCTCTCTCTCTCTCTCTCTCTCTTTCTCTGACTTATTGACACACTCAGCTTTTTTATTTTTCTATATTAAATTCATAAATTTTTTTATATAATACGTTATTTAATGCTTTATAACTATTTGGTAATTATTTCATTAATTTTTTTTCGAATTGAAGAGCAGTTTCAAAAAGCCAGTATTAATAATATTGTAAACGCCTGGAATCATATAAATATATATATATATATACACATATATTATATAATAAGAATAAGAGTACTTTCGTATCATTTGATCATGGAACCTAAAATCTTATCTCATATACCGCATGATCTTCATTCCAATAAATTTCAATAAATAAAATCGGTAAGATTATAATCATAATTTCATAATATAATTTTAATAATTTATAATTTATAATAATTTAATAATATAATTGATAATTATTATAAAACAACAATATAGTATATTTTTATATTTTTATATAGAAATTCTGTATTTTAACGTTGGTGTTTACTCTTGATCTTTCTTGGATATCCAGAATATTGTATTTAGAACTTTTTTTATTTTTTTTTTAACAAAAAAAAAGGACGATAGGAACGTTTAAGTGATCCAACGAGCGGCCATATTGAAAACACGTGGTAAGTCATCGGTTATTTTTTATTGATACTTAAACTGAAACACGATTAGTATCATAAAATGTATACACAATTATTTAATAATGTATTGAATAATAATTATTGTATTTTCTTTTTTTTCTTCGAACAAAGTGAGTTTAATATAATTTTTAATAATAATATATTAAATATTATATATAATTAAAAATTTAATTGTTTTCGTATTATTTGATCAGACACCGTCTCTCTTACCAACTATTTTTTTCGACTTAGAAGAATATTCTATATCACACTAACAGCCAGCTTTATACGTATGTATTAAAGTCGTTTAATACAAGCTCAGCTGGTACTTATTCAAGCGATATCGAGAAGATTCCCTGAATGGACTTCTAAATAGGGAAATGTACTTGGAAAGTTGAGGTTCTTGTCTGTCAACAGAAAATTATAGACGAGAAATCAATTTATTTTTCACTTCAGAATTGTACGATATTTATAGGAAAATATTCCAAGTTTTCAAATTTTTTTATTTAGAAGTTCATTCTAGGAATGTTTCTAATATTACTTAGTTACAACATCACATTCTAGAGTCACAACATACCTACCTATCAATCAAATGATGCTAGTATTGGATTATATCAACGAGCAAATTGAATTCATAAGAAGTGAAATAAATGAAAAATAAAAAAAGAATGAGAATATCTATCAAAATAGCACGCTAACATTGAATTAAATATCAAGAAAATTATACATTTATTCAAATTCATCTATCTTGTATAATAAAAAACATTTATCAAGAGTGTTTATCAAGGAACAAATACGATTTTGTTGTTGTATTATTGGTTAAATATTGCATTTGCATTGACTACTACTATAGGATATCTAACCTGGCATATAATACGATCATATCATACAAATGATATATATCGTAATCAAAATCTGAATTAGGATAATATAAAAATAATCTCCCACAATTTAAGGATTAAAAATCACAAATACTGTAATACAAAAAATTAGTAGATTAAACCAGCGATTATTGATGAATTGCGAAACAAAGAATTTCATAGCTGAAGAATAAAATATAGATAAAATACAGGCTTTTATTAAGAAATAATTGCTGAGAACTTCGTTTATAAGCGAAATATACTATAACGATACAAAGTTAACGTCTAATTGATGTAAACAAACGAAGACTACAAGTGAGTCAGATGAAACCTAGCTCAATTGCTTCAGTTGTGTAGAAGATCAGAAAATTATACTTGATCATAGAAAGAGATTAGTTATGTCAGTGCTTCATTGTACTGACAGCACAATTACAGTAAAAAAAAGAACGACTAGTGTGAATAAAATGAAAATAGATTCTAAAAGTACCAAAAAATGTATTATACTCAAAGCATATTTAAGTGTTAAACTGACCAAAAGTGTCAGCATCAGTAATATTGGAATATGTAATTATGATCGAATTTGTACTGGAATATAACAATTCTGGGTTTCAAAAAACATTCACTTGGTAATATCCAAAAAGTAGTAGTTTCCTAATGGATGCGCATACACAGATACCACTAAGTAACTCGATATTTTTATAAAATTTACAAGCCGATACTCTTGAATATATTTACTACTTGAGGTGTAAGCTAACTGGTTTCAACATGGAACGTTAAATTTTGTAAAAATTAAAGAGTACAGAAGTTTTCCTCAAAAAAATAAAATAGTGACGGATATCTGTACGTCTTACACGAAAAGAAATCTACAAAGCAGTGTTGGAAATACTAAAAACTATTGCAAATACGTCTTTTTTTTTAGATATATCTTGATAAAAAATTTTGCAATAGTTCTGTTATACTGCTGTTGTATAATAGAAAGTTAATCGTAAGACTGACTGATCTTCGAGTGGTGAACATAAAGACTTGTGTTTATATACAACAAAGAAAAATGACACAACGAGGACAACCGACCAAATTGAATACTAAAAAATATCAAGGTTGTTGAATACGATTATCGTTCAATTGGTAACTAGATATTAACAGGATTTCACGAATAAACCTCCAGATAGGAAAACTCACTCGGAAAGTTGGAATCTTTTTTAAATAATACTATTATTGAGCTTTTGAGTGAAAGATAAATTCCCGAGAAACTGGTAGATTTAATAGCAAATACTGTAGAACTTTTACTGTGGAAAAGGGCATTGTATCAAATTTATATTTGAGACCCCGAATTTGTTTATTACAATATTTAACAATATTAAATTGCTCGCATATTTAGAATTTGTTATGAATAACATAACATTAGAAGGAGATAAGAAAATATTATATTAATAAAGTACTTAATCCAAAATTATTATTATAAAGTTTTAGTGAAAAATTAATTATTAAAAAATTAAAAATTAATATAAACTCCTAGTAAGAATAAGCAGATATTGATATTACATAAAAAAATTTCATACGTACTAATAATATATAATAGATATTTTGTTAAAATATTTATTGCAACAATATAAATAAATTAAGATTCACTTAATTAATATAATTGAATCTAATAAATAAATTTTAATATATTGTTAAATAAAAATAAATAAAACTAATATTGAAATTATTAAGGAATTTAAAAATATAGTCTTAATTTTTATAGCATCGAATAAACTCGTAAATGCTATTATATCATAGCATAAATTTTTTTTACGGAAAAACTGTTACGAAATTCAGTAAATTAAATTTCATTAAATTTAGAAAAATAAAATCAATATATTTATAAATAAAAAAATACTAATTCTATTGATTTTAATTTCTTAGTTGAATTTTTATTTGCGTTTATATGATTCAGCCTTTTGCGTTAAAAATTTTCATTTATAGTAAAATAAATCAATTTTAAATTTACAAAGATTTTAAGTATATAAATAAAGTTTTTATTTTCCTTTAATTTTTAATGCTGATACAAGAAAATAACTTTAATTTAAGCTTTTTAAATAATATATATCATAAATTAAGATTTTTTTAATCTAATAATAATTATTTCAATTATTCTCTATTTATCTATTAAATTAAGTAAATTTATTTATCTATTAATCTAAGTAAATTAAGATTGCTACAATTGCTTTATAATATGTAGACAATTAATATAGTTAATATACCTTATGAACTTATTTTTCATTTATTTTTTCACATTTATAGTTTGAATTTTTGATACATATTTATTATTATTAACTTTTAATTGAATAAATATTAAAATTAGATTAATCAAAAATATATACTCACACAATTTACGATAAAAAAATATAAGTTAAGTCAAAATATTTAATTAAATAGTTCAAAAAGATCTAAGATTATTATCTAAAATTTTTTTCGGCTTATTTTCACATGTAACAAATTCTTAACATTTAAATAAGACTGCTTGATTATTTTATAGAAATTTTAAATAAAAACTGTTAATTTGTCATACTATCAGAAATTGCTTTATTAAAAGGTTTTTTTAATTAAGTTTTTTTAAGTTTTTAAATTAAATTAAAATTCAGATTAATCAATTTTAAATTATCAATAATTAGAATTCTTATTTGAAACGTATTATTAATTTTATTAAGGTCCAATTCATAGTTTCAATTTAAATGTTTTTAATAAAATGTTATAATTATATATATAGAATATACGTATTTTTATACTTTTTAATATTTATTTATGTATAATTTGATGCAAAGAATGACAATAAATAAATAAATAATACATAAATAAAATGTGATAAATAAATACAGCATATATAAATAAATGTATGTTATGCAATTATTACAGAGTTTCATTGATTCTTTTTTATTATTTGTATTCTGAAACAATTGTATTTGTAAATCTTGTATTCTGAATATTCAGAAACATTGCAATCAATTGTTTGGATCCATATTTTTCTTATATTGTAGAATTATTCGTATCAGAATATATAATGTTGTATCTCTTTTAAACTGTTTCTTTTTTCGTTGTATTCTTTCTGTGTTATACTCATTAAAATTAATTCTTTCTAATTATGATTCGATATTCTCCTACGCTCGCACTATAGTACTTGCTTTAATTCATCATAGACTTAGCTTATTGACTAAATTTATATAATACCGAAAGTTTAACGTAACTTATCCCATTTCTTCATTATCAATTGTTATATAAATATTTTAAGAACACACTGTCAAATAAATTAATTAGTTTAAAAATTTATTCTATATCATGTTTTTAAAAGAATTTTATAAATTATCAATAATAAACTCTCCATCATAATATCATGATTTCTAATTATTCTTCCATATGTATCTTACATTTAAAAAATAAATTAACAATAGATTATTTAATAAAATATTTACAATAACTATAATAAGTAATTCATTAAATAAATTAATTAAAGAATAATTTCAAAAACACTAAACCTTTATAAATGTAAATACTTATAAATTTCTTATAAATATAAAATATATCAAATAACATTAAATCATGATTTAATTTACAAAAACTAGAAATTTACTTTTAAGAATAAGAGTTTAAGAATAAAATTTGTACTATTTATAAATTCTTGTATAGATCGATTATATGCAATTTAACACTAAAAACAAGTAAAAATAATATTACTAGGGAAAATTTACTATTGACTTAATATTAAATATTTCGTCATAATAATTATTATTTTATTACATGTCTTATGTGAATTCTGAATTTAATTACCAACTAGTTCATAATTTCTATAGAGTTCTGTTGAATTTTTTATGAATCATTGAAATATAATAGATTATATTTTTAAATTATACATTAATTCTGTAGATAAAAATAATGTAAAAAATTAAGAGTTATAATAGTTGTAATAATGACGATTAATAATTTATCAGTATATATTGTTGTTATTGTTGTTCTTATTATTATTACTGTTATTATTGTTATTGTCGTTATTATTCTTAAATAATTTGATAATTTTGAATCGAAGAAATAAAAATAAAAAAATGTATAATTTTTATCTTAGCATATTACAGTATTTAAAATATTACAAAATCTTTTCTATTTTACTAGTATTCGATTTTAAAATGTTTTTAAATCCTAAAAATTAAATTTATTCATCTTTTATAAGATTTTGTTACATCCTTGCTTAGTAAATATTTAATATAAGTTTTCCATTATATATGCATTATATACAATGTACGTTATAAAAAGATAGTGATATATTAAAATTACACGATAAACATTAGCTTGCACATAAGATCGTACATTCGTTAAAATTATATCTATATATTACACCGATTATGCAATTACCTTTTAAACTTATATTCTGTAATAACGATTTTAATAATTATTAATAAAACTCAACTGTGGTGATCAAGCGGTATAGAGATAAAATATTTTAATTGATAATATCAAGTAGACAAATAGAAAAGGAATAAATAATATGATAAAAACGTTAATAATTATGAAAAGAAGATGCGAATTTGATCCCATTTGATCTTGAGTGACTCATATTACTTGATAATTGAGAATATTTAAATTTGTCAACAAAACAATAATGATAATTATTCGTAAAATTTTTGTCTACAATGAATAATAAAAACTTACTTGACAAGCACCATGTCTGATAATTCTGTTTTCACACCATGCTTCTTTGGATCATATTCTGCTATCATCGGGCGCATTTGTGTTTTCTGTAATTAAAATGAAATTTCTTTTATATTAGATATTCATTTACATAAAAAAATTATTTAATTCATTCACGTAAAAATGAAAAATTTCTGATATTTTAATAGTGGCAAAAATATTTCAATAAATTTTAAATATAATTAATAAATACTATTGCAGTTACTTTTAACATAAATACAGAATGAATGTTGTACGAAATGTTACAAATTTATATTATTTAAAATGTGACTTTAAATAAAATATAGTTATTTGTATCATGTGTAAATAAAATTGTATATGTGCATGAAAATAATCAAGACAATAAAGTTTTTTATAAAATTTTTTATAAAGAAAATATTTTTAATATTAATTAAAATCTTTACTTATACATAAAGTAATAAAAAATAAATTAACGCTTTAAAAATATACAATTTTATAAATTAATGACAATTATTATTTTACATATAATACAAATTCTTTTACAATTTTATATTCTGTACAATAAAAATATTAAATAATTAACATAAATAATGTCGTTTCATTAAAAACATAATAACAAACGTGCTTCTACTTTCGTTTTATCTTTTCCTTAAATTATGCAATGGTCATGAGTTCATAAAAATCGCAAGTGATATAGAAAAAATGCAATTGGTGTATTAGTGCAATATTATCAAAATTAGTAAATAATGTATTGTGATCAGAATTATGAAATTAGATTTTATATGAAGTAAAAAAAAACAAGTTTTAAAAACTCCTGTAACGTTGTTTCGAGCGCCACTCAGATGAGACGAAAATTTGCATGTGATTTGGCACAATAGCCAAGTTTTAAGTAAGACGTAGAGTATTGTCGCATTGTGACGCTACTTTTATCTAAATTCAAGAGCTGTATATATGTTGTACTATTATTGGTTCCTGAAATGTTATAGCTATTTCTTTTATTATTAGTTTTAATGAATTTTCTTTCAATCTTATTTTAATATTTATTATCAAATAAGTGCTTTATGGCAATTTCATGCAAAATATGATGTCATTTTGATGTATTTACGATACACTTATCTACATTAGTAAGCATGTACCTTAAATATCTAGAATGCATGCAATGTTTTGAATTTTTCGAAAGTAGTAGGTTAACAAAAAATTTAGTTGTAACTATGTTTCATGATATTTAAAAAATTTAGAGTGTCTTTTTGAATTTGAAGCATTTAAATTCACAAAATTTTAAAAAAATTCTAAACGATAAAAGATCGTATTATTCAAATATTCTAGCAAAAATATATACATAGTAAACAAACTCACTTGTGAAAAATTCAGATTCGCATAAAGTTAATGAAAAATCTATGTTTTCAAATTAAAATAGCAATTCAAAATTCAAATTTTGATAACCGTTATTGGAAGTCTACCACTTGATGTAATTGTTGAGAGCATATTCATCTCGACATCTTGTACATTGTTCAAACTTTTACTGTTACCATTTACCATGATCGAACTTGAAAAGTGTCCATAAATAATAAAATGTATCAATTGTTACAATAGTGTTAATGGTCCTTAGTTTTTTATTAATAGTTGTGACTAATTATGTCGATAAACTTAATATATTATTGTAATAAACAATTCACCTTTAACCGTATAATAATAAAAAATAGTCAACAACAAATCAAAATATGGCTTAAAATCCATTGTTAAAAAAGGGCACATCGGACACTATGTTTACTAATGATGCACAATTATAAAAATAGAAAAATATTAATAAAACATATTTAAATATTTAAGTAGACAAAAAATCTTAATTGAAACTGAAGTTAACTTGTTTATACAGCATTGCCCTCAAGAAATGGGCTCGATCAGAATTGTAAATATATAAATGTACCGTGAGCTACTTGACAACGAGTTGGACTATCAAGCTTAAGACCGACAAATGCATCGTAAGCACCCTGGGATTCGTCTCAAATTCAACAGCGCACAAAAATGCGGACAACTGCCAAAAATTATTTTTCTCTATTTTACATGGTCAGAACAGTCTTATATATAATAATTGATAGTTCGTATTTACGAAAATAAGAAGAGAAAATAATATAAAACAATATACAAAGAGCGAGTACAAAAAAGTTTATTCATTTTTTCATAATATTATAATTTCTAAAAAGTTAAATTTAAATTCAAATAATATTTCTTATTGGGATAAAATCGAATTCTTTGTTTCAGTTATTTTATCATTTAAATATGAAAATTTCCTATTTATAGCCAATGATATGCTTTTGACGCTAAATCATACATTTGCAAAAATACTCGAAGTCACTTTACGTACATTTGTTCAGTAGATAACAGACTACTACTGAACTAGCAATACACATTACTGGACGAAATCATGTTTAGATTAATGCAATACGATGGGCTTTATAGATCTAAGCTATGAAATTAAAACGATCAATTATAAATATTGAATATTTAGAAAAAAAATAGATTCAATATGCAAGTCATATATACAGTAACTAATTGATAAATTAATAATAAATAGGGATTGTGAATAATTAAAAATATCTATAAATTAATTACTGTTACATGAAAAAATTGTAATCTATTATATAATAGCTACGCATGTATATTATTAAAAAATTGAGATATAAATCTAAATATATATATATTATTTTTTAATAATTCAATTTAATAATTTTTCATTATTAAATGGACAATCTTCAATAAGCAGTTTTCTTTCGGAGAAAGTAAGTTAATTTTTGAATATAAATTCTTTTTTTTTTTTAAAGAAGAAATTAGTCTCATTGAAAACAAATTTCTTTTCTTTATTGTAGAAGATTACATAATTATGAACGGAGTAGTAATGTGTTTCATTTTGTTAATTTACATTTATTATTTATTGTTTATGATATTGTATTGCATTTATAATTTATATTACAATTTAAAATAATATATTAGCCAATATGAAATAATTTATATTGTATTTACTGCATGCACCTTAGATGGATAGATAAAGTATATAATATTCAGTTTAAATAATTATTTACTAAAATCCTACTACTAAAAACCTAATAAATATTGTATATATATATATATTTCCTTTACCTCACTTTATATACTTGCTATGTATATTATTTAAAAAATTTTTTTAATTTAATTTTATATTTTATTCAACAAAGAAGTGAAAGTAACAATATTTGAAAGATAATATATTCATATTTTTTAAAAATATAAATAACAATTAAACGCGAACAAAATTAATTTTATACTAAATAATTATATAAGAATTTTTGCTTATTATGACGTTATGTTGTTATTTTATTGATGGCACGCATTTGTATTATTTATTTGTATTTCATATTATACAACAGTTACTATTATTCTAACTTTTTTCTTTTACATGTTAATATTTATTAATATATATGATATTTAATTGAGAAGGAGGAGAAAATGGTACAATTATGCACCAGAAACAATGACACATTTTTGACCGAGGCAAGGATACCGAAATAGAAACAAAAAATTAGAACACTTTGAAAGGAGAAAAAAAAGACATTGGTAAATTATTCAATACGATTAAAAAAAATGTAAAAGCTGATTAAAAGAGATAAGGAAATTCGTAGTAAGAACAAGAAAGACAGAAGATTTTATGATATCAGTAATGGAATAAAAAGTAATTGATAAGAATAAATTGAATAAAATAAAAAGACTTAGCTCACTATTAATCAATTAATACCTTACTTATTCGTATTTCAAATTTATGTGTTGAGAAAATAGCATGTGTTTCGGCGTAAGCCGTTGCACTGCGTAATTATCACACTTCTTATCTTAGTGTACACATAATAACTTTATTGTTATATGATATGCGTCAATGTGCGTGCCGCGTGTTGTCGCCAGATTTTCCGGGTACAACTATGCGTAGCTCTTTTGGTTACACGGTCAGTTATCTACTATGCAGTTTCTTAAAGTATACTTAAAGTCTACCTTATGTACTCGCTTGTGAATTCTATATTACAAGAATAATCGAAGCACTTACTTGAATATTAAAACATGTTATCTCACCATTTATATATATAATAAATATAATGTAAAATAACATGTATAATACAGCAACATATATATTTTTTGATAATCTAACTATAACGACTTTTGTAAATTAAAAAAATTTGAATTTATGGAACTACAATTATTTTATTTAAATTATTTATAACTCGTACTTGTCTAATACTTATTATATTATTATTATATTTTTATAATTATTATCTTTATTTTTTTTAATAAATATTATTAGTAATATATGCTTATCAAATAAAAACATTTTCATTTATGTTAATAATGTACCCAAAAATAATATTCATTCATTTGAAATGTATATAAATATTAATATACAAATATAAATATAAATATTAAAAAGAAAATTAATATTTAATATAAAATAAAAAAATTAATTATACATATTATATTCTACATAAAATATAAAAAATATGATTATTTTTAATCAATAATGGTAATATATCAAAACAATAAAATTATAAAAAAAATACAATTGAATATTGGAATAATATTATATTTAAATTGGAATATAATATTAAATTTTAATGAATAAGAATATTTTAAGTAATCTAAAATATAAAAAAATCACGACGTGCGTTTTCATATTACAAACAATAAAACATCTCACTTAGAACACGAAATTTATATTTGAACTAATATTTTTGTATAATTTCTTACATAATCATGTTAAAAAGTAAATATTTGTAAATAACTTTATACAAATTAAATTTTTGTTTTTATTCTATTTGTTTTAATAAATTTGTTAATTTTAGATTTATTAATAAATTTATAAATGAAATTTTGTTAAAATCAACATATACTTAGCATTTTCTATACCCAAATTCAAGTATATTTAGAAAAATTTGTATAAATAAAACAATTTATGTGCAAATTTTATATATAAATTAAGGAATTAAAACATAATGTAAAAAATTAAAAAAATTTACATGCATAGTCTAAAAGATTACAGTAAAGTAAATATGTAAGTGTCTGAATGTAAACATAATATTAATATTCATATGTACAGATTAGTTACGTAAAGTATCATTACAATGTAACAAAATTTATATAATAATATAAATAAATATAATAATAAATATCCTCAAGTTCTTTAAAATAAAAACATAAATATTAAAATTTACAGAAAATTTCTTAAAATTTGATGCATTCGAGTATTATATAATTTAAGATTTTAAACTATAATATAAATACTAGTTTATGCGACATATAATTAAAATTTAAAAGAAACAAAGCAGGACGCGAATGGATAGTGTAGCGTGTGAAACATAAATTTATAATTTTGGTATAAATAAGGCAGTTGTGATAATAAAAAAGTGTAAAGTGAAACAATTAAAGTTAAACTAGTAAAGAAGTATTTGTATAATAAATGACAGATAAAAAAAAGTGTATAAGTAGATAATAAGTAAAAGAAAAAATGTGTGAAAAGTGTACAGAGTTGCCGAAGAAGCGGAAAATAGGTATGTAAGTAACGCCATTTGGGGGGAAACATTTAGAAGTAGCGAAAAAGTAGGAGTGGAAAAAACAGTCAAGCGCAACTACGAGTCAGATTGATACGGCGCATGCTTATAGAAAATCAGACGTGCAGCGTAAGTAAAATTTAATAATGGAAAGATTATTAAAAGGTACGAATATAACAGAAACGAAAAGAAAAAAAATTACGCCTACTGGCATTGGAAAAAAGAGAGATATAAAAATAATGAATATTTTGCTTGAAAAAAGGTTGAATACAAATGCGGTAAAGACCACGAAATGTGTTTATGAAATAGTTCTAGAGAGGCTTGTACAAGAAATAAATGAACAATTCGACAAATATGAAAAAGGTTTACAGAGTAAGAGAAAGGAATGAAGAGAGGGTAGCAATAGTTTCCAATATAAATGGGAGGAAGAAAGTGAGAAAATAATGAAGAACAGTAAAAAAAATTGAGAAAATGGAAGAAACGATGTTCGAATGTGAACAGGATTGTAGACAGTTAGTTAAAATAGGCGGCTGCGAGGATGGAAAAAGAAAGAAAGAGGAATAACATTATCATAATAGAATAAAAAAAACTAGATAATAAAAAAATAATGAACAAAGATGATATGAAAAAATGACTGAAGAAAGAACTGAAAATAGAGATAAACTTAAAAACTGTATAGAAAGGAAAAACCGGAAAAAGACGATGGATTAGAGTAGAGTTGGAGGGAGGATGATTTCAACACTATTAATCTGAAAGGGACAAACATACGGGACTTAGACATACAAATAGAGACTTAATTTTTAAGGAAAGAGAAAATAAAGGAAAAATAGCTAAAATATTAACAGAAAAAGGAGGAAATTGTCATATAAAAAAAAAATAAGGTAGCAGCAGAAGACTTTATATAGACATATAGTGAAAAAGATGTGAGTAGTTTCGAAAAGAAACAAAATTGTAAAATCAATAAATACGCAGAAAAAAATGAACAGTGAAATGAGAGAACAGGAGAACGATAAAAACATAAAATTAGGTTTCTCGAATGTGGCGTGTTGAAACAATACCGAAAATCAGGGTTGGGAAATAATTGGGCAATAGAAGAAAAATTAGAAATAATAGGAAATAAATTAAAAGATTATGAAATAGAATTCTGTCACACAAAGAAACAACAAAAAAAAGTAGAGCGAGAGGGGAATGATCATAAAGAAATGTAAGGAGATAAACATAATTCAAATAAATGATACATTAGAAGATCTTATTACAGTAAGAATTGGAGGTAAAATAACTAATATGGATTTTGTATATATTTGGGAACGTTTACGGCAAAATATTTAAAAAATATAAAGGGAAAACAATAATAACAGGAGGGGATTTTAACGCCAGAATGACAAAAGAACAAGGATATTTTGATAAATGGGGAGAAGGAGGAAGATCGCTTAAGGACAAATTTTTCAGAAGATTAAGGAAATTATGAGAGTGATGAATAAAGCATTACAGGGAAATAGGAAAGTGAACTAAAAAACAAGAGAGAGAACTTGGCAGGGCAGCGAATGCTGGGAGAAGAAAAAAGAGCTCTCAGTGCATACAAAATATGGAAAAGAGACGGTTTAGAAAAAGAGAGAGAGTATGACGTAGAAAAGAGGAAAAGATACATAAAATTGATAAAGAACAAAAGGAGAATGGAGAAAGAAAAAGAAATTGAAGAGGCAAAAAGGATACTTCGGGGAAATCATTGGAAATTAGTTAACAAAATTAGAAAATCGAAGTTTATAATAGACAATGGTGGAAACATTTTAAAGAGTTATATTCTGATAATTCAGAAGAGGATAATTAATATGAAGAGGCAAAGATAGAAGAGGCGGAAAAATTGAGTAAGAAGGTAAAAGAAATAGAAAAGTGCAAGTGTTAAGTGTTATAAAAAATTACACTAAAGGAATTCCAGAGGCAGATAAATACAAAATAAATTGTGGAAATTCAATCCGGAGAATTTAATAAGCAAGATCACTGATTTTTTAAACTATTTAATAAAAGGAAGAGAAATATCAGAGTAGAGTATTGGAATAAGGGTTCCTGATTTCAAAAAAGGAGACAGAAAAGATGTTCAAAATTATACGGGTATAATGCTAGTGGTCTCGGGGTAAAAAATGTACGCCGAAATCCGAAGAAATATGATGGAAAAATATATGGAGAACAACAAATATTTTGGCACAAAGTACGGTTTCAGAGGAGGAAAAGGTACTGCTGACGTAATTTACGTGCTAAAAACAGCTATTGACACGCAACTTACGAAAGAGAATAGAAAGATTCTAGCATGTTTCATGAACTTCAAATCAGCCTTCGATAGGATAATGAGGAGCGAGATTTGAGAAAATATGAAGAAGATGAAAATTATGGAACAAATTATTAATTTATGAAGAAAATATAAAGAAAGACAAAAAATAAAATCAGAATAAAGAAATTTATAGGGGAAATAGATAATAAAAAAGGAGTAAAACAGCGCTTTCTATTAAATCCAACTTTATTTAAATCAGTGTGGCGGATTTAGAAGAAGAGCTGAAAAAAGCAAACTTTTCTTCAGGTATTAAGATCGGCAGAGCAAAGGTAAGATATATACCATATGCGGACGACATAGTGATCCTGGTCAAGAATGATGTAGAACTAATATACAAAGCAACGTAAAAAAATATAGGCTATAATCAATAAAACGGAATATGAAAAAATAAATTTATAAGATTATAAAGATTTAGTACATAATGTAGAGATTAGGAAAAATACAAAAATGTGGTATTTAATTGTAATATTGAAGCAATAAGTGTAAATTATAGTAAATTAACATTAAGAAATGGTGTAGAAAACAGCGATAAATAATAGATAGTAAATAAAAAATTAAAAAATAAATAATTAAGTAGAATATATTTTATAATTAAGCGCAATATACATATAAGCATATAAGGTAAGGATACGTAAAAATAGGTTTAAAATATTTGTAATAAGAACAATCTATTATATTATTTTTTAACATAATAATTATTAGAATTCAAATAAAAGCTAAGCTTAAACGGTTATCTTTATAAAATTACCATAAAATTTATTATAGCAAAAAATATATAACTAAATCTGAAGTGCAATATTAAATACAAATATCCATCATAAGTAAACAAATTTTTTAAAATTAATTTGTTAATAAAATATATTATATATATATATACATATATATATTTATATACGTGTTTATGGGAATGAGAGTGAGTATTTGAGCGAGTGTGATAGAGAAAGAGTGAAGGAGTGAGCGAGGGAATATGAGTAGGCGCATGCAGCAAGCGGAGTGACGTGCGACGGCGAGGGTAGGGACGCCCCCAACAGACTGACCTCGGGCAGGCCCATCAGTCTAGGGAAGGCCTCCCTGACATTAGCATATATCCGCATAGTAATCTATATTCGTATTGCATATTTAAGTAATATTTATACTTTCTAATTGACTGATTGATTAAATACGTTTTATCAAACAAATGTCGACTTTTTAACTTTTCGCTGGTCAGGGATAAAGTGAGGATTCGAAGAAAAATCAGCGACAGGAGACTCTTAAAGGACAATTTGGGACGCCCAATTCGCAATTGTTTTTTTACTCGCGTTGTGGAATTATTATGAAACTCCGTGTTTTAATTAAAAAAATTCTGTGTGAATTTAAAATAAAAAATACTGTGCTACAATCGACGCCATTTTTTGTTTCGTCAGTACAGCCCGCCTTTGACACGCGATATGTAAGAATAAGGTTAAAAACTTTAATATAAGAAAAATATATATATAATGTAATAATTCATTACAATTGTAATATTGTTTAATAAATTACTATACTATACTAAACTCATTTATACATTAAAAAAAATTTTAATGTAAATTATGTTATAATACTATTTATAAAGCCATTTTGTTATTACTATAATAGAAAATTT
Source organism: Platyscapa corneri (assembly GCA_018907185.1). NCBI lineage: Eukaryota > Metazoa > Arthropoda > Insecta > Hymenoptera > Agaonidae > Platyscapa > Platyscapa corneri. Next base: position 7,217,278 of record JACCHW010000009.1, read on the forward strand.
TTTATTTTATTCCAATTTATTTATACTATATAGATTTTCAATTTATAAAATTATATATAGAATTTATAAAATAAATTAATTTAGATATAATACATATTTCTAAGAAAGTTTTAAACAGTAGTTCCATTTAATTTTAATATATATAAAAGCAACAGAAATAAGTATAATAGACACAAGAGAGGTAATCGTGTAAAAAAAAGAATTAATTTATATCAAAGTGGTGTGTCAAACTAGTGACGCAAGAAATTTGAAAGAAAAGAAACAATATAAAAAAAGATAGAATGATGCAATGAAATCAGACCAACAATAATATTGGATAAAAAAATCTGAAAAAATAAAAACATGTAGGAAAAAACAAATTATAAAGTTTCAAAGATCAAAATATAAATATGAAAAAAGGACACAAAAGAAGAATCGAAATGAAGATACTAGTAGCATATTGAAAGAATAATGAGACGAGAGCGAATGAGTACCGATTGATAGAGAAACAAAGAATTGTGGAATAACAACAAAGAAACATCAAAATACGTAATAATTATGAAAAGAGAAAAGAAAAAAATAAACGTATAATATACTGAAGTATTTCTTTAAATATCTCTTGAAATAAATTTTGTATAATATATTTCAATAAGATTCATAAAAGTAAAGAAAAAAATAAATACGAAAGAGACATAGATACAACATAGGATAGCAATATTAAAAATAGAAAAGTAAAAATATTGTATAATATGATTTAATTATTGTTGAGAGAATAGCATGTGCTTCGGTATAAATCGTTGCACTGCGTAGTAGTCTCACGCATTTTCTAAGTACACAAACAATAGTCTTATTATTTTACGATATATGTCAATGTGCATGTTTTCTGCAGTTTCCCAAGTTTTATTACGCAACTTAGCCCTTTTTACTACGCAGTCCGTGATTGTCCGTAAGCATTCAGTTACGTTTACGCTGTCTTACTGTTCAACAATACAGAATATTCACAATTGTATTTACTTATGAATTTTATAATAATAATATTCAGAGACAAAATTGTTATTATACAAGATATATATTGGTTATTATTATAATAATTTATAATATAATATATTATTAAATTATGTAATATCCAATATATCCTTTTATAATCAATAAACACTTGTGTTATTACTTATCACACTTATCCACTAACGCCACTAATCTGCTAGCATCACTCTAACAATTATTATCAATAATTTAAAAAAATTATATATATGTATATTATTTTTAAATTGAATGAAAAACATTCAATATACTTGTTTTTAAGAATTTAGATTCTTGGTCCATTGTTCATCGATTTTTCTAGCCTCTCTGCCTTTTTATAAATCTTAAAAAATAATTCGCTACTTAAAGATGGTGTACTACTTGATGATAATAAGCCACTCAACGCCAGTACACTGTTCAATGTCAGTCACTGCGCGATATCAATTGGACGTTAATGTATCAGCGATATCAACAAGCATTAATAACAGCGTGCGATATGTCATAAATTCCTCAATACTTAAACTTAAACTGATAAAATGGAATTGGCTAAACCTTACCCTCCACGACTACATCAGATATTTTGCGAGTAGATTCATTTTTTATTAACAATCAATTAAAAAATTAATGCAAAATGAAAAGATCAAAAAGTTTTCACAATTTATATTTTGTATCAAAAATAAGTTCGAATTCATTAAAATATATTATTGCTTGTAAAATACCCTTATGTTTCCGTTCAATAAAAATTAAAAAATAGAATGAGAAAAATTTCGTGATTAATAAAATTATATTTAGTATAAAGATTAGATATTTACATCCTTAATATAGTTACAGTATAAAAAATGATTAAACAATCACAATCAATAATTAGATTCATTACAGTTTTTTTGTGATAAAAGCTGTGGTACTAAAAATAAATTTTATTTGTAAATCCTTATTTGAAGATAGTCGTTAAAAAAATAAAACAATATTATTGATTGTGACTAAGTAAAAGGCTTATAAGCTTAGGACTTACGATAAGAAAACTACACTATTACGGTTGTAAATTTCCATATGATACATGAGTTGCATTGTAATTATATAAGAAAAGTTATATAACTAATCTACATAATTGTGAGTATACATTTTGTATAATATATTATAAATATGAAACACTTTTCACATGAATAGTTATGGAAGAGAAAATCCTTTAAAGGAACTCATTCTTGTCACGGAATGCGTCAATTAAAAGCCAGTATAGTATTGTATTTAGTTAATCTAAGTAGAAGATAAATTAAGCACTACCGAGTATGCTAATTCAATGAAAAAGAAATAAATAAAGAGGATAAAATCTACGGAATGCCATTGATTATGTCTTAAAACAAATATTTATATTTAAGTAGGTTAAGAAATAACTTATTTAATTAAAAAATCTATTTTTTATATACAGAAAATATATAAAATTAAATAAACGTGAAAGTTACATTGTGAAAAATAAATATAATAAAATATAAAAGTAGTATTATATTTTAATTTAATAACTTTAAAATTTTATATTATATTTTAATCTCAAAGATTTCAAACGGAAATAAGTTAAGTAAAAATATATATACTAAGAACTATATTCTAAAAAATATTACAATAGTATTTTAATATACAAGACTATATTAAATCCTTAAATAGATTTTATGATTGCTTTTAGTAACCCAATATTGAGTTCACTCCATACTTCTCTCGAATAAATTTCATAAAAATAAGTGACAGAGTTAAGTATATACCATTATTCTTTTGACCTTATATTTCTTATTAATTTTAATGTTGAAAAATATATACATTATTGAAGCCTTATGCAATTTGTATATTATTCACTTTTTTATTTAATTTTATTTCAAGTAAATTGTAACAAAGTCTATTTTTATAATGATTCTTTTAATTTATACCTGTATTATGCCTTATTTTATTTTACGGATTAAGCTACCTCTTTCTGCTTCTATAAATTACTCATACATATTTTACATTATTCTAATATGTTTCGATCCTCTTTCATAGCTGCTATTTCAATTTTTGCTTTATTTTTTACTTTGCTATACTTTTCCATAATATTGTTTATTATTTATTTTCTGCATAAACGTGTATTTTTCTCTATACTTTCCAAAATTTGTCGCTGTATCATTTTGCATTATAAATCTACTGAAAATTTTCATTCAGTTTTTTCTTTTTTCTTCTATTACACTTCAACGTATATTTTTTAATGTTTTTGTTTTTATTTTACTTATTTCGTTAATTTTTTAGCTTTTTTTTAAACATATGTTTAACCCTCTGGTACATCGGTAATAAACTATGTAATTGTAAAGCAGGCTGACAAAACAGTAAATAGAATGAAAGTTATGGAAAGAATAAAATCTAACCATCAATTGATATTTCTAAAAAAATTAAAAGAGATAAAACGAAAAGAAAAAAAATAAGAAGATTAAGAACTATATATATGAATGAACAATACATAAATAACGGGAGAATATAAGAAAAACAAACCAAAATCTTGAATTAAAAAAAGAGAAAAATTAGTAATACAAAGCGTATAAGGCGTAAAAAAAATAGATAAAAGTCTATAAAAGACGACAGTTTAAAAATGGAGGACAGAAAGACATACATCGAAAAAAGAAAATAATAGAGAAAAATTTTAAACCGCAAAAAAAAAGAAAAAGAAACAGAGGAAGCGAGAAAAGATAATACAGGAAAAATATTTTGTATATTTTGTAAAATAGTACAAAGAAGAAGAAAAGCAAGAGAAAAACTAGATATAAATATTACAAAGAAAAAATGGCGGACACAATTGAAAAAATATATAATGAAAAGATTACAGAAGATGAGAAGAATGAAGGTGAAATTCTGAATGATAAATCTGAGGAGGAAAAAGAAACGATAGAAAAGGTTGAAACGGAAGAAGTATTAGGAGTAGTGAACAAACTGAGATTGAAAAAGAGCCGGGGAGGGAATGCAATCACAAATTATATGTGGAAAAATGGAGATAAATATAGAGATAAGATAGAAAGATTTTAGTATACATGACGAAGATAGTTAATGGGATTATGAATAGAGAAAGAATGCAAAAGAGTTCAGAAGCGTAATTGTTGTGTTATTATTCAAAAAGGTAGTAAGAAATATACGAAAAATTACACAGGAATAACCTCAAAGGATATTGGATTACAAAATATATGAAAAGATATTAAGAAACTAACTTAAAAATTTTATGAACAAAGGAAAATAAAATATACAAAGACACTTAATTTAAACTCAGGAAGCAAAGAGATACGATAAAGAGAATACTTGTTCAAATCAATTCACAACTGAAAAAAGAAAAACGAGAAGAAAAAAAGAACAATCTTTTTGCTGATTCACTCTCACATCAGTTTATCTTTAAATTTCATTTTTTTTTTGTCTTTCTAATTATGCTATACATAATTTTTATATTGTTTACTTACTTATACATCTTTTTATATATCTCGATATTTCTGCTCTACTTATTTAATGAAAACTGGTTTTTCAATTTACAAAACATGTATAAACTTTTTTATAACTATTATGTTTATAATTCTTTGTAGTTTTCTTTATATTTTATCCATGTAGGTACTACAACACTAGGTCTCATAAATATTTTCTCTTTTTGTTTAAATACTATAGCTGTTTTTTGTTTATATTATTCACTCTTTTCTACAACTCTTTTCTTCATTTACAAGAATCCAAAATATTATTTTTATCATTTTTCTTCTATACTCTCTTTCCTATTTATTCCATCCATTTTGTCTTTTATATATAGTTCTTACAGCTTCTTTTGTATTATAAAATAATTTATAATCTACGTTAACTTGTATAATATCGAAAGTTAATATGAAAATATATGATATTTATCGATGACACCTATAACTTTTAAACATTAAAAATCATATTTATGAGTGGTTCTGCTTTTTAAAATTACGTGGTTTATTGCCGAAGAGTTTAATTTTCCATTATATGTGAACTATATCTTTTTTTTTCTTTTACCATTTAAAATATATTGAACCTAATTGTCTTCCATTGCTTTTATAATTTTATTACTTCTATTCTTTTTTTTATTTCACTAATTTTTAATTCGTTTAAACATTCTTTTTTATTTCTATTTAAACTAAAATAACATCCTAAAATTATGAATTTACTTTGCACGAATTACATATATGCTATATCTTTTCATAGCGTCCTCTTCTTTTTTCTTGCAAGTATATTACACCAATACAAATTTCTTTGTCTCTATTATAACAATATCAACTTGACGTGTCCCAGCTTGTTCTGCGACAAGCCAAGACACGGAATAATTAATAACAGGTCGCCCTCACAGATATTAAGAATTATTAGTTAATGGGTTAATATATATTATATATAGGTTAACGAGTTAATAATAATATTTAAATTATTAATAATAATTTTAATTAACGGGTGTTATACGACTGTATTGTGTGGCGCTCGTGGTTTCCCGGGGGATCATCGAGCGGCCGTTGAGAGCTTCGGGTAAGCAGCCGTTAGAGCTGCCGAGAATTTTCCATAATGAACGAACCGAAGCAGGTACCGCCCGCACCTGCATAAATTCGTCTCGAAACGCGACAGGAGCAGCAATTACTTCGGGATAATCGTAACAGGAGTTACGTGCAACAGGAGCACGCCGACGGGGAACAGCCTTCGGTGCAACCACGTTGATCCATCGATAGGCAGACAGCTTCCAACTACCAGCAGATCACGACAACCAGGATGGACAGTGGTTCCCAACTCGAGGGAACAGTTGCTATTTGACAAACGCGATGACGATAGAATCCCACCGACAAATAAGAGACTCGGCGTGGCAATAGAAATCATCCGCAGGAAACAATCGACGCAACGCGTATGTATCATGCCACGTAAAAAGCTACTCTAATCTCTTCGCTTCAATTCTCTCCGTCACAACCCACCCCTCCTTGGCAGCAGCTCCAGGTGGAGCCGACCTTGACAAACTCTTTTATAATTTCATGTATTTCTTTTATTGTAATGTTTTTATCTACTATTCCTTCTCTTTAACTTCATTTTGATGATCTCTGCTTCATGCTACATTTAACATCTTATAATTTTTCAACTTTTTTCTATTATTTTTATCCAGATATATTTCAGTCAGTCCTATAATTTTATAGTTTATGATATACTTTCATTATCCATTTTCACTAACCTTGCTAGATTCCTAAACATTATAAAAAAACCTTTTGTGTTGTGTATTCTATTCTTTCTATTTATATATTTCCTTATCTTCGATCTAAATCTATTTTTTAGATCCCTCATTTCATGTTATTTCTTCTTTTATCATCACTTTATATATATTTTAACACAGCTTTTTGTAAGTTTTCTGGGTTTTATTGAAATTCTTAACTACGATATTTCTGATTTTTGTTTTCTGTTCGTTGTATTACTGATAAAATTATTACTATTATTATTATTATTATTATTATTATTATATTATTATTATTATTTTACTATTATTATTATATATTAGTAGTAGTAGTAGTAGTAGTAGTAGTAGTAGTAGTAGCAGCATAGTAGTATTTAAAAACAATTATACATTGTTATTTACAATTTTATATATTAATTATTACTAATTTACATTTTAAATATTCAAATCATCAATTTAAATTAATTGTATAATTTATCATTTATATATCTAACGCTTACTTTAAATATTTTATATTTTATTATTTACTTCTGATACTATCTTTCTAATAATATTCCATTTCTTTCTCTTTTATATTTTATGTAACTTTTCTAATGAATCTCATAAAAAAGTATATATATATATATACATATATTTCTTGTTTATTTTCATAATATTCTCCCAAATTTGTATTTGATCCTGCAACACTGTACACCTTCAGAATATGCTTCATAATTTATCTTTATTCATTAACAATCTAAATATTCTATTCTTTTCTATCAATCAGTATTATTATCTTTCGTTTTATTTCCTATTTTTGATTTCGTCAAAATCTTCACTTTCATTTTTCTTGTTTCCCCCTTTTTTCAGATTAATTATTCAAATTTACATTTACTATCATTGAACTACTTTTCTTGTCGCTTTTTCTTTTTAGGTTATTTCTCCTCTCTTTAATTTATACTTTCCTTAGTAGCTTAAAAATATTAATCCAAACCAGAATCTTATTTTTTTTACTTTATAAGATTATGTTTCCTTGTTTCCTTATTTGATCTACTTTCGAATACTTTTTTTCAACTCTTATGCAAAACGTTAGTGTCCCTACGTTTTCATTATTAATTATTTTATTCTCAGGCCCAATTTATCTTTTTGCTTCTTTATCTCTGTACTGCTTCTCTTTATTTAGCTTGGTATCATTCTACCATTCCTTCAAATATTTTCGTTTTTGTTCTCAAGTTTTCTGTAATACATACATTAGGAAAAAATTATTGGTGATAAAGAAAGGGAATGGCTTAAGAAAAAAAATGAACAAAGAGATACGAGAATCAGTAAAGAAAATATATTAAAAGCTAGATGATAGTCTAATATTTAAAACTCAAAACCAAATCATAAAAGAACATACGCAAACCAAATGAAGAAAGAAGTATAAAAAAGAAATAAACCAAGCATAAAAGTTGAAAAAATTAAAGTTTAAAGATTAAAAGGACATATAGGCTCACTAAAGTAGAAAAAACCAAGAAAAGGTATAAGCAGACCAGACAAAATTTATATTATAAAAAATTTATATTTATATATAATAGAAGAAATGGAATAGAGATTAGTAAAATAGAAGTATACCACACAAAATTCAATGGAAGAAGGGAATAGAAGTAAAATTAAAGAGAAAAAGTGAGAAAAGGAGAGGATAAGATGTTGGTAATAAAAGAGAAACATAAGAAAGATTCACACAAGTGATGGAAATTATATTATATACAAATTTCAATACATAAGATTATACCATATACAAATAAAAATGTAATACATTGGTCTTAAATAAAACTAATCTATAAAATATTTCTTGAATTTTTTACCACACATTAATATGATAATTATAATTTCAAGGTTTTATTCATGTAGAATATATTGAATTAATTATCATCAATGGAAGAATAGATCTTCTTTTGTTTGATTAATAAAATTAAAATAAAATAAGATTGTTATATTTTAAATAATAAGAAATATCTTTTCGAAAAGATTGATAGTACTCTTTTAATGTATTTTTTATTTAATGCTTCAAAAATTAATCATTAGATTTTTAATAAATATTATAAAAATTTCTCCAAATAATAGTTTCATTAATTAAATTGAAACTTAATTTGTGTTTTAATTCTTCAATTGATTTAACAATACTTCTATTTAGCTTACAAATACTATTATTATATATAAAAATACTATTATTCTGGATAATCTAAAAAGTTATTAATTTATGAATTATTTTCTAATTTTAAATTCATTTTAATGATATTTTTATGCATGATTTTAATTTACTGCATAATATATTAATCATATATAAAATAGTTGTAACTACTATCATATTATTATTTATATACGTTATGCGTAAGTATGTATGTAAAATTCAATTAGAAAAGTTTTTGTTAATATATTTATTATTCACGAAATTATAGAAAGAACTATGGTACTTATGAAAATTAGCACAGATTTATCAAATATTTGTGACAAACTGAGTATTATTGTAATAATAAAACGATAATGATACAATGTTATAAAACCGGTTGTAATTTCATAATTTTTTAATAGCAATGTTATAGAAATCTTTATTAAAATCAATACTTTAAAATTTAGCTTAACTGTTGCACCTTAAAATTATATTATTTAAATTAAAATTTAATTTAAGTAATATACAAATTTTAATTATTTGTTTTTTTAATAAATAATTTATTATAACGTATAGTTAAGATTTAATTACAATCCCGATAATCAATAGCAATATTTTAATAATATTTAAACAATTCTTTCTTAGGTTATAAGTTTTACTTTTGTATTTTATTTTAAAAGATAAAAAATATTTTGATTATAAATTATTTTTTAGTAAATTGTTTTTCAAGAGGATTAATTACATGATACTTGAAATTGAATAATTAATTTTAATTCAAATAGAAAGAAATACGTTTTACAAAGTAATTTTGTAAATTATTATATTATTATTCAATATTTATTTTTACGAATATATGGATAAATAATTTATGAAACATTAAATATTGAGAAAAATGATATTTATAAATAATTGTTGTTATATGTAATGATTATAAACTGCTTATATCATAATTTATATAATTTAAAAAAATAATTATAAATTTTTATTTAAAAATTTCTTTAATGAAAAATTTTAGCAAATAAAGAACTAATTAAATAATAATTAAGTATTCAGCTAAACGCCTATATTTTTAAAAGACATCCTATGAGTTAAATGTGTTTTTTACGTCATCTGCACAAATGATCCTATAAATTATTCTGAAAATAAGAAGATATTTTTACTACGTTAAAAATTGCAATATTGATATCTATTTATTTCATCGCAAAATGTTTTCATTTTCGTACATCGTTAATTTTTTTTTATTAATTACATACTTTCATATGATTCTCGTGATACTTATTTTTTATCGGATTTTGAAAACGAATATTTTTAAGAAATCTATTAAATAACAAATAATGAGCATTTTAAACATAATTGTAAACATTTTAAATATTTGAATGCCCATTTTAATTTATTATCTAAAAAAATTAATATTTAAATCTTTTTAAACAGCAGTATATTAAATAAAATAATATAAAATATAAATAATAGATAATTGAAGTAATAAGTTTACGTGTTTTGTTAAAAAAATTGAAATGCTTTGTATATATCTGTTTTTTATATATGAAAAAAAAATTAAATTCAGTAAAAAGGTTAATTTCCTAAGTATCAATTTCATAATGAGATTAAATTACTAATAAGAGCTTTTAGCTATTTATTATTGTTACAATGACAAATCACTGAAGAAATTTACCGGTGACAGTGAGTTATGTCATATCCTCATACCAGTGACCCAGAACATCCGTTGTGTATGGATAAGAGTTCTTGTTCCCGCAAGTCAATCAATTCATTTTTTTATTTAAATTATCTAATCTACAATAATTTAATGAAATATTTCAATGAATATTTATAAATAATAATTGGTAATAATAATGATTTTAATCATAATTATAATTATGGGATTGAAGAAAATATTAATATTAGCTATACAAGTAAATAACAATAAATATTATGAATTATACGTTAATAACCTTCCGTGTGAAAACGTGTTAATTGATTTGTGTAAACTCGATCATATCTTTCTTTATCTCCTTAATATAAAAGAAACATTTTTACCAACATATTAAAAAAATATACATATACACATATACGCATTATATTTTTAAAGTATGCAATCACTACGATAAAAATTTAATATTATTAAAAAATATATATATTAGTAAATAATGTGGCTAAAATAAAATATTGAAATACGTAAATGTATTATTTATCTAAATATTAACTAGGATTATTATCTCATTTATCTTTAACATTATTATAACTCTTTTTTTATAATTCATAATTATCTTTATGAAACTTTCCAAAGAATTTAATTTTTATAATTACTTTTATAATTAAAAATTATTTGAACATTAATAAGGAAATTAAATATGTTTAAAATTAATAGAATTTAATATATTTAACAACATTGTATTACTAAATTATCTTATATCAAATACTAACATTTATCAAAATTTTATTTAATGATATAATCTATTAATTTATGTGATATTAGTAACATATACTGTTAAAGTATAAAAACGTTATTCATTTTATTTAGTTTGTTTTTACACTTAATGTTATTATCTATTATCCATGAAATATTATCAATGAACCTTAACCGAATATATCCATTTATGGATATTAAATAGTACTTAAATATTTACAAGAAAAACCTGCCTAATTTCAGAATTCTCTTATTAATACAAAATATATCATTTGCGTCATATTATAATTTATGCAGAACAATATAATTATACAATATATAAAATTAAAAAAATAATAATGCATTAACAAAATTCATGACTACTGTTGTTCTTAATGAATATTAAATATTATTCTTCAGTAATATAAATTGATGATTTTAGTAAATAAAAAAAAGTAAATAGAGGATTAAGCGATCGATAGCGCATAAATTTTTGAAATAAGATTTTTATTTCTATTGAGCATATAAATTATTTTAATATTAATAAGTTATTTAATAAAATAATTATTTATTAACGAACGTACATTTTATAATAATTCTTTTTTCATAGTACATTCTAAGTAATATCTATTTAAGTAATATATAATTTAATTCATTTTTTACATCAATATTTTAATCATTAATCATAGATATTTAATGATTTATTTGGAATATTTTATTGCATTTAGTGAACAATTTACAAGTTAAGAAAATGAAAACAGTACTTTACTACAACACAGTTTTGTAGTCGGGAATAATCATTATTATTTTTAATAATATTTATATAATATATAATACGATTATCGACCATAATAATTTGTACTCAATAAAAAAAAGTTAATGAAATGATATAGTAAATTCGCAGTAATAATTTAGAGTAAATATTTGTTTATTCATTAATACAAATTTTGTATTTCATAGCATTGAATTAGATGCTATTCGCATAAAATCAATTCTTATTGATAAATTATATTGTTTTTCATACAATGCAACTATTATCGTAAAATACTTCTCTAGTTTTTTTCTTGATTTTACAAATATGGAGGTAACATTAAAGAAATTTTAATACTATTTAGCAAAAAAACTGAAAATAAAATTTTAAATTGAATAAAAGATAATTTTTCAAAAAAATTCCAAAACAAATTTTCAAATACAAAATTATTCGAAAATATCTAAAGACATCGCATGATAAATGTAAAGTACTTTATTTTAAGGATAACAACGTCAAAGAATTAGAAAGTAAATGAATTGAAACTTCTTTTGCAAATCTAGAGTATTCAAACAATCAAGTTAGTTTAATTTTGAATTTTATTGAATTAGGCTATTAGTAATACTTCTGAAATCAATAACGACACTTTTAAAACTGAAATAAAGAAAAATATAATCCTTTTATAAAGAAAATAAATATTTCCTTAAAATGTATTCAATTGATAAAATAATCACTTAACTAATCATTTGTATAAAACATTTAACTGGATATGTGAGTATAATATATAAAATAATATGATGAAGTAAAAATGTACGAATAATTCTACTTCAATATAAAGTCAATATAAAAATAATAAAATAATATGTAAAGTCAATATATAAATAATAAAATAAAACATAAGTCAATGTAAAGATAAAAACACAATGATTACTATAAATAATTAGAAACAAATTTTTAAATAATTATAAAATAGCTAAAATAAACTTTCAGTTTGGAATACCATTACGTCACTAAAAATATAATATAGGTAAATCAATCAAATTTTTATAAAAAAAAGTACACAAATCAGCTATTAAATTACTTGAATTGATTAACTTATGCTGATCGATATTTTTAGCAAAGCGTATTATGTACATAAATAAGATTATGATTTGAAAATTCTAAAAGTAAATTTGTAAAACTAAACTATAACGACGTATTATTTATTAGGATATTTGTAATATAAATATTACTTCAATAGTTTGAAAAAATTATTAGAATTATTATTAATTTTTCGTTAATAGGTTTTTTTATTATTATAATATTATATTTAATTTTATATATCTATTTTGAGAACTTCATTAAAAAAAATGCTGTTTTTAAGATTAAGAGTGAATATAATAATATTATCTTTATTTATTATTATATACACAGCGGATATACAGGTTCTATAAATTTCTTAATTAAGTCTATTTTAGGATGTATGCTAATAATAATCATAGAAAATGTTCATGCAATAGTTAGAAAACTATTTAATCTCAGTATAATACCAAGCTATAAAAATAATTAATAATAAAAATAATAGCACATAATTTATCAGATAAAAAAATTTAATAAGCAATATTATAAATATTATATAATACAAACATGAAACTTTAAGTATAACATAAATAAATATTCGTTTTAAAGACAAATTTGTTTGTTGGAAATTTTAATTTTTACTCCAACAATGCAAACTTCATATTATAAGTGAAATAAATAACCTTATTTAATTTATGTTATAATAAATTAATGTTTACAAAAATTCTATCAGTAACGTTGTAATTAATAATAATTAATAAGTGTAGTACTATTTACTAGATTTTCAGGAATATTCTAAATTCAAATGCGCAATAAAAATATACCTTTTTCGTATTTTTCAATTACACGTACTATTCAGATAGTTTCGATAGAGCATAATTTTAACTAGAAAACTATACCTAGATTTAAGACTATATCATCATTTAAGGTTTGTTCCTCATAAAACAAAATTTTCTTTACATAAAATATATTATTATTACTAGATCACATTATATTTCAACTATATTAAGAGGAGAAAAATTATAAATAATTATATTTGAGATTATCCATAACAATTCAGATAAGACAATTTAAATATTTAATTTAGCACTGTCAGTAAAGTTAGAGCATTTAAAACAAAGAAAACAATAAAATATAGTTTTTACATAAAATGATCTCATCCTCGTAGAAATAATTTTATTTTAATTAATTAAAAAATAAACTGCGTTTGTTTAACATAAATATGATGATTTTTAAATAAATAAGTATGTATTTGTAATATATAAAAAGGAAAATATGTGTTAAAATAAAAAATGGCTTTTCAAGGTCGACTTCTTTTATCTTAAAAAAAATAAAAAGTTTTAAACTAATAGATTATTACATTTCCACTTATTTTGCTACTTATGCTGTTTCATGTATTTCATTTTTTTGTATGTTTTTTATGTATTTTATGTTTTTCAAAATTTTAATATTATACATCAACATAATCTTCTATATTTATTTTAAAAATATGCGGTTTTTATTATAATGCCAATTGTTTATAGTAACATATTATTTAGCGAAGATAGAGGTTGTATAGCTAATATTATTTTTACATTGTTTTTTTACAAAAATATCTATAGTATAATTTTATAACCAATATAAATTTGTTCAATATTAGATGCACTATAAGTTTTTATAAACAATATTGGCCTACAGAAATACTTTTGATCTTATAAACTAACTTTTATAAATTCCAAATCGATTCGAAAATTTCAAACAATACTATTAAAATTCTTATTAATATAGAAAGAAACCCAATGTTTTTAAAAACTGCTGAACATAAATTAAATTACTTGAATATTCCGTTTTCCCATATGTAAATATATAATCGATGCATAATTAATAAAATTCTCTAGAAATTATATCTTTCAAACAACAATATTAAATACTTTCAAATATTTTTGTATTTATATAAACTAATTTCTATAAAATTATTTTTATGAACTCAAGTAATTTTTAGCAAAATATATTATTTATGTAAGTGTTTGATTTAATTAGTTAGAATTTTTTAAATATGTAAAGTTGCTTCATTTAATTTTGTATTTAATAAATAATGTTCTTATTAATAACAATAACAAATATATAAGTATTTTTTAGGTGTCAATATTCATACATAAAGCAATTTTTGTGTTGAAGATACTATTAATTTGCATGATACAGAATTATTTACTTGATGATTAATTTACGATACATATTTTGTATGTTTAAATAATGGCTTAAAACCAAATACAAATTATTTAACCGAAAATAACTGTTTTTATTACTATTTTATCAATAGTATAAATTAAAATAAGTTTTATCCCTTTATAATTTTTTATTTAACATATAATTTATATGGAATGTTTTACTATAAAGATTATATTAATTTTTGTTAAATATAAATTCATATGAAAATAGCACATACTATTTGTGTATATTAACGTAGTATTAGAATTTAACAAATGAATTGAAATGTTTTATTTGTTTCTATTTTTTTAGTTTTTAAAAGTAAAATTTCCAAAAGTTCTTGACTAGAATTAGAATAATTACTTTAATCATCATTAATTTAATCATCATCATAATAATTATCAATAACTTCAATTCTTACCAAAGATAGACAAATTAGTTTACATCAGTTTTTTAGACATGATATTTTTTATTCCGTGATTTTCTTTATTCTATTATTTTAACTAAGATATAATCTCCACAGTATAGTAATAAATTATGATATCATTAAACTGATAAGTTGAGTCGATAAGTCATATTATTATAAGAGGATTAAATGGATACATTAAAAAAACTTGACATAATTTGTCGCGAGTACATATATAATGCACAACTTTTTTTATACTAAATTTTTATATAAAATATTATTTCTATATATTATATGGATAACTCTAAATTTTCGGAAATAATTCTATATCTTTTTATATTATTTATAATAATGTAATTTTTAAAGGAAATCTATAACATATTACATCATTGTATTTATTATATTAATTTTTAATTATATGATCCTCTAGCATTAATTGTTATATTTGATAACAAAAATTTTTCAATATCGGACTAAGTTTTTTTTTCATTTCCATTAAAGATTTTTTTTTTAATCTTCAACTTTTTTTTAACGTACCTAAAAATTTTAATCTACTTATTAATTTTTATTGATGTATAATTTGTTATGAATAATATGGTGAAATAGGCAAAAGTCAAAAATATATTAGGTATAATTTTATATATTGTTACAAATATATGTTAGCACAACGGTCAAAAACGAAAAATGTTTCTTCTCTCAAACCAAATCAATGCTCTCTAAAAAATAATCTTTGAAGTATTTATTATAACGTAAGATATTGTTAGTTTTAACCCTACAAATTTTATATAGAAAGATACACAATTAAAAAATGTTTACCAAAAAATAATATTTTAAGAAATCAATTAAAATCAGAAAATAATGAATTTAGTTTTTACAAATTATAAAAAAAAAACACTAAATAATTTCAGTAAACTATTACTACCTAAAAACTGTATAGAAAATTTTCTGAATTACAAAATTTTTATGATTTGTATTTTGTTATGAATCTGCTAGTAAAAATGATAATTCTAGATACGTACTCAAATGTAATTAATTTTTAATAATAATTTGACATTTAAAAATATAATTATTTATTTCATATTTACAAAGAATAATGTCAAATTTGCAAAATTAATAAATATAACAGCAATCGAGTTAAATCCAAGATTTATTAAGACTAACAAGATAAATTAACTATTTATGGTATAATTTGAACACTATTTATAATTTGAAAATATATAGATCTTACATTAATTTTTTTAAATGTAAAAATTAGATTTGAAATTGAACTAGTATTTCGTCGAAATTTTTTATTAAATTACAATATAAATAAAAATGCTTAAAAAATAATATAAAATATTTTTTATATTTTAATTTTTAAACTAATAAAAAGTGATTCAAAAATTTTAGGAATACTTATGAAATTATTTTAATTATATAAATATATGAACATTATAAGTTTAATATCTTCCTACATGTTTTATACGTTAAATCAGGCTATTAAAACAACAAAAATAAGATCTTTTTCAGGCTCCTAGAATGGTTTTTATTGTTTTTTATATTTTATCTTTATTCTAATATTGATATACTTACAATTGTAATATAAAAAATATACAATAGTAACTTTTTTTATTTTTAAGTATGAGCAGGATTAAATAGGTGATTCTTGGGATTCAAGGAATTGATTTATTAAGTAAAAATTAACGCAGTAATGCAATAACTATTATGATATATAGTATATATTCGGATATTTTTTATTTTATTTATTTTATTCTGTAATTGCAAGTGTAAAGTATATTTGAACACGATGATTGTGATTGATTGAAATTGTAAAAAACCAATAAACCATGGAAATTTATTATTTTTTATAATATACTTGTTTATGGTTAATATTAAGATTTTCGATATTTTTATTATTGTAATTGTTAAAATCTCATTCATCCAAACTATGTCAAGATTTTATTTGTTTAATAGTAATTATCTTCAGTATAGATAAAAAGCATTAGTTTAGCATAAAAATTTGGAATAAATGTGTGTAAATATACATTAAGTTCTACTTAATCATAAGCAAACACGATTTTAGCTATTATAAAGAAAATATCAGCCTTAATAAAACTATATTACCAAATATATAAAATGAAAATGTCTAAATATTAAGAACGTTATAAAAAAAAAAGAAACTAAAATAAGAATAACAGTGATTATAGCATTAGAGTAAGAAAACGCATTTTGCTCAAAATGAGAAGAAAGAAAATTAAATTAAAAAAAAATTAATTCGAGCTGATGAAGAAAAATGTATACCTGATTTTAAGAGATTAAAATAAATAAATATTTAAAAATTTAAATTAAGAGTTGAGTCATTATTAAACTAATATGCGCGAATAAAGAAATGTTATAGTACAATCATGCAGTAATCGTGAAATTACATTAAAAGCCAATTTAACACAAACAATTTCTTTTTTTTATTTATAATATAACCCAAGAGATTTTAAGATAATATTTTTTTAAATGTTAAAATTTAGATATTATACATAAAATATATGATTACAAAACAAGGATACCAGAACTGATATATGCTTGATATCAATAAATTTTTTGTGTTAGATGTAAAAGTTTGGACTAAGTCAAAGTAATATAGTTTGAAGGAACAAGCAACATTAAGATTACTATAAAATAAAATAATTATATATCCAAAATTTTTATAGAATTAAGGGTACTTATTAAATAAACGACAGACCTATGCGGTATATGTTTTATAATAAATATCTATCGAATAGCATCATAAATGTATACATAGGGCAAATATTAGATGATTAAATATGCTGCTCTTTCAGTAGAATGGCCCACTCTAAACAAAATGAGTTTTAAACAAAGATGGCTATACTATTAAAGATATAAAAGAGCTTCTGAGATGACAACATTTTTACACTAGTTTACATATAGAAAAAGTCTGGAACTTTGGGTTTCAAATTATAACAGTAATTAATTCAATCATTTAGCAAAAAAATTAACATGTGAAATAAATAATATCTATCTCTCGGTGAATTATAATTAAGACATATTTCTACAATTAAACATCTTTTAAATTAAAAAAGTCCATTAAGAAAATCCATGAAATTGTATTAAAAGCATATATTAAAAATTGATTATGCTTACGACAAACGTAAACAGAAACGAATTTTAAAGAAGTACCAGTAATTATGTAATGCTTTTATATATTTATTTATATCTGTATCTTATTATTTAAAGTATATACTTCATTAATAACCAGTATAAGACATAAAGTTGCTTCGAAGCGTTATTTTACAAATAATTAATAATATTATTAATTAATAATTGCACATTAAATTAAAATATTGCACATTAAAAAATTAAATCGTACAATTCCTTAATTAAAAAAATTTTTAAATATATATAACTATTGTTCAATATATTAATAATAATATTGAAAATATACTTAATAACTTTCTTTTTATATAATCTTAAAACTAGTAAATAAGCCTATTGAATGAAAATTTACGTATCATTTGATACTTATTATAAATTTTGCTGAGATTTTATTCAAAGTAATTGTAATAAATAATTAATTTATTTTAGTATGATATGTATATATAATTGTACATTTAATAATTAAGTCTTAATATATTATTAAAAATAAAGCGTAATATTAATAAAATTATATATTTTGTAATTTAAATAAATAAAAGAATAATATTATAAAAAAATTTTATTTTAATTTAATTTAATACATGCAATATTTATAAATATTTAAAATATGATTCAATTAAATATTCGTCAAAAAAATGTTACAAAATGAAAAAAAGTTTAGTAGTAACTTCTTAAAAAACTTATTTTTTCAGATATAAATATTTATTAAAGTTCAGTGATTTCTTTAGGTAAATGGCGGTTATAATATAATACTTGTTAATGATAATTTTAATTTTGTATAAACATATCGAATCTATTAAAAAAGAAATAACATTTTTAATATAACCGTACTCAGAAGAAGAATTTTAATCTCATTCGATGGTTTAAATAATAATTTATAAATATACGTGAGTATTCATTGCCAATTAAACAAGAATTAATTTTTTTAAGTTATTAAGCAAAACCTACAGTAATAATGTCACATTTTCATCAATTTTTTCGATATGTTTCGCATTTCAGCGTAATTTTAAATTAATTGATTCTACTGCAATAATAGTTACATCTTATGTTAATAAAAGAATAAACAATGGGAATTTATTTTTTAATAAGAATTTAATTGTGATTATTAAAATATGAATGGTTTTTATCAACTTTATCTAGTCTATAAATTATTCTTATAATTTATCAAATTGTTTTACTTAAACTTAGAATCGTTTAAAATATATCAACATAAAAGATACAAAATAACCACGTGTATCATAAATACCAATAAAATTTAACTATAATTATTTTGAATTGTAGGGAATAAATAGATTCGTACATATATATGTACACGTATGTTTAATATATATCGATATAACTTATGATTAAAAAACTAAAAACTTATGATTTCATAACTTCAAGAACTTTAAATTACAGTCTGACGATTCCGTTGTTAATTAAAAATAATTGTTTTATTTTTAGATAAATAATATTTTAAATTTACCTAAGTTGAAAATTACATATAAATTTCTAAGCTAATTTAATTTTTTAAATCTAATAAAAAAAGTTAAAATCTTATTTCTGTTACGGAAAGAAATTGTATATTATAAAATACAAAATTCGGTTTGAAATCCTTAATATCAATATAGCAAATAATATATTTTTAGAATTGTATGATTAAATCTTATAAAAATTACGATAAGAAGCTTTGTATGCATAAATTTTAATATTTAATATTATTAATAATTCATATTAGTGAATAAATTATTCAATATTAGTTTTAAATAATTTAGCCTCGATTTATTATAAACGTATGTGAAGTTAAATTAAATTCATTGAAATTAACGTTAAATACAAATGAATTTACAAAAAATATATTAATTTTATCAATATAGCAATCAAAACATTAATATTATGTTATACATTTTTTAATTATTTATAAATCAATATTCATTTATACCTTTATACCTTTATTATTAGCATCCATTTATTAGATTTTTATACTTGCATATATGCCCATATAAATCCATATTATTTAAAGTAATTGTGTGTACAATATATTTTGCAACATTTAGAAACAGTATAAGTTATAAGCAAATACATCAACAATGTGTATTAGATATTAAATAAATAAATCGTGTTAAATAAATTTTTAATCGACATGAATATATTTATAGGTATATGTGCATATCTGGGTAAATATATATTTTTATACTGCATTATTAGTATTACGACTTATACGATTACAATAATATGTTATAAAATAATTATACTTAAATTAGAAAAATTATAATATTCAAAAACAATAACTAAAAATACTTAAATATTACATTTTTTATAAAGGGAATAATTTTCAAAGTAAAATTGTTAAAAAAAAAATTTTTCTTGTAATTCTGTATAAAATAAAATTTTCTATTTAATTAAAGTTGATATAAAAATTAAATTGATAAATATATATTAAAGTCATGCATATATATTTGGCATCCTTATATATATATATATTTATACAATATTAAATTAATAATTTGCTCAATAAATTTTTTATTCTTTAAAAGTTAATTATTAGTAGATAACCAATTTATAGATAACCATTGAATGTTGTATTATTTTTTAAATAATTTGTAAATTTATCTATTCAAACATTTTAATAAACTGTATGAACGTACTTAAATATAGTGCGCCATATTATCATCGCACATATGGCAAAAGCAACGAGCATGATTCATTTGCATGCGACAAAAGTAGCAAGAGTAAGACAGAAACGCGTACGAAGCAAAATGAATGTAGACGTCGCAAAGAAAAAAGGGGGGAGAAAGGACGCTTAAAGCGAACGTAAAAGATGCGGAAATTTCCATTGAATACTATGAATTTTTCACTATTCTTTATATCGTTAAATTTAATAATGTGAGTTTAGGATTGCGATAGATTTTTCATTTTTGCGAAATCAATAGTGGTATAAAAAAATTTATATGATATTGAAAACTGATTCGATTAAATTTTTAGGTTAAAATAAGCTTGCAACTTAATTATTTAAGAGTTTACATTGAATTTACTTTAAAATATTATAATTGAAGATAATAGTTTATAATACTACTGTAAACAAAAAATTATAATTTATATAAATATATTGATAAGTTGTACAATTATTAAATAAAAATTAGAATAAAAATTCTAAACTCTTTAAAACAAATTATACTTCACTTTTTACTTATATACTTTTTTTAGTATTCTAAACCTATTTTTTATATTCTACAAAATTAAATTAAAAAATTAAAAAATATTAGATATAACATATACATATACATTATCCGAACTGTTTTTATTCCAACGTGAAAAAATTATATCGTATTACAATATATATAAAAATAAATTAAAAAATATGTACATAATTTTTGTTTAAAAAATATTCAAAGTGTTATATTTGCGTTTTGAAGCAAAACAGTAATACCATTCAATTAAATAAAAACATTTATGAACATAAATTTTTTTCACTTTTTATATATCACAAATGCTTTTAATTATAAATAAAATCTCTCACGTTTTGAATATTGACAGCAAATATTTCATATTATTATACCTACAAGTAACATGAATCAAAATATTGATCTACTCCTGAATCACTTTAAATCGTTAAGTGCTACCACGGTAATCTAAAGATTTTAATAATTGTTAATTATTTAAATATTTAATAATAGAATTATTGATAATTTATGTAAAACTATTATCCAAATAAAACTAATTTGATTGTAAATAAAAAGTATAGTACATTTAAGTAGCATATAAAATGTATATACAATGCTATAAGTAGCATAATGCAATTATGAATAGTATATAAAATATATTATATTTCAACTTTTACATTATACTGATCTGAAGAAAATCTGTTATAATGTACTTTACATAATTCTAGTAATGTATTTTATGTTAGATACTGGTTTTAAATTTTAATAAATTTTCACAAAACAAAGATAAATAAAAAAGAAGGTTAAAATTGATTTTTTTACGCTATAAAGCAATAAAATTATCGTAAAAAAATATTTATTCAGGTTTTTACAGAAGCACACTATTACACATAGAACATCTAGACATTAATTCAAATAGATTAAATAATATACCAATTCAAAGGCTATACAAATTTAGTAAAATATAATTAAGTTATTTACGTGTAAAAACTAAGAAATTCATGAACATTTATCAGAGTAAATTAAATCCAAGGATTAATCTGTATAACGTCTTTCAACAACATCGTTTTTCAAGTGATAAGAGAAAGTCTTACCCTTATTTTTTTATTAAATTAAGATTTGCACGGTACAGTATTGAGCAAAATTCAAAATAATTAATCTCTGCAATAGTTTATTTAAAAAGTATAGAAATTATTTTAGCACATATATGTGCTTTTGAATGTCCATATAAGTTTATATACATTGTATTTGTACTAATATTTGTGTTTGCCAATATTTTTTCTATCAATGATGAGATATTATTGTGTAAAAAAATTTTAATTAAAAAATTCTGTAATTAAAAATTTGTATATCACTATATCTTTCTGTATTTATGCTTCTTAAATTTGAGAAATATCGTTTTAGAGATATAAAGCTATATCTATTGGTAAGTTTACTTAAGTAAGTTAATTTCTAATATTTATATCAATAAAAATTGATATAATTGAAATAGAATAATAATGATAAGCTTATATATTTAAGTAAAATAACTAAGCGAAATTTTAATGATGTATAGATTCATTTATGGAAATATTTCGTAAAATAGAAAAAAAATGAGATTAATTTTTTATGAATTTTAGAAAAAATTATTAATAAAAAATTCAATAATATAACAGAAATAAAAATATAATAATCGTTAAAGTTAATTTAATATTTTTAGGATTATAGATTTATCGTATTACTTGAATATTTTATAATACTAAATCAAATATGTTGATATATATCTTGATTTGTTAAATAATTTATTTATAAAACAAGAGTAATTTAAGAAAATTTAACTATTTATATACAGTATAAATTTTCAATAGCACGATAATGTAAAATACAGTTTAGTAAACTTTAAAACTAATTAGTTTAATTAATAAACAGAACAAAAATTTAGTATGTAGTAAAATATGAATTATTATCAAATTATTACGTTAAAAACTTAAGTCAAAATTAAATTTTAAAATATTAAAAGTATGATCAAAATTTTTTTAAAGCAACAGAAAAAAAAATTAATTTAAAAATAATTGTAAATTAACCTAGTACAAGTTTTTTGCATCAAACTTATAATTAAATAACACAAATCATTATAGGTGTTTATAATTTATACCTCAATTATTTAAATATTCATTGAATGAATTAATAAATGTAAAATTTTTTGTGTCAACTTTTTTTAACGAATATAATAAATACAGTTAAAAACTATTAAAATTCCAATAAAATTTAATTGTTTTATTTCAAAAGTAGAATACAAAAAGTTTGGTAATAAAAATAATTTTTATATTATTTCTTCAGTGTTATATTTAACTCTTGACATATAAACCTGCCTTTTTACTAGACTTGAATCTTCACGATCTCAAAACTGTAACCGTCTGAATTAACGACGTAGGTTAGGAAAAGCAATGTATATTTATTAAAATATTTATGATACAATAAACTTTTTTCTTTATTAGAAAATAGCTCTGCAATAGAATAAAAATTTTACATAAAAAATACATACCTTAAAGCTGCCCCCGTGCACAGGAAAAGTATCCTCACTTATTTTACGCGACATTCTCTGTAGCGCGGTGTGACAAGGAACTTAAAAGAAGAGACTTGGTCGGGTTTCGTGCAGTACGGTTGTACAGAACACCTAAAACTATCAACTCGAACTAACGATACCTATAGGGCTATGTACTACAGAGATATTACTAGCTCCTCCACGACAGCAACTTTGCTCGGTCTGCTCTATTATTTCTTTTCTTTTTTTTTCTATTGGTCTTTCTCTTTTACGCATACATCCATATTCTCTTTCTCTCCCTCTCTCTCTCTCTTACTGATTTGTTCGTTTACGTACGCGCGAAGAAACGTCTCTTGTACGTGATCAATCCCCTCTATTTTTTTCGACACGTCTTTTATACCTCTCCTTGGTGCTTTGAATAAGTGTAAGTATATTCGTATGTGTAAGAGCACGTGCGTAAACGATTCAGTTCGCACTCACACACGGAATAACATGCGTATCATCAAATCAATATATGTATCCGCTTATAGAAGAGTGTGTGAATGCTAGTTGTATGTTAAATACGTAGATAGTCGTATATAATTATAATTATAAGTATATACTTTGCCTTAAGTTGTAGACTTTTCTGTATTTTTTAATGTTTTTTCCAAGCAAGTAAGAAAGAAGTTTATTATTAAATCTTAAAAAAAAATTTTTTCACTCATCCAGTTATATGTATTCGAAAAATATGTATTGCTGGGAATGTCAAATATGTATTGTTGTCATTATCGTATACGTTATTAACAAAAAATAAATAAAATCTGAAATACGATTAGAACTGAGCCTTGAGATGATAATAAGCCAGATCCTGAGGAAGAATGAAAATCGCGAATTTTTAACACAGAAGGGAGCGCTTAAGAGCAGTAATAGTTCACGTTAGAGCTCGGTACCCCGTTCTCCTTTCTATAATCACTGCTACTGTCCCCTGTACCAGAGCACAAGCATGTGCGCACGATGTGCCCCTCTTGCATTCATCCCGATATTGCCCCTCTTTTTAGCACTAAACCGACTTCGAAGAACCAAACTACTAAGAACATTACCATACACCCCTTCTTTTTATTTCTAATGAGAGTGAACAACTACTTAATTCATTCCCATTTTTATAATTAATTATTTTTAAATGTATAATTATTCCTTCGTTCTTGTTTTGTGATTTGAGCCTGAGATATATTAATATATTATATTATACTTTCATAAAAAGGCTTGCACTACTCAATTTTTATTTTTTATGTCTTTTACGTAAAGAAAACTAATATGAATAAGTATAAATTGTAGTTCTATTTCATATTTAATGTATGTAACCTACTCAAATTTTTCAAAACTTATTGTAAACATAGAAAAAATCTATAAATATTATTTATGATTATGATTAGAATATCTAATTCAACATTTATATAGAGTAATACGATAAACTTTAAAAGATCTAATTCAATTTCTTAAGATGTAAGAGAAAAGATATAAGATTTATAATAAGATATAAATAACAACAATTTCCTAAAAAAGTAGTTTACTTGAAATCGATAAGATCAGATTTTTATTATAAGTAAAAAATATATAACATGTTCTATGTAAAAAAAATAAAAGATACGTTACAAATTAAAGAATAACCTTAAGTAGCCTATATCTGTATAAAACTTAAAATAGTGAAAGTAGTAAGTACAAATTACTATCGGTAAGTTTTTAATTAAAATAAGTAGAGAAATTCAGTATATTTCAAAGTAAAATTGGCAATGTAATGTTAAAATTTGAATAAATATTGGTTAAGTTACAGAGATTATATGAAAAATTAGTTATTGATATTATACAGATAAATAAATATTTATATATATATATATATATATACACTAAAATAATTCAATATAAATAATAATAAGAATTAGTGTAACACTATCTTATTTAGTTATAAATAATATGTTATAAAATATTTAACATTATTTTAACCTATTGTAGATTTTTATAATTTTTTTGTACAAAATAAAAAATAATTTTCCATCTATAGTTATCAATTTTTTTTTATTAAATTATGTACACAAACATATATTGAATTACTTATGCATATCTTCAGTGTACATTAGTGTAAGTTGATCTTACGTATGGTACACTATTCTATTATTTAATCAATATTAACAATAGAATACATTACTTCATAATACATTATATATCAGTTAATATTTATAGAAATTATATTGAAATATTACATGTGCATAAAATAATTATTGTTATAACAATTCATATTATTATGTCGCAAATTAATTTTAATTTAATATTATAGTTTCAGAACATATAAATTTTTTTAAATTATGTACATATAAATACTTTTCCAAAAAATTAATATTATTGTTTGCATGTCTTGTACCACGGTGTCAAATAAAAAAAAATTAGTATTATTACTTCTATATTCAATTCTATATTTTATTAGAACATAGACTTAACTTAATCACCATAGACCTAAAACATAACTTGTAAATTTGTATTGCTATGTTAAAAAATATTGTTCATAAGATTAATATAAAATATAAAATTTAAATTTTGTATTTTTAACTATTTTATTGATATTTAAATATCTCTTTTTTAATATGAAATGAGTGTAAATAAAAACTTTTTATAAAATTTTATTTTAAATTTAATAAAAAAATACATTTAATATTTTTTAATAATATACTATATTATATTTATGTACTTCATTAATTATAATACACAAAATATTATACTAAATGAAAATATTTTACGTCATTACATGTAATGTATCACGAGTACCGAAAGTGTGTCATGAACAACTTATTGATTTAATAATCCTATGTATGATTGATGGTATTCATACTTAATATTACTAATTTATACGTATCTACAATATTACTACATTATCTTACTTAATTTTATTATTCTCGGTAAATCATATAATTAAAACTTTACAAATATCTACAAAAAATTATAAAACAGATTGACATTTTATAATTTGAATTTGATAAACAAATTTCCTACATACAGTTGTATAAAAGGATAATCATTATAAAAGATTATTGTATATATAATATTTAAAAAAAAAATCATGTTGAATAATGCTTTTATAGCAAGTTGAAAAGATACATCCTCGTATCTATATTTATGTATGTATACAAACTACTTATTTAAAAGGTAAACTGTTTTCAGAACTAATTTTCATTTTTTTTTTTTTGTATAATATCTTTGGATAAATTCATTACTCACCTAAATTATACATGCCTTAGGTAGATTAATAACCAATTGATCAATAACCGTTGATTTATCTCATTACTAATGTTTAACAACAATATTATCTTCATAAAAAAATGTGGAATCTTCATTAAATTTTCCCAACCATGTATTACTACAATTATGTTGGTTTATTGTTGAAATAACACAAAAAATTCATATAATACTCACATAAATAATAAAAAAATACTTATGAAAATTTAAAAAATAGTCACTCAGACGATGTATAATATATATGGTCTAATTTTTTTATTTACTCTTTTGATTAATGTTTAGTTTTAGAAATATGATAATATAACTTGGAATTATGAAAACATCTAAAATAATTAATTTTTGTAATTTGTTTGTGTGGCTCGAATTTAAACAAAATTTCACTGCATAACTACTATTTTAAATGATAATTTAGTAATTTTTTTTAATTTTTAGCTTAAAATTACCGTAGCGTAATATTGAATAATAGGAATGAGAATAAAATAACATCAAATAATTACATTCTATTATAAATATTTTAATTTAAAATATGTATAATTTTTCACATTATATAAACAAGTTTCACAGTTTATTAATTAGTACAACGTTAATAGTAAATTTACAATTAGTCCACCATTAATATTATACATTTCATTCTCTTTGGTTTAATAAATAAATAAAAAAATATTTAACGCTAATTAATATCAATAATCTATTGAATAAATATAAAATATGATAATTAAATGCATAAATATCAAAACATCCATTTACATGCGTACGATTCTATGTTTTTAATAATTATACTAAGTGAATATATTATATTTATTTTAATACAAAATATTAGTAAAATATTAAGTGCATAACATTAAACGAAACAATAATCATAATTAATACTTCAATGTAATTATTTTTTCATGATTTCACTCTTTCATGCTTTAATGTAAACAATAATTATTTTCAAATAATTTCTTTTAAAAAAATAAAAAATCATAAAATCTATCAATTCAGATAAATGTTATTAACAAAATTTCATTTATTGATAAATAGAAGATTAAAATTAACCATGTAGAACGAATGAAATAGAATCAAAATAAATAATAATATACGATTTTACTTTATCACAATCATTAAAAAGTTGGCTTAGATTATCGAATATATTTTATTTGTAGTAATGCAATATAACCCAGATATTGAGACACCAAACTTCCTCTGAACGACCTTAAACTCTTCTTTTATGACGTCTTTTAGAAACATAATTTTTGAACATAGTTTCAAAAATAATATTTGCTATCATTTAAATAATTTTATTATTTATCTATAAAATATATAATTATATAAACAAGTTTTTTTTTATTCAATAAATTTACAATGTCAATATGTAATTTAATAAAAAATGTTTTTTTTAATAATATTAGTAAAGATCTTACAATAATAATAATCACATTGTAAAAATTTGACTGAATGTTATATTTTTTTTTACATAAATATTTTATGTTAGCATTAAATATAATTCATTTAATATATTACAAAATAATGTATATTTTTTAGATAAATACAAGATTTGTATTAGATATAAAAATAATTACAATATAATTATATTATAATATTGTTTTATGAAATAATAATTGTCTGAAGACAAATATTATATATATTTTAGTATATTTTGTGTAAAACTTTCGATCTTATACAATAATATGTATATTTTTAATTTTTAAATGAAATAGTTCAGTATTTAATTTTTTATTCATTATTTTATTATTAGATTATTGAAAATAATTTAATACAAATTATTAATTGGCTTTAAAACTATCAAAACATACGGACTATAAATATTACATAATGTGTAATAATCGTAAGGAATATTTAAATTATTTTTACTGAATAAACTATAACTATTTTAATTCTAGATTAATGTTTTTAATAATGTATTAAAATCAGGTTTATCAAGATATAATCTAAATCATGTCGATATTACATAAATATATTAATATCTTAAATTACACACAATTATTTAAATTTAATAAAAAAATTTAACATATATATTTATTCTATTTATATTACAAAAATATTTATTAAAAGTTAGCCATTTCTAGAGGTTTGAAAATTTCGTATTTTTTTTTTGTTTCACTTAATAGTGTTTAAAAAGTTTAAAAATAATGACCAATTAATTTTATATCAAAAAAATTTTTTTGGTACAAGATGAGTATATTTAAAAATTTGAAATAAGATATATTTTTATATTATATTCGAAGCTTATGTTATCAATAATTATGTATGAAAGTCTATACATACATCTAATGATATTGAAAATAAACTTTTTATTTTTAACTTATCACTCAATAATATTATTAATGCACTCAATAAATATTAAGGAAATAGATACGACTGAGAATTTTAAGCGGTGCATGAACTACTATTTTATCAACAAGTAAACTCGACCAATACTGTGAAGATTCAAAGCTGAGTCGATGAAAAGGTACTTAGTTCTTTTGAAAACTCATTAAATACGTTGCTATAATAGAATTTACACGGACTCGTAGTTTCTTGCTAAAACATAACGATTTGATTCACATATTTTTTCCTGAATGCTAATGAGAAAATAACTTTTTACCACTACAAAACATGGCTGGATTTGATCGAAAAATCTTTTATTAATATTCTGCATGCAAACACATTCTACCTTAGGCGGTTCATAGAAAAAAGTATTTTAAACTGCATTACTGCATTTAACCTAACATATTATTGTCCAAGCACAGTAATACACACTTAGAAATATGAAACAAAGATACGTTATATCCAAATTTTAAGATCAGAATAATTTTTAAAACTTTTTAAACTTAAATTTAATAAATGAGTTAGCACGCTAAAATAAGTTTTTCATTCAACTTTTAAGCAGAATATTTTTTATGTCGTTTTACTAATTATAAATAATAATTGAAATATATATAATTCATAAATATATTATATTGATTTAAAATATTAAACAAGTTTTTTTAATTGATTTACATTGTAGATTATAAAGTAATTTCTTCGTCCGGCTTCCAACTTCGATTAATTTTTACATTTTTTTGCAGTATTATTATTATTATCTGTTATTTTTTTTAATTTATTGGTTCTTATATCACGGAATCTCATAAATTGCTTCTTAATAATAACATCTTCATCTTTTGACTTCATATCCTATAATTATTGCCTTATAATTTTCGTATCGACATTTTCATCAAATGCATCATTGTGAAAAAATACATCGACATACTGCATAACATGTTTATAAGAGAAAATTTGAGAACTTTATTTTATTTATTATCAATCATCGAACTTGTATTATCGTAACAATTGTTAGCATACGTATTGACGCCAAACAATGCGCATTAATTTTTTATGTTATAAACAAACATTAAACAACATTAAAATTATATATATACTAAAAAATATAACACATAAAAATAACGTATCTTTTAAACTAATGAAAAGACAAAATTGAATGTATAGAAAAAAAATAAAATAATTATACAAATATACTATGTGACATTCGGTAAAATAAAAAAGAAAATAAGAAATTTTGTAAGTCGGTTTACAGAATTCGCTAGTGTTACTGAAGTTGAAATCACCGAAGTGCTAGTAGAAAATATCATTTAAAATAGCACACCCAGAAATTCTGTAATTATACGCATATTTTACAAAGAAATAAGATTTTTTACTAGAAAAAAAGTAATAAAGTTTACAATTTTTTAAAGTTTTATTATTGGACTAAGGATGGAATTTTTATCTGAAGAAATGACTTTAGTTACAGAAAGTAATATATATATATATATTATAACATATTTTAATATGTGAAAGTATTTAGAAAAAGATTCCAGTTATTCTCGGTGTAAGAAGCAATATTTTTTGCTACAGTTTTCATAGATAAATTTAAACGTGACCTTTTCGATGTACACTTAGTTTTTAACTTGAGGTTTTTGTTACAATTTTCAAAATAACTTTTACATAGAGAACACCCCAAGTTAAACTACTATCAGTAGCTAAACTCATTTTCTTTTTATTATATCTTTAATGAAATGTATCGAGAATTTACTCTTATATATTTAGTTATTTAAAGGCCACGCGTGAGTGACAATTTGAAACGGAGAAAAATTGAACAAAGAGTAAGATAAATAATGTGAGTGGAAAAAAAAAAGAAACGTGTAGAAAAAAGACGAATAATAGTAGAGTGAAATAAGTAAGAAAGCAATTTCTATAGAAAAAAGTTACAAAAAATTACGTGATTGCGCCACAAAGAGAGAGAGAGAGAGAGAGAAAGTTTTGGTGAATACGAAGTAAAAGGTGTCTGTTGAAAAGTAAAAAGCGCTGAGTTAGAAGGCGAAACCATTGTATAGATACAGAGCGTAAGCTGCGTAATTTAAAAAATTAAAAAAATTAAATGTATAGAAGTAAAGAACACAAAATAAAATTTTTATTAAATTGATTAAATTTATTAAATTGAGATATTTTGAAAATTTAAAAATGAACAAAGTAGTAGGACAATGAAAAATAAATAGATATTTATAAAATAAGAAAAATATTGTAGAAAAGGGAGCTAAGAGAATACTTTTCTCGCCTATAGAAGATATCAAATTAATTAATAAAATAATTAATAAAGGGTAATAAGGAGGATTGCATGTAAAAATAAAAAAAAACAGTGAAAATTGAGAGAGGAAAACATTGATCGAAAATTTAAAAATTAAAGTTTGGAGTAGAGTAAGAAAAATAAGGTGTTGAATTGGGTAAGTAAACTGGATAAAAAGGTAAATAAAAATAGAAAGAGAATGAATGTAATTGAAAGAGCATGAAAAAGATAAGTAAGTGTTAAAAAAGAATGCAGAAAGGAAAGGATAAGGAATACAAGTGTAGGCATGTTGATCAGTTAACGAAAGAGAGGAAAGGGAAAAAGAAGAAAAAACGTGCTAAGAACAAGACTGAATCAGAAGAAAATATAGAACAAAGAGGAAATGCAGAGGTGCTTTGGAAAAAGCATTTAGATGTCAGTGAATATAAAGAAGATATGAACAAAAGCAAGTGAAAGAGAAAACAGAAGAGCAATAGCATATACTTGTATGGAATCAAGAGAAAAGGGAAGAACATGGTATTACAAAGATAGGAAGTTTAGGTAGTTTTACACAAAAAAATCAGTAGGGGACAGAAATGATGTTTCGGAAAGAAAATAATAATAAAAGAGAAACCAACAAGATATATAAGTTAAAAATAGAATTTTGGAAGGTGGCAAGATTAAGAAAAATAGAAAGGTAAGAGTGGGATTTCAAACATAGATTAAAATAGAATTATAATAGGAATTACTGAAACACTGTCAGAGGAAGGAAAAATTAGTGTTAATAACAAATGATAGCAAGGTCAGTGAAAAAAGAATATCAAAAAGAAAGAGGAAGAGAAGAGGTAATTTTAACAATTACGAAAGTTGTAAAAGTAGAATAGAGGATTTTATGAAAAAATAAAGTGTACAGTAATAATTAATTTAGATTCAAGAACCAAAGAATAAAGATACTAGTAGTATATGTATTGAAATCAGCAACAGATATCTAATTAAAAAAAGATTAGCATTTATATGTTTTTCCAATTTAAAAGCGGCAGTTGGTAGTATTAAAAGAGAGGAAGTCTAGAAAGGTATTAACAGGTAGGCATAAAAAAAATTTAATAGACTTTACAAAAGTGAAACAACAATATCAATGATGATATAATTGGAGAAATGAAAACAAAAAAGGAATTAAAAAAGGTTGATCTATGAGCTCAACTTTTTTTAACATAGGGATGAGAAATTTAGAGAAAGATCTAAAGAGGTCAAAAAGCTTAGATGCAAATAGAAAGGGTAAGAATAAGATTTATAACGTAATTAGATAATAATATACAGTGATAATAACAAAAAATGATAAAAAAACAAACAAAGGGTAAATAACAAAAATACTAAGAATATTTTTAGAGAAAAAAGATTTAGAATTATATATTCATTTGTGTAATAAGAGAAATGTTAAACGTAAATATCTTATATATAGTGATAAATTATGTATTTCTAAAGAAAATATTACCAAACCGTTAAATAAAAGAAAAAGAATTTAACTTTAAGTCATAGTATTGTAGAATAATTGTACATGCGTAAATTATAAGGTGTTACTCTGTACGAAAAATGTTTATACGAATAGCAAATATATAAATAAATATTGTAATAAATCATATCATTATATTATACTATACTATATACAAACTATTCTTTATTTAATTAATTAATTTTAACTAATTTTAACTTAATTAGATTAGACGATTAGACTTAATTTTATATAAAAGATTGCATTTAGCCCATAGATTAGAACAATTAG
The DNA here is from genome assembly GCA_018907185.1 of Platyscapa corneri. Lineage (NCBI taxonomy): Eukaryota > Metazoa > Arthropoda > Insecta > Hymenoptera > Agaonidae > Platyscapa > Platyscapa corneri. The sequence continues at coordinate 7,250,810 of JACCHW010000009.1, forward strand.
ATTTCAATTTTCGAGAATTTAATACGTCTAATATTCAACGTTACATGATTACATTAGTAAGATAAATCTAAAGTTTGTCAATATCCAATGACAAGTAAAATTCAATAGTTTCATAATAATTATTTAACAGTTAAATGAATGAAGCGGGTGACAAATAACCATTAAGCGGATAAATCAATAAGATTAAAGAAAGCCTTTATTACTTTTTCTGAAAAAAAACAGACAAAGACCAATTTTACTACATATTGCTTTATAAATCAAAATGAAAAACCGTTTACACTTACGTGATATATTTAATATGATATAATAAATAGATGTTAAAGTCTACTCTAGAGGTTTTTGTAATCACAAAAGTAGAATAATACTCAAAGAAAGAAAGCTCAAACATCAAAACATTATGTTTGGAAACTGTCTGTGAAGAAATTCTTAAAGACTTTTTATAATTCTTAATATTTGAAAATCTATAAAAAATATAAGACTTTATTTACTCTAGACACTAATAACTATTGACTCTTAAACTAAAAGAAAAATTATGATACAAGTTAAGAATATAAAAACATAATACGTATATATATATAAATAATCTACTAATAGATCTACTAATGATCTTTATACTTTTTAAACAATATTGAGCTCATTAAAACAGCTGCGCATTACTCCTCTTTCGATTTTTATTTTTGCAATTTGCGTACCCGAAAGCATAATTCTTTTGTAATTATTTTATCTTTTATCGCCCTTTTTAAAAATTGACACGTTTATTTCACTTTTCTACATCTTCGGTATCTTCCCTCTTTTTATAATCTTTTTCTCTTTTGATGTTGGCAATAGGTTGGTTAGGTCAACTCCGCGAATTGCGGTAGCACAAAAAGATGTCAGCTGCAGTTCGAATAGTCGTGCAACAACTAATAACAATCTTACAGCACCTTTATACATAATCAATTATCATGACAATTTCTTCGACTTTTTGCTGCGACAAAATGTTTTTTTAATTCCAAGATCACCACTGAACGAATTATTATATTATGTTACAAGAAAATATATGTAAAAACGAGAAGAGGAGAAGTCATATAAGTCCGAGTCGACGGGCAACGAGCATCTTTAGTCTTTGCTTCTCGTTTCCTACATATTGTTGATCGAGTAGCTCTGACTCTCCCTTTTTTACATCGTAAAATTGTGAATGCCGCAGAAATAAAGAAAAATAAAAAATTACTTAACAACTTTTACTTCACCTGTCTCCTATCCCTTACCGCGATTCACGATTTACACTTACTATTTCAAACCTTTTTTTTTTTATTGAGGTACCATTTTCTTTGGTTCTTCTTAGGTTTCGATATCACCTTCTTTTATTTTTTAGTATCTGTCTATTGTTATCTTCGTGTAATAAATGATCATTTTTTCATTTTTCCTCTCTTTTTCTATTGTCTTTAATAATTCCAACAGTAGTGAATTATTATTAGATTCCATCTTATTATTTCTTATTTTCATTTTTTATTCATTTCTACCCTTTTTTTATATTTATCTCTTTATAATCAGCACATATTCTATCACGAAAGCATTGTTTTTTTAATACGTATGTTCTCTTTGCTCTTTCTTCCATTCAATATATCTATTCTTTTTTTTAAACCCAGTTGATTAATCTCTCTTCTATCTATTTATTACTTTATCTTTGAACTTCTTTTTCTTTTCACTCGCTTGTTGACTCATCCACTCTCTTTCCTTGTTTACTACATTGAACTGCCTACCAAACTATAGTACTTATTTTTTTTCTTATCACCTACCGTCTTTTATTAAAAAGTTTTACTCTTTTGTTCTCCATGTAAATGATTACAATATTTTATTATTTTGTATTTGTTAACACGAGCACATTATAAATTTCACCATATTTATGTTTATCTCGCTAATTATTTTATCAATCCTTTATTATTGCTAGAAGCACTCTCCTTATAGTACTTCTTATTTATTTTCCCTTTCACCTTTCTTACTAAACGTTATACTCGCTTAATATTTTTTGTTCTTTTCATATCGTTTTTTTTATTTTTATATGTCAATCTTATCTTTTTTATATCTAGAATCGATCCCTAACCTTGACACCTGTGCTGTCTAGCTCAACAATATTTGCAGAACACTATTCTTAGTCTTTCCTCCTTTTATAAGTCTGCTTCTTGTTTTACGCTCTTTTTTCGTTTGGCTATGAAAATAAATACATATCCAAACTTGCCGTTGCTGTTCTACTTTTCATGCCTCTATTCTTCTCTTCTTCCCATATTTATTACTTTTTCCCCCTTTGCTACTTTTCATTACATTTTTTCTCCTTTCCTATTTGGTTTGACCATCTTTTATGTACACTTCCCTCTCGTATATTGTCATCTTCTCTACTTTTATTCATTCTCCAAAGGAAATTTATGTATTTTTGGCTATACGCGAAGAGTTTCGTAACTAATTTATTATTTTATTAAATTTATTAAATCTTATTCTTGTTTTTTATCCTTCTTTTGATTCTAAATTTTTTCTTAATTTCTTTTAATTTTTCTTATGCACAAAGGCTAAGTTTTTCTTTTCAAACCCTTAGTTTAAATATTTAATGTTATTTAGTATTTTATTAACGTCTTTTCTGTCCTTACATCTACTTCTATGTACTCAAAATCTTATTCAATTCTCCATGACTTTATGCCATTATTGTTATGTCACCTTCACGTAATAGAACCTTATTCCTTTTTTCTTTATTTTATGCCTGAACTTTATGCTTCTCTAAATTTTCCTTACAGACCTACCAATGCTAAATTAAATATATATGAGTTCATAAAAACATTTTTGCCTTACATTGTGTTCTGCAAATTTCTCCGTTCTATTGTATCAGGTGCCGCTTTTATGAACACGAAGAAAACGAGAATTTCCGCTTATACATTTCTAACTGTTAATTATCACCACTTTTTAGTACATACATTTTATTCATCATGTCACTTTTTCTTCTTAGAACCGGAATATATATTTATATTACCGGAATATATATATTATTATAATTTCCATTTACTTCCATTTCCATTTACGTTTTTCTTATTCTATTTTTTATTACTGCTATTACATGATATTGTGGGTGAGGATTCTTGCTCTAAATATTGTCGTGCGACATTCACATATTGTATTTTTTTTTGTTCTATTTATTTTTTGGCTTCACTAAATCGCAGGGCGCTGCATATTCAATCCCTCTGCGTACACCACAGAGGTAAAAAAGTTCCAATTGCCATTATTAACTTTTTTGTATCATTTTATGTTTACCGTAATCTATCTTAAAGACCTAATGAGATTTCTCCAGTAATCCGTTCGCCATCCGGACCACTGACATTCTCTAATTTCCTCCAAACACCGTTCCTTGGGTGTCACGGAGTCAGTTAAATCACGATCATGATGATCTTATCAGCGCATATTTTACTTACCAGACCTTTTAATCCCGCTGGGTTCATCGCCTTACCGACCCAATTTTTTAGATGTAGCACTTTCCACAAATCGTGACTTTAGAGTCTTAGAATTTCGCTCTGGATGAAGTTTCGAGACTTGCAGGACCTTTACAGCCAGGGATAGAGAGAGTTAAAGAGAACCAGAGAGAGCAAGACGCGGAACTAGATAGAAAAAGAGTGGGAGTGCAATAGAGCTAGAGAGAAGGAGAGAGAAGATTGGGTTAAAGTGGTAAGAGAAAAAGAGGAAGTGAAAGAGAGAAAAGTAGAGAAACATTGCATAAGATAGTAAAGTAGAAGGAGAGAGAGAGAGAGAGAGACAAGGTATAAGTAAGAGAGCTCGTGCTGCGCAGCATAAGTAATACAGATAGAGGTTGAGAGAGAAGAAACATGAATTAATTATTAATTAATGGTGAAAGAGAGGTAAGAGAGAAAAAAGAGCTAGAGATAGCAAGTAAAAGGATGCCACGCCAGATATTGGCCTTAATCACGTAGCTGTAAGAGAGGAGGAGGGGCTAAAACATATTCTCGGTGATTACAATGTCTTGCATCGAGTGTAAGTTATTTTTCTAATACAAACATTTATCTATCCGTCGGTCACGATTATAATTATTTTTTTTAAAATACTTTTTATATATATTATACTTTTTAAAATACTAGTGTTAACGAAAAAAAGAACAAAATCCGCTGTTAAGAAAATTTATGCTTTGCATATATAATTGCACGTGTAAGGTTGTTAAATTGAACCGGTTAATTGGTTAATCCACTCGAGAGAGTTTGGCACGGAGTTCTAACCAAGCCATAAAATAGAAGATAATCCGGTTGTCGCAATTATTCTAAGTGAGCAAATGTTTTCCTTTAAATAAATACAGTATATTTATTTGTTTGGAATAAACTTTAAATACACAAAAAATCTTATTATTCACTCCATCAAACCTTTTCCGATCCTGCACTTGCGTTCCTAACAATTTGTTTTAATTTTTCCACATCGCGACTGTATTGTATCGTCGACACTATGTAAAATTTATATCTCATGCCTGAAAGCATTATTGTATGATTATTTAAATCTTCTCTACCTTTTGTCTCTCTCTCTTCCTCTCTCTCTCTCTCTCACCTAGTCTATCTTCACTTGTCTTGTTCTATTTTTCTTCAGTCATCTTTTTCTTTTATTTTATTCCCCTCATATATGTCTCCAAAGTTTCTGCTATATTTAACTTTTTTTTTTAACTAATATCTCTATTTTCTGCGTTATTTCTCCCTTTATTATTATTTATTAACCTCTAGATGATTGTTTAAGATTAGACCTAAGCTGTTTCTTCAATTTCTCTTTCTATACTTTTTTACTATTTGACACTTCTTCTTTTTGGTATAACTTTCTCTGCCTTCTCTTTTATCTAAATCCTTCCATCGTTTGTACTCTTCCGTAACTTTTTTCTCTTCCCACCACTTTCTTCCCATGACTATTTACTTCGATTCCTGATCCTAATTCACTGTTTTTTATTACAACCACTTATCTTTTTTGTCGGTTCTTCCCAGGTTCATATGTCACCTTTCTCTTAATTCCCTTTCGTACCTATCTACTGTTTTCTTTGTCCAGACCACCATTATTTTTTCTGTATCTTTATTTTTCAGGTAGTTCTAACTACAGTTGTAGATGATCAACTTTCATTCTATCTATTACATCCATTTTTTCTATTTCATTGTCTTAACTTATTTGTTCATTAGCATATCATAAATTATTAAATAACTGATTTTGTTATTGTATGTATATTCACTTTCCATATTTTTCCACTTAATACACCTAATCTTTTCTAGAACCCAGTTTATTATCCGTTTTCTCTATTTATTATTTGTTCTTAATAGCATCTCTTCTCCTGTCCATGCAGTAATAACCTTTCACAAAACTATGACCTTCTATCTGTTTGATTCCATATGTTTATTTAAGTGTTAATTTTTTAAGATTCTATTTTCCTCCAGCATATGAATTTCTCAAAGGTATATTCCTTCTTGATAATTATCACCGAATCATTGTTGTATTCTTCATCTCAAGACTATCTCACTTTTTCTTAAGTCACTATCTTTTTTATTGCTAGAATAAGTTCCACTGTACCTGTCTTTTTTTAGTTACCTATACGCTTCACTTATTAAAAGATTATACTTCCTTAATTTTTGTAATATTTTTGTTAATATTCATTTGTTTAATACAAATTTTTTACCAAACCATCAATTTCTAGTTTAGAATACATTTCAATATTCAAGTGTTAATACTCTTAGACGAACCAAATTCTTGTACACTAGCTACCCATCGTTACTATTCTCTCTACGATCCTTTAACTTCCAAATTTTTTGTTTAATTTTCGCTGTGTGCTAGTACGTTATCATTCGTTGCTTCTTTTATAAAAATTTTGTTTATTCTTTGTCTATTCCATATTTTCTTATTTTTCTGAATTTTTTCATATTTTTTTCTATTTTCTCTCTAAATAAATATGAAGTCTTTTTCTATGAGTAGCTTTGATCACTGTAATTTATGACTGTTTTTCAATATTTTCATAATATCTTCTTTGTTCAAACATCTGTGTCCTATGTACAATTTTCCTTTCACATTTATTCACCACGTGTTTATAATGTTAACTTCTACTTTCAGCCTCTTTTATAACGCCTCCTTCACATTCACCACTATTTTCTCTCCTAATTCTGACCCTTTTAGTATTACATTAAAAGAATTTAAAAAAGGAAGAGCTAGGGGGGTCTGTTATTCGCAATAAAAAAAATATAAAAATTTTAAATTAATAAAAGTAAATAGTAAGAATGATGAGATATTATCGGCAAAAATAAAAATGGAGGGAAAATACATTAATATTGCGGTACTATATCTGGGGAGAAAAAGGAATGAGAATTTCGATGCTTTGGATAAATTTTGTGAAAAATATAAAGGAGAAGCGTGTGTTATATGCGGAGATTTTAATGCAAGGACCGGAGAAACCGAGAAAGAGATTTTATTCCTGCTTTTGAAGTTCATACAGATGTTTCTTCTTACTTAATTTATGTTATGTTTTTTAGATATTTTGTCATTGTTTTTAATTATTTTTGCTCTATGTTTCTCTGGTATATTATACTCATACTCTGAATCGAAACTAAACCAAACATATTATATTAAGTATCGCGTAGTATTTTCTTAAAAACTCTATATATCTTTTTTAGAAGAAACCAGAATTATTTTTGTATTATAAACATCACATATTTATTCCATCCGAATACATAAAAATGTAAAAGATATTATTTTATCTCTGATTGTCATATGAAAATATATAATAAATATATCTGTTCACTGAATAATTTTAACATTATCATTATAAATTGATTTAACAAATGTTTATCTATGCAATATATTTGGAAAAGTACGTATGAAAATATGAAAAATATAAATGTACTAATTATAGTTCCCTAAAGTGTATCAATTTTGCAATGTTATGGGTTTGCGGGTTTTATATAAAATTTTTATATCTTAAAGAAGTCATAAAGATAAACTTCTTTCGACAATTTAATGTTCGAAGAATTATACACAATAATTTAATTGTATATTATATTAAAACCTGGATAGTTTTAAAATAATGAATCTATTTAAATGATAGTTTCACCAACTATTTGTTTTTGTCTTTATGTTAAAGAATTTAAGAAAATAACCGAATGTTTTGATAATCCTTCATTTTCTAAAGTTCATAATATTCACCTCCAATGATGTCAATAACCAGAGCTTTATCATTGGATGTTGCATCCGTATATTTAAGCTTTATTTGTTTCGATACCCATATCCATCATATATCTAGATTAAGAGTAGGACACTATTATATATTTTTATGTAGACTTTAATTTCTTATACCAAGTTTTCTGAAATAATAGGAATGATTTTTACCAAGTTAATACAATGGTGATATATTCCATCATTTACAACGTATACCAGGGTGTTTTCTATGTTTGCCAATACAGCCATGGTCATGACTCACGTGTCAACAAAGTCTCCTAGTTTTATTTTTTTGTGTCGATATAAAGTGTGGATTAAAAAATCTCTATTGACAAGTAAATAGTATATCTTATTTTGTAAACAATTAAAACTTATTTTAAAAATTATATGAAATTCGATGTTTTTAATTTTTTTAATGTGTACCCTGTATCATATAAAATTTTTAATATTAAAAAAAAAGTATTGTAACAATAGCTGATTGCTAAAAATAACGAAATGGCTAATCACAAAACGTTTTTTCATCCAATTTGTTGGGTGATAAATTGTTTCTCTATGAATAAAGATTCATAAAATAGTTAGATATTGTACACTTGTATAGATTACTTATCTCATATATATAATTATAACATCAATTTCTATTTTTTTTCTTTACTACAAATATTGCTTTTCTGTCTATCTGTGTAACTTGTGTGTCTATCTCTCTCTGTTTTTGTTTTCTACATGCCTTCTCTCTCTTTTTCGATGTTTCAATAAATTTGTATATTATATTTAAATTTCTAATTGTATAATATATTTAATACATTGATTTATTTTATCTGTTTATAAGCTTTTACTATTATATATTTTATTTTTAATTATTATATATTTGTTACTATTGATGATTTATTTCTTTTATCTGTTCTTCGATATTTTTTTTTCTTTCAACTTTTGTATTTCCATTGACAGGTTGATCATCTAATACTTTGCCAGAAATCTATTACTTTAATTTAGTTCAATATAATAATTAAATATTTAATTTTTTTTAATTATTTTATTTTTGTTATAATTTCAAATTCTTCTTACTGCAGATTACACTATTATTTTTTCACTTATTTGCTAAATTTTTTTTTACTTTTCTTTAATATTTATTTTAGTTGACTCTTTTTTTTTTGTTTCTTTCTTTCCTCATCTCTTCGTCTAATACTTATTGTTTCTCTTTTACTCCCTTTTTCGTATGTTATTTATTTTTCTTTTACCATCTTCCCTACTTTTTTGTCATTTCCTTCAAAAAATTTTTTATAAAATTCTGCCCATCATTTTTGAAAAGTAAGTACAATAGAATGAAATAAAGTAAATATTCGAAGAAAGAGTAAGAGAAAAAAAATTGTGGAAAAGAAAATTGGTATGAGCATGAGTGAAAGAAAGCAGTGCTTGGAGAGAGTAGACCAATTTAAATATAGAAACAAAAATAAAAAACGTTATAAAAAAATTATAGAAAGAACAAAATGATAAAAGTAGAAATGAAGAGAATGTAGGATCAAATGAAGATTTTCAAAAGAAAAGTCCTGAAATACAAGGGCATACACATTAGAAAAGAACGATAATTTAAGAGATAAGAATAATACAGGAAATTAAAAAAAGAAATTCAAGTAGAAACAAAAGTTAATAGTAAATAAAAAAAAGATAAATTTTAAGGAAAGTGGGTTGTAATTAAAAAAATGTGAAGTTGAAAAGAAAAGAAAACAAGCTAAAAAAACAAATGAGAAAGGAAAATAGAAAAGGTCACAGATAAAAATAAAAATAAAAGAAAAAATATAAAAATTTGGTTTCAGAATGTTGTACGATTAAACATTATTTGTATTGATTACTATAATAAAGAAGATATAGAGAAAAAATCTAATTATTAAATGGAGTCAATAAAATGAATTGAGGAAAAATGATTGTGTTTTTAGTAGAAAAAAAATGAAGTATTTGATAGCGACATCATTCAACAGTAATATGTTAGCATCTGCAGTTGATTATATGATAACGAATACAGAGGCTAAAAGTAAGTTAGAAAAGATGAAGGTAGTGAGTAGTATACAATTTAATAACTAACAAATTAAATTATCTTTAATTAAGTAACTGAAAAAAAATAGATGAGAATGAAAACGATATTATAGTTAGAAGAAAAAATAGAAAATTTTAGAAAATATCAATTACTCAAATAGCGTAGAAACGTTAGTTAAAATAAAAAAATAAAACAACTCATTGTTAAAATGACAAAAAGAATAAAACGTTAAAATTATGGAATGAAGAATGACAAAAAAATGGTAACGATAAATTACAGCCAAAAAAAGGATGTATAAAAACAGATAGTAAGCTGCGTTAAAAAACAAATACATAAATACTGAAAAACAAAAAGAAAATTAAAGAACAAGATATAACAAATCAAGTAAAGATATTTGAAAAATAATGAATGAAGGAAAAAATAGAAAAAATAAATAGTAATATTTTAAAAGAAGACTAACAAAAACATTTAAAGAACGTGTATAATAAGGAAAAGGTAACGTATATTAAGAATCTAAAACAAAAGATTACAAAAGGGCATTAATAAAGAAAGCAAAATAAGATAATATTATTATATTTATTTAATTATATAGTTATAATATACATAATAATCTTTATAATAAAAAAAAAATATAAAACACAAATAATATATTTATATTTATTAATAAATTAACTATTATATGGGGATTATATTAACAGATTTGAGGCCCAAAGTATGTTTTCAAAATTTTTTAAAAACATAGTAACAAATAGATGTCAAAAAATAATATTTAATTGTTTAATTAAAAAAATATGATAGAATTTATGAAAAGAGCAGTAGATTAAAACCTGAACAAGAAAAAGAAGTCTACATTTGTTACATACATAAAGAAAAGATGTTAAATTAAATCAAATAAGCAGAAATAGATTGGTATTTTAATTTTATTAATAAACCAAAGATAATTGTAGAGAATCCAAGATAAAAATGCAAATAAATAATAAAGTAATTTGGCAACTGATATCAGAAAAAAGTAAGACATGTCGAACAATAAGTTATGAGTTACTTTATGTATAATGCCGAATCTGGAGAAAAACTTAAATTAAAAAATATATAAGAATAACATTCTGCACTTTCGTGAAAGATTTCGCTGAAGTACTATACTTGTCGTTGATGGAACAATAGTATATGGATTTCAAAGTCTTGATGTAAGTATCAAATATAGTATATGACATTCAAAGTAAAAATCGAATTATTATTTTCTTATTATTGATATCAACAACTTCTGAATTCATTCTACATGGCAAAAACACAGGTTAAATCAATAATAGATTTTTCCAGACAAATATACTTCGAAGAAAGTACTGGCAGTTTGTAGGCCAAAAAAGTTTAAACTATAATTTTTTGAAAATTAAAGGTAATAGCTTTCATGAATTTCTTTAAAATAATAATTTTAAATTTTAATTTTGCCATAAATTGCAATATGCTTATTTGAAGTTTTTATTTTATACAAAAATTCGGTATTCTTTCAATCAATTATGTATTTTTGAATATTATAAAATAAGAGTTAAAAAAATTAAACTTAATTATTTTTGTCTTACAATTTAAAGAAGTTTTTCAATAGTACAAATAAAATTGAAAATTTAGATAATAATAAATTATTATAAATAATATATATTCATAAAAATTTAATTAAGAGAAACCAAATAATATTTGAGATTTTTATTCGATAACCAGAATATTATAAAAAATTGATTATTAATGATTTATAAATTTAAGCTTTTAAGCAATGGCACAAGATCTTCTTGCTTTTCAGTTATTTCCCTACATGCGTCGTTCCAAGGGCCGTAATTTAAATTTAAAATTTCTTCAGCTTGGCTTAAAAAGCGGCGAGTCTTTTTCACGATATTTCTGTAAAAAAATAACATTAATAAAATTCAGTTTTTGAACAAAAAAAAATTAAAAAATCATGTAACTTAAATTCAACGATGTTATTTAATAATTTCAAAATAATTTTACTTATATTGTTTCGTATTTGTATTAGTTTCTTCTCGTAAATATTGTATACAAATATCCGTAATTTTGTTAAGTTCATTGGCAAATTCAATACTATCAGAACCAAATCTTTCTTCTATCGCAGCTATACTGTGTTCTAAATACAAAACGGAATCCAGCCATCTTCCTAAAGTAGTAATTAGAAAAAAAGAAATTCTTAAACTATAAATTATTCATATGTAAAATAAAAACTTTTATTCATTCATTTAATAATATAGTATTATATTAATTAAATTTTTTAATACTGAGAACATCATAACATTTTAAAAGATTACCTTTAGAAAAATACACTTTTTTTTTAAAGAATACGTGTGTGTGTGTATGTTTGTGTATGTAAAGAGCAGTGGAAACGGTTAACAATAATCAGAAATTATATGTACAAATATAAATTACTAATTAATATCTTAAATTATATATAAATAAATCATAGACAATAACTAATAAAAACATATAAATTATACAACATGAATTGCCTAAATTATTATACAAGATAAAAAATAATCTTCATAGCACCATGTTTTAATTATTGATATAAACTCATTAAAAATTTATTATTATTCCATTTAAAATTGTTGAAAAAGATGGAATCGTAGATTATTTTTTTAAAGGTAAGAATGTTTATTTAAAATAAAAATTTAAGTTAAAAAGACGTTCATAACGTAAAATGTTCTTAATTAATAATTATTAATTATATATACTTATTTAGGAAATATTCTCAAGAAATATTCAAATTTTACAAAATACTAAGATACTCATGAAAACAATTTGAATGTATCTTTTTTTAAAATATAATAAAGTCTAATATATGAATTTCAAAATATATAAATGAAGATTTAGTTTATACCCTACATAACTAGCTAATATACAAACGTTATAATAGTACGATCTAATGATTACAATATTAACAATTACTTAGAATATTATCTTATTGAATAATTCTTAAGCACTACATTCTATATATCAATTTGAACATCTTCTTATTATTGTATGTAAAGTTTAAAAACAAATTAGAAAATTTAAATTAATATCATTTTTAGTCTGTTTTTATTATTTAGAGACTTAAAGGGTTATTTTTCTAAATATAAAAATGTGCTTTTAAATAATCTAATATTGTTTATTTATTTATATATTTAAAAACAGCATATTACATTGTTATTTGTACATGGTATAATCTTATGTGCTTAAATTTTCATCACTTAATAAGTTTAAACTATAAATTTTATATATGTCCATATTCTTTTCTTCTTTCTTGTGTTTCTCTTTTATCACCAATATCTTATCCTCTCCTTTTCTGACTTTTTCTCTTTAATTTTACTTCTATTCCCTTCTTCCATTGAATTTTGTCTGGTCTGCTTATACCTTTTCTTGCTTTTTTCTACTTTAGTGAGCCTATATGTCCTTTTAATCTTTAAACTTTAATCTTTTCAACTTTTATACTTTGTTTATTTCTTTTTTATAATTTTTTTTTCCTTTGGTTCGCGTATGTTCTTGTATGATCTGGTTTTGAGTTTTAAATATTAGACTATCATCTAGCTTCTAATATATTTTCTTTACTGATTCTCGTATCTCTTTGTTCATTTTTTTTCTTAAGCCATTCCCTTTCTTTATCACCAATAATTTTTTCCTAATGTATGTATTACAGAAAACTTGAGAACAAAAACGAAAATATTTGAAGGAATTGTAGAATGATACCAAGCTAAATAAAGAGAAGCAGTACAGAGATAAAGAAGCAAAAAGATAAATTGGGCCTGAGAATAAAATAATAAATAATGAAAACGTTGGGATACTAACGTTTTGCATAAGAGTTGAAAAAAAGTATTCGAAAGTAAAGCAAATAAGGAAACAAGGAAACAGAATCTTAATCTTAAGCCATTTTCTCTTTTTTTCTTAAGTCATTCCCTTTCTTTATCACCAATAATTTTCCCCCCAGAATAGTACTAATCCTCTTCATCTTCTCTCAACTCTCTGTATTTTGATTTTACCATTCTTCTTATCTCTCCCTCTTTATAAGTTTCATTATGGTTTATATAGTAATTGGAATCCTTGAGTTCTACTTTTTTCAATATAATGTTATTCTTTGATTCTTTTACTTCTATTTCTGTGTCCCATCACCTATGATTATCTTTGTCTTCTGATCATACTTTCTTTGTTCACCTTTACCTCCACTTTATCACTCAACCATTCCCCTTCATCCAAGCCTACGATTGTTATGTTATTCTTTTTCCTTTCTCTTTTAATTTCTTCCAACATCCATTCCTATTGCTCTTTTCTTATTTCTTCTTGTTTGCTTCCGGAATTTTTTCTACTATCTTTGTTTGCTATCTTGTTTTCTTCGATCACTATTGTTTTTTCATGTATCCTTCTATTGACGCTTCTGGCATTTCAATTTTTTCTCTTTAGTTCTTCTTTATATTTTTTTAATTACTCATTCCATGCCTCATTATTTCTCTTATCTCTTCTTCTATCTTTTTCATTGTTTCTTTCATTGTCTCCATTTTCTCCTTTTCGTACTTTTTTGTATCACTGACTTATGGAAAGGATTTTTTAGTAGCTTTCTGACTATCTATCAGGTATTATTTTATGGTTATCTTATATTATTTTATCAGGTATCATTTGACTTTTTTTCTTATTTGCATTTTTTTCTACGATTATTAACCTTTTTTCTGCTATTTTCTTACGCGCGTGCGCCGTACTTTTTCTTATATTTGTGAATATAAAACGAAAGCATTAATTTTATTATTTATATAAAGAATTTTGCTTACAAACGAACTATTTTATATTTTCTCATTATACGTCCGATGTGGCTTTCACGACTCAAATTTTCACTAGTGTTTGTTGTTCTATTTCTTTGACTTTTTATAAAACATAATTAAACAAACTTTTTGGGAAGTTTAACATTTACGATTTTGCATTGTCTTTATTTTTAGTTTGAAAATATATGTAAACTAGTTTTTAAATTAATTAAATTTATTTTAGGAAACATACTTCTCTAGAATTTGAGTTCAAATCGTACTGGTCCGAAGCTGTTTTATTACAATACATATATATTTTTATGTTAAAAAATAGAAATTTTATATTTTTGCTCGAAATTTATATTTCATAGTTCTGATACCCTTTTTTTAATATATTAACTAATCATAGGAGATATAAAATATAAATAAAAAAAATATATAAAATAAAAGTAAAAATAATTTTTAAAAATAGTATAAATCAATGCGTGACAAATTAAAAGTAGTGATGCACAATCTAGATTTACATAATTGCTGATAAGGTTCTAATCAATGTATGAAGGGATGAATGTGATGATATACTTAATCTCTCAAGCACCCGGTATACATACATACAATAGTACGTTGGTATATCACTTTATTCTCTTACCCATTACCGATAATATCGGCCGGGTGGATCTTCACGTCCTGCATTCTTCTCTAGCCGTCGCCTTCGTTTGCTTTCAAGCACGTGACAGAGTGCTTGTCAGTGCCAATTGGCCGTTCGACGGATAGAGGACCTCACCTATCTTTCTACTATCGAATGGAGGTTCACACTTAATTTCATTGCTGTGTCTCTTGATTTCTTGGTTATCGAAGACGGGGAAGGGAATAATTCTGTGTGTATACGTACATGCTCGATATCCGAAAGATGCGATACGCATTGAAGGAGATGATTAGACACACGGACACTTTGCGTACAAAACCAGGTTCGATTACTGGTTCCTGCAGTACGTAATAGGCTTAATGCTTACAAAGCTGCCTCGGCCCTCTGTGGGAAAATTTTCCAAGGGTGCTCGTTTCACCAGGTTTCAGTATATTGCTCTCAAACAACAATTCGACGGATGATTTTTCCTTAACTTCGTTGCGGCAATTTAGAATCACGAAAAGCAATTACAAACAACCTTATCACAGAGGCGGTGATATACCTCCTGCCACAACTTCAGGCATAGTCTCTTCTAAAGCTCCTGGTTCTTCTGCTCTGTGGGTTTATCTTTGGCCTTATGACCGACAACTAGTCATTCAGCGGCGTCCGAGGAACTGTTGAGTATCATCCGGCTGGATCAATGGCGGATATAACGTATGAATACCTCTCTTTACAGAATGATCATTCTAGCAGGAACTGTTTTTCACGATCCGACCTCTGGTATGGCTTCATCAAGTTCAAACCAATTATTTTCCACCTGTTACCAGTCTGAGCTACTGCTCACAAATGGAGCTTCCGTCTTATTTTCTAAGGTCTCTAAAACGTCGTCGTAAGTACACCAGGACCATGGATCGCTGATCTCACAGAAAATCCAGATCACGCGTTGTATATAGTTTCGTTGCTTGATATAGCGCCAACCACTTATGACAGGTTTATGCAGCTGATATTCTCCTTCAAAATGCCGACATGGGTATAGAATAAATTGGTTACTTCCTCTTGTGGCGGTTGCTCCAGGGGGAACAAGTTCTCGCCGGGATGTTCTGTAGAGACTTCCAGCAAAAGTGGCAATAGAGCTATTGGTTGTCATGGCCTCAAACGTGCTTCGTGTCGAACAAGAACCCACAGAATAGCATCGCCCAAGGGATTAACTCATTATGTTTCTCTTGCATAAGATCCAACCATGTATACAAGGATGGCATTACCGGTTCGAAATTATCACTGCTGGTCCTCTAGCATTGGGCGATATCTTTTCAGTACTCATGCCTTCACCAATCATTCCTGTTAGTTATAGCGATACCTCTGTTGTGTTAACAAGACAGAACTGACGAGTAGAACACCATGATTCTCCCGACCTCCCTTTATTACCCAAATGCTATATGCGGCAACGTCGTGTTTGGTGAAATTGTACAGATACTTTTGCAGCCACCCGAAAACTTAAAAAAATGCTCGAAGATTCTTCTTATTAAGCCCGATGTGTGCTTTGGGGATTGCCTATAGATGTTCTGATTTCACCTATTTTTCTTCTCTTTATTGACTTGGCTCAGAAATTCCACCTCATTATGCCCGAATATTTGTGGCGACTGTTAAAGTATAAGTCTCCAACCGTTCGAAAACTAGTCTCAGCTATGGTAGTACACGTACACATCGTCTAAATAGCTTCAATAGCACTTCTCTACGAGCTTCTCCAAGACTTCTTAGGCAATGACTTTCGTGCATATAAGACCAATTCTTCTGTTCCTGGATAGCTTTTTACTTGATGGCTCAGTACGGTTCGGTGATCCTGAACCACTTATAGTTGGTAACTCACATGTCATGGTAATGCAGTGAATTTGCCTAAATAGAGCATCACCGTCGAAGACTTCGCGATGTTACCCCTCGAGCTCCCGGAAGGTGTTTCGGTGTTCTTTGTAGTAGTTCTGATACATCGTACTCCATAAGATGCTATTAGCTCGTAGTTTCTTCCGTCGTGAGGCCAAGAAAAATCTTTCTTCTATCAGTGATCTGCGAATCTTGGTCTCGAATTATACGCATTCTTGGTAATAATTCTAAAGAATCTAGTTTTCCTTGAGTCAGTAACGACTCATGGTAGCAACATTTATGAGCTCCTGTGCTAACAAAAAGATGGATCGATCTGACAGGCCAAGCGCAATCTTTAATAGATTGCACTTGATCTCTAGAGAAAACTCCGCGCTCGACATCGCCAAAGAAGCCCTACTTTCCGAGGAATGGGGGCATTTGGGTATCCTTACTTCTAGTAAGCGAGCTTGGATAAGTTGTCGCTGGCCACGGAATCGATTGAACGAAAATAACAGCAGATAGGTACAAAAGAAAACTAAAAGAAGATGATATAGAATCTTAAGAACTAAATAAATGATAAAGGATCTTGTAATAAAAAATAGAAGCTTAAAATAGTAAGAACAAGGTTATAAAGAGTTGGAAGGAGTTGGATAGAGAAGATAAAGAAAGCTACATAATGGAAAAATATAAGAAAAATTAAAGAAATTTAAAGACATACTACAGGAAAATGTGATGGGAAAAAATCAGAGAAGTAGAGGATGGGAAAGAAGAGAAGAAGTGACCAGAGAAAATATAACAGGCGAATGAAGACAAGATATAAGAGATAATAAATAAAATGTAATTAAGAAAAAATACAAAGATTATAAAATAACAAATGAAACGTAGATTTACAAAGAAAAAATAAGAGATTGCCAAAAAATTCAATTGAATTATAAAGTGTGGCAAAATGCCGGAGCCGTGAACAAGTGGTTTTTAAATAGAATTAAAAACAATTTCAGAGGAGCGTTTTCATGACTAGACTTTTATGTTTTCGAACATGGAATACAAAAATAGAATAGAAGAATATATAGGAGGAAACAAAAAATATAAGGCTACACAAGTTTAGTTTTAAAAGAAAAAGAGGCATAGTTGATACGATTTATGTACTGATAGCGTTAATAGATGAACATTTAAAAAAAAAGAAGATAGAAATATTCTTTTGCTTCGTTGTTTCAAATGGCATTCAATAAATATGTAATCTAAATATATGAACTGATCGACTGCTTCTATTTTGTTATCTTTTAACTTGAACCCATTTTTATCTTCTTATTTTCTTAAACTTCATTATATATATATTTTTTTTTTCGTGTTACAATTTCTCTCTAAATAATATAATATCTGAATATTCTTAACATCTTGTTAAATTTTTCCTTGCTCTTTGTCTACTCTTCAATCATTTCCAACTATTTCCAATAAGGAGAAGTTGAAACTTGAACTCATAAACAAGGTCAGTGTGCTTAATCGAGACAGAAACAACAATAGCATAATAAAATTGACAATATTGTGCATTGTTTCTGGATATACGTAAGTCGCATACGTATTGTAACAAGTATGGTTTAAAGCAGATTTCAGAACGAGAATAAAATTTTTTTATGTTGTAATGGAAAATTTACCGCTATCCGGAGCCTAAATTTGACTTATAAACATTGGTTAACAAAAGAAGAAATAAATCTCTAAAGTATGTAACAATAAAAAATATGCCATAATGCACATTATAAAATAGTGTAATAATAGTTCAGAAAAAGCAGAAGAGAAAATAGTATGGAAGAAAATATAAAATAATATAAAAGAAAATAGCAAAGATATAAATTTACTATATATAATTTACTGAAACAGAGAGAGAAGAAATTAAGGAAGACGAGCTGTGAAGTGTAAGTGTATTGTAAAGTTACAAGTAAAATCTTTTAAGTACAAATTTAAATGTCAAATATATATATAATAGATCAAGTTATTTCTCAGAACACTAGATGTAGGATGACATGTAAATAACTGAAGGAGAATCCTGTACTTTAACTTTGAATGCATAGATTTCTATATATTAATTGATATGTAAACGTATATGCAAACTTTAAAAGTGTAAATTAATGGTTTGTATATTATAAAAATGTATATAATGTTCAATAAATTAATTAATTAAGACTGTATAGAATTTACAGTTTTTAATAAAATACTTAAATTTTTCTTAATATTTTTTATTATATAAAATTATGTTTATTAAAATAAAAACTATTTAAATATAATTTTTATGAATAACCACGATTTTTTATGAAATAATATGTACAATGAAAAAAACATTGAGCTTTTGATATTATCAAAGCTTTAATTGGAATAGAAAAAGAAAAAAAGGTTTGAGAAAGATATGAATGAATAAAGATAATATTAGGAAAAAAGAAAAATATGTATAAATGCTAAATACATAAGCTTGAGACTACAAAAAAATTAAACAATGTCAATTATCGCAAAATGAAACTTAAAGGTATGAAATGTAGAAACTTCTAAATAAAAATGTATAAATTGTTTGTAAATAAATGTAAATACTATTATCGTTATTATCATTATTATTTTTTATTGAATAAAATACTTATTATAATATATTATAATTTACGCTTATATATTTTTATAACATATTGATTTATAACACATTTACACTTCTTTTAAAACTTCACTTATATATTTTTTATTACACTTTCACTTTTAAATTAATAGTTTATTCTTCATTAAACTAATCTATTTTTGAAATTATCTTGGATAGCTTTCCTTCTATTTTTTCATTCTTGCTCTCGTCCATTGAATTTTATAAAGTCGGTTTATAACTTTTTTATTAACTTTGAAGAATTCTTCCCAATTACATGCCTTTATTCCTAATACCTTGCACTCTTCCATTATGTGTTTTAACGTCTCTGTTTTTTTTCGTATTCAAAAATAAAACGAACAGTTTATCGTTATTTACAGTTGCAAATATTTCTTATATCTAACATACATTTTAAATCTATTCATATTATTTAATACTATTTACTTTTATAATTATAATTAACTGATAATTATTTATATGTATCATATATTTATTTAGTTTTCTTGTTTCTAATTCACTCCTATCACTGCATTACTTCATATTTCCTTATTGCAAATCCTCTATTTCACTCCGTTGCTTACTTGTTTCTTTGCTCGAATGAATCCTATACATTATATATATTTCTTATTATTTTTCATGATATTCTCCATAAATTACATTAAACCTTATAATATTCCAATTCTCTCTAATGAGCTTTCTTTCTAATTATCTTACAATCTTTTGTTCTATCCTTTTATTTATATTAACTAGTATTTATTAGTTTTCAATTCTTTAACTATCTTAAGCCTAGCTCATAATATCATTTCATGTTTTGACTTTTTATTATCGTATACACCTTATTATTCCTGTACACTTTATACTACAGTTCTCCTAATTTTCTTATATATTTGTAAGTTTAATTATTTCTTCCTCTCACCTATTGAATCTTGTACAGTCTGCTTATGCTTTTCTATTGAAGTTTAAACAATTTTCCCAATTTTTTACCTCTATTCTAGCTACTTCGCAGTTTTCGAAGATATGCTTGATTCTTTTTCATCGCAGAGTCTGCAACTTTTTTTTCGCTTTTTAACTATTTTTTGTTGGCTAAGTTTTCATTGCCCATTTTAAATCTAGCTAGTATGTTTAGTCCTCCTCTTAAGTTCCCGCTTTCTTTCCTAATACAAACTATCCCCCTTTTCTATATTATCCACTACTATATTTTTTACTGCAGCTGTGTACTTTGAAACATTTAAATGATTCATCCAGGTTTGTGGATCTTGACTATTTTTTATATAAATTACTCTCTCTAATAAAAGCACAATATTTTGTCTTTTCTACCACCACGTGGGGCCCGACCAACCTATGCTTTGCCAGAATTACCTTCGTTACTGCGAATCATTTCTCATTTTTAATTACTATTTTTAAGTTCTCCAGTCTCCAAACATTCTTCTAATCAAAGTTTTATACATTATTTGGCTATTTCGTTCTTTTCTCAATTTAATATTCTATTCTCATACTTCATAGCTTTTTTACAGCATACGTTTCCATCTTCTCTCTGTTCGTTTCTAACATTAAAACACTGTCTGGAGTGTTTCTATCAAGCCCCAGACACCATTTTATGTATTTTTCTGTACTATTTCTTTATCTTTACTACCTTCGAAACTCTCTGCTCCATATTTCAACACACTATTTACCAATGTATCGAACATCTTCATTCTGATTTTTAAATTGTTTTTAAAATATGTTTTTCCTATCTTCGATACTTTACCAATTACCAAGTTTGCTTTTTTACTAGATTCTTCTTTTGTAGCGTATCATCATTTATTTCTGATATAGTGTATCCCAGATAAGAGTATTATTTTACCATTTCAATTGGTTTGTCCTTCCATGAGAACGTTTCATTTTATTTTTATTTCCATTTTCTTTTTTAAATTTTATTATTTTTGTTTTTTCCACATTAATATCTAAACATTTTTTCTTTAGAAACTGTTCTAAATTTCTTAAAAGTTCTCTTAATTCAACACCACTTTTATCTAAGACCGCTATATCAGGTAATCCTCTAAATCCAACAGGCCTGTATTAAATAGCGTCGGACTCAGAAGACATCCCTGTCTCACTTCTTTATTTATAAACGAATTTACCAATTATTTTATCCTTTATTCTAATCCAGTTGTTAGTTTTTTCATACTTTTTTGTAGCAGTTTATTAACAATTTATTAATACCTATTCTCTTCATTCTATCCTATATAGCCTTTTTATTTATTTTATCAGACTGGTTTCAGATCAACGAATCATACCCAAATTTCTCCATGTATTTTATGTAGCTGAACGTCTATGGGCAGATTTCAAGGTGTAAATTGTGTTAATAGATTCCTTATCTTTTCTAAAGCCGAATTATATATTGCCGTATTTCTCATTTTCTTCCATAAAACTACCTATTCTGATCTTCAGAAATTCTGCATATATTTTGTAGCCAGTATCCATAAGAGAGATTCCTCGGTCGTTTTCGACCATCTCTCTGTTACCTATTTTAAATTTTGGTATTATAGTTCCATTTTCCCACTCTTTCTCCTCAATAACTTGTTTAATACGTTCGATAGACTGTTGATTGTTAAGTCTACTTCTTCTACTCCATATTCCATCTCATTCGTGATATTATCGTTATCTAAGTCTTTCTATCTTTCAATTTTCTTATAACTTTCCGGATTTCTTTTTTCTTAAATTTTGCAATGTTTTTCTCTGTTATCTATCTTCTGTCCCGATCTCTCATACCTAATCTGTTCTCTTTCTTTGAGGTTTTCTAAATACGATTTACTGAAACCATTTATCCAATTTGTGTTTTTTTATTTTTCATTTATTTCGTTTCTCTCCTTTCTTCCTCTGTTTATAAATTTCCAGAAAGTTTTACACGATTTATCTCTTATGCGTCTGTGAACTCTCTTTCTTTGAAACTTACTTTTTTTGTCTTATTATTTCTCTATATTTTTTCTTCTAATCATGTAATCTTTTTGTACCTCCTCATCTCCCGTGGTCTCCATTTCTTATATACTTGTATCACCTTGCGCTTTTTTCCCAACAGTCCTTATTCGCACCTTGGATTCCTCTATTCCTCTTTCTATTATATTTCTTTGGTGAGACTGCCTTTTCATCGTTTCTTTTAAATTTTTCCAATTGTTTGCTTCTTCTTTTACCTTCACTTTTTTTTTTAATTCCTTCAGTGTCTTTCATTCCAAAATTGCTTTTCTAATTTGTCTTCCGATTTATTTTCTTTTATTTTTCTCTTCATCCATTCTATCTTTATAGATCGGTGGTTTGACTCTATGCTAACTAAAATTTTCATTTTTTCAATCAGACTCTCAGTCTCTTCGTTTATGATTATGGTAATCTATTACAGATGTCCCCAAGCTATTATTGAATGTTAAACCGCAAATCCTCTTCTAACCTTTTCCCGTTGTTTTAAAAAAAAAAGAGACCATTATCTTCTATCCAATCTATAGTATTATGCCTTTCTGCTTTATTATCTTACCCAGTGATGTTCTCTGTTCCCTACCCCTCCTATCCAATTGGACCCCTTTTTCTCCTGTCCTGGCATTAGAATCGGTGCATAAGAGATACATTCCCCTTTGTTCTTTTCATAAAATTTATCCAGTATCCCAAAATTCTCTTTTATTTTCCTACCTTATCCTACTCTTATCTTTTCCATTTTTATTTTTGTCAACACTATTTCAAGGTTTTCCTTTTTTACCTCTATTATTATTTTTTTTAAAACTGCGAATACCGTTCCTTTACTAGCTTTTCCTTTGTTGCATAATTTATTTCATATTCATAATTTTTTCTCTTCTCTTTAACTTTTCACTAATAAATTTACTCTTTTTTTCCTCTACCCAAGTTTCCACAAGCCCTATCATATCCCAACTCTGCATCTCCTCGCACCCTTTTTTATCTTTATTTTGCAAAACAGCAATATTCCAACAATCCATATTCATCTTAATATATTTTTTATTTTTCTTACTTCTTGTTATTTCTTTCTTATGTAAATTTTCTCTCTTTTCATAATTCTTTCTTGTTTAAGTAATATTCTTTTACAGAAGGTCAACAGAATAAAAGTTTCGAAAAATTTTGGGTCCACATTTTATATCATATTGATTCGTAATTGACTTATACTCACATTTTTAGAATAATCATAAGAATAAGAAGTGTACGTTTTAGCGTTTTAAGCAATGATATTTGCTAATACTCACATTTACAATTTGTTCCTTCATTCTCGTAAATTTTATTATTTACTGTATGTGTATTATTTACAAAAAAAGAATTTAAACGAATCATGATATTAAAAGTAGCAGATAAAATATATTTATTAAACGTAAGTTTACAAAAATTAATTACTGAATAAATTTCACAAAAATATAATAAAAAAATATTTTTAAAGATATAAATGTTATAGCAAAATAACATTAAACCTCTAAGAGAATTCAAAAATTTATATTAATAAGAAACTTTAATTCGTTTTGTACTATAAAAAGTCTAAAATATATAAAGTAATAATATAAACAACGAAAACATACGATAATAGACAACATTATAAGTTTAATTAACTTACATAAATATTAAAAAAATTAAATAGTTTTTTTTAAATTAAAATTTATATGTTGTAACTGTATAAAATATGTAGTTGTAAAAAACTAGTGTTTTTCATTTAAAATTTTGATGAATAATATTAATAAATGTTTTATGTTTACAGATATAAAAATTTTAAATTAAATAATTTACCCATAATTGCTAATATTTTTCCAATTAAATCATAAGCTAATGCAACAGCTTCATGGTGTTCGCTTAAAATTTTTTTTCTAATTTCAAGACATTGTTTTGCTTTTTCTAAAGCTTCTTTATTATTTTCCAGTTGTAAATAAATTCTAGCTGCTTCATAATGCTTATTAGCTTCTTCTAATTCCAATAATTTATTTTTAACTATATCAAATGTTGTTTCACAATCAAGACAATACATAGATAAATTATTAATAATTTCAATAGGTCCACCACATTCCTCGCAATTCAATTTCTGAAATTTATCCTTAAAAAAAAAATGGATTGATTCCATAAAAAATTTAATATTTAATTGTGTTATTCGGCATAAATCTTTGAAAAATCACTTACAGAAAAATTTTGTAAGGCACATTGAGAACAAGCTTCACATTCACATATGAAACAATATTGATTTTTTAATGCTATTCTTCTATCATTTTTTCTCATTCGCCTGTAATGAGGTCCTACAAAAAATTGAATATTATGAAATAAGATTAAAGTAATTTTTCAATAATATATATTTTATACCATAGCAGTTAAAAATTTCATCATTAATTGAAATATCTTTGGCTGCTTTGACAATAAGATATTGATCTTTAAAACTGTAACAATATGATATTCAAGAATCAAATCATTTTTAATAAACTCATCATTAGTGGTAAATTTTAATTCACCT
This sequence comes from Platyscapa corneri, assembly GCA_018907185.1. Classification (NCBI taxonomy): domain Eukaryota; kingdom Metazoa; phylum Arthropoda; class Insecta; order Hymenoptera; family Agaonidae; genus Platyscapa; species Platyscapa corneri. The sequence continues at coordinate 7,275,344 of JACCHW010000009.1, forward strand.
ATTAATAATATTTGGATCACAAGAATGATTCATCATACTAGCAGAAGGGTAAATGGCTGTTGCTATTCTACATTGATATTCGGTAGCAATATTATCTAACTTTGATGTAGTTAAATTCAATCTTGTAATTGCATGACCATTACAGATAAGCTGTAACATATTTCTTAAAAGTATTCCACTAACATAAAGCATATTAAGTTCTTCAGTCCAATTTTCAGGTCCAAGTTCAGACAATATATACATATTCAATTCTCCATTGTCAAATTTTTTAAAAAGTTTTTCATAAATATTAATTATTTTAAAGAAATTTGTGAATGTATTTAAGTATAAAGTCATCATTAAAGCAGACTAAAAATCAAAATACATGATTTCCATAAAATGAGCAAAGTTTTTTTATATAATTATTATTATACTTACTACTCCATACACAAACATATCCTGAGTTGATATTTTATCTATATTAGTAACTAAACGTTGAATTTCATTGAACTTTTTCTTATCATCTGTATAACAACATTTTAAAAATGTTCTTACTGTTAAATGAGCAATCCCAATTTGATCCCAGATACCAATTTGATTGCCAAAACATTCCCATTGATGGTATGTTGACCAAGCTATTTTTCGACATTTTTCCGTGCAATACATTGTACAAGCACAGAATTTGCAACTAATTTAATGATTACTTTAAAATATATAATTTATTAAAGTTATTTCATATTAAAAGTACTTACGGAACTGGAACATAACCTCTTGATTTACAACAATTTGCACAAACAGCATCACTGTCTTCATTGTCTAATAAAACAAAAGCAAAAGGTTCTTCAACAAACAGAATTTGACCTTTCTTTATTTCTCGGTTAGCAACAACATATCGACCCTTATCTACTGAAAATTTCAAGTCTAAGGCCACTGAAGCATTTGAAAATTTTGGATTTTCACCAAATACAACTTGAGGCAATTTAGAATCAACTTCACTTATATCAATGTTATCTACTATATTAATAGCTTCAGAAAGCAATTTTTCTATTTGTTTTTCTATTCCATCTAAACATTATTTAATATTAAATGAAGTTAATAATAAACATGAATTAATTGATGTTTAATTTATATAATATTATATATTGTACATATTATTATTTATAGAATATAAAGTTCATATACCTTTTTTAGGAGCTAAAAGAATACTATTATTCTCAAGACATTCATTTACTTTATAAAGAGCTTCCTCCATTAAATTTCTCTTATGTAATTTTAAATAACATTGTGCAGCACGTAAATGTAATTTATACAATATATTTCTAGGGTAATTATATTTAAGAGCTAATTCAATATCTTTAATGCAGGCCTATTTAAAAAATAATCTTTTAAACCAATTAAATTAAACGTTATAAATGATGTTTATCAATAATATTATTATAAATAAGTACAAAAAGTATGGAAAACAAATAATCAAACAAAAAGTAAAAATCAACAAAATGTAAGAAAAATAAATGAAATTTTTAATATAAATGTTTATTAAATTAAAAAATTAGCTAAATAAATAGCTAAAGTGAATACAAAAATTTGTTTGAAGATTAAAAATTTAATCATTGTAAAAAATTAACAATGGAGAAGAAATTTAAGTATTAAATAGGAGAAATAAAAAAATAAAAAAATATAATAAAAAATGTTAGATTTAAAAGTACAATAGAAAAGTATTCAAAAACATGTATTTTAAAGCTTATAAAGTTATTCTAACAAAAAAATAACATTAAATTTTGTAAAATAAAATATAATAAAAGAAAAGAAAAGATATTTATACAAAGAAATTTAAATACTTTTTACAAATAAGAAAATAGATAGAATATATAAAAAAAAATCAAATAATGTGATTAAAATAAGCAGTTCAATAACAACCAATAATAATATAATAATAAAATAATATACAAAAGAAAGAATAAAATAACTTTATTTAAATACCTCATATTTCTCCATGTAAAATAATGCAGCAGATCTATTAGCTAATGCCAATGGCAAATCTTCACTTTCCCATGGGGCATATTGCAAGCTCAATGTGTAATATTTAATACTTGAAAGATATTTTTTACTTTGAAATGCTTTATTGCCTTGTTTCCTTAATTCTTCACTTTTTTGTATATTCTTTTTATTGGAAGTTTGATTATGTTGTATTTTATAAAGCCATGAAGTTATCTGTTTTCTATTTTAATATTAATTATTATAATTTATTATAAGAAATTAAAAATTCTTATCAATAACAATTATAAATATCAAAAATTTTATTGAATTAAAATGTCAACAAATTTACCTTATAGTTGTATCATCCACAAAATAACTCATTAATTTAAATTCATTTTTTTCTCTATCGCGTAGACTAAATGTTTTATTTTGTCGGACTACTAATCGAAGTATTTGTTGCCATGTATCCATATTTCTACGAATGTTTATAGTAGTTCTTTAAATAATCCTACAACCCTTAATTTTAGATAAAAAATACACGAGTAATATAGATGAAAATAATTTAAGTTTATATTTTTAATATAAAACAACTTTGACATTCCCAGAATCTTAGTTTTAAATAAATAGTAAAAGCACTTTCTCAAAAATTATATGTGAAAACAATATTTAAAAAAATATTATTTCACTGATGTACGTATATATTTATGTAAATTATGCTTTAGTAGTACACAATTTGTTTATAAAAGCAACCCAAATATTTGTGACGTCGGTTGTGATTAAGATCAAGGGTAAGGAATAAGGTTAGAATTTTCCACTACAATAATTATTACAGCAGTATGCAGTTCCAACAATATTTATTTGCGGAAAATATGTGCAATAATGAACTGTGCTTAGAAATGCAGTAGCAATGCTGAAATTTTGTTTAAAAATCTGTAAATATTCTAATTCTGCTACAGCGTGTATTTCGTAAAAATATTAAAAAGGTAAATGCGCAGAGGACGAACGCATTCAACGTGACACTACCTACAAGATTACCGTTAATCACTGAATTGTGATAACGACTTATACCGGCGTCACAGTGTAATTTGATCACTTACATACAGATACGAGGATACATGGGCACATCTTAAGGAGACAAGAGTCTAAAGAATGAATTTCAACTCGCAAACCTATGTGATTAGTATCAGTTACACGCATCGGATTATCATATTTGCAGGCACAGAAAATATTTACTACACTTGATCTTTCATTTTTTGATTGTCAGGATGACACTATTATATAGCTAATTGTCGAAAGCCATAAAAAATTATATTATTTTTAAATAATTGTAGCAAATCAGAGTTGCTGTTTTAACATTAAATATTATGACATATTTTTTTATTTTCTAATCTAGTCTAATCAAGTATTTATAAGGATGATGATAATAAGTTTAATGCATAAACTGAGAATAATTATCTTTATTACAATAAGGTTTATCGACCTTTTTTAAAAATTTCAGGGGAAATTAATAAACGAAAAAAATAGAAAAAAGGAGATAATTGATAAGAAGGAATTCACCAATGTTAGGTGTTGAGAGAATTTTCGGTCAATGTTTATATTGTTGTGGGAATCAGGAATTAATCATTGAAAATTGATCACTATGGAATAATCAAAACCTATTTTCATAAGTTGATTTATCACTTAAGATCACCACTTTCTGAAGATTCTTATCTAGTCTGTGACTTTCTTAATTTAATAATACTTTTTAGCTGGTTTAATAAAATGTGATTTGATTAATATAAATATTTATTTTGTGTAACTTAAATTATCAGAAATATTGAATTAATATTTTATAAAATATTATCCTTATATATTTATATATGTGCAATGTACTAATATACTTCTACACTAATCACACGTACAAAGCATACGCACCTAATCTGTCGCGTGCATCCGTCTACTAGGCGTTAATTCGTTTCCCCCTTAACCGAACAAACTCCTCTTACCTGTAATATTTGTAAACAATAAACTACACATTTAGAAAGGTGTAAATGCAACTATCATACTGTGAACGCGCACTGTTATCTAGCACACGCCCAAATTTGTTCACCGACTTATTTATTAAACCAAAAACTCACTTATCTATGTTCCTATGCGCTGACTAATCACTACACGAAAAATCTTACCCAAATACTATTTCCCAAAATTTCCAGCTTACTTTTCTAATCCGTTTAAAAATGACTATTTATTAACCTGTGTACCGAATATATTTTATCTCATCTAAAGTTCATTGCTCTCACATTATTGTAAATATGTGTAATTTTTTATACATATAAAAAAGCCGTGACTTCTATTCGCAAGCAGCATTCGGTGTCTAGCATTAGGTGACACACTTTCGGTGTCGAGCATTTAGTGACAAGAATTACTTTCGTATTTGTATTTTCGCTTGATCGGATAATTTTGTATTAGATTATAAAATTAAACTATTAAAAATCTTAAAAATAGATTATATTTTGAAACTATCTGTATAAAAAAAGTGATTTTGATAAACCTCACGCCGTGACTTCCTATACATATATTTACAATATCAATCTTCGTAAAAATGTTATCATCATATTCGCTTTTTTATGATTTGTTATCAACTTTGATGTATAACCCTTTTACATTTATATATTTAGATGCATAAAAATTTTTAATAAAATGTATTCATTTAATTAATAAGATAATAATAATAATTAAAAAGATTTATATATTTAAACAAAGGCATTGAAAAAAATATGAGTATGAATATTAAAATTATAAAATTTATATGTTGCGAAGCATTTGATATTATACGGAGAAATTTTGTTTCTAAACACATTTAAAATTTATTTAAAAATTAAGATTATAAATTGCGTATTTAGTTAGTGGTTACAGTTATTCTAGAAAATAACGGATAAGGACGTGGAACAAAAAAGACCAGTGTGGATTGGACAAAAGTAACACATATTCCGAGAGAGAAATAAGAGGAGATGATAAGCTAAGCTGATAAAACAATAATAAGGAATATGGTAGAACCGAGTTTTGATGGGATCAAGAGTTTTAGTGTTGTAAAAATTGGTTATGAAAAAATATAAAATATAAAGATGAAGGAATCAGATAGAAAAGAAAATACAGAAAAGTACACAGAGAATTAAAAAATGGATATTGAGTCTAGAACAAGTACACTAGATCACATTTTGATATTAGAATGAAAAGAAACAAGATAGAAATAAAAAAATAGAACAATCAGGTTTGAAAATAAAATAATAAAAAGAGATAACTTCAGAATTTTCAAAGAGTGCATAAAAAATAGCATAGAAAAGGAAAAATATTTTCTTACTGAGTAGAAATAAAGTCAAAGGGGATTAGTTAGCTAAGTTTTTTCTAGAGGAAAAACACAGTGTGTAGGGAAATAATAGAGAAAATTAGAATTGATAGAAGTAATAAAAACAAGACAATATCAACAAATTTATATTAATAAATTAGAAGCTTCAAAATAAGCAGAAAAAGAAAAGCACATCACAATAGAAAAATTACAAAAAAATTATTTATCTATGAAAAGTAATACTTAAAATGGGTAATAAAACAAAAACCAACAAACACGGTTTAATAGATGAGTAAAGAAAGAAGATGGAATTAACACGTAGATTGTGTAGTAAATAAATAGAAACAAGAAAACAATTTTATCAACGAAAATATTATGAAAGTAGATATTCGAAATATATAATCATATTGTTGATTCTTTGCAGCAGAGAGAATAAAAAGCACTGTATAGTAGTAACGTAATATTATAGGCAATAACATCAGGAGAAGAAGAAAGGAAAAAAAATAAAAAAATAAATGATATATATTAGTAGAAAAGTATATAATATATGAATACATGTAAAATGTACTTTAGATTTCAGAAGTGTACAGAAATATAAATAACATGTCTACATTATTTATAAATAAAAATAAATAAATAATACAGTATTTCCTCGAATATCTGGAACTTATTCTGTGTTATTTGATCGTTAAATAACGTTTTAGAAAACTTGCTTTAGTTTCCTGACATTATTCTCTAAGTGTGCTATTTTATGCAGCGCTAATTTCAGCCGATACACATTTCATTAGGCAAACCACTTATCCATCAAGTGAGTTCATTCGAACACGTTTGCATAGCCGCAGTTTGTATTAAAGTGGGTTAGATTGATCTTTCTTTTTTGACCAGCCCTTAACTTTTGATGCGCTTTAAGTTCTTTTCTCCTTCATACAAGTTGCTGTTCTTCATCTTCATCTTTCTTTTTTTTATTACTGTGATATTTCATTCTTAAAGTATTTTTGTTAACCCGCTTCTAAATAAAATCAGTGCAATTGCAGTTTCAATAATTTTTTTCAGTTTTATTCTGTCAATTTTAACCTTCTTTAATTTTATTAATTTAATTTTAAATAAATAAATAATAATAATAAATAAAAAAGCAAGTAAATTTCCAAAAATATAAAAATTATCAATTGTTATGGCCCAAATAATATTACATTATTTTTTTCTGTGTATAACTCCATAAGAATATACAGGTGACTGTAAGAATGTAAAGGTTTTTCTACACTATACTTTTAACATTTATTTATGAATTTTACATATTTATATATTAAAATAAATGTTTTAAAATACTGGATAAGTTAGGTTTGATAAATTATGTTAGTGTAATCGTGTTGTTAGTAAATAATATTTTTACGTAGTAGTGTTGTCTAATCACATTTACTACGTTTAAAGCTTGATCTACGAATTTCTAATGATTGTTTAATTAATTTTTTAATCGTGAAGTGTAGAATGTATAAGAAAAAAAATTATTAAATGGAATATTTTCACATTTGATTATTATGATCTAATTATGTTCTATATATGTACAAATTATATTTAAAAAAATGTATACAATATGCTGTGATCATAAACAAAAATTATACGCGAATATCGGCCTTATTTGCGAAATCTGATAACTTATCATCAATAAGAGTTAATTAAGTGACTGGAGGCGAAACCTACAAATTAGTCTTTTAACTACATTGAATAACAACTTGCAGGCCTATTTTATGAATGTAAACAAACGAAGACTAGAGGTTGTGATAAACAAGAAAGCAATGTTAGCATATAGAATAAAATTCTCTTATTTATATTTTATTGATATTCTAATTTATTTAGAATTCTAATTTATTTATATTATTCTAATTTATTAAAAAAATAATAGTGTTATATTGCAAAGCAGAGTTAAATTTGTAAATAAATTAATAAACGATTATTAAAAATGATGTAATACTTTCATAAAAACGGAATTAAGCAGCGATGTACTAAGAAGTACTAGTCGTAATACTGAGTAAAAACTTATATGTGATGAAAGAAAATGTTATTTTAAAGGAAATTGTGCTTGAACTAAGAACATTCTTACACGAGAACAAAAGAATAAAAGAAGGATCGTGTTTATCTGAAATTTTCAGAAACCATTTTTGAATAGGTTAATACTGAATTTATAATTTCATTACAACCATTATTAAAATATTAATAGTTATGTTTAAAAAAAAATTTATTTTTGTTTTTTCAAGAAAAAGTTGAATGTCTCGAACTACTTTAACCGCACAATAGTAGAAAATGTTGGAAAGGATGCAATTAGAAAAAATACAAAAAAAATATTTAAAATAGTGTTTAGGGTTAGATAAAAATATTCCAGTCATTATCCTAATGTTAGAAATTTAAAGAGATAGAATTGAAATAAAAGCTGCAAAAAGGGCGAGAACGTTCGAAAAAAAATAATGACCAACAAAAATATGAATGTGGTCAAAGAATATGTAAAAATAAGAATAGAAAAAGGAAGAAAATTAGAAAATCTAAGAAAAAACATAAGAGTATAAACAATTATGCCAATAAAAGACTAGAATTCTGGCAAGGATTGAGATGGTCTTGACGTAAATGGCAGGAAAAAAGTGAAATTGGTGACGCACTATAGGAAGAAGTTAAAGAAATCAAAATAAATCAACATATGTAAATTTCGATTAGCCTTATAGAAACGTTTAAATATACAGAGAAATGTAAAAATATAATTATGTAAGGTATAAAAGAAAAAGAATGTATTTACAAATAAAGGAAGAGAAAAGGAGAGTGGGAATAAAGATATTAGCAAGATTTAGGATGGCTAATAAAATAGAGCAATCAAACACTGACTGGCAGAAGAAGAGAAAATGTAGATTATGAAACGAAATGAAAGAAACATTAAACACATTTTCAAAAGTGCAAAGAATTAGAAATTATATAAACAATTGGATAAACTGTATGTTAGGAAATAAAAAGGACATTAGTATGTTTTATAGGATACACTGGAAGAGAGAAATAAAAGAAAGGAAGATGAAGAGAGAATGTATAAAATTTGTAAGAGAAGAACTCGTAAAAACAATAAGATTGAAACTCAATATGAAATAAATATAGTGAAAGTTTAATTATAAATGTATATGCAATTGTAATATAAATGACAAGCTATATAGTAAAATAGTGCAAGAATCTAACAGACAGTGTATATAAAATAATAATAAAGCTATAAATTGTAAAAAAATAGTTTGTATAAATGAAAGTTTAAAAAATTCAAATAGAATATATATATTTAATACATAATAATTTAAGAAGTCTCGAATGGCCGTGGAGATTTTACTTAATTCGATAGCACAATAGAGCGTCAGAAAGTATAAATGTAGAAAAAATACACGCGACAGCAGCAGAACATCGACTCGGGTTTGGAGCAGAATATCAGCTTCCGCGTGGAAACAAACATCGAAGCATTACCGAGGAGTGTACGCCCTCAGCATAGCCACATTCTTTCTCCAGGAACGAAACCGAACACCTTGAGAGCAAGCGACACTAGCCTCGCGCCACGTCGTGGTATCATACCACCAAATGGCAGTATAAAAATAAAGGTCCATTTTTATTTGACCCACGCACCTATACACCAACTCTTTGACACCGGCTCCAGGAGGGCGCGCCCTTGTCATTATGTTAAAGTAATTTTCATGTAACTAATATGTAAATAATTAGATAAGAACAGAAAAGTAAAGTTACATTTTAAAATTAGATATTGTAATACAGAATAAAAATGTAATATATTGTTCAATAAAATACTATACTAGTAAAAAATATTACATTATTTTCCAGCGATTGATGAGATGAAGGACATTTAATACCTCTTTCATTAAAAACATTTAATTTAATATTATGTTTTAAAAAGTATATCTAAGAAATATGTATCAAATTTTTAAAAATTATCAAAATAAAGATACTATATTATTATATTCAAATTAATAAACATTCAAATTAAAGTGATGAATCTTGAATTTCTAACTGCCTAAAGTAAATAAAATATTTTACTAAAAATAATACATCTGGTTATTAGCATATTTTAATTAAAAATTGAAACAATATTATAATAAATTTGGTATTTAAGACAAAAGAAACTTTGGTAGTTAATATCTTAATTTACTTTAAACAAGATTAACATTACAAAAAAGTATATATATTTATCACAATTACTTTGTAGACATTTAAAAATAAACCGAAAAATAAATTGATATTTTTAATAATAATTTTTAAAGAGTTATAGATCGGATATCTAAAGAATATTACTTAAGTAAATAATACGACAAAATTAAATATTTTTGTAATTAGTATAATACAAAATTTGTCAAAAATTATATATACAGATTTAACAGATTGGTTATTAATCTAATATTTATTCTTTATAAATATTTATCTGAAAGTTAATATAATACACTTATATAAGGTTTTTGAAATATAAATACTTTTAAATACTCAATTCAAAATAAAAATATGTAAAAATGTTTTGAATTATTCGAGGTAGTATTAAAAAGTCATACTTATAAGCCTAATTGTTTCTATTATTCAATTATTATTTTCACATTTATAAAGTGAATTTAATAAATCTTCATAGTGATACATATTTGTTTCAAAGGCTTCTAGTTGTTTGGTAAGATCGCCTACTTGTTGTGCCAATGTCTGTTCTTCCATAAAAGCTTGAAGTTGTGGAGCACTTTGACACTCTCGATAAAAAGTACCTAAGTCACTATTCGTATTAGTAGCTGCAAAAGGAGTTTTCTAAAAATAAAAACAGTAAAATGAATTAAAATATACATTTTTATAATAATTTAGAAAAATTCAAGCATACTTAAATAATGGATATAATATATATATATATATTTTAAAAAATAGTGTTGATTATTAGTTTATCTATAATTAGTTTAATTTAACTTTTGAACTAAATAAAATATAAATAATTTCTTTTTGAAATTGAAAAAAAAAAGTTTAAATCATTTTTACATTATTTATATTTTATATTATGAAACTATTATGAATATTCAATGAAATAAAGTGAAAAAATATTGTTATGTTAGAATTTAATTACCAAGTCTACCATAATAAAATCGTCGTTAGCACTTGTTGAACAACTACTTCTTCTTGATCCATTTTGTGAGTCATATTTTGACATAGTATTGTCATTAGATACTCGATCATTTCCATTACTTGTATCAATTGGTCCTTCAGATGTATTTGTCGTTTGGATTCTTTTTGTAATTTCAGTTCTTACAATCAGTGGTGATGATGTTTGATGTTGTGTTAAAAGAGAACTGAATGGAATATCCTCGTGATAATCTTCTTCATTTAATGTAATTTGTTTGTTAAAAACAAATGCTCCTACTTTCACAGTATCACTTAAGGACTTATCTTCACTAAAAATGAATCAGAATTAGTAATATATTCTTAGAGTTTTAAGAAATATGAATACTAATTGATATTTACACTTGTTGATATCGAGTATGTTTAGGACTTAAATCAGAGTGAAAATGATCACTTTTTAACATTATAGAATCACGACCAGTTTGTGTAGGTGAAATTGTCATTTTTGTTCTATAAGAAACAGATAATTGAATCATACCAACTGGTGTATGTAGTTGACCAACTTTTACATATTTATAATTATCACCTAAAACAATTTGATTGAAATAATTTACTTATTTACATACATTTTATAAAATTATAAAATATTATATGTATAATATTTTATGCTATATATATATATATATTATCTATTATGTTTCAAATATGTAAATTTTTTAAAATGTTTTTAATGTAATCACTCAATATGAAATTAATCACAAGGTTGTTAACTTTAAATATTTATACTATACTTTAATTATCTTAAAAAAATATAAATTAAATTTATAGTAAATTGAGAAAAAATGCATTATAAATTTTGTTGTATGATTAAAAATAATTGTGACAAACAAAATAATTAAAAAAACAGAAACATCTAGTTTGGGTAGATTAGATATATCAATTAGAATTTCAGATCTTTTTTTTATAGTTCTATGAACATAAATAATCTAATGTTGAATGTAACCTGCACTGTCTTAAAATAATATAATTATAATGGTAACTACATACTTTTTATCACATTCATCACTTAGGATTTAATGTATTTATTCATCAATTTGATTGTACAGATTGATCAAGTTGAAAATACTTTAATTTTTTTTTACTAATTTTAATTATTAAAACATATTTTTAAACTTCTGTAAGTAAAATATTAAGCTAAATATTTGTAATAAAAAATAAGTTCTGGTAAAGAAAAAAAAGATTAAAAATTTTCAAAAAGTATCCTTTTAAAACTAATATGATAGTTATGCATTATGAACCTTTATATAATTTTTTTTATAAAGCAACAAAGGAATTAGAATTATATTTTTCACTTAAGTTTATAATATACAATTTTTCATATAATTAATACTTTTATCATATGAATTAGGAACTAGACAAAATTTTAAAAAAAAGTAGAAGGTAAAATTAATATATTTGTATATATTTCAATATAATTATTTTTACATATATTCGCCACTACATTTAATTAAAAATCTTCTATATTTATAAAATAATGAAATTTTTAGCAAATATATATATTATATTTATTTTGAGTTTATTAGAATGAAATTAAATTAAATTTATTAAATATTTTATTTATTAGAAAAAATTAAAATTTATTAAAAAAACAATAAAATTACTTGTATTTAATAATTATTATATATAACAAGATCTACCGAAGATAATAAAAAAATGTACCTAAGGTATGAAGTTGAGGCTCTCCCATATAAATTCTATAACAAATTCTATATGAATCGGGTCCTTGTCTTCGACTTAGCTTATATGCAGGTGTGATTCTTGATACAGAAAGCAAAGACTTTAATAAAATTCCCATTCTATTATAAATTGTAAAAGCTAATCGAACAGTTGGATCATTGTGTTCTGGAAGAACACCTAGGCTCCATGTTTCAAGTACCATTGTATCGCCTTCTATAGTTTTAAGTGATATTTCTATACATAAAGGTATTAATGAATTAATTATTTCCTTACAAAGAGCTCGTTTTGCTTCTGTTAAAGCTTCTGGTACATCTTGTATTGCCAGATTAAACTAAAAATTATTTAAAAGTTAATATTTGTAAAGAAAAATTAATTATCATATAAATAAAAATTTAAATATTACTGAATCTGTTTCAGATGAGTTTAATTTGCATTTTGTTGCAACTTTTTCTCCAGATCTGGATTGAATAATAATCTGAGCTGCTTTAAGAGCCAAAAATCTGGTAAATTTCTCTAAATCGCGTTTATCTTGCATATTTAATTTCAAATTAGATTTTGAATGAATTTTATTAATATCCACATTCTACATGCCATAATGCTAATTCAAAAAACAATAAATATAAAAACCGTAAACATTAACATATATGAGTACCATGCATCATTCAAATTTGTTCTAAAAATAAAACTAGATTGACTAATACAAGAAATAATGACTTTTCTGACATTTTAAATAATAACCTTCAAATATTTTTTTTATATTCATTGACTATATCGATGATTACTTTGTCAAATTTTTTAGCAATTAATTTAATAGATTTAAAATTTATACCAATTTTTTTAATATACGTTTACAAAATAACTTTCGTTATGAACAAAAATGAATATAAATTATTTAATATAAATATACTAAATTCAAAAGAATATGTATTTAAACATTTCAATTCTAATAATTAACTTAAAGTAATTTAAATAATTATTTTTTAAAAGAAATTTTGTAAATAAAAATAGTAAGACAAGTATAGATTAAATAGAATCTATTAACATGGGATTTCTAAATTTTGACGACATTGAATACAAGTTTCCAAATAAGACGATTCAGTTATCAAATTTTTAACTATAATTAAAAAAAAAGAAAAACAAGTCCTTGCATCAAAAATAGATTATTTTCACTACCTTTGCCATTTAATTTGATTTCTCATAATATAAAAAAATTAAAAATTTCAGCCCTGTAGGAATACATTTGACTCTAAGAGAACACACTTAATTCATGATTTTTTCAGCATTAAGGCTGTTCTACATGCTTAACTTACAACTTAATTTATCTCAATGAAAAATAAGCCAAAAATTAGACGATTTTTTTAAATAAAATGAAAAAATTAAATTGCTAAATTATTACTAAGTGACACAGTGCGCATGCGTCGTAAGGTACTCGATAAATCTTAAATTAATACATCCATTATATGCGAATAAAATTGTACACACTCAATTTACACAATAGCATATGATCGAATTTATATTAAATATTAAGATATTTCTTATATTAAAACTTGATTTCTTTAGTTACAAAATATGTATTAATCAAATACCTATTCAACCATAGTGCCAATGAAAAATGAAACTACTATATTAAAAAAAAATCAATTTATAAAATAATAATGTTAATTTTTTAAAAATAATTACGAATAATATCTTGATCTTTAAATTTATTCATAAATTATAAACAAAGATCTAAAAAATAACCTTCAGAAAAAGAATTTGATTTAATAAAAAAATTATTTCAAAAAACATTATCTTTTCGCTGTATATTATTTAATCCACTACCGTCACAACTGATCATCCGATTTATGAGTTATTAAAAATAAAACATAACTAAACTATTATTTTAAATTGCTTCTATCTTTAATCTCTCATTTGTTTATTAAGTTAATGAAAATTACTATAAAAAATTAAAATATATTGCATGACAGCAATACATTAGCAGTGATAAATCATTAACGCAAAAACTGAAACATATCCATTTGAAAATATTAGCAATAAATAATAGATTTTTAATAATAATAAAATTATAATATTGTTCCTTTAAGAATATATAAGAAATATTCTTTACTGAAAAAATGTTCCTATTGTAAGAAGCGAGTGGACTTGAAGGTTCATCGAAATAATTTATTGCATTTGTATAATTTTTAGAAATTATTTAATATTTGATATTATTATAAGTTTACAATAATTTTACGGTACTTTTAATTGTTGACAAAAATTAATTTAGAAAATAAGTGTCGCGAAAGTCTGTGTTTGATCTTGTCTAAGTCTGAGTCTATGTCTAAGTCTCATCTGATCATTTCAGGAGCGGAGAGGTTTTGATATGATCGGATTTACAATAATGTGAGAGCAATGGAAAATAAGCAATAAAAAATATTCGGTTCACAGGCTGATAAATAGTCATCTTTAGAAGCATGATAAAAATAGAAAAAAATAAGATTTTCGTGTAGTCATTAGTCAATGCATAGGAAGAGAGATAATTGAGTTTTCAGTAAAATAAAATTTGATTCGGTTTGATTTTGGTGAAAAAATTTTAGCGCATGTTAGATAACAGAGCGCGTTTACGGTACAATAGTTGCATTTACACATTTCCCAGATGCGCAGTTTATTGCATATAAATATTACAGATCTAGAAGTTTACTCAGTGGAGGGGGAAAATGAGTTAACGCCTAGTAGACAGATGCTCACAATAGAATGAGTGCGTACGTTTTGTATGTATGAATACCGTAAAAGTATGTTAGTACGTTGCACTATATTAGAATAATTAAGTCTTTAAATTTGCGATATTAATTCAATAAAATACATATTTTTTAGAAAAATATTTATAAATTTTAGTAAAAAAAGGTAATAATTTAAATATATTTATTAGAAATTATTTGAATAAATTGCGTAATGCAACGCAAAAAATTGTGTATGATGAATCTTAAAAATGTGATTTTTAAGAACTATAAAATTTAAGTATATATCTAAGTTTGGTAGTACAAAATGTTCTATAAATGTTTATTTAATGATTTGTATAAAGAATTTTTTAATTAAATGTAAAGTTAGTAAAATTAAATATAAAGCATTGTTGCATAATCAGAGTTACATCAGTATGTATAATTTTTAGTCCAAAGAGTATTACAATAATTTAAATTACACAAGAATGAGGCTGATCAAATGGTGCAACGGTCATACATCCAAATTTAAAAAAAAAGGAGAGAAAGCAAAAATTAAACGAAAATAAAAACATTCGACTTTTGTTGAATAAAGGAGAAAATTACAAAAAAATGTTTATCTGGTTAAATCGAATAAAGATGAAAAAACAGAAAGAAAATAGTGAAAAAATAGAATCTAGAAAATGGAAAAAATTCATAAAGGAAGAATATTTAAAAGAGTTGATAAAATAATTAGAAATTAAATTAGGTGAATTACTAAAGAAGAAAAGGCATAGAACAATTACAATAAAAAAGCTAATAGACGAAAATAGTAAATTGAAGGAGAAAGTCAAGAAAAATAAAAAAGAAGTGATTCAGCTAGTAGAGAAACACAGAGAAGAGATAAAAACCAAAGAGAAAAACAGAGATAACATTGGCAATACTAAAATAAAGATAACAGAAAAGAGAGAAGAAAGAAAAGAAATGGCGCTAGAATGGATACTAGAATAGAAAGAAAGAAATCTATTAGTACATAAAAGAAAGAAACTTGGAGTATATAATACTAAGAGGAGCAGAAGTAGAAAGGAATACGTTGATGAAAAAGGTAAAGAAGATTTTAAAAAAGACACTAAAATTAAATGTAGAAATAAAAAACTCGTGAAGAATATAGAAAAAAATAATGAAATTCATGAAATTTGAAGGAAAGAGGAAAAAACCTAATTCTGGTGGAAAGGTGGAATGAGAAACACATTAAAATTATGTCTAAAAGAACGAATATTATATTACAGAACATATATAATAAAACAGAAAGAAGGTTAAGAGAGGATTTCAGTATAATAATGAAATTATTTTATGAATTTATAGAAAATGCATTATTCTATAGTACACAGATACGTAGATAGGAAATCTAGAAACAAAATAAACATGATAGAAATAAAGATACGAAAAGTTATGTTTTAACATTATTTAATTGATAACAGTCTTATAAATTACGTCATAATTTCATGTATTTTACATGGTTGAGGTCACTTCTATGAATTTGATAGATAAATACATTTTATTTGCTAAATATTTTATTTAAAATTATTAATTACTGAAACTACATCGACTGTTGTTCATGGTTGATTTGCTCTGAAGGGGATGTTGCAGGCTATTTGTAGTTGGCTGTATGAAATGCTGCCACCACCTTATTGAAGGCTGAGGATTTCGAGGTTCCCTCTTGTTCGTACGTGGAATTCATAATTTTAATTGAACAGACTTTCGGACTAAACTTGTTATGCAGAGGCGAAACTTATAATTTATGCGCGAATCATAGCCAAAACAGAAAATTTTACAGTGGTACAAATAACTTAACATAATTCTAAACTGTGTAAGTGTAGTCAAATAGAGTGAAGTTTACTGATTTTTCATATCGGTTTATACAGAATATGTATCGACTAGGAAACAATCATTTTTATTGATCATGAATTTTAGTGAAATATTCGTTACAATTACAATTTTTATTGAAATAAATATTTGTTAGAATTTTGATGTTACATACAATATTCGTGCTCATTATTCTTAATAAGATATTAGGAAGTATTATATTACACATAGTGTCAGCAGCTTTTTCAACTTTTAAATGCACTGAGTTATATAAATGGCTTACGGTTTACTTTTGTTAGCACGATAGCCTTGCCAGTGACCGAATGCATTAAGTTATAGTGATTTTCTTAGAATTTCAAAATATTACACATTACGAAAGTAACAATGTATAAAAATAATCTAAGTTATCCAAATTTATCAATAGAGCAAATATTATAAAAGAATATAACAAAGATATAAACACGTATAAGATTTACCGAAACCAAACAAGAAAGAAGCAATGAGAGAATGAGAGACAACGGAGCTAGTAGCTAACAGAAATGAAGAAGAAAAAATAATATATATATATATATATATCAGTGTAAAATATAAAATATTCAATAATACATATAAAGGTAAAAAGTAATGTATATTTACGATATAAAAAAAATTTAAATAACAATTTATGAATTATTTTACATAAATAATAATAATATTAGTACAAATTACATTTATAAAGTCAAAAAATATTATAAACCATATTTTAAAGAAGTAATACAAATTTTAAATAACATATTTTTTTTTTACTTTATTAAAAATAATTAATACTATTCTTTTAATGTTGAAAATATAAATACTTTTTCATTATAATACCTATTTAATAATGTATATATTTAAAAAGTTATATTTGATAAGAATTAAAATTATCTAAAAATACATTTGATTTTCATGAATTAAGTTTATGAACTCGCTTATATGTATATAAAAATTATTATTATTGATGTACAATGTTAATAATACCAAAGGAGAAAAAGAGTAAAAAGTAATAAATTTAGTTTCCACTTTGTGTGAAAAAAGTAGAGTGAGAAAATTATGAGAAATATTTTTATATAGATTATTTGTGTACTTTTGGTTAGTAATAATGAAATAATTTTATTTTTGAAATATAGTATAATAATATAGGACTATAGATTGATATATTAACGGAAAAATAATATTCTTATCCATTTTACAATTCTTTTGTGTAATATTGTGTATTAGATGAATATTTTTCTAATTGTAATAATTTAAAATAGTTAATTTACTCAATAGTATAAAGACTATTATTTATTGGATCATTACGTGGTGATCAGAAAAATTATAACATTTAATTTAATTTTTAAACTATTTTTTTACACTTTAATTTGCACGGTCTTACAAATTAACGAAGAAGATGGAAAATAGTAGCTGAATTTGTTTGGGTTTTCCCAAACAAATCTTGAAGAGTTTATATAATGAATTTATATAAAGAACATGAAAAGTATGTAAAAAACGAAGGTAACGAAAAATATAAAGATTTATATTGCTATACAAATGTAATCGAAAACAGCCGAAAAGTATACCGCAAAAAGTCTATTTTATATATAAGTTATATATACATATTTTTGTTTTTATGTATATCATCAGTTTTAAATATCTTTTCTCTTTGACTCTCTTTATCTTCTCATACATTTTTTATTTTTCTTAGAAATTTTTTTTATTTTTTTGTTGAATTCTTTTCGTAAATTAATTTTTTTATTCTACATTGAGCAATCACTAAGGTCTACTTTCTTTAAATCTATCGACTGAAGCGTGACTTATTTATCTATTTTTTGCCCATAATATACTCTTTCATTCTCGAAAATTTGTTGGCAATGATTCTGCTACATGTCATCAAAAAAAGAAAAATTGTTACATTCTGTATTCTAATTTGAGCTAAAACTCGATTCTATTTTTTAGAAACTCCATATTAAATATATTCTCTGGCTGAGCTTTTGCGCTGTGTTTCTATTTATATAATTTACATCCATGTATTGGAAGGCTCCCGTGTTTAATCATAAGTATACATAAAAAGAAAGAGTGTGTGGGAGAGAGCCATAAAGAGAAGAGAGAAAGATAATTTAAAATATAAAGATGATAATTTTATAGAGTAAATAAAAAATTATTTATGAATATATGCCTTGATAATTTGTGAGAAGTCGTGAACAAAACGTGAGAATCCAGGACTACACTACGGATTTATGTACGAGAATGCAATAGATTGTGACAGTAAATATCTTAGGTGGAGAGAAATAGAGAGACAGAGTGAGATAGAAGTTCTAAATGAATTGATGATTAACAGAAGATTAGGATTCTGCCGTATGTCTTATGTTGTAATTACCTTTTTATCGGTAATCCTTTTGTATTTTTATTTTAAGCTAATAATTCTATTTTTTAATTCTATCATACTTACTTTATTTTATATATTAATCTTTCTATTGAATGAATTTTGCTCTGGTAGCACAGCTATATCGATTTCCTTATTTGCGACTTTCTGCTGTTGTAGAAATACTTCCGTGCTCATAATATAGCTAAGGTAACTTCTCATTTTTCTTTGTTAACGTTGTGAAACTAGTTCTAGGTTTACAACAGTATCTTTATATTGAACTTTTATATTTGATTCTCTGTAGAATCGACAATATTTACTTAGTCAATAAATATTTGAAAAATAAAATAATTTTTTTAATTAATAATAATACTTTGAAAATCTTTGTGCCTTGGACAATTTCAATATTATTATTAATTATTTGATTACTAGAAAATGGGTAATTTTTTAAATAAATATCATTTGTAATTTTATCCAGTATTTTATTTTCTTTTTAAAATAATTTCTGTTAAATATCTCAATAGCTGCAATTTTTTGTATGAAAATAATTATATAAGAATGAATTGGAAATTTTTACTATTTTAACTATCTCTTTTCGAGTACTAGTTTTACTTGATCATAATCGGCAATTATGTGAAGAAGGAAGTAAATCATGTTTTTTATATACTAAATAAAATTTTTCGTTGAAAAAAATCCAATGAAAAATTAAACCAAAAAGTAACATCGAATATCTAATGATCAAATCGCGAAAAAGCACATACGTATTAAATGAAAAGTACCAAAATAAAAAGTAAAAAGAACTCTTCTTAATTACACATATCGTTATTAATCTAGTACTTCATTTACATTTTATTATAATGCACGAAGGTGCAATGTATATAATAAGATAAGGTTTTAAAGTAATTTATTATTATTGATAAATATATTCTAATCAACTTAATAAACTAAACATTCTTAAAATTGATAATAGATTAAATAGCAATATGATTAATAGAGTAATCTATTTATCAATCATATTTATTGTATCATGATTTATTAATAAAGTTAGATACTAAATATGTCCATGATTTTAGAATTTAGTGAATTAATTATTTCATAGAAATATTATGATTTATCAATAATTCAAAATTAATAACTATTTTAAGAAATATATTATAAATAAAAATCATTTTAAATATACTTATTAATTTTTTTTATATAAGGTTTTATATATTTAATTAGAGTATATAATTTTTTTTATAAATAAGGAAGATGTATCATTAATATAAATATATGCTGCAGTGTCAGCAAAAGTAGTTTAATATAGAACAGTTTTTTATCATCTTGTTAACTGCGACTACAACGGGTGAATTAGTATATGAATCGAACGCTGTGGAAAACATGCGAGAAAACTAGCTAGCTGATAAATATATAATATTAGTGTAGTTAGAGCGAAAGGTAAAACATAAAATAGAATAAAGGAACGTGTAAAATTTATGTGAATAATACGATGGACCTGTGTTGGTAAACAAAATTATATCATATAGAATTAGAAGCACCTAAATTTATTTTATTATATTAAGGTTTATTAGATCTCCCGATGTTATTAAGTAAGTTACGAAAAAGGGTGCACAGCTGCAGAGCAAGAGGTTTTAAATAACGAAGCCCATAACGTTTGAGAGCTTTTCGGTCCCGACCTTCGTATCGTGGCAGATATACTTTGTATCACTATCATTGTGAAAATTAAAGAATTATTGAGCCCGAAAAAATTGGTCTAATTTAATTGAAAACATTACCTCCTTCCCTCTTTAAAAGATAAAATAGCGTGGCGCGATCGGTTGCAGTCTTTGTGTTTGTACTGCGCAGTACGGTGTAGTAAGTGTAGTGAAGTTGAGGCTGTATGTGGGTAGACGATTCAGTGTAGCGTCATTAGCTAATCAAAAGGGAGCGAGAAAGGTACTATGTGAACAAGAGTAAGAGAGAGAGACGAAATGTGACGGAGTGGGCCAGTAGAAGAGCGGGTGATCAACGAAGAGAGAGTGAGAGCGAAGTAGGGAGAGTGGTGGGGCGGCCTAAGTCGTCGCTTTCGCAGCGCGAAGTCGCCAGAGAAAGCAGAGGGAGTAACTTGCGTTCGTCGTTCATAAATTTCACGGCGTACTGACGTGTTTTTCATATTTCGATGGCTCTTCGAACTTCATTACTGTAGAAGGTATTTGCTACGTTTACAATTTGTATGCATTGCATAGGTGGATGACCCAAAAAATTGCATAATTAAACTAGCTCGATCAGAAAATTATAACTGCTTATAATTTAGTAGTAATTGTAATTCTTCGGCTGCTCATTTAAATACCATTATTATCAAAACCTTACCTAATACTGCAAATGTAGATTTCGCGCTATGTCCTTTCATTACTGTGACCGACATCATTTTAGTAATAATTACCTGACTAGTCACTACTGCCGTCCGCTTCCGATGCGGTTCCTTTTACTAGCGGTGCGTTCGTTTCCGTCAGAAAACTTTTCCAGCTCCCCTACTAAATGATGATACGGCCTCCTACCCCTTTTATCTTTCGCCCCCCCCCTGCACGCTTATATGTGGTGTCTTAACTTGAGGTAGTCATGGCACAGTGAATTTTGCCGTGCTAGACATCATCGGTCGTTTAAACTAGCCTTTGTAAGCCATGCAAACTCCTCAAGGTTAACGCAGTCGCTCTCGCACACAATACTTTTGCTATTTGAGTACTCCCGTACCTCTCGATCCGACACAACGTTCACTAACGCGTATCTAGTTTTTCGCGGACTCTCGACGTATGTTCGTGTTGCCGGTACGACTCCTGATCCCTACAAGGTTGGAAGATCTTTTTCTTTCGCGTATCTACGTCCGATTCGCATGTTTCCCTCCCAGTTTAAACTTCGCAGATCACGATCGCTTTCCTCGAATTCACGTCCCGCTTCGTTAAATCAAGAGGCTCCGAGATAATGTTGTATCAAATAGCATATTTATTTGCTACCAACGTATTGCCCTCGGTGGCGGCAGTGCTCCGTGGCTGCTCCTCCGCTATTGCCTCGCGACGCCGTTCTCTTGTGGGTGACTTCCTGGTGGTACTCTGGATCCCCTTATCTCTACCGCTGATGCCATACTCCTCCGACGTAGGATTGCTCGTTGATGATTCTTGGCTTTTTGATCTGTTGAACCTCCTTTCCTAGGTCAAGTCCTGTTTCTTCTATTCCTTCCGTTAGTTCGTCTTTTGGTCCATTGTTCTTCCTTGGTTTCTTCATTTTCTAAGACTTCTTCTCATTTGCTTGTCCCTTCCTTGTCTGCATTGTTCCTCTTCACTCTTTTTTTTACTGGTTGCTGCACTTTTCTCATTACACACAATTTACCCGGTAATGTTCCCGGGTGTTGGTACCAATGTTAAACTCGAATCGCGTGGAGGAAAAGAATCAAGGTAAATAAATATAAATAAATACAACACAATAAATTGAATCAATATTTAAAGGGTGAAAGAGAAGTAAATATCCAAAGGTATGAGAGGTCGATCCGAGCAGAAATTTCGGCAAGTAATCTCCTCGCTGAAAATGTTTTCTTTGAAAATGAAATAAATATGGCTCGAAAGCGTGCGCCGGCAACGTGGTACGAGCAGATGAAGGCAGGCCCGTGCCGTGAAGCATAGGCACGGCACTCAAGTGCGAGATAGCCTCTTCCTGCAGCCTTCCCCCTCCTAGCCTGTTCTTCCTTCTCACACACACTCGCGCGCTCTAACCTAGCTCTCCTTCTCTCCCGCTCTCATATTCTCCAATGCCGCGCGCTTTCTACGAGAGCTTCACTCTCTCCTTCTCTCTCGCGCTCGTACGCTTGACTTCTCTCTCCTTCTCTCTTGCGCTCACACGCTTTAGCTTCTCTCTTCACCCTCTTCGCACACACAGGAGGAATGGGCCCGCGGTCGGGGCCGGACATCGCGGAGGAGTTGTGGCGTTCAGGGGTCCATCAGGTATAGGTGACTCCCCGCAAGTAAAATCGACACCACGAAAGTGTCGCGACGCCGACACAACCAAAAGCTCGAGCGGTGGACAGCCGTAGCGATGTGAACCGCTGGGAGCAGTGGGAAAATCTTCGGCCGATTCATTAAGTAAGGCTCATCCATAATGCCTTCAAAGCGACGAATGCATAATAAATAACGTGATAATGATTAATGTAAAGAAAAGCGAATAATACGTTCCGATTCAATTTGTACGATGGGTATGGTAGCGATGCACTAGGCACGTATGATGAAGAAAATCGGAGAAAAGTGGAGACGTCCCGCCTGATGCGTTAGATGTTGTAAAGACCTTTTTTCTTCCGCCTGTCAGGCGAGGGTTTTTTCCAGGTCTTACGGAGCGAACACTAAAATATTGTAATGAGCAGGATGTGATGAATGCATGCGTCAAGCGAATTATATAGATAAAATGTTGTAACGGTTAATGTTACTTTCCCAATGCGAGGCGGGGTTCTAATAATAATTCGCGAAAGGTAAAATAAAATAAAATAGAATAGGACCAAGTACGTCGTCTGTAATTAGAGATTCGCCAAGCACGTAATAAACCTCTGTCGCCAAATAATGCGATGCGACGGGACGAATTCCCGATAGATTTGAGGGCAAGAGTAATATTGTACTCGGATGCAGGCGAAAAGAAAGAAAAATCCGACAAAATGGAGGGTGGGAGAACAATAATATTTGATCTTAAGAAATTATAAATAGCGAGGCGAGAAGCCGACGGCAGCTTTTTCCGCTTCGACACCTACACCAAACAGAATTATTTTGAATAAAAATATTTTAATATATCCTGCATTACTACCTTTATACATTTTTCTACTCCTGACTATTTCGCTAACGTGCACGCGGTCGGTTTCAACTACAATATTATCTACATATATTTTTCTTAATCTTCTTCTTTTTTTTCTTTCGATCTTCGGTTTTTTCAGTTTTTTTTTCAACTTTAATATTCAATATTACAGTGTATATCTTATCAGATATCCTAGTCTTATTCCTTTTTCTGTTTCACTCTTATGATGATTTCAATTTTTATTTTAGTTTTGAATACTCTATAAATTTTCCTAGTGTATTCTTTTAAGTATTTCTATAGTCTTGCTTGTCACATATTCTTCAATATATTCTCTTTTTCTATTTTATTAAATGCTATTTTAAAATCTGAAAATCAAACGTAAATTTCTTTCCTCTCTTTTTTAAGTTGAAAATTTATTGCATCTCTTGAGCACATGAATCTTCTCTGTTACCTCTTGTCTTCTTAAAATCAAAGTAGATGTTATCATATTTTTTGTTTTCTTTCTCATTGTTAGATATTTGAAAAGTACCGCGCCTTCGTTTATTGTTGTATAGGGGTGTATATTCTTAGTGATTAATCAGAATATATAAGATATAGTTTTATATTATTAATATTTTTGTTCTACTTTTATTACACTTTGCTGCTATATTTAATAAATGATTATTGCTAGGTGCAGTGAAAAAACGCAAAGGCACCTAATTGTATACGGGAAAATCGAACACGTAGTATGTGAAAAACGGGCCAACTACGTAGTAGTACTTAAAATACAGACGAAAACATACGTTGCACACTATGTTGCAAGTCATGAAACAATAACAATTATACGTGTACTAAGAAGATAAATGAGATAACTACGCAGTGCAACGACTTAAGCCGAAAAGCATATGCTGTTCTCTCAAAACTTATAATTAACAAATCTTTTTTTTTTAATTTCAACAAAAAATTTCTGGTTAGTTTTAGTTATTTCATCTTCTCTAGGTTTTTCCTTAATTTTATTTTGGATGATCTTTTGTATATCTCCATACTCCATTCATACCTTTTCTACTTTCTCTTATTGTCCTCTATCCGTTTTTTCTGATAATTCAGTGTTTCTTGCTTTCGTACCCTTATATATTTCCTTAAAACTTTTTTTTACTTTCCCTATTTTAATTATCTAATCTATTGTCTATATCTTCTCTCTTTTCATTTTCCCCTTATTAATTAACCCTCAGAAAGTTTTTTTGGTTTTTTCTTTCTTTATATTCTGCAACAGGTCAGAACACGGAAATATTAACTGTTGGTGATGACATACCCTGTGATTGTTTCGCATACGTATAACCACATTGATACAGGGCAGCGCAAGAAATTAATAGCTTAAGCTAAATAGACCCACGCAGGAAAGCCCGAGAGTTTTCCCCATGGAAAATCAAGGTGTGAGGTGCGTCTGGTACGAGATGGATTCATTGTTTCGGGGCAATAACCAGATTCGTTTTACACGTGCCAAACCTTCGTTTATTGCGTCTGCTTGGTCAAATAAGGTCGCAATAAAAATTAAATGAGAACGAGAAACGAGAGCGGCCAAGGGTTAAATACAGAACGCAACGCGCAACCTGCAGATTTTTCGCCTTTGCCATTGGGAAACACCTTATTGTGCTTTCCTTTCTCGCAAATTTTAGTTGTGCCGAGAGTGCTGAAATAAATTGGAAATGTTTAAAACATAATTTAACATTTTATTTGTTACTACTTATTTTCTACATTACATTTTTCTCTATGATATGCGACTAACACCAACGAGAGCTCACCCCATGCAAAATAAGGTTTATGCAGGAGTCAACGGAATCAGCAGTAGTGGCTCACAAACTTCAGAAGCTCACCGGTGAGTAGAAATTTTCATCGTAGTAGAAGAAGCAACTGGACACAAGGGCACATGTCATTAATATGAGAGAGCAGAGGCTTCGATGCTACATATAACACATCGTGTCACAGAAAAACAAATACCATGGCATTTTCTTGAATTCTCCTCTTTACCACCTATCATTTCTTGACAGTGGTACCAGGAGGAACCGACCTTGGCAACTTCTTCTATCTCTATAATTAATCCGTTTTTTTTTCACTTTTCAATATTTCTTTGTATTTTTTCTTTCCTCTGTATCATTGTTTCTATTTTCTTCTCTGCCTATCTCGCTACATCCATTTTTATTCTTATGACTATTTATTCCTTTTCGCAATACTCTTTATTACACAATTTAATTTTATATTACTCAATAACCCACAATCTCATTTCTTTTCATCCTTTTTACTTTGTGTCAATCAATTATTGTTTTCTACATTCTTCTATTTAATTTTTTAAAATTCTATGTATTACTTTCTTTTTTCAATTCTCCTCATATTTCTGTGCTTTTTCTTTTGTTCAATTAATTTTTCTACTCTTTTTTCCCTCATCTTGCATTTCTATTTAATAGATTAATGGTCAGATTTTATTCTGTATATTTTGTAACTTTCATTGTTGGGCTCTTTTTTAAAAATTAGAGCCCTTTAAATATTCCTTTCTCACATAGTGTTTATTCCATATTAATTCTCTTTCCTTTTGTCTTTCATATATATTACTCAAATAAAATATTTCTTTTTATCGTGATGCGAATCTAGAAGAGATATTGCTCATGAAGTGAAAAGAATGGTTCCATAAAGATTTCTTCGTTAACTGAGTATGTTGTTACTTTTATATGATGGTACTTTTTGAAAGAGCCGTATTTTCTGTTAAAGCTAGATCGTCTGTTACTCTTGCACTTCCGCCATTCTTATACGTCTAGTCTGACCCAGTTAGTATATGTTAATCATTATCAACACGCACGTAGAAAACACAATCATGTGTTCATAATATTTCCATATGCGTTATAGCGACAGTTACGAAAAAAAGGAAAAGCATATCGCTTTATGTTCCAGAACGCTATTCTTATTCTTCTTCCACTCTTGATTATTATTACTCTCTCCGATTCTTTCTTTCTCTTCTATCTTCCTTTCTTTTTTGTTATAAGTTCCTGTTGGTCCCTCTTTTCTGTTTTCCTTGTCTATTCTTCTTATGTATTACCCCTTCCCTAGTTCTTTATAGTTTCTGCTGTTTGATTTATTTCAAAATGCATTTTATATTTCTCTCACTGTAAACTAAAATTTCTTTTTCCGTGTGTTTGAGTAATTTACTTTTTGAGCACCCCTTGCTTAAAGGGTGAGAAAGGGCTATGTGACAATTACGATGAGTTACAGAAAAGAAAATTAACAAAATATATACTTATATTTAAACTTATAATATAAATCTTAAAACACTAGCGCAAATATAACATTTTCAAATAAAAGACTATAATAACTTATAATTACAACGCACTTTTCTAAAAATAAATTACACTACGTCCTTATAACTATTGAAATTAAGTAAATGAGTTTTTCTGTGTCAAGTGTGAGCGTGAGTGTATCTCTATGTTTGTTTCTAGGTGAGAAATGATTTGCGTTTATTATTAATAAGTGTGTATTTCGTTGAGTAAATGATGATATACTAAAACTTAAATAACAATACGCCGTGTTTTAAGTGGACTTTATATGAGTATGAATATTCAGGGTGAGTACAGAAGTACCTAGGTAGCAGACTGAATGTTGTCCTATATGACAATAGAGAATACGCGCGCCATAATCATTGATAGGCGATCGATGAGCCTATCATGCAGCCCGAAATATGCATTCTCGAACATCATGAATATTTCATTGAATATTATTCTTACATGTCTTCTTTCTTTTCTTATTCGTTTGTAATGTTTTTGAATATCTTTTAAGTTTCTCCCTGTTTTAATGTCAAATGTCTTTCTATAAATAATTTCGTCCCTTTCAATTTGTACACGTTTTTCAATATTTTTTCCACTTTCACTTCTTTACATTTTACTCTTACATTTTTCTGTCTTTTCATATCAATTTTTTATCACTTTATTTTTTCTTTCTTTTCTATTTTATTTATTGTTAGATGTTGATTATCATCCTTTTTTTTCTTGCCATTTTCACTTTCTTGTGTATCTCTCTTTTAACTCCTGCACTTTTTTTAATATTCATTATTTCCTGCTTCAGATTCCTATTTTCATACGTTAGTCTTGTATTTTTATTTCTGTTATTTTCTTTTCTCTATTTCTCTTATTTTCTTTTCCAATTATTGAAATCTTTTCTTATGTCTTTTACATATTTTTCAATTATTACTTTCTTCCATTTATTGGTCTGTATATTTTTGTTGTCTTTTTTTGTATTCTCATCTGATTATTTTTACATCTGCTACTTTTTTATTAATTTTGCTTTTCTCTTATCCCTTTCATTTATAATGCATCCTACTTTTGAATTTATGTTTAATATGCACTTTATGCTGCTGTTTTGCCGTTGTGCTCTCTGCCTTATTTGCTCTATCTATTGCACTTCTGTCTTCATTTGCACCCAAACGGTCTTTTTTCTCTACTGACCAACACTAAATTTCTGTTAATTTTTTTGCGCTTTTTTTCTTTCACTTAACTCTATTTTCTTTATTCTTCGGTCTTATGCTCATTACTTCTAATTTTTTTCCTATTTATTCTGTTCAAACCGCCTCAAGCTTCTTTTTCTAGTTTACTACTATATTGTAAATATTGGGTCTATTAGATAGCTTTGCTTCATTCTACGTTCTGATTTTATCTCCTAAATATATCGTTTTTATTCTTAATTTTTATCTTCGTTTCTCTATAAACGTTCTATCTGAAATTTATTAAGTCTACTTAATTACTTCATGTTACAAAATTCTTTTCTTTTCGTTTTATACAAAGCATTTCTTTTTATTGAGATTAAATGCTGTGTTTCAGTGTGAGCTGTTGAATGACGTGCTTTTCCTCCTTTGTTCATAGGTGTGACATTATACGTATACGCAGAGCTATCTCGTGGAGCGTTTAGCGTTTCGAAATTTGAGCAACGCCATATTATACAACTCACACTAGTTCGCGAATTTAACTATTTATATAATATTTTCATACAATTATTATAAGGCTATTAAGGGTTCTGCGAAAGGCGGGGAGTTAAGGAAGTTCATTAAGGAGAGTTATTCAAATGCAAATTAAACGATCCTTTAATGACCATCTATAAAATTTGAGATTCGCGTTTGAGATAAAAATTAATTTTAAAAAGTTTAAAGTTCTGCACGTATGTATGAACGTAAAGGTGGTAAGAGGGAAAATAAGCTGAGAATCTGTGAAATTAGTAAGATTATGTTGAGGTACAAAACAAGTGCAAACAGATACTGGCTACCTATGGAGGAAAAACCTTTATTTTCAAATCCTGTGCGAAAAATAATGAACCAGAGATAACAAAACGTGTTTTAAAGAAGTACAAGATTACAGATATATATTCAAAATATTGTAATAGGACGTAAAAGAAGAAAGAAAAGATATCAGCTAGCTATATAAAATTATTTGGAAACAAAAGTAGAAATCATGATGAAGGAGAATAATGAAGATCGCAAAAAAGAAGATGCAGCTAGATAAAAGAGCAAAAAATTAATATGAATGTTATTCTATTTAATATATAAATTACTATTATTATAAAATTTAATATATGCAAGCTATAACAATGTATACATTGTTTAATAAAGAATTTATCTATTTATATTTATGACTTAAGAAGTTAAATTTGAGTAATAGATCTGTTAATCGCGTACGGTAGGGTTGGGATATTTTGATAGGCGAATGAATAGTAAGCGTGTCTATTTTGTTGTATTTAGCTTTATTCAATAAGTTAGTACTATGATGTAACAGGAGTTATGAGAGTAAAGAGGGTAGAGAGATGAGTAGAGAGCTGCCTTTTCCGAGACGATTTAAAAAATAAAAGCTAACTAACAACCAATCCGCGTCCTTTGCACAAGGTTTTTAAAACCTTTCGCACTCTGCCCTTCCTCTTTTTTCTTTACAAAAAGGGTGTCCTCTATTTTTACTTACTACGGAGTAACGCTGCTCCTTGCACATCAGATTGTCGTAATCTGAAGAGTAGAAAGCCGTCGTGTTACTGTCCCTCCGATGTCCAGATGCAACACGGGTTTAATTGACGCCGATTGAAGCAATCACTTAAGTTTTTCGAAAGTATTTATGGGACTGTTTTACATGCGAGTCTTCGGCCCTCTTAACTTTTTATAAAAGTTAATTTTATTTCTTAATTTAACCGTTCGCCTTCTTCTTAATAATCCCTTTCATCGGTGGATTTACTCTTTCGGGTCCGTTGGAGCAGGATCACTTACCTGTTTGTCATGGGGTTCGTAATGATGGCTCATTCCATCGATAACAGATCTCATTTTGTAAATGAAGAAACGTAAACGTTTTAATTAAAAATAATTTTATTTGTTCACTTTTTAGTGTTTATAATATAAGTTTTGTATAAGTTTTTTTTATTCTTTTTTATCTTGGCACTTATTTTTGTTTTGGTTGATTTAAACCTCTAAAATATTAAAATCACTTTTATAAACTTTTCAGTCATAAATACAGATACTTCATTTTCCGATGTTTTAGCAAAAAAATTATTACAATTTGTTTTTAATTATTAAATTGGAAAAATATAAATAAAAATAATAGATAGGTTCCATTAAACTTGTGCTCTATTCTGTAATGTTTTTAAATATGATTTTGATTATTCTAGATTCTATATAAAAAAAACGTGTATACTCATTATTTTTTTCATAATTTTTATGGTAAAAAAATTGTTTGATTGATGGTTCTTTCAGAAACATATTATAAAATCACATCAGTAGTGAAAATACTTTATACTAAGGAAAAGATGAGGTAATTGTAAGCATTACTTACAGAAAATTAATTATATATTTAACAGATAAAAGTATTTATTTTTAAAACAAACATTTTAGTCATTAAGAAAATCAATAACAAGTTATGTTGATTGTATTAAAATGTGTTTGTGTGTGCGCGCGCGCATGCGTATTTTTATATTTGTATCAAATCACTAACTGAAATTTAATATTAATTTAGAACATTGTTGCAATAATTTTTAATAAGCTGAGTCTAACGCTCCTTTACAGTGCTGCCTTAGTTTTTCTATGTTTTTTTCAATTCAATATTTATTATCGCAGTTTACTGTAACTTATATGATCAATAAAGTAAGGTTCTTTTTATTAAATACAAATATGTGTACAACATGAGTAATAAAATTATATATTAAATAAGCCTATATAAAATAAAATTATAACAAAACTTATGTACCTCTTTTTTTTTAATTCTAAAGAGGTATTTTATAAATAAAAATTAAGTTACACATAAAATAAAGAAAATGATCATTTTGTTACAATTATGGTATTATAATTACAAAATTAAAATTTTTTTAATTGTTTATTAGCTTTTTTTAAAATAAAGCTTATATTTATATATTAATTTAAATTTTATATTCCCTTCCATTCTATCTATTTTTATATGTATTACATCAATAAATAATTGAATTTTTCTCATTAAAATACTGATTATAAATGAAAATAAAAAATTATATGAAGGGGCATCACTAATCAGGCACTTTACACTAACTTCCTTTTCTCATATTTATTAGTTAATTTGAATTAATATACTTATATTATTTTATCATCAATCTTACTAAAAATTTCCTCACAGCTTGTAAAAAATGGTAGCATGCATATTTACCGACGGAACCGAGGCAGCAAGGAAATTACAATGCAGTTTATTATTACTGTATTGTTTATTTATACTATTAATTAATTTATTTTTATTTCTTTGCTATTAAACTTTATTAACATCATTTATACGTAACACAAAAAATTTGTTTTAAATCCAAGCAAACATGCATTCAAACATCCATTTTTCTATATATTATCTAAACATGCCACCATGCAGTTTATACTTCTATATTTTTCCTTTCATATCACTCTGCACTTAAGAAATTTTTTTAATCTGTTTACTTCAGTAAGACTAACAGTTTCAAGTTGATAATGTGAAACTGTATTTTTCAGCTAATTTGTGCCAATAGTGTAAAGTCTCTTAACATATTCATTTCATATTTTCACTTGTCTGTGTACGCTATATAGAGTTAACTGTATTTTGTTATCAAGCATTGTTTGACGAATCAGAAAAATTAGGTTCAAATATAGAATACGTAAAAAATTGATTTACGTCATTAATTCGAATTTATCATCAAGATCAAATTCATCCGAAAGTTCCATTTTTACAGACAATTGTGTATATCCCACAGTGACATCTCTTCTTTTCGATATTGCCTGTAAATTATTAATATTTCCTCATTAACATATGTATTCAAAGAATTATATAAAAGTGTATATCACTTAATATTATGAGGTTATAGCAGGTTATAGGAATATCTTAATATCAAAATATGAAATGCTTTGTGAAAATTTATAAATTTTCTAACTACTCAAAAAAGTTATTTATCAATAAACGTAAGTGCAATTTGAAGTAATTAATACAAGTTTGTATATGTTTTGTTCAAACGTACATTATGTATCATTCTTATAATTCTAATCTTATGGATAAAAAAAATTTCCGAGAGGCTACATAAACAGGTATAAGCCATTAAACAGATAATAGAATAGGTTTTTTATAAAAAATATAACCGAAACTAAGTGAGAAATTACTTTTTTGGTGCGTCACATTGTGGAATTGCGTTTGGTAACTTTTGCGCAACTGCGCAAATGTACCTGAAGTGCGACGAATATCGTAGCAAATAATGCGATGGATGCCACGCAGATAGCTACAGCTAATGTAGTAGCTGCAGTTACGGCAAAATTAGTTGACTCATCCTTCATCTCAAAACTGTTTTTCCTATTCTCCATCAGATTACTAAGCACTGTTTTTACGGGTGTAAGCTCTATTCCAGAAACTTTTCTTTTACCAGCCGGAGAACTGTTCCTGCAGTTACCTATATTAAAAATTATTATTTTTAATTAATACGAAAAATCCTTATGTTGTAAATATTTTTTAATTTTTAAAGGAAATTATTATCATTATTTTGAAATATTTTATATAAAAAATATATGCTTATAATAATACAAAAATATAACAAAACTTTGTAAGTTTTTGATTTTAAATTGTTGTACAAAAATAAACCGATGAGTTCTCAGTAAATATCTTAATATATTCATATGTCACGAACTAAAAAAAAGTATAATTCTCTGTATTTACTTTAGGTTAATTTCATAATATAAATTATATTAAAAATCTATTGTTCTGAGCTTTAACTAATATTAATGATTTACTATGAAATTAAAAAATTGGATACATATACTAATTATCTAGTACGAATAACTAACTTATAATATTGAAGTTAAATCTAAAAAATAGTATTAATGTTAAATTAAAAATGCATTTCAAATAAAATAATTTGTAAATATGCACATGTACGTAGACATTCATAAAAGATGTTCTCATATAAAATATTGCAAAATTGTTTTATAATTTTTAGTAAATGTACGTAATTATTTTAATAATTCAAAAAAATAAAAGGCATTCAAGACGTATTATGTAAAATTAAAATAATATGATTTGAATTGAAAATTAATAAATATTATATGAATGTAAGATAATATATAAGGATGCATAAATAATGTATTTATATCTACCGGTCTCCGGATCACAGACACAACATTCTTCGGTCTCGTCGAGTTTCTCCTCATCCTTGCAGCAAGGCACGCATTGATTGTTCAACTTATCTAGATGAAGGGATGGAGCACAGGCTAAACAACTAAATTTTCCTGGACCTGTGCATCTATGACAATCCATATGACAGTTTCTACAAAGCTGTGTTAAAGGATCGTAGTATTGAGCTTCAAAGCAAGCCATGCACATTCCTCCTTCGAGCATCGAATGTGGCGGACAAGACGTGCATTCTAATGGACCTTCTCCTAAAAACATATGTGCATACATGAGTCATACTTTTTTTGTGTGTGCCATTATTTTTCGTCAACACATTATTCAACAATACAATTCATTTTTTTATTATTATTTAATTTACTTTATATTTAGTAAAAATTATTGTATGAAATAATATTTTCTTTGGTACTTTTAAATAAATAATAGATATAAAAAATATATAATCAGTTGTCTAATAAATAATCTTTACGTTATTTTTTATCGATTTCGTAAGGAGACCATCTACTTACGTTATTTAAAAATTATTGTCAATTTTTTTTCATTGTAAATTAATAATAATTAGTAAACCTGTGAGATTAAGATTGTCCTTCTATCATTAAAAAAAGGTTTTTACAATGACAAAATTATACATACAATTTTGTATTTCAAAGCTTTTAATCAAACTTTTATGTTACGTTATTTATTTATGTATATTTTGTACTATTTATGGAAAGCTTTTTAACTACCTAGGTAAATACGTAAATTTAAATTTTTGAACTCTCATCAGTTCTAGATGATAAATTTCTGGTTTTATGGTAGTTTTATAATTATTTTAACAACTGGTCTTAAAACATTTATTTGAAATTTGCATGTAGCTTTGAAATTTCATTATCTATATAAATATATATGATTATCTTTATTCTTTTTATTCGTGATTTTTAAGCATAAATAATACTTTTATAAATGCATGTCATTAAAATAAATTTACCTTAACAATTTCTAAATATTTTCTTGTGTAATGATGTATAGTATTGTTAAACTTTTTTCAAACCTTGGATGTAATCTTCTATAAAGATTGTCGTTCACTTCATGATATCCATGTCTTTATTTTCTTTTTTTCTACTTTTAAGTTTTTGCTTGTCGATCTGCCTGGGAAAAAATTTACTTTGCTTTTGTCCTTTTTATTGATCATGCAAAAATAGCTGTATTTTTACACACACAGTCACTCTCTCTCTCTCTCTCTCTTTTTCTCTCTCGAAATTACACTTTTTCCTTTGCTATGCACATTCGGATCTGTGTAGGTTTCTTGCAATAGGGGATTATAAATGAGTTTCACTTTATTTCTGTCTCTTTCAAGTATCATATGTGATGAAGTATTTTTTTCGAGATTTTATAAGCGTATTAAATAATTTAATCTTTGTTCTAAAATCAAATTATATTTCCATTATACTCTGCGTCTGACTCATTTGACAAAATGTTTTTTTAATTCCAAGATCACCACTGAACGAATTATTATATTATGTTACAAGAAAATGTATGTAAAAACGAGGAGAAGAGAAGTCATATAAGTCCGAGTCGACGGGCAACGAGCATCTTTAGTCTTTGCTTCTCGCTTCCTACATATTGTTGATCGAGTAGCTCTGACTCTCCCTTTTTTACATCGTAAAATTGTGAATGCCGCAGAAATAAAGAAAAATAAAAAATTACTTAACAACTTTTACTTCACCTGTCTCCTATCCCTTACCGCGATTCACGATTTACACTTACTATTTCAAACCTTTTTTTTTATTAAGGTACCCTTTTCTTTGGTTCTTCTTAGGTTTCGATATCACCTTCTTTTATTTTTTAGTATCTGTCTATTGTTATCTTCGTGTAATAAATGATCATTTTTTCATTTTTCCTCTCTTTTTCTATTGTCTTTAATAATTCCAACAGTAGTGAATTATTATTAGATTCCATCTTATTTATTTCTTATTTTCATTTTTTATTCATTTTCTACCCTTTTTTATATTTATCTCTTTATAATCAGCACATATTCTATCACGAAAGCATTGTTTTTTTAATACGTATGTTCTCTTTGCTCTTTTCTTCCATTCAATATATCTATTCTTTTTTTTAAACCCAGTTGATTAATTCTCTCTTCTATCTATTTATTACTTTATCTTTGAACTTCTTTTTCTTTCACTCGCTTTGTTGACTCATCCACTCTCTTTCCTTGTTTACTACATTGAACTGCCTACCAACTATAGTACTTATTTTTTTTCTTATCACCTACCGTCTTTTATTAAAAAGTTTTACTCTTTTTGTTCTCCATGTAAATGATTACAATATTTTATTATTTTGTATTTGTTAACACGAGCACATTTATAAATTTCACCATATTTATGTTTATCTCTCTAATTATTTTATCAATCCTTTATTATTGCTAGAAGCACTCTCCTTATAGTACTTCTTATTTTATTTTCCCTTTCACCTTTCTTACTAAAACGTTATACTCGCTTAATATTTTTTGTTCTTTTCATATCGTTTTTTTTATTTTTATATGTCAATCTTATCTTTTTTATATCTAGAATCGATCCCTAACCTTGACACCTGTGCTGTCTAGCTCAACAATATTTGCAGAACACTATTCTTAGTCTTTCCTCCTTTTATAAGTCTGCTTTCTTGTTTTACGCTCTTTTTTCTTTTGGCTATGAAAATAAATACATATCCAAACTTGCCGTTGCTGTTCTACTTTTCATGCCTCTATTCTTCTCTTCTTCCCATATTTATTACTTTTTCCCCCTTTTGCTACTTTTCATTACATTTTTTCTCCTTTCCTATTTTGGTTTGACCATCTTTTATGTACACTTCCCTCTCGTATATTGTCATCTTCTCTACTTTTTATTCATTCTCCAAAGGAAATTTATGTATTTTTGGCTATACGCGAAGAGTTTCGTAACTAATTTATTATTTTATTAAATTTATTAAATCTTATTCTTGTTTTTTATCCTTCTTTTGATTCTAAAATTTTTTCTTAATTTCTTTTAATTTTCTTATGCACAAAGGCTAAGTTTTTCTTTTCAAACCCTTTAGTTTAAATATTTAATGTTATTTAGTATTTTATTAACGTCTTTTCTGTCCTTACATCTACTTCTATGTACTCAAAATCTTATTCAATTCTCCATGACTTTATGCCATTATTGTTATGTCACCTTCACGTAATAGAAACCTTATCCTTTTTTCTTTATTTTTATGCCTGAACTTTATGCTTTCTTAAATTTTCCTTACAGACCTACCAATGCTAAATTAAATATATATGAGTTCATAAAAACATTTTTGCCTTACATTGTGTTCTGCAAATTTCTCCGTTCTATTGTATCAGGTGCCGCTTTTATGAACACGAAGAAAACGAGAATTTCTCGCTTATACATTTCTAACTGTTAATTTATCACCATTTTTAGTACATACATTTTATTCATCATGTCACTTTTTCTTCTAGAACCGGAATATATATTATATTACCGGAATATATATATTATTATAATTTCCATTTACTTCCATTTCCATTTACGTTTTTCTTATTCTATTTTTTATTACTGCTATGTACATGATATTGTGGGTGAGGATTCTTTGCTCTAAATAGTTGTCGTGCGACATTCACATATTGTATTTTTTTTTTTGTTATATTTATTTTTTGGCTTACTAAATCGCAGGGCGCTGGCATATCAATCCCTCTGCGTACAACCACAGAGGAAAAAA
Source organism: Platyscapa corneri (assembly GCA_018907185.1). Lineage (NCBI taxonomy): Eukaryota > Metazoa > Arthropoda > Insecta > Hymenoptera > Agaonidae > Platyscapa > Platyscapa corneri. The sequence goes on from JACCHW010000009.1 coordinate 7,312,529, forward strand.
GTCAATTGCATATTAACTTTTTTGTATCATTTTATGTTTACCGTAATCTATATTAAAGGACTAAGAGATTTCTCCCGTATCCGTCGCCATCCGGACACTGACATTTCTTTAATTTCCTCCAAACACCGTTCCTTGGGTGTCACGGAGTCAGTTAAATCACGATCATGATGATCTTATCAGCGCATATTTTACTTACCAGACCTTTTAATCCCGCTGGGTTCATCGCCTTACCGACCCAATTTTTTAGATGTAGCACTTTCCACAAATCGTGACTTTAGAGTCTTAGAATTTCGCTCTGGATGAAGTTTCGAGACTTGCAGGACCTTTACAGCCAGGGATAGAGAGAGTTAAAGAGAACCAGAGAGAGCAAGACGCGGAACTAGATAGAAAAAGAGTGGGAGTGCAATAGAGCTAGAGAGAAGGAGAGAGAAGATTGGGTTAAAGTGGTAAGAGAAAAAGAGGAAGTGAAAGAGAGAAAAGTAGAGAAACATTGCATAAGATAGTAAAGTAGAAGGAGAGAGAGAGAGAGAGAGAGACAAGGTATAAGTAAGAGAGCTCGTGCTGCGCAGCATAAGTAATACAGATAGAGGTTGAGAGAGAAGAAACATGAATTAATTATTAATTAATGGTGAAGAGAGGTAAGAGAGAAAAAAAGAGCTAGAGATAGCAAGTAAAAGGATGCCACGCCAGATATTGGCCTTAATCACGTAGCTGTAAGAGAGGAGGAGGGGCTAAAACATATTCTCGGTGATTACAATGTCTTGCATCGAGTGTAAGTTATTTTTCTAATACAAACATTTATCTATCCGTCGGTCACGATTATAATTATTTTTTTTAAAATACTTTTTATATATATTATACTTTTTAAAATACTAGTGTTAACGAAAAAAAGAACAAAATCCGCTGTTAAGAAAATTTATGCTTTGCATATATAATTGCACGTGTAAGGTTGTTAAATTGAACCGGTTAATTGGTTAATCCACTCGAGAGAGTTTGGCACGGAGTTCTAACCAAGCCATAAAATAGAAGATAATCCGGTGTCGCAATTATTCTAAGTGAGCAAATGTTTTCCTTTAAATAAATACAGTATATTTATTTGTTTGGAATAAACTTTAAATACACAAAAAATCTTATTATTCACTCCATCAAACCTTTTCCGATCCTGCACTTGCGTTCCTAACAATTTGTTTTAATTTTTCCACATCGCGACTGTATTGTATCGTCGACACTATGTAAAATTTATATCTCATGCCTGAAAGCATTATTGTATGATTATTTAAATCTTCTCTACCTTTTGTCTCTCTCTCTTCCTCTCTCTCTCTCTCTCACCTAGTCTATCTTCACTTGTCTTGTTCTATTTTTTCTTCAGTCATCTTTTTCTTTTATTTTATTCCCCTCATATATGTCTCCAAAGTTTCTGCTATATTTAACTTTTTTTTTTAACTAATATCTCTATTTTCTGCGTTATTTCTCCCTTTATTATTATTTATTAACCTCTAGATGATTGTTTAAGATTAGACCTAAGCTGTTTCTTCAATTTCTCTTTCTATACTTTTTTACTATTTGACACTTCTTCTTTTGGTATAACTTTCTCTGCCTTCTCTTTTATCTAAATCCTTCCATCGTTTGTACTCTTCCGTAACTTTTTTCTCTTCCCACCACTTTCTTCCCATGACTATTTACTTCGATTCCTGATCCTAATTCACTGTTTTTTATTACAACCACTTATCTTTTTTGTCGGTTCTTCCCAGGTTCATATGTCACCTTTTCTCTTAATTCCCTTTCGTACCTATCTACTGTTTTCTTTGTCCAGACCACCATTATTTTTTTCTGTATCTTTATTTTTCAGGTAGTTCTAACTACAGTTGTAGATGATCAACTTTCATTCTATCTATTACATCCATTTTTTCTATTTCATTGTCTTAACTTATTTGTTCATTAGCATATCATAAATTATTAAATAACTGATTTTGTTATTGTATGTATATTCACTTTCCATATTTTTCCCACTTAATACACCTAATCTTTTCTAGAACCCAGTTTATTATCCGTTTTCTCTATTTATTATTTTGTTCTTAATAGCATCTCTTCTCCTGTCCATGCAGTAATAACCTTTCACAAAACTATGACCTTCTATCTGTTTGATTCCCATATGTTTATTTAAGTGTTAATTTTTTAAGATTCTATTTTCCTCCAGCATATGAATTTCTCAAAGGTTATATTCCTTCTTGATAATTATCACCGAATCATTGTTGTATTCTTCATCTCAAGACTCATCTCACTTTTTCTTAAGTCACTATCTTTTTTATTGCTAGAATAAGTTCCACTGTACCTGTTTCTTTTTTAGTTTACCTATACGCTTCACTTATTAAAAGATTATACTTCCTTAATTTTTGTAATATTTTTTTAATATTCATTTTGTTTAATACAAATTTTTACCAAACCATCAATTTCTAGTTTAGAATACATTTCAATATTCAAGTGTTAATACTCTTTAGACGAACCAAATTCTTGTACACTATGCTACCCATCGTTACTATTCTCTCTACTATTCCTTTAACTTCCAAATTTTTTGTTTTAATTTTTCGCTGTGTGCTAGTACTTTATCATTCGTTGCTTCTTTTATAAAAATTTTGTTTATTCTTTGTCTATTCCATATTTTCTTATTTTTCTGAATTTTTTCATATTTTTTTCTATTTTCTCTCTAAATAAATATGAAGTCTTTTTCTATGAGTAGCTTTGATCACTGTAATTTATGACTGTTTTTCAATATTTTCATAATATCTTCTTTGTTCAAACATCTGTGTCCTATGTACAATTTTCCTTTCACATTTATTCACCACGTGTTTATAATGTTAACTTCTACTTTCAGCCTCTTTTATAACGCCTCCTTCACATTCACCACTATTTTCTCTCCTAATTCTGACCCTTTTAATATTACATTAAAAGAATTTAAAAAAGGAAGAGCTAGGGGGGTCTGTTATTCGCAATAAAAAAAATATAAAAATTTTAAATTAATAAAAGTAAATAGTAAGAATGATGAGATATTATCGGCAAAAATAAAAATGGAGGGAAAATACATTAATATTGCGGTACTATATCTGGGGAGAAAAAGGAATGAGAATTTCGATGCTTTGGATAAATTTTGTGAAAAATATAAAGGAGAAGCGTGTGTTATATGCGGAGATTTTAATGCAAGGACCGGAGAAACCGAGAAAGAGATTTTATTCCTGCTTTTGAAGTTCATACAGATGTTTCTTCTTACTTAATTTATGTTATGTTTTTTAGATATTTTGTCATTGTTTTTAATTATTTTTGCTCTATGTTTCTCTGGTACATTATACTCATACTCTGAATCGAAACTAAACCAAACATATTATATTAAGTATCGCGTAGTATTTTCTTAAAAACTCTATATATCTTTTTTAGAAGAAATCAGAATTATTTTTGTATTATAAACATCACATATTTATTCCATCCGAATACATAAAAAGGTAAAAGATATTATTTTATCTCTGATTGTCATATGAAAATATATAATAAATATATCTGTTCACTGAATAATTTTAACATTATCATTATAAATTGATTTAACAAATGTTTATCTATGCAATATATTTGGAAAAGTACGTATGAAAATATGAAAAATATAAATGTACTAATTATAGTTCCCTAAAGTGTATCAATTTTGCAATGTTATGGGTTTGCGGGTTTTATATAAAATTTTTATATCTTAAAGAAGTCATAAAGATAAACTTCTTTCGACAATTTAATGTTCGAAGAATTATACACAATAATTTAATTGTATATTATATTAAAACCTGGATAGTTTTAAAATAATGAATCTATTTAAATGATAGTTTCACCAACTATTTGTTTTTGTCTTTATGTTAAAGAATTTAAGAAAATAACCGAATGTTTTGATAATCCTTCATTTTCTAAAGTTCATAATATTCACCTCCAATGAAGTCAATAACCAGAGCTTTATCATTGGATGTTGCATCCGTATATTTAAGCTTTATTTGTTTCGATACCCATATCCATCATATATCTAGATTAAGAGTAGGACAGGAAATCAAATAAGGTGTTCTGAAATTTAATAAATAGAGGAAGAAAGGAAAGAAATGAGATTGAGGTTTCAATAAAAAAAGAAGATTGGCTTACACACTTTAAGAATATTTTTGGAGAAAAAGAAAAATAGGAACATAAGGTAGAAGATGAGAGTGGTGATGTAGAACAGGTTTACAAATGGGAGGAAAAAGATGAATTTTAGAAGGGAAAATTACTGCATAGTATATCCAAGTTGAAAGATAACAAAGCCCCAGGAAAAGATGAGATTACAAATGAAATGTGGAAACTGGGAATGGATATTATTAGAGGATATAAACTACCTGAAGAATGGTCAAAAGGTATCATCACGATTCCAATATTCAAAAAAGGAAATACTGAAATAGCAGTTAATTACAGAAGTATAAGTCTGATGAATACCGGTTATAAAATATTCACCGAGTTACTAAAAAATAGAATAGAGAAGCGCATGAAGGGAAATGAAAAATATATAGAAACGCAATTCGGTTTTAGACTAGGTAAGGGTACAATAAAAAATATTTATACATTAAAAACGGCAATTGACATACAATTACAAAAAAAGATGGAGAAATGTGGGTATGCTTCGTAGACCTAAAAGCAGCTTTTGATTCCATAAAGAGAAATGTAATCTGGGAGAATATGGATAAGTTAGAAATAGATAAATCAATAATAAACGGCTGTAAAAAATTGTATAAGGAAACATACAATCTCATCAAAAGAAAAGATGAAATAATAGGGGAAATAATAACTAATAAAAGAGAGAGACAGGGTTGCCCTCTGAGTCCGACACTAATAATAATATAGTTACTAATAATAATATTAATAAAGCCATGTCGAACTTAGAGGAATTCCTAAGAAAATCCAGAACAGCAGTAATACAAATTGGTAAAATAAGAACATCCTGTATAATATATGCGGATGACATAGCGATCCTAGGTAAGAGTGGTGTTGAACCGAGAGAATTATTAAAATTATTAAAAGAGTTTTTAAAGAAAAAAGATTTAGAAATAAACACAAAAAAAACAAAAATAATGAAGTTTAAAAATTTTAATAACAGAAGAAATAGTTCAACAGAAATCTTCAGATAGAATAATGAAAGAATATAAACAGTGAAACATTACTCTTATCTGGCATATGCGATTTCAGAAAACAATGAAGATTGTTTACATAAAAAAAAACCAAGGAAGGAAAACGAACCTACTAATAGGACAGATTTGAAGTATCGGAGAGAAATATTTCAAAAATGATCTAAGAATCAGACTAAAGATTTTTAACGCACTGATAGAAAGCGTTATACTATATGAAGCTGAGATATGGGATTGGGAGAGAAATAAAGTAATAGAATTAGTACAAAAAAGTATCTAAAGTGGTGCTTAAGTCTGGACAGGAACACACCAGACAGTGCTCTAATGTTAGAATCAAACAGAGTAAAGATTGAAACAAAAGCGGCAATGCGAGCATTTAGATATTTTTTTTAGATAGCATTTAGATAAGAAATTATTAACCGGAGAGGAGTTATAAAATTGTACGAGAATGTTTAAAACATAGAATTGAGGAGGGAAAATTAATAGAAAATAACAGGAAAAACAACAAAATCTATAAGAAATTAACAGCATAAGGATTAAATTTTAGAACAGTATAGGTTGGTCAGCGTTGGTATGGTGGGAGAAAAGTCAGAACTTGGATTTATTAATAGAAGAAGCAATAAACATAAAAACCAGTCAAGAAAAACAACGATGGATTAGTCATATAAATACATCCAATTATTCAAAAGAAATAAAAACAGTAATATTAGAGAATTTGAAAAGAGGAGTATGTATTTATTATAGAAAAGAGGGAGAAAAGAAAGAACGGTATAAAAATTTTAGCTAAATTTAGATTGCGAAATGTAAATTATGCGAATAAAAAGTGAAAAAAAGAAGAGGACAGAAGATGCAGATTGTGCGAAGAAAAAGAAGAGACACTAAAACACATATGAGAAGATTGTAATGTTTTAAAAATATATGCAAATAACTGGGAAGAATGTTTAAAGGGTGACAAAAAAAGACATAAGCATTTTATATAAAATACATTGGTCTAGAGAGAGAGAAAAAAAGAATTAGAAAGCAATCAAATCTAAACGAAAGAGAAACATTGGGAATGAACTTTTAATACGATTGTTATAGAATTGATTTAGACTACAACATAGAAATTTAAAAAGTAGATGAAGTAAGATAAGATATAGATAGTTATATAGTAATAAACAATAACTGTATTAATTTAAGTAGAATAGTCATATAGTATATTAAAAGTCAAGATGGTATTGGGTATTAATGTGTAGTAAGTGTGTTGGTAAAATGCGAAGTGAATATATAAGGACTATTGTAAAAAATAATTATAAGACAAGTGTTAAAAATAATATAAAGATTCATTTTATCTATAAATTGTTCAACAAATAAAATATATTAATAATAGAGTAATAAATAACAGGATAATTTTAAGTTGATATGGTCCTGTTGGATAGTCAAAGTCAAGGTGGTATAAGTTTATATATAGCATAAATAGAATTTGTTAAACTAGGTTTCTGGTTTTTTGATAATTCAAGTGTATTAGGTGCAATGGTAAAATGTGAAGTGGATATGTAAAGAACTATTAGTAAAAATATATATATAAGGCAAATGGTAAAAAATAATGTAACAATTCATTTCATGTATAAATTGTTTAACAAATAAAATTATAACTAGCTGGTATTATAATAAGATGGTAGTAGTTTATAGTCAACATACATAGAATTTTATAACAATCATATATTATTAAATAAACATATCTACCTATCAATCTTGAAGTAAAATAAGTGTAGTGCAAATTTAAATATAAATAAATATTCAATTTACCACATTTTACTTTTACTGTTAGTTATAGTAATTTAATTCAATGTCTTATAATAATATAACTTAGTAGTAAAATACGATAACAGCAAGAAATTAGAATTCATTAGGATTATAAAAAGGCTAGAATCAAAGAATATACATATTCAGTAGTTCTTATTTATCACGGGTGCTAAAATAGAAGAAGTTAGCCTAAAATTTTTACATCTCGATAAGATTATTGAATAAGAAAATAAGATTTAAAAAAAATATTTAAGAGTTAAGTAAAAATGTAATATATAAAAGAAATATTAATATAAGATGTAGTTATGTAAAGGCAATACGAATCAAGCCTTAGTTAAAACTTAAAAATGTAAGCGATTAAAAGACAAAATGTACAAATGACTGATTCATAGTTTATGTAAAGACTAATGTAAAACAATTAAACCTGTATTCTAGAATTAATAAAATAGTTATGTAAGAGTCAAAATGTAAAAAACAAAAACAACTGTAAAAATAAGTATGTAAAACGAAATAACAATGTAAATATTGTTCAATAAATAATAATAATAATAATAATAATAATAATTTGATTATAAATGTAATTATTTATAAAAATATATAAAGAAAGTGTGAGAGAATTGTTATAAATATAGGTAGCATTCACTGATTCAATAGGATGCTGTAGCTTTACGCAAACGAAAGCGGATAAGAGCGGAAGGAAGGTAACTTCAATAACAAGATATTGTAAATTAAAATAACCTGAGTTATATGATGGAACAACGACCTTTTTCTGGGATGAATAATTAAATTTTCAATTGAAGAAATCGAAAAACTACAATAAAAATAAGAATTTTATAAATATTTCATATAAATTCAATTAGCTATATCATATAAAGTTTTAGCAGGTAATTTTTTTGTTGTGAACGATTACAATGAAGTCTACAGTTGAGAGGCTATACTTTTGAAAATTAGTATGATTAATTAGGGAATACTTAATGAATAAAGCTGATATAATTTTTAAAAGATCATCGTAAGAATACTAATCTATGATCAACAAAAAATATTTATCTTGCAATAATGATGAAGAATTTATAACATCCTCTATTATTAGTCAAAAAATTAGAATAGTTAACCGTGTACTAATTTATTGTATGATATTGTTTAATTTTGTTTTCGATAACATACAAAAATAATTTAATTGATTTAAAAATTTAATCAATTTAGAAAGAAAAATAACTGAATAATATAGCATGGTGTTGCCAAGTAGTGACCATAAGATAGTTGAATTTTTATGCTACGCATATTTGTACAAATTGTGTTACAGAAGACTAAATAAATCACTATAGATACTTAACAATTTTGTCAAAGAACAGAATATATTAACAAATAAAGCTATTCTCTAATTATTTAGAGTTATTTCAACACAGTTTTTGGTTTATTGTATATGAACATTTATTCAATGATTTTTATAAGATTTTATTGTTTTTTAATGTTTTTCTATGATTGTTATTTTAATTGATAATAAATTGGTTCTAAATCATAATCAAACAATATTCAAATATAACAGTATTATTAATCGATAAAATCAACAATAAAAATATATCTTTTGTACAATTTATTAAATTTAGATTTATACATATATATATAAATTGTCTTTTATTGTTTAAAATGACAAAATTTTCACAATTTTTTTTAATATAACATTTTAATTTTTGAAAGATAGATTTTTATTATTAAAGATAAAAATTTGATTTATACAATTTTTTATTTGAAATGAATTAACAAATTTATACTTAACTTACCTTTACAAGTATGACAGTAATGATGGCACTTTTTACAACCATAAGTTGTTTTGAAATAACCTTCTGGGCATTCTGGATGACACTCACCAGCAGCCAGTTGCCAACCCTTTGGACAGCTTACACATTGATTTCTTCTTGGCCCCGAACAAGTTTTACAAGATAAATAACACTTTGCACATTGACCTCTGTCACTGTAATATCTGTTTATATATAATGATAACAAATTATGATTATTAAGTTAAATCATGTAATAGATTGTATTATTAAATATAAAAAATTAAATAAAAGTTATTCAAAATGATAAAAGTTTAGAATAAGAAAAATTATATATTGCTCGAAAATGCATAAATGGTACTCCTAGCGCCACCCGTGGTAATTGATAATCAATTATTGATTATCGATAACAACTGCTCACCACGTGGCGAAAAAGAGGGGGATACTGAACTACCTGGAAACGAAGTTCTAAAACTTCGTAAGTGGAAAAAGGTAAAAAAAAATAGAAATAGTCAAGCAACTGAAATATTTATAATATAGATTTAGTGAAAATAATAAAGACAAGCTGCACATCAACTGATGACCAAAAACGCGAATATTGTATTAAGTAAAGTATGGAGTAGTATAACATACAGATGGTTAAAGAAAACTTCATTATAATGATGAAATTATAATACTTTGAATGACATTATATTGTTCGACATAAAATAGATAAAATACAAATAAAGTCAGTTAAGAGAGCAATAAAGTATGAAAATAAAATTATACATAAACAATACGTAGAAATCTTTAAGGAATGTATAAAAATAAGAATAGAAGAAGGAAAAGTCTTTAAATAGAATAGCATAAAAACAAGTGAGAGAAAGAGAACTATGAGGCAAAAAAAAAGGTTTTAGAATAATATTGGATGGTTAAGTCACTTTTGAAGAAACCATAAATAAATAAAAAATAAAAAAAAAAGAGAAGCAGGATAACAAAAATAAATTTAGGTTGATAAACTAGAAATCTTAAAATATGCCGAAGAAGTTAAATACACCATAATAAAAAATATACAAGAAAAATAATTTATCTATAAAAAGAATAAAGGAGAGAAAAAAATAAGGATTGAAATTATTAGTGAGATTTACAGTGGAAAATTAAATAAAAACAACAAGCAATTGGTTAATAGAAGAGGAAAGAACATGCAGATTATGCAATAATGCAAAAGAATTAATAAAACACATTATGGAAGACTGCAATATGAGTGCAAAATTTAAAGTAGTCAACATAACAATGATAACAAGAGGGAACAAAATTGGAGAAAGAAAAAATTTATAGATTGTGCAATAAACAAAAACAAAAAATAATAAATCACATATTATGAGAAGTGCAATATTATATGTTGACATCCAAAGAAATAAGAGAATATTATAAAAGATGAGATGAAAGTAAGTGTAAAAGAGAGGCGACGGAAGCAGAAAAAAGAAATAAATAAAATATAATAACAATGATGTATAAATTATTCATAAATTAATAATAACAAGAATAATAATGATAACAACAATAAAAATTAAAATAAATTCACTCAATGAAAATAAATTATTATAATCTTTGTTAAAACAAATTATATTAAATGTTTCTTTCTTTTTGATAATAATATTTAAATATTGAATAAAGAATACTGAAAATAGGATATTATTATTTATTTCATATTTTATAAATCATAGATTTACAAGAAATGTAATAGATAATGAGTTAATAGTAAATTTATGGTTTCAAATTTTAATTAGTATTCATTCGAATTAATGATTTATAATAAGAAAATATAATTATTTTTTAGTTTTAAGAACTACCACAAAATATTTGTATACGTATAACGTTGAGATCATTCTTATTCATTGGTAATATTTTAATGGATATTCCATGTAACTGTTCATAAAAGAATAGATTACAGTTTAAAATAAAACAGCGTGATAAACCTATAAGAGTAACGAGGTGTAATACAATTAAAATTCAGTTATCTTTTAAGGTGAAAAGTATACAAATTAATCTAAATGATAACAAAGATTATTTTATAAAATGTTTATTAAAATATTTATAAATAATTTATTGTTCTGATAGGAATAAGTCCTTGTACAGTGAAAAAACTGATTTGTTTATCTTTTCTTATTTACTAAGGAAAATATAAATAATCTTAATCAAAAGAAATTTAAATTGATAATGAGCTTTTGTACATGATAAATATTATTAATACATAAAATACTCTTAATTTTGATTAAAGGCATGAGTTAAGGACTATAATTGAAACAGATTTAAGGAGAATTAATGACACACTTTCTGTGATGATGCTCAGTTTTTATAGGATATACAGTGAGTCCTATTTGATTTTAAAGAATGGTGAAAATTTAATTATTCAAGCTAAAATCATTAATAATGTAGTAATGTATATATATATATATATATATATATATATATATTAGTTTAAATTTAAATGCTAATTTTGTAACAAAAATTAAAAAACGAAAAAATTAAATTATAAATTAAAAACAGCTTTAAAATCTTATACATTACAATAAAAGTAACAGAATGCTAAATGTTAGAATTTCATGTAGTTATTGACAGTAAAATAAAAATAGATTACATTATTATAATTAAAAATTTAGAATATTAAGCAATTATAGTTAAATGAATACTTAAATTACACAGAGAAAATCTGTAAAATTGAAAAAAGATAACGATCTATAAATTCTAAGAAGAATTCCTCTAGTATGAACTAGAATTTATACAAACTTAACTGAAATAATGATATTGACACACGTACAATGTAATTAAATTACTTATAAAATATTTAAGTCTAAACCATTTCATTATATCTCTTTTATAAAGATCAGTATTTAATATGATTTACTACAAGTTTAATTTCAAAGTTGTATTCATGGGCTAATATGTATATATATATAGAAAATGAAACTTATTTAAAAATCTCTTAAATATTATTATAGCTAGATATTAAAAGAAATGTGAGCAATATATAAATATAAAATATATTATAGATAAAATAGAAAAAATAATTTAAAAATTGATAAAAATATTAATTATTATAAATAATTTTAAGGGTAACATTCATAATAAAAATATTTGAATTATTTTTTATTTCATAGTTTAAGCTTTTTTGGGTAGACAACTTTATCAATAAAAAAATTTTAATATGCTTTATTTAATAAAGTAAATTACTTATTGATATGAAATTTTAAGATTAAAGTAATATTTTTTGTATTACCTTAATGCAGTATAAGATTTAAAAATGTAATTTTAATAAAAATTAAGAAAATTTACTATTATAATAAGTACAAAAAGTATTACAATAAGTATTACAATGCCCATATTACTTATTATATCGCGAGTCCCATATATATTGTTAATAATGACAGTAAAGTCTTATATTAATAGAAATCACATAATAGAAAAAAATAAAATAAAAATAAAGAAAAGAAATAATGAGTTATGCGACACAGTTTACATAGAAATATAAAATAATTTTAAAAAAATATAATAAATCAAATAAGCCAGGAGTTTTATTGTATAAAATACTTAAATCTTAAACTTTTTACTATATTCTAACATATTGATTAAAAATAATAGTGAAAATTATATATATGTTTATATAGTCATATAAGTAAACATTAATAGAACCTATTATTCTCTAAATTTAAAAATAAAAGTTAATTTAATAATGAAGGTTAAACTATTGCTACTATAGATTTGTTATACTTTATATCATCTGTTTAATAATGTATGAAAATTTAAACTATTATTATATATATAATAAAAAAAATATTTTATGATTATTTTATGTTTAGTCTTAGTTTCATTCAGTTGGTTTATTAAAAAATATATTTTATTGTTGTAATATTATTTTTTTTTGATAATTTATGGAACCATGACGTAAGATTATAAATTCTTTATATTATTTAAAAGAACTAAAGTTTTTATTTAGTATAAGTATAATAAATAATATAAAAAAGTTGATAACTAATTTTATAATATTTATTACTGAAAATGATTTAAAAAAAGTTCGTGCTACAATTTTTTATTACCTTGTGCAGTTTTAATTATGATAATAATTAAAATAAAATGAACTTGTATTTGTATACCAACCCATGAGCACAAGTAGACCTGCACTCTCCACTCTGCAGCTGAAGACCATCCTGACAAGAAGTACAATTGAGCCAAGAAACACAACTCAAGCAAGTGTGGAGACAGGGTACACAAATTGGCCTTGAAGTGTGCAACTCAGTATAGTAACCCGAATCGCATTGAGCTACGCATCGCTTGCCTTGAAGCATTAGGTGGTTTTGACATGTAATACAAAAATCTTCGGTAGAGCCTGTGCAGCTCTTACAGGTTGAGTGACAAGGTTTACAGCTTCCACCCTCATAAAATTCAAAATTATTACAGTGCGAACTGAGTTCGGGGCTGCATAAACCCTTCTTGGTTAGAGTCCAACCAACTTCGCATACGGTACAACTTGCAGTCGTACAGTTCGCGCATCCTGGTGGACAGGCTACACATTCTCGTCTTTTTTTATCAGCGCTGTAGCCACTCGGACAAGAACGTCTGCATTCGCCTATAAATATATTGAAATGTTCTTAACTTCTAATTTTATATTGTGAATATTTTCATAAAGTATTCTGATATAATTTTCGTATATAAATTAAATTTATAGTTTTCTGCTTGTATTTGTTTGATTACACGATAAACTATTTTTCCAATATTGCATATTGCTCAAAAACCTTAGCTAAATTTTCATTACTTTGAGTATTATTTGAATATAATGTTAAAAAATATGTATTCATTTAAAATAAAAAATTTGTTGATTATAAAATTAGATACTATTAATAATATTAAATTATAATATATTTAATAATTGTTTCATTATGTATGTAATAAGTCTATACCTTGCACATTTATTAAATTAAAAGTATTGAAAAATAATATAGACTTCAAATCGTAGTAAAGATATAATTTTTTCTTACCATATGAGAAATAAATTTTTACAAAAAAAGATCTACAAAAATAAGACCTTGCAATTAAAATTTATTTTACCTGAGTAAGCTATATTAAAAAAATAGTACATATACACGTACAAAAATTAATATTAAACATTTATAAAGATATACTTTTGTGTTTATTAAAATAGATAGAGTATTATAAATGTATCTTGTACTAATATCAATTATATACGATTAATTATTATTATTTTTAATTTTGATAAAAAAATGAGTTACATTTTTTATTTTATTCATTAATAATAAGGAATAAAAATAAAAGGAAAATTATATTTTTATTAAATAAGAACGTGTCAAATAAATTGAACATAAAAAAATTTTTATCTTAATAAATAAAATTGATATTGATCCACTAAAACTATTTAATGATCATAAAAAACTTAATTCTATTTGTTAGCACAAACTTTTATAAGAGTATATTCTCACCGTTACAAGAAAATAGCCCTGATCGGCAACCAATGCATTGATTATTATCGGTACCATTGCAAGTTTCACAAGGTTGATGACATGATACGCAATTATAATCCTGAGTTTCGTATGTGTACAGAGGACAGGCAGCATAACACTTGTTTTCGTGAAGAACTAGATGATGTTCGCAGCTTGTGCAATGATCTGGACGGTTAGAACAGCTTGCACAATTTGCCTCACACGGAACACATGTGTTGTTTTTCAAATCTGTTGAAGTATTAAAAAAACTTCTTATTAAAAAAAAAAATATATAATTATTATGTTCTTTTCAATTTTTATTATTATAAATTTAAAGTATTTTGTATAAATACTTCAGTATGAAAAGAAAAATATTGTAACAAGGTTCGATAACCTGGTTAAGAAAAAAATCTTGCAAATTTTAATTAAAAGGAGAAAAAATTTTTCTCAGATTCCGAATAATTAATTATAATTTTTTTCACGATTATATATATGTTTTGAGTTTTAGGTGAAAAAATAGTTATAATAAGATATCCGTTTAAAAAAAATACAAAGTCAAATCAACTATCAAATTGGTGTCACGATAAGTAGTGTAAATTTTTCTATCGCCATTTATTTTTGGTATCTTTTTTTTTGTTGTATCACATCTATTCGATGATTTGACAAAGATGTCAAACATAAATATTGTAAGGTCGACAACTAGGTGTTTTCAACAGTATCGAGATGATCTATTCAACTGATTCTTAAATAGGAAAACGCATTTGGAAATTTGAAATATCTTTCCCGAAATATCATCCCACTGTAATACTCCGAAAATCGAAAATTGATTTTCGACTATAATTTTATCATGATAGGCGTTGTAATGAGGACTGCAATACCTCTTTTCAGAGAACGGTATTGTGCAATCAGGTTTTAAGCCCGCCAAATCCATTGCTATAATAAAATTCAAATTAGAACTTTATATCCTTCTAAAATAAAAAATGGTAATACTTAACAAACAGCTTTAATTTAAAAAACGTATTTCGGATACTATAATTTTTTAAGCGTGTTAAAAATCAGAAACATATACTTGTAAGATAAAATAAGAAATTTTATCATATATATATCAAACCACAAATTGTTTAGCTACAGTTGTATATAAAACTATATATACTATCTTTGCAATAGAAAAAATGAGAGCGAAAGAAAAATTATCATATTTAAATAGGAATTAAAAGTAAGTAAAATAAAATCTGCGTAAAATATTTTCAATTATTTTAACATATTTCACATCATATTTAAGGTTAATTCTTTATCAGATTAAAAAATCATTTCACAAAATGTGCAATAAAACTTATACTGTAACGATAAGTGACAGACATCTGAACGGATTAGAAATTACCCTAAAAATTATATTAATCGTGTATCGAAAATTTACAAAAATTTACATTATAATACATTGGTAAAAATGTATCTATAAATTCTGAACCATGCTTTACAGAGGATATAAATCACTATAATGAAATGTTATTTACTGGAAAGGATGATAAATTAAAAATGAGAGTCAAAACTTTTATAACTTTTTTTTAAATTACTTGACTATTAATTTAAGTTTCTCAAATACTTGCTTAATATGTGAAAAATTTGGAATATTCACATCTTATAATCAATATTTAAAATAATCCAGATACCAATATTTATAAGTATAATTATTAGAAAATCTTTATTTTTTTAATTTCAAAAATATTTAATAATTTTTTTTATAATTTAAAATTTAATTAGTATTATAAAATTGTTAAAAGAAAAATTTAAAATGTCCATGCTTCTGCAATATTTTTATATATATTTTTATTATATTGTACAAATTATTTACAAAATTTAATATTTAACACTGGCTTATTAGTATTATATATTATTATATTATATTAACTGCCTATAATTATAAAACGTATTCTCTATAAAATAGAGAAAGTTTGCATTCGTCTATAAGCAAAAAAATATCGTAAAAACACAAACTGCCAAATCTCATAGTATAAAAACCAAACTTGAATTATAGAATATCTCGTAATCAACGTACATGCTTCTGTGCGAGACGTAAATATTTTTTCAATATGTAGAAATTAAGAGTTGACGTATCTAGATTTTTTACTGTGAGTAGTAAAATTTAACACAGAAAATAATTTTATAATTTAAAGCATCGATTTCAATATTAAGATATAAGTTTTAAAATATATTTTTTATATATTTGAAACTCCGTGTATCATTTGAATTCATCTTTAAAATATATTAAAAAATATTTTTAATTTATATTATTTCACAAACTAATAAAAAATAATTAATAAATTGATTATTCGTGATTATGACGTGTTCGTTTCATTGAGAAACGTCAAGATGGCGGGACGGGTGATTAAAGAAACAAAACTACGAAAATTCCTTTAAATCCGGAGAAAGTACTTTTCTGTTGCTTTTTCATCTAATTTTCATTTATTTATAGTCTTGGATATCCGATCTATTTAGAAACAATCTCAATGACTGTTTCAGATTTCGCTGAAATCTCAAGAGTCGTGAAAATGTTTCTTTTCTATAAAACGGTTATTTTAAAAAACCATTGAATACAAACATTATGTAATGCGTGTGATGAATATATTGTTTTTAACGTGCATTGGCCGCAACATGACAAAATAAACAGTAATTATTACAGAAAATTTTTTCTATTCAATAATTATGTGAATTATTTAAGTAAATTTAACTTAAATTATTTGTCAACATTATTTATTGTATGAATGCATTGTACATTATTTTGTATAGCAACTCGTTTTAATCCGTAATTATATTTATGTAGATAATTAAGTTTGTTTCAAATTTATAAATATATTTTGTTTTTATAATTAATAAACTATTATAATTTTGAATACTACTGAATAATTATTAAATTAAATAATCAAATAAGTTACATGCTCGAATACATTTATTAGTATTACGTTAATTTATTTTTTGAAATTATAAGTGATATGTCAGGGGTATCTTACAAGTAATTATTAGTTCAACAAATAACCACTGAAAGATAATTTCTTTATTATGGTTGATAAATTAATCATCAATGGTTTATATTATATATGCCATGAAATTCATAAAAATTCTATTTATATTAATATACCATAACTATTTTAAAAGAAATTTTTTATTTTTATCGTTCTTAAATTTATAGAATTAATTATTTTAATTAATAAAATTAATCATTTTAATGTAAGGATTTTCACGTGAATGCCATAAAAAAATGAAATAATTGTTTTTCCAAACTACAATGTGAAAAAATCATGAATTTTCATTATGGATGTTTACATATAACATGTCACTTACTTTCATAATAACCCTCGGGACACTGTTGAAGACAAACTGCTAAGTCAGTAACTCGCAAGTGAGCAGGAGCACATGATAAACATGAGTCTTGTCCGGCACCAGCGCAAGTTTCACAGGATTCATGGCAAGGCCAACAAAGACCACCCTGATTAGGAAAACTCCGGGGTGGACATTGACTTACACATGTGCTAGAAATGGATCAATAATTTTAAGTTTAATTTATATTTCTTTTTAATCTTGATGAACATATTTGTGTGAAAGCAAAATGAAATTAATCTTATTTAAAATATTTTATTCCGTTTTTTTATAATTTAAATTTTTACATTCAAAATTATAATTTTTCCTTTGCTAACTATTAATTAGTAATAAGTTTAGCTCCGTATCAATTCTTTATGTTTATATAAATTTTGATAATGTATTTTATTATGATCTACTACTGCGTATAGGTTCAGGCAGTTTGTGTGGTCTCGTTTAAACTCTTCTATTCAATATGATATTGTTTTAAACGAAAAGTAGATTGGTCCAGACTGCTATTAAGCTTTGGTTTTGATATTAATTGGACTGAAATTTTTTAGATAAAATTATCATATGACAAGGATAATTTTTTTTATGTTTACAGATTCTCTAAGAGCATTATTAGCACTGTAGAATGATTATTAAGTAACATAGTGTCTTCAATATTGAAATTGAATCTTTGAAAAGTTTTTGTTTTAATTCATTGAATTTTTCCAAACAACTAGCGTTTGCTTAGATCCATCAAATCGAGTACACCAGGGACTACTCTCATATACACTATATTTTTAATTTTAAAGTTTTAAATGTTTTATTAAACTAAATCTTTTATAAAGTATATATCGGAAAAAAGCAGTAAAATAAATTTATTGTATATATATATATATATATATATATATATAGAGAGAGAGAGAGGCAGAAAACACAAGTATTATTAATATTACTATAAAAATATATGTGACTGCTATGTAAATTTGAGCTATTAAACGATGTACGTGTTGAACATAAAATAAATTGACTTACTAGAATTACGAAAAATACCAGTTTTTGACGAAAGTAATTATTTTTTAAATAAATAAAAAATTATGTGGAAAAGGTTAATAGAGATAGAAATTAACTGACTTTTCGAGTCGATAATTGTTGCAAGCAACGCATTGCATCGGACCTTTTCCATAGCAACCTTGGATATCACACTGCGGATCACAATTCTGTAATTTCACTCGTTTAGTTGGATTGAGAGATAAGATGTCACCTTGTGCTGATGCAAAATCACCAGGTAATCGATTGGTCAAAAGAGGTCCAGATGGACCGTCAGCAAGTGTCGTCATTGATGTCTCGATATAGGATGCCGCACCAGCATATAAACCTTGATAACCCTAAAAATCATAAGTAAATATTTTTGTTGTATTCAATACCTTAAAAAACAGGCTAAATTCAATATATACCTGATTAAATTGTCGAGTACGTATCCTTATGGGGTTCGCAGATGTTCCGTAAAAAATTAACTGCCACTTTTTTAAAATTCCTGCAATATCATTATAACTATAATATAATATATAATTCTAATGTATTGTTATTTTATATACTAATTGATATAAATTTGATTATTTTAAGTATTATGTATCTTTTTTGGATTACCAACCTTTTCAATTTTTCACATTTAACCAACTACCAAAAGTAACTTATTATTTTATTTTTTTTTATTAATTTTAGATTATGTTTTTTAAATATTTTAAGTAAAAAGTATTTTTTCATTACTAAAAATAAACTTTAAACTATTTAAACACATGTATATAATTTTTAAATATAAATAAAATTTTAATCCATTAAATTTATTAGTTTATTAAAGTTAGAAAATTAAAAATAATTTTGTACAATAAAATTTTTTTGTGAAACATTATAATTTAAATGTAAAAAATATATTTTAAAATTATTATAAAGTTATTGAAATCATTTGATACTTTTGGTTTTAATATCAAGAAATAAATTAATTATAAAAACATCGTAAAAGTATCTTGTGCATATAATATTAGTAATATTGAAACAAACTACGGTTTTAAGTATTTAAAAATAAATTTTAGTTTTTGTATTTAAAAGAAATTAATATTTTTGACAATTTAACATTTCTTTGTTAGGAATACCTATTAATTTGTCTCATATACTCCTAAATAATTAACAAAGTTTGTTTAAGACGTTTTAATGACTATTATTTGTTATGAATAATTTATACTCGTAGACTAATTTCAAATATAAATATTATATTCTCTGAAAAATATTTTTATGTAAATTATACAATATTTAACAATACAAAATATAATATGTAAATAATACAAAATGATATAATTTTTCTAAAGCTTTTAAGTATATAAAATATATTATTACTGTTTCATATTTTATGAATATTATGTATCACCAATTAAATTAAAAAAAATTATTAATAAATTTCTATTACATATTTTTAGAATACTTTAACAAATTAACATTATACTTAATTATATTACTTAAATTAACATATAACTTACTTCTTTCTACTATTAAAAACAGTGTATATTTGTACAGTGGTATGTTAGAAATATATTATGACGAATGTATTAATGTAATATTGTTTATATAAGGTTAAAAGATAGAGAGACTTTTGAGAATTAAGATTATGATGCGTAAAAAGATCGATGTAGATGGAATCAATACAATATAATACATTACGAATTTGTTGTTACATAGTTTTATTTTTTCGTTAAAAAGTTTATCTCTATTGAAAAAATCAAATAAGTACCATCTTTACTATTAGTTATAAATTTAAGTATTTTTATTAGTACTTAACTTTTTTATTTAGTTTTGTCTTTATGAACACATAGTCCGAAAAAAGGATTGATTATAGCTTCTGTATTTGAAAAATATTAAAAATCTTTACATCTAATTTCCGTTGTACATTAAAATTTTTTTTCTTTAAAGAAAGTAAGAGTGAGGGGAGTCGGGATATACAGCTCGAGAGAGTTCATCGTGAGTGACATAGTAAAAAAGACTTGTAAGTAGTGATTAAATGATTTAAGAATACAGGACAAAGAGAAAAGAGAAAAAGTGAAAGCGTAAAAGGAATCATTATAAAGAAGGCAAAAAAAGTAATGTGAAACAAGAGAAAAAATTGTGTATATAAACAGAAATGATAAAAGTGAGTGTAGTGTAGTGACAGTGATGGTATACACGTAAAAAAGTATATAAAATTAACTAATATGAATACATAAATAATGCAATTTAGATTAAAAAAATATTCAGTAATGTAAATTGTAATCTATATATTGTTCGTAAATAAATAATAATAATAAGAGATAATTTTTTAATAATAGTTTTAATAATAATAGTAAATTAAAATATACTTGTTTGGGATTATAGTTAGAATTGACAAGCAGGCGCAACTCGGCAAAATTGCACGTATTTCAGGTATTGCAAATATAAGAGATTTAAAAAATTGAAAAAAGATGAAAGTGAATATGGTGTAAAAGTGAAAATAAGGTAAGTGTAATAGCGGCTTTGATGGAGAAAAACAATACATTTTATATTGGAAATTCAATCAGAGCTAGCAGTGTCAGGAGAAAGGATAGAGATTAAGTGTTTGGAAATATTGAGGATTTTGTAAATAATTGATCACAAATTCAAAAGTATAAATATATTCTAAATTAAAAACTTAAATAAATGTAAAACTATATTTAAAAAGACAACGACATGAAGAGCAAAAGGGATTTTATGAGGGAAAATAAAATAATAAAGAGAGAAGT
The DNA here is from genome assembly GCA_018907185.1 of Platyscapa corneri. NCBI lineage: Eukaryota > Metazoa > Arthropoda > Insecta > Hymenoptera > Agaonidae > Platyscapa > Platyscapa corneri. Next base: position 7,333,861 of record JACCHW010000009.1, read on the forward strand.
GAAAAATGGATTTATGGTCTCAAAAGTTGAAAACGAAATAAAGAAAAAAACTGGAAAAAATGTGCGAATAGGTTGTGAAGAAAATTAAAAAAAAATTCGGAATTTGATATAAAGGCTTTAGAAAAGCAGGTAATAAAATAGAAAGAAAATGAAAGAAAAAGGTAAGAAAACTGCATAGAAGAGAATTTAAAAATGTAGCTAATGAGAAACAAAATAATAAAATTAAAAAAGATAAGTACAGGGACATAAAATAAAATTTACAATGAAGAATGATTAGAAATGAAAATAAATGTAAAAGGTAGTCAGTGAATAATTTAAAACACCTAAAATAATAGATTGCAGTTTTTTTAAACATACAAATGGTGAAAAACAAAATATGAAATTACAGTGAAAAAAACAGAAGAGAAAATGATATAAAAATTGAATGAATTTATAAAATACACATAGGATAAATATAATTAAACCCGATTTTGTTTCAGATAAAAAATAGACAAAATAGCGGCAATTTAAGTATTAAAAACTAAAAGTTAAAGAGAAAAAATGTTGTAGACGTAAAGGTAATATTAGTAATAATAGAAATAAAGAAAATTTGGAACTGCATGAAAAAAGTAAGATAATCAGTTAATTATCTTTTAAAATTAATTAATTATATAAAAGAAATTATCAGAGAAGGAAAATGTAAAGATCAAAATAAACGTTAAAGTAAAGGGAGAAGTGGAAACGCAAAGAACATTAAGGCAAGGTTGTAAATTAGTCTTACGTTATGTAATATAATAGAGGCAAATCTGAAGAAATTTTAAAAATCCAGAAACTTAGGAATAAAGTTACAGAAAAAGTAATATCATTAACGTATGCAGATAACGTGATAGTATTGGAAAACAGTAACTTACATTATTATTATACTTTTATCGACTCTATTTTTCTCAATTATTTTTTCAAATTTTATTTTTTCTTTCCAGAAGTAACATTTCAATACTATTTCAGAAATATATTTCTTTTATTTCATAACTTCTTGAAATCCTTTTTTCCATTGGTTCCAAATACTTTTCCTTCTTATATCCTTGGCTGTGTTAACTTTTTACTTTATTTCCAACCTAATTGTTCCCTAGCTGTTTTACCACTATCCTATTTCCTTTTTTTAACATGAAAATGTGATCAGACATATTTTTTTTCTAAATTCAGAATCCATGATATGCATTTTTCTGTACCTTTTTAACTTCTTCATAAATTTTCCCTTTTCCGGCTCTGCTTAGTAACACATTTTCTATTAAACCTTCACATAATTTCATTTTTTTATTGAAATTCTTCTTAAACTATCTTTCACCTATGTTTTATACTTTTCGTAATATCATGTTTGTTCTTTTGGTTATAAATTTACTTTCTTAAGTAATAATTAATCTACTTTAATTATTTTATTAATCTACTTTCTTAAACTCTCCCTTCCCCTAATAAGTGTGAGTAAATTGTATCTAATCTAATATATATCCTGCAAGTGATTAAACCGAATCTAATTAAATTAAGCTTTCTCTTTTTTTTCTTCTATTTCTTATACTTTATTATTTGTTTTTTTCTTCTATACTTAGTTCTAAGCCTTCACTTCTAGGTAGTATCTACTAAATATTCTTTACAATTCGTTTAATTTTCTTATACTCTTTGACAAAATTATTATGTCGTTTGCATAAAATAGTGTCCTAATCCTATTTTTTTCTATCTTATGTCGGAGGTTTTTTATTTTTCTTTAATTTCTTCTTAAATCTTGTCAATACAAAGATACGGATAATTATTTTTTATAATGTTCACAATTCAAATTAATTGTACTATTTAAACTTGTCTTTCTGAAAATTTATCTAGAAAACTATCTGATAATCTCTCTATATTGAGCAGGCAATAAGCAATCATAAATCCTTTTCAAGGGTACAGCATAGTCTTACATTCTTGCACTCCAGAATACTATTCTGTTACATGTGTTGAAAATAAAATTTAGTATATTTCAAACCGCAATCATGACACTCTTAAATTTTTTGTTTGATTTATTTTAATTTAAGACCTTTAAAAATAAAATAAAATCCAAACAAATACTATTTCATAATCGTTATTAAACGCATAATCTTTAATTTCTAATATATGTTTTTAAATTCCGAAAAAATTCTATAAAAAACAAGAAGAGATATTTTATATAATAATTTTCTTAATAATGGATTTTTATGATAATAAAAATATTTTTTTTATAATTGAACAGCATGTTATGTCAACGAATTGTTAACTTTGATGAAATTACAATAGTTTTGAAATAATGAAAAAAAGGTTTTATACCTTTAAATATAAATATTATTGTATGATTCATATATGAAAAATTTTATTGATACTGACGAATAGAAATTTCTTAAATATATTAATATTATTAAATTATTCAAAATTTAAAAAAATTGTTGATTAGTTTAAATTATAAATTTTAATTTAGGACAGTAAACCAATAAAGACAATCTTGAAATATTTTAAATGTTAAATTAGGTTTAAATTTTAGAACTATTATCGATTTTCTAGGAATCGTTTAAGACCAGTTAGTATTTTTACCTTTTTTCTTTCATTATTAAAAATACCATTGTTAGGACTCCTTTTTAGTTAAAAATAGTAAATGTCATAGTAAATCATGTATTTGGAAAATAGAGTAGCTTAGGATACGTTGTTTTATTAAAATAATGTTTTTGTTCAAAATTTAAAAACGTTGGAGTCAATTTGTTTGTTGATTAATTTTTTATTTAAAATGTGAATAAGATTAGATTCACATATTGGTACAAACGATTAAAGAACCTTTAAGAAAATAAAATTCTTATGTTACGTATGCTACAGTAACAACATGCAAAATTGTAATACTGTAATTAAAAGGTGTTACTAATGTTCATTATTATTTATAACTAAAAATTAACTTTTTGAATTTAATTTATATAAGTTTATTGTTATAATTTTTTAAAATTAAGAATTATGAAGTAATATTGAAATAATAATCAATAAAGTAGTATTAATTAAATTCAATACAACTTAAAATATTATTAATAAATATATTTTAATAAACTCTAAATTATAATAAATAAAGATTAAATTAAATTTATACAAGAGTAAGTATTAAAATAAATACTATATAAAACTTATAGTAATGTATATATAATATATAATAATTCATATTTTTCAAATATAACGGTACGCTATTGAAAAATTTATATTAAAGACCACTATTAAATTGGAGTTTTATAGACCATTTTAAAAAAATACGTTTTGTACACATTTGGATTGTTAATAAAAAATGTTTAACGAATTCGATATTACTAAAAATTTATTTTAATATTATTTAACTTGATTTTTTGTATATAAATTTAAAATAAAATCTAGATTCGATTTTGTAGTACTTTAATTGAATACATTTAAATGGAATAAAAATTATATTAAAAAATCATTGATTTTGAAGTTTATGTGATGTTTAAGTTACCTGGAGAATTTACGTGTCGAGTTCCAGCATTAATTACTTGAAGTGTCCACTGTCCATCTGCTTTCTCTCCCCAAAAGTGAACGCTAAGGAATGGCCAATCATCAAAATTTGAGTTTAGAACGTCACGTGGTCTTTCAAATAAGAGAGTTGATGTTGTACCCATAGGTGAAGTGAGTAAAAGGCGTAAATTACCACGAGGATAGAATCTTAGAGAAACCTGAGAAACAAAAATCTATAATTAAATTAAATACATTTTGAAAATTTTTATATCAGCTTATAAAATTTATTTAAGGTATGAAACTGAATTGCCAATTTTTTTTCTTTGTTACATTGGAAAAATCTATTCTTATCAGGTGTAAGGAACTTAAACATATATTCAATAGAAGCAAATAATTATATTGAAAAAAATCGAGATATTTGTTTTGACGTGATTTAATATATTATATTGTTGTAGCTAAAAAAAAAAATAATTAAGAAATTCTTCTCCATGTTACATTGCATAAATGTTAAAAGGATTTTAGATTTTAAAGATTATTTCACGTATTAAAAAATATTTATTTTGAAATATGAATAATATTCAAATTAAAAAATTAAAAATGTATCATTAACTTTATCAATTGAAATTTTTTAATTAAAATCGTTGAATTGATATTTAATCATGATAAAAATATACACAAATTGATACATTTGAGAAAATTTTACTGAAATTAATGTAAGTATACGTAGTCTCAAGGAATGTACGGAATCTCAATTAAAAAAGAACGCATCGAAATAACTTTTCTTTCGGTACAAAAGAAAAGTTATGTTCTATAATATTAAATGCATTAATTAATTAAGGATAATAAAAAAATAGGAACTTTTGTAAAACTTATATAAAATCTCCGAATTTGATATGCTTTTTAAACATCAATCTTTCAGTTCCTATTAAGAGCTACACCAATCCTTTTTTATAGTTATTTGATTAATCTACTTTTTTAAGTAAACAGGCATAATATTTATTATTTAAGCATTTACTTGTATTTAAGGAAACCAGAAATCTAATTTATTTTGGAAGGAAGGCAGAATAAGATATATCACCGCACGAAAGGGATCTCAATAATTCGTAGAAAACGTAGACAAGACTGGGAATACTTCCTAGAAGATTATCGACAATGGACAAAGGATTAAAAAATGGTAAGTATAGAAGAGATATAAGAGGTAATAAGCAAGATAAAAGCAAAAAAGTACTTTTGAGAAGACAATGTAATTGACGAAATGTGCAAGTTCAGTGAAGAAAATAAGGCTTAAAGTTTAGTAAAGTATTTACATCAAATTTTTAAAGGAGAGGCATACCAAAAATCTGGAAAAGTACTTTTTGATACCGATCACCAAAAAAGGGAAAGCGCAGAAATAAAATACAAGAGAGAAATTGTAGTAATTGATTCAAGGTGTACTGACTTTATAAATATGAAGTTAGCCTGAAAAGGACAGAGACACTTTGTTTATTTATTTAAAAAGATCAGAGAATTTACAAGAAATTAAAAATTTAAATGAAGATAGAGAAAGAGATAATAAGTGAAATTAGGGTAAAGAAGAGGCAGATAAGGCAGATAACAATCTTCAATAAAGCGCTAGCAGATCTCGAAAAAGAATTAAAAAATCGAAAACCTGAAAATTAAAACAATAAGATTAATATTCTATATCTATCAGACGGTAATTCTAATCCAAATCGGAAGGGTAGAGGGATATTAAGGATCCTTATAAAATTAGCATGGCAATAAAGGATTTGAACTCTTAAAAAACCAAGATTCTCTGTTTTAGGAAAAAGGGGGATTGGGGGATGAAGAGTTATTCTTTTAGCAAAATATAAGCTAGAAACAATAAGTAGATTCACTTAACTAAGTTATGAATTTAAAGAGAATAATGTAAATCTGTTGAGAAAATGAACTAATATGATTTTAGCAAGAGTGGAGTATTACGAAATCATGTTTTAAAAAAATATGAATATAAAATTAAAGTTATTCAGAGATCTCATCGAAAATGTGCTAGATGGAGCAAAAATTGATGAGATAGAAAAAATCCAAAGAATATTTAAAATAAATCTTGCATATTAACAGAAACACATCAGAACTAATAACCATATCAGAAACAAAAAGAAACAAGATATAAATTAAAACAACGAAAAGAAGAATAGCACACGAAAACAAAATATAAATCAGTAATAATATGGATCATTAAAAAAATACTTTAAAACTAATTTCTCGTCGGAAAGGATTTGGAAATATTCTATTTATATTTGAAGGGAATAACAGTAGAAACTATAATAATGGAGAATAATATGGATTAAATTTTGGGAAAATGTAAAATGATCTCATAAAAAATGTTTATATAGGGAAGAGAATTCTGGATAAAATAAGAAAAAAACAATAACCTGAAGATTTATATCTGGTTATGCAAAGTAGAAATATTAAAATGCGATTTAGAAATAAAGAAACTACTACAAAAGTTTAAAAAAGCGAATAAAAAATAGTTGTTGGAGACAGAGTAATGTGCACTGTACAATGAAGCAAAAAATCGATTGAGTACAACCTGAAATAGGTAATAGAGTACAAAAAATTGGAAGAAAAAGATGAAATGAAAAAAGAAGCATATAGTGTTATAAATATATTGTATAACATTATGAAAAAGAACAAACGAAAAACGAAAACAGCAATAATGAAAAGAACTGAAACATATACCTAATTCATTAAGGTTATAATCTTAACTCAAAGTATAATTATTTAACAGAACTCAGATATACCATAATATGTAAATAATTAAGTATAAATCGTGTGTGATAACTCCAAAATCTATAACGTATATTAACTGTTATGCGTAGATTTTTAATTGTGAATTTTATAATATTATATTCTGATTGATTAGCACTTAAACTGATGAATAAAATAATAAAGTACTAAATTTTTTACTAGAAAATTTTTTTGTAATAAGTAACTTAATAGTATTTTCACATTTAAATAAAATATTAATAGAATTTATTGTTTAATTGTAATTTGAAATTGGTTAACATAGTATTTATTTATTAATTATTTATCAATATTTAATATATTTTTATGTAACGCAAACCATATTGAATTTCTAGTTATTACTAATTAAAATATTCACAGCACTTAATACAAAGTATAAATTTTGTTTAAGAATATTTTAAATATAAGCCTGTTGTTTGGGTCTATAGTATAAACAAGTTAATTTATTTTATGTTGGCTTTGAAATGCAAATAGCCTATGTACATATGTACATACGGCTTTATCATATACGCGCGCGCTAGTGAAAATTATATTTATTTAAAAATTATAAAGAATTTACAAGATATTCTAATTATTATTTTAAAATTGATATCAGATTGAAATAAAAATAAATTTAATACTTACATCTCACATTTGCATTACGAAGTAGGAGTGAATTAAACTTATCCTTTTAGCTATCATAAATTATGTTAAATAAAATTTTGGAGAAGCTTCCTAGAATCTACTTTAATAATCCTTCTTCTAATTTATTTATAAAAATTTAATCTGAAAAACAAGCAATGCATTCAGCCTACAAACTATATGGTCGTGACATTTCAAGGCCGTTAAACAATTATAAGCCTTAAAACACTAAAGAAATTAACAAAATCATATTTACTGAATTTTTTAAATTCTTTAAAAATTATGAAAATAATTTAATAAAATTTGTCACTGTTTAATAAATTTTAAATTGATCAAAGGGTAAATTTGTTTCACTTAATGAATTTATTTTACAAAAAGTAAATTATTAATTTTCTATACGTACTATTTAAGGAGGAAATGCTTTTTACAAGATAAAAAAATTGATTTTTTAAAATCAGTATTAATAAATTATATGTAGATTATACGTGTTTCAAATTTTTTTTGAAAACTAATTAAATTTGAAATTTGTAAAATGTATAAAACATAATTCCATATAGTTTGAACAATACAGCTTGAAAATTAAATATGACTTGTACTAATTGGTTACGGAAGTTGATCGAATAAAATCAATGTTTTTAGGCTCTTAAAAAAATATGTTGATAAAATAAAATTAACAATAAAAACTCTAAGACTATTAACTGTACTATAGAATTTTATTTGTACGATAGTGCATTGTAATATATACAAATTATAACATTGGGCGTAATTAGGTAAATGCTACTTAGAAAGCAAAAGGTATATTTACCGAAAAAAAGTCAATATTCTTTAAGGGATAAAACATTTAAAACTATATTGCAATGTTTTTTTTCAGTCTTTAGTTTTAAGCACAAATTTGACTCACGAGGAGTCAAGCATTGATGCCAAATAAAGGTTTATATTTTAAGTAGCAAGATTGTAAAAAATTTTTATGAAAATATTTTAATAAAGTGATTTTCCAAGAAACTACATACGAAGGCTTAAGAATATAAATTGTAGATTCAATGTAACTATTTAAAGATTAGAACTAAAATACGATTATTTAGAATTTATTGAAATTCTGATTTAAAGTGATTGTTTTGTTATATGAACACTATTTCATAGTTTGAAAAAAATTAACAAATTAAAATAAAACGTTGAAGTCAACTGCTTGTTTATAATTTACATGCATAATATTTTAATTATATTATATATAATAATAAAATTTTTGTATAATTCTTGTATAAAACGTTACTTATTTAATGCTTTCAACTATAAAAATAATTGTTCGTTTGTATTTTAGGCAATTTATTATACAACTATCTTACGTAAAAATTATAATTTTATTTATTCTTTGAAATCGCTTTTTCAAAATTGTTAACAAAAATTGTAAATTATTTTGTAAAGATTTTTTATAGGTAATACATTTTTTAGATATATTTATAATTTATAAGATAATATTTACTTATTAATTTACTTTTTGAAAATGAAATGTCAAAAATTTATTTCGTAATTATGTATTTTAAAAATAAAAATTTAGTAAATATATCTATTACAAAATAATATTGTCTGCATGAGTCATACTCTTTTATAAACTGCATACTCTTTTAAGAGGTGACGCACATCTACCAATTTCGTAGAAATATAGAATCTTTTTAATTCTGTAAATCATTTTTAAAGTTGGGTAATTTTGACTGACATTTTACTTTTCTAAATAAATTCTCAAAAAATGATGTTATTGTTTGCATCTTGATTAGCATTTCCTCCTTAAGTTTCTAAATAAATAAATGATGGTCAAATAAGCTTAATGAAAGTTCGTGTAATTTTCGCCATGTGTTAGGATTTTGAAACATACATTAACTAATGAGTAAATAGAAACAATAGATTACCTTGCACTGTACATGTTCGAGAAATCGAACTTCATTAAGTGTGCCTGCACAAGCGTTAACGTCCATGGAAACACTGAGTGTATACGCGTATGTTGGATCAATCTGCCGATCTTCGTTGATCTCTTGAGACTTGCAAATACGCTGAGTTGGTACATTTGTCCACTGTTCTGCCAAGATAACCATTGCCCCCGCATCCATCAGACCGTAACCAAATTTATGAGATACCTACACGTTTATTTTAGAGGTATGGTATTAATAATATGCATTTGTATAAAAATTATTATAAATAAAAGACTTATTTCGAGGCTAAATTTTTAGAAACTATTAAAAATAAAATAAAATTATAAATGAGTAAAAATTAATATAAAATATATTGACTTTACACATATCAATATTGAAATAATAAAGTAAATAATATATTTATATTATTGTATTATATATTTAATTATATATTATTTATATTATTAAATAATAAAATAAATAAAGTAAATACCGAATTAATGTTTTTTCTACTATACAATGCATACTGTACGCCATTTAATAAATTTTATAAATAAGAAATCAACAACGTGAATATTTATGCATAGAAATTTAGTATACTTCCGAGGCACTCGAATCTAATATTAATCATTAGGTAACTTAAAGAAAAGATAAATAAATTAAAGTTTACCTTGCGTTTCACACCATTGAGTATCCAACCAGACTCTTTTTCAAGTGGTTGTGAGCGTGAAGTCAGTACAACAAGATACTGCATATCACGCCAGGTAAGCGTTGGATTTGCTTCTAGAGCTAAAGCTGCTATACCCGCAGCAAGAGGTGCTGAAGCTGAGGTACCCGTATGTTCAACCGTGCAAATATGGTCTTCACGTAGACTTGCATCCATGTCAACGGTTGTGACACTTTTATCACTACCAGGTGTCCCTGAAGAATAAGTTGAAGCCAAAGTTGAACTGCACTCTTCAAGATACCAAGGCTTGTATCCCCCTTGTGTTGCTGATGATATTGACAAAGTAAAAATGCTGTTGGTATAGCCGTCACAGTTACATGAATCCGTATGACGACCTCCATTACCAGAGGCCCATACAAAGATCGAGCCTTTACCCTGGCGACCCTGTCAATAAATCATAGTTCCTTTAAATTAACGTTAATAAGTTAAATAGCCATTTAGTTTTTATCCTTCTGATATGTTTTTTAAGGTAGGATACTTATGTACGGTATATGTTTTTTATCAGTAATAATATAACTCTAATACGTTTTATATACTTTTTTAATTAATATAATTGACTTACTAATTTACTAATGTATAGTTTATTGAATAATATAGAGTTATAATAATATAACAGTAATAAATGTAATATACGTATAATAATTATTTCGGAATACTTTTTCTTTTATTATTATACTTTGAATAATACATTTAATACGGTACAATATATTATTTTAAATTGTATCATTTTAAAACTTAAATCTAATAATAGTTATGTTTAAACAGTGAAAAAAAATTAAAAATAATTTTAATTCATCTTTTTCCAGTTTTCTTTATCAAATATAACTTTTGTATTGATATTAATTAAAATACAAAAGAAAACCTGTTTTTAATAATCTCTGAATAACCACAATCTTATAAAGGAGAAACAAAATCACTTAACTGTTATTATTGTATCATTAATGTTATAAATATTTAAAATATATTGTAAATTATATTTATTACCTCTATTTAAAAAATTTCTATAAAGTTTACTTTATATTTTTGTTTGAATTGTTTATATTTGACATAGTCGGTATAAACATGCATAGGTATATATCACGTTGGAGCAGTGTGATTTATTTATTATGTTCGAGAGTGATTTTAATTTTCGCAAGCATATAATTGCTATTATGTAGTAATTTAATAACGAGATATTTTTTATATCACCGCGATTGTTCTTTATCGTTAAGTGTATGTATACTTTTATTACATTTGCGAGCACTATTATTGATCCATGCATCTCTTTTGTGCCGTGAATATTTCTGGACTGATAATTCCCAGTCACTGTTCACCGATCAACATCACAGATGCCATAACTTTTATCACATTTGCAGTTGTTATTAAGATATATTATATACCGGACATACATATTCTTGTACTTACTTTTAATCGTATATCACAATTTTTTTTATATTATATACATTAAAGGGTTTGTTTTTACAAAGGCCTAATCATTGTAGATGTTTAATTCTGCGTTTATTCCGACAAGGAATTTTATGTTGCTTTTCGTATTTTATTTCTATTAACCATATGTCCAAAATTGGTAGATCAGGGTTCCCACAGTGAAATTCAGAATAAATTTATTTAATTAGTTTCTACAAAAATAATTAATTATAATATTTACTTTTTTATTTTTATATACGGTATTTTATAACGATACTTTTACTTTGGTTCAATTAGATTAAGATTTGGTTAAGATAAATTCAAGAACTAAATATTAACTTGTGTTGCTTATTAAATATTATTAAGTAAAACTTAGAATTAGAAATAGCAAGATGAAATTATCTAAAATCATTGCATATTATTATTACAAAATATAAATAATTAGTATTTCTTTTTTATAATTTAATATTTTTAATTATATACGTTATTTTTTTATTAGTATACAAATATACAAAGTACGCGTTAAATGAATTCAAACTAAAATTGAAAAATAAGTGTTAAATTAGTTAATTACAAACAGAGTTTTTTTTATATATAATTAACTTTATTTACAAAAAATGACAAACGGTAAAGTATTACATTAATTATTTGCTAAGCGTTAGCAATATGACCGTTCAAAATAGTGTCAAATAATAAACTGCTAGTCTTTAAGAAAGCAGCACTTATTTTAAAGTTAGCTAAATAAAAAAAGGCCGTATGACTAAAAAAATGAAAAAGTTACAAGCAAGACGAAGCTATTATAAATAACCATTTGTCCTCCTTATTTCGCCGACTCAAATGCAGTTATTTAGAATGCTTTAAAAGAAACATTTTAAATTACATATTTAGAATTATACGGAAATTCAACAATAAGTAAATCAATTGAATTACACAATATATTAATTAAATTTTTAAGTCACTATAAATATTAATATATTTTGCAAAACTTATATCTTATAGTTTATAAGTAAATTTATGCTTTGTTATAAATATCAATTATTGTTAGATTATTTTCGGTGAAAAATATTAGGATCAAATACTTTTTGCTTTACATTGTTATATAAAAAAAAATAATATTTAGTGTAATATATATAATAATCTTTTAAATAATATCATATTAGAGTTTTAGATATAATTGTATGGATGCTATATTAAGACTGTTCTGTAAGTATATTTATGTATTTACTTACACTAGTTACACCATATATAAATGCACGTCTTGCAAGTGGTCCCGGTCCATCTACAGTTTTTCCATCATCTTCTGGTCCCCAAGAAGCACTATAAATGTCGATATGATCTGGATTCAAACCTAATGCTCGTGCTTCAACTGCATCATTTACGGGCCCGTCCAACATTCGGACCCCTTTAAACACATTCATTTATCGATAAGTACATTTTATATTATGTATGAATTATGAAATTAATTTTATTACAAAAGTAGTTTAAGTATTATCATCAATTACCAAGCCAATTACAAATTTATTAAAATATTAACATGTAAGTGTAAAAAATGTTTTTAAATAAAATATAAAAGTATGGTTTATTAATTTTATTAAAATATATTTGTTTAAAAAATACTTTTAAAATTTTCTTTTGAGTGAAAAAATGAGCGTGAAAAACTTGATGACTGAACATTATATCTTTGTATTATTGTGATTATGGAAATAGTAAATCCGTAGTACCTTCTTGGAGTGTTAATATAACTTTAAGTAGTATTTTTCATACATTGCAATTTATAATATCAAATTGTTTGATCATAAAAGTGATGAATATAAGCATACTAATCTATACTAAACTGCGAGTTAGAAAGTTAAAGAAAAGGTAAGAGAATGTGAGGGAGGAATATAAATACATTCTAAATAATATATAATTTTCAAAGAATAGTATTAAAAATGCAAGATCCAGAGACAGTATACGTTGTATATGTATATTCGTAATTTTTCATTGTTTAAAACTGTTGAATATGAGTTTTAATATAACTTTTTCTATACTCTATTATTTTTTTATTATGTAAATATTATTATTAGTCATAAATTAGTTAAAATATTAAAGCTTTTATTAATCTAGAATTTACCTCCTATACTCGAATTATAAGCAACACCGACGCCACAAAACCGATTAAATGCAACTGCGGCAACTTCACCAGCGCATCTTGTTCCATGTTTGTTGTCACCATTATCTCGTGGCATAGGATCACCATCGTTGTCATTGATATCCGTACTAGCCTCATGATCATAATTTAAAGCTAGATCGGGATGATTTGTTTGAATTCCGTCGTCCAGAATCGATACAACAACACCCTTGCCGGTGTAGCCCTTTTGCCAAGCTGGGCCCAAATTCATATCAAACCCATCTTTTGCACCTCCATTCTATAATAATATATTACAGTCATACTTTGAAGTAACACTATTAATATTTTGATATAAATATTTTTTATTTATCTTTTTATTATTAAAAGTTATAGTAAACTAAATTTAATTAAAATTAGACAATTAGAAAACATATTTAAGAGGTAAATACAAATTATAGTTTAATATATAGATCTGTTGGTATTTCTTTATTAACATCAAATTATTTATGCTCTATTAATAAGTAATGTCATTTTATTCATGAATTCTCATGTGATTGATCTTTATAATTAGTGAAGGTATTCATTAATATCTTCATAATTTATTTTAAAAGATACTTGTAAGTAATACTATTGACAAAATATTATGTACAGAGTGATATAAAGTAAGTGTTTTTTTCAATAATAATTTTGAAAACTACAATAAATTAAAAACATTTTTGATAAAAAGTAGTTATTCTACAAGTTCATATTTTATAAAATATTTTAAAACGATGTAGCAGGTGACTGAATTATTTTCTTCTATAAAAAGTCAAGAAAAATAATTTGTAAGTTAATAAATTAATTATAAGATTTAATATTATTGAGATTCCGCAGAGTTACAGATGTTTTTAAATGTAAAGATTTATTTATATTTCAGCTATCATAAATAACCAAAAATTTGAATGATCGAAGCAAGGGGGACAAGTGGTTATTTATGATGGTTTTTCGTTTCAGAATATATAATAAACTTGAAATTGATAACTTCAACTTCATAATAATTTCATAATAATTACATTAATAATTTCACTTACATTCTAATGCAAAAAATTCTGTTCATAAATTCAAGTATTGTATATTAATTAGAATTTTGTGATTGTAAAAGTAAGAAAATCGATAAGTAAACATTTCTTATGTTATTTAAAATAATTTATAAAATTACTTGGAAAGACATTAAAAAAATAAAGTTTTTTTTTTTAATATAGATAATAGTACACAAACCATGATGATCTTGATAAAAAAGTTTTAATTTTTATTAATTAATTTAACACGAACAAAAAAGAACTATTTACTGAACTGAGCTTCACGAGATGATTTATTTGAATTAAAGACATACAAAATTATGTCAAATTAAGATTTCACACTATTATATTTACTAATGAAACAAAACAACTGAAGTAACCTATCCGCCAAACAGACAATTGTTTCACGTACAGTAAGATAAAAAACCTCTAAACATTATTATTAAAGTTCATTATTCAAATTTCAATTTTACTTCACTAATAGTAACACATGCACGTACTAGGATTAAGGTAATAACTATAATTTATCTAGAAAAATAATAGTATTAAACAGAATCAAATAAGATATTTTGTTATAAGAAAAAATCCCAATTTACGTATTGAGGATAATAAATAAATAAGTAAATGCTTATAAAATAGTAAGCATTAAATTGCAGCTGATATTTGATAAACTAATAAGTAAATATAATTATTTTATATGATAAATAAATTGCTATGTGCTATAAGCTAGCACAATTATTACAAAAAAGTGCGTCAAACAGCATACGATATGCAGTATAAATATTATTAAATGAAGCAGACTACAATAAATCATACTATTTTAGATCTTTCTGAAAAAAGTTCATAAATATATAGAACTCAATATAATTATACAACAGAATATATTTCGACTCACTCTGAGAGTCCAATGTCATTATTATTATAAGTTATATGAAATTTTTTTTTTGCAAATATGTGAAAATTATTATGTTTCTAGCAAATGCATTATTTCTTATATGGATAAACTGATATATATATATATATTTTTAATACTAAAATAATAAACAGATATTTAAAAGAGTTGATTTGTAGAAATTTGTTAATTTTAAAACTGCAATATGATTTTGTACATGTAGAGACGAGAGCCATACAGAATTCGATTAAGAGGCATTCCATTTATTCAATAAGTATTATAGATATTTACAAAATTTTATGTATATATATGCATATATATCGACTTGGTTTGCTAATTAAATTCGCAAAAGACGCATGGCAAGGACAAACAGTGAAAGAAAAATTTGGAATAGTGAAGATTACAGAAAAGAGTAAAATTAAAAAAACCAATTAAAAAAGAAAGAAAGTGTTAAATTAGTCGGTAGAATGAAGGCGATTACAAGTGAAATGTTGTAAATTTGAAAATAGTGCAAATAATAAAAGGCAAACTCTTAAAAGTGTAATTACGTAACCGCGTAGTAAAAAAATAAAGAAAAAAGTTCTTCACAATTGCATAATAAAACAGTTTAAAAAATTCGATGAAACATATTAAAAGACAAAGAGTAAAAGTATAAGAAAAAAAAAATACATGATTACCTAGTACACAACCAGAAACCTATAAGAGGGGAAAGAGAGATAATTGCACCACAGAACAGTGAATTAAAAAACATGTCCAAAAAAACAGACAAAGGGAAGACAGTAATAGGGATGGAGAAAGCATTTATAGCAATGAAGAAAAGAAGAAAAGACGATCACCAAAATAATAAAAATAGTAAGGGACATGATTAATAATTTTATGAAAGAAATAGAATACAGAATAACTGAGAATGTGATTAAGGAAATTTATTAAATAATGAATGAAAAGGTGAATGGGAAAATAAAAAAGATAATGGATAAGAAGTTATAAAAAAAAGTAATTAAATATAAAAAAAATAGAAAATGTAGAAGATGAACTTGAAGTGCACAAGAAAAAACAATTATACTGGAAAAAAGTAATGAATCGAATAAAGATAGTGGTAAAGATAGGTATAAAGAGGCATGAAAATAATAAAAACGAATAATTAGAATGGATGGTTGAAGAAAGAGAGAGGGAGAAATGAAAAACAACATTGTTATTACTCGTTTGAAGTCAGATGTTAAATATATAGAAGAGGGCATTAGTGTATGAAGTGAAGGTTAATGTTAAGGTGATAAAAGTATGGTCGGGTAACAGAAGTGACAGTTGTTGGTAAGAGGCAACACTTAACAGCTAAGTGACAAAAAGAAAATATTAAAAAAAGTGGAGGTAAAAGGGTCAAAATTTTGTATTAATAATGATGAAACATAAAAAAAAAATTTGAAGAAATATAGTGATAAATGCCGAGAACTGAGGGAGGATAACTTTAAAAAAAATATATATATATATTATTTATATTTTTTAAAGTTACAATTAAGTTATATAATAGACATGACTGAATTGAAATTTATTTAAACGTTTAGTTAGACAATACATGAAATTTAAAAGGTCTAAATAGTATATAGAAGTAAAATTTTTCTACTATAAACTTTTGTTTATTTTCAAAAGATGCTGATTGTTCATCAGATACTGTTAAGCATTTTAATTATTTTAATATTCTTTTTTTTTAATAGCTTCGATTTTTTGGTTTTTCTCTTTTTACAAAAAGTTTACTTTCAAGATTGAATGAAAAAAATGGAACACGTGAAGAAAACAGAAGTTGGTAATACATTACACGATCCAGGTTTATCGCGATTTAGTAAATTATCATTATATCGCTGGAAGTTTTATATGCCTGAAATATTGATCCTATCTTATCAAGATTTAAAGATTGCAGTGGATGAAAAATGTGCGATGGTTAAGCTAAAACCAAAAGAAACAATAAAGTAATGTTCGGCTTGTAAACCGAGGATTAGTAGTCTATCAATACATTCAAGTCATTAGCATGGTGTAATATTATCGCGCAGAGCCATGAAACTCATGTTGTAAATTGAGAAAAATATAACAGCTGTATCAGAAAATAATCTTGGGAAATTTTTAGCTTTTATGTATCAACTTTGGGTAAATTTTAATTGAATAGAGCTCTAACATACGAAAATACGATTATAAGAGAGAAAAATCCATCAAAATTGTAAAAGGAGCATGACGATTACGACAAAAACTCTTAAGTATTCGCTGAAAGATATTCAAGCAATGTTTTAAAGTTAAAAAACGCATTTAATTACTGAACAATCACGTCAATCATAGAGCCGAAAATGTATTATGTAAAATATTAAATACTGGTCTACACGACACGCTTACAATCCGTTTTTTGCATAATTTCATACAAATATCAGTAAAAACTATGACCTAGAACTATTCAACGATTTCTCATCAAAAACAATGTTACTGCCACGTTTAGATTTATTAAACAAATTAATATTGATAATATTAATATCACGCAACTTTCATAGATGGTGAAGATCTTTATAGCCAGCATATAATTTTATTATAATTTCTTTAACGGTTTTTTTTTTGTACATTGAATCAAAAGGCAGTAAGTAAAATTCTATACAAATGGCTTTAAAATAGAAAAAATACTTATGAATCAATTTAAGCTTTATATGGCGCCGTTTGGAAGATGATAGTATATAATGATAATATCAACTTCTCTCGGTATCTTTTTGAACCGAGAGTGTTTATTCATCCATCTCGTAAATTAAATTTTCGTTATTTACATAAAAAATTTTTTAAATGAAATTATTAATTTGTTAAATTTTAATTATTTATAATGTTATATCGTAAACATTTCTATGAATTTGTAAAATATCATAATATTGACACTACTGTAAAAGAAAATATAGAAAGTTTCATATTGAAGAACTTACCAAGTACCATTGTTCTTTAAATAGTGGATCTGTAAACAAATTCTGAAGGGGAATACCGCGGTTTCTTTGACGATGGAAATCTTGTTGCAATCTCGAATCATAATCATGAAAAAATGACGGATAGTCTCCAAAAGCTGATGAATCTGCTGACAAGTCTCTCTTTTTGCGTTTTTTTTCATGTTGCTGTTGAAACCAATGTACCTGAAATAATCAAAACAAATATATTATTCTAAAATTTCGTAAAAGTGTTAAAATTCAACTTTTGTTCAAATAATGTTTGATAAATATTATAATAAAAATAATAATAAAAAATGATATTTTTATTTGGTGTCGATTATTATTCGTTATTACTAGTTTCTAATTCTGAAAATTTTTTTAATGTAATTTAAAAAAAACAAAGGTTTGAAATTATAACACAATAATACTTTCGTTTTTTTTAAATTATGCAATTACTTAGTAATCAATTAGAGTAATTTATAGTTTTAATTTCATATAATAATTTATTTTTCAAAACTTATTTAAATAAAACTATTTTATTTTAATAAATTTTTACTAAAGTATTAGTGTTCTAACATGTTTTTTTGGTTTCATTGTTTCATAAAAGTTTACAATTTAAATGTCTAACGTGCCGACAACAATAAGTGAATCTTAATATGAAAATCAACTATTTTCATAGAATTGTTTGTTTTAGAATTAAAATTTTTAAATTAAAACATTATTAACAAAATGAATTAATCATTATTCATAGCCGAGGTATGTAATATATAATATATGTATCTAAAGATATACACAATTTTTAAACGATGATTTTGAATCTAACATGAAATATTCAATCTTATACACAGTTTTAAACATGGTAACACGACTAATTGGTGATCTATAAGTTCGTCGAATCTCGTTTTTTTTTTTATACAAGAAAGAAAAATTTATTTTTTAGATTTATTTGGTAGTATTCTACTTTATTGCACATGGTAGAAGATATAAATTTGTTACATAATAATACATCTATAAATAATATTATGGGAATGATAAAGGTATTCTACAGGATAGAAGTAAATAAGTTGTTATGCATGTGTAAACGAAAGTGTATATTTTTTAAAATCAGCTTTTTAGTAGCACACATCGATAGCTATATATACGCTTTGGTACGCCGCCGGCACAATACTGCTGCACACAACCTCAGCGACGCGTCACCCACGCTGCTTGGTGTAATAGTATTCCTGGACTGGTAATTGGTGTTCCAATCTTACCCTCCCACAATATATAATAATAACAATAATAATAAATAATTATTATTTAAATGTAAATAAATAAATTTTAAATAAAAAATATAATTAAAAATAAAATATTTATTAATACGCAACTGTTTGATATTAAACAAGTAATAAAAAACGCAATTAAATCACTGCGTGTGCTATATAATAAATGTTTTTTCATGAAGTAGATTAAAAATTCGAAGTACGTTAAGATTGACTCTGATGGGCTAGGTGTATTTGTATAAGTTATTTTTTCATAAGAAGCAAATAGTATTAAATTACAACTTACTAAATAATTTGAATGAAAACAATTCACAAAACTCTTTTAAAATATTAAAAATTCTTATTATTATCACTATATAAGAATTTTTTTCATATAGATCGATGGAAGTTGTTGCTCATTTTTTAAAATTATTTCAACAGTATTTTTTTATAATTAAAGATGAATTTTATATTTTTTTATTAGCTTATAAAAAAAAATGAAAATAATCCATTTATCAAAACAGCTTTTTTCGTTCTTTCTCAAAAAGAGATTTTATATGCTTTTCTGGATACTTGTTTTTTTAATTAAAAATTCATAGATATTTTAGAAAACATTATATACATTTAAAAAATAATTAAAAAAGAGATAAAATTTTCAAAATTAATTTTTAACTTGGAAAAATAAAAAAATTTTAG
Organism: Platyscapa corneri; assembly: GCA_018907185.1. NCBI lineage: Eukaryota > Metazoa > Arthropoda > Insecta > Hymenoptera > Agaonidae > Platyscapa > Platyscapa corneri. Next base: position 7,353,720 of record JACCHW010000009.1, read on the forward strand.
AATTTTTATTTTTAATGTTTAATATTGGTATTATAAAGGTGGTTTTTTATTGTAGAACTTTTATTTTTTTTTATTTTTGTTATTTGGAATTATGAGCGTGATACTTATATAGTAACTGACAGCTAACGTACGAACAATTTTACTCGCTATAATTTGTTTATAAGAATTATAAAAGTATAATCTAACGCCTAGTACTTACATACATTTTACAATAATAAAAATTAATACTGTAAACTCCAATATTCGTGGCTTTATAGAATAGCGCTGTTTTCTATGAAAACATTAGCCTGCTATAGTTTCTACTATTGCATAACTTATGCCCATATTTTATTCTAAATCAAACTTCGATCCCAAATAACGATTAACACTGATTAAACTGGTAGTATTAATGGTTAGACTATCGTTTTTCCATATAAAGAACAGTTTCGTGTTATGATCTGCACCATAGTATTAAAATATTCACTACTATTTTATTCACAATTTTCTAAAAGACGATAAAGCAATTCATATTTATTCTATCTTAATTGTATAATATTTATATATGATCAAAACAATAAAAAATTTTATTCTAAAAATATTTTTCTGTAAAAATTATTTAGGTAATTATTGTCTTTTTCCCACTGCACTATACAATATATAATATTGACATATAGCATATAATATAATATTACATATATAATTCAACGCTAGATAGATATTTTCTTATTCTGATTTAATATGAAAATTGTAGTGTACATGTAACCCAAACATTTTTTATATATTTTTTAATTACTTGTGACTTTTTATCGCTAAACCATAAATAGTTAGTTCTCATTGAATTTTTATAGTACTTTAATAAATTTTGTTTTATATGAAAAGTATTTATTAATGATTATATTTAGCTCAAATATTGTTTTTTTTTATTAAAATAAATATTAATGTTTCTTATAATTCAAAATATTTTTTGTAAATAATAAACAATAGCTTTCCTATATTAATAAGTGGGAGTAAGAGTGAGTGTGCGAGAGAGCAGGAGAATATGGTATGCGTGCACACGAGCGGAGTGGCATTCGATGGCGAGCGAAGGGATGTCTCCCTAGCAGGCGGATCCATCAGTCTAGGGGAGGCCTCCCTGACCGTTGTATCGAGCTGTTATCGATCTAACTGAGTGTACTCTCTAAATTATACGTGTAAGCTAGTATTAGATATTAAGTTTGAGAAACCATTACACTACAGTCTTCCATCCCTCACCTGATCTTAAAAATTTGGGATCGTCTGGGATATAGTGAGGATTCACCGGAAAAAATTGTTTTTTTCTCTTCGTGGTGTGTGAGATTAGTTCTGTGTGAACAATTGTGCTGCATAATAAATCGTACTGTGTGGCATAAGTTCTGTGTGAACAATTGTGCGGCATAAACAATTGAACAATGTGAGACAAGTTCTGTGAACAATTGTACGGTATAACATTAAAATTTTTGTGTAAAAAGTTCTGAGTGAAATTAAAAATTGTACGTGAACAGATTGTGTAAAACTGAATTTTTTTGTAAAATTATTGTGAGAAACTAAGGTAAAACATTTTGTGCAAAAGTTAAGCGCGCGGCACAGAAGAAAGAAGTGCCGATAAAAGGAATTTTCGCGCGTCAACGACGGTCCGGTGCGCTTAAAAAAATATTGATGCGCGAAGGTAAGTGTTTAGTGTACGTGAAATAATATTTGTGAAAACCCGATATTAGTTGATTATATTATAATCTAACGGTCGTCTAGATTCGTAGAAATAAAAACGACCATTAAAACTTTACAGTCGAAAGAATTTATTGGAAACAAAAGACTATATTTGAAAGAAGACAGGGAAGACAGATTCTAGAACATGCTATGAGTGCAGAGGAACGAGTCATCTGGCGAAGGATTGCCCACAGACAGTCAACCCGGAGTACTTTAATTGTAGGAAAACCGTACATAGCGAAATCCTGCCCGAAAAAGGAAAATCCAACTAAAGCATCTCCAGCTTCAGCCAGAAAACCTAGAATCAACCACATATTGAGCGACGATAACAGAAGTAAGTTCATGGCCACCACCGCAGAAGTGGAGATGGAATGCCTTATGGACAGTGGTGCAGACAGAAACAACTTGTGAGAGGACGCTTTTAATGAAATTAATTACAAAGGAGAGTTCCACCTAAATGGCGTAGTAACTACCTTAAAAGGCTTAAGGGAGCCGATACGGACGCTCGGTACGGTAGATATCCCTACCATCATAAATGGCACCAGCTACAACATACGTTATATGGTAGTACCACGGGACAACTTACAGTCGACGGTGTTGATAGGCGACCCATTGCATCAGTGGACAGCTCCGGGGAAAGGTGCTAGCTAGAGTTACTCAAGAACTACACTCCTCAACAACAAGTAGAATTCCCGGTAACCTTGAAGATTGAACTAAATGATCCTACAACAGTAGCTTTCCGATCAAGGAGTTTATTACCGCAAGACGAAAGCGTGATTCGAAAGACGCTGGACAAGTGTCTAGAGGAGGGACTTATCGTAAAAAGCAATTCTGAGTGGACAAGTCGGGTACTTACATTCCCCAAGAAGGACAGCATAGTCAGAGTCTGCATCGACTATGTATTGGCCAATAGAAAAATCAAGAAGAGACATTTCTCAACGGCATTACTAGAACATGTATTAGAAGCTTCTTAATAAGCTCAGTACTTGACTTAAAGGATGGATTTTTTCACGTGCTGGTGGAGGAGCAAAGCCGCAAGATTCTAACTTTGGTGGTGCCGTGGGGGCAATACGAACCTCTGGTTATTTTTTAGGAATACGTGGCGAGAATTTTTCAGAACCTTGTCAAGAACAAAGTCGTGGTGATATATAACTTATAATTATATATAACTTATAATTATATATAACCTGCAATTCAACTGCAGGAAGTCGCAGATAATGAGGAAACGTGTAGAATACATAGGGTACACCATCGAGAACAGCACCGTTTTACCAGCTCTAGGAAGGTTGTAAGAGGTTGAAAGTTGGCAGGAGTTAACAATTACAAAAGGTTGCAATCGTTGCTGGGCCTGGCTGGCACCTTCCGCAGGTTCATACAGGATTGCGCTCTCATCTCAAGGCCGCTCACAGATCTTCTAAAGAAAGAAACTAAATTTAAATTTGGCGAGGAGCAAAAAGAGGCCTTCAGGTGGTTGAAAAAAGCCTTGATATCAGCTCCAGTATTACTTCTTTACAACAGGACCAGAAAGACTGAACTACATACGGACGCAGCCAAGGATGGATACGGCGCCATGATCCTACAACAATGTCCAGAGGATTAGCAAATGCACCCTGTCTACTTCATGAGTAGGAAAACTGCAGGAACCGAAAAGAACTACCATAGTTATGAACTAGAGGTACTGACAGTAGTTAAGGCCTTGCAGAATTTTGAAGTCTATCTGCGAGGTATTAAATTTAAAATAATTATAGACTACGCTGCCTTCGAATAGATTATGAGCTTCAGTCATCTGAGACCCGGGGTAGCTCGATGGTCTATGTTAATCGAGATTATGATTACAAGATCGAGCACAGAGCTGGGAACAGGATTAGGCATGTGGATGCGCTAAGCCGTAAATACAGCGTCATGGCTTTATGTGACTCGCTCATCGAACGCCTGTAACATGCTCAGAACTTGGACGGAAAACTGGAGGCCGTAAGAGCATTACTGAAGAAAGAATTATTCAAACAATTCGTCATCTAGAACGATCTCATCTTCGAGGAGACGAGTGCAGGAAAGCGGTTGGTCATACTAAAGGGACTGCAAGTTGAGGTGATAAGAGCGCACGAAAACGGTCACTTCGGCGTTAGAAAGACATTAGACTGTCCAACAGCGATACAGTATCGAGGATGCAAGAAAACGAGTGAAGGCAGTAATTGCCAATTGTTTGCCATGTATACTAGCAGCGCACAAGCAACGCAAGGAGGAAAAGAAGCTCAACACTATTCCTAAGCAAGGAGTTCCGTTGCACACTTTACACATCGATGTGTGCCCGTTACAATCTAATAACAAAAATTACAAGCATATATTAGTCATTGTAGATGGTTTCACAAAGTAAACCTGGATTTTCATTACCAAATCTGCAGGGGTAGTGGAGGTAGTGAGGACGTTGGAGCTATTTCAGCAACACTTCGGAAATCCCATCCGCATCATCAGTGACAGGGGAATTGCCTACAGAGCCAAAGAATTCGAGGAGCATTGCAAGATATATGGGATTCAGCACTTGCTTATCACCACGTGCATGCCCAGAGGCTACGGCCAGATTGAAAGGATTAATGATATTGTATCATCTGTTACAGCTAAGATAAACAAAACCACATAAGTGGTATAAATACGCAGGACAAGTACAGCAAGTTATAAATAGCTCCCATAAACGCGCGATAGGCACCTCCCCGTACCAGCTATTTTTCGAGCTAAAAATGAGGGGTCCGAAAGACGTTCAACTGACGGAAATGTTGGACGAGGCTCAAAGAGCAGAATATTAACAGGCTCGAGACGAACTGCGGACAGGCGTGCTCCAACAAATCCACCAACTCGAAGAAGAAAATGGATCAGACATATAATAGAAAGAGAAAAGTGGCAACTAGGTATAATCCACGCGACATAGTTGCCATTAAGAGGACACAGTTTGGACCAGGGCTCAAATTTATAGTTACATACCTCAGCTCATACAGAGTCACCAAGATGAGGTCGCACGATCGGTACTTGGTACCATATACCATCCAGCTAATCCAGCATCACACGTGGTCGCATGATTTATCAGGAACGGGCGAATGTGGAAGTGAGAATGTGAGTATGCAAGAGAGAGAGAGAGAGAGAGAGAGAGAGAGAGAGAGAGAGAGAAGAGAGAGCAGGAGAATATGGTATACGTGCGCACGGGCAAAGTGGCGTTCGAAGGGACGTCTGCCCAATAGGCGGACCCCTGGAGGGCCCATCAGTGTAAGAGAGGTCTCCCTGACTCTTGTATCAAGCTGTCATCGATCTAACTGAGCGTACTCTCTAAATTATACGTGTAAACTAGGATTAGATATTGCGTTTAAGAAATCATTAAACTACTCTCTTCCATCTCTCACCTGATGCTACAAATACAATTATTTAAAAACACACGTAATCGATTGTTTAAAATTATACTAAGATACGATATTTTAAGTAGTATGTAAATAAATAACATAACAGCAATATTAAAATTCAATATGTAGTTAAAAATGTGGTTCAAAAATAAAATAAAATAAAATAAAATTTTAATACATAAAAAATGATTTCAATTTTTTCAAAATTTCATATTACACCGTAAAAAATTAGATTACAACATATTCAAACACATGATAAATAATAAAATTTGATTTGATATATTTTCAAAATTTCATTTTTTATTAGATCACTCTCATTTTTCAAAACAAAAAACTTGAAATTATCATTATTAAAATGAACATTAATTGCTAATTATGATTCAAAAAGGTACAAAAATATATTACTATTAATTTTTTATTTTTTAAAAAGAAGGGTAATATTTTTTGTTATTAGTTTTTTTACTGTTATTTTGTTCAAATGAATTTCCTAGATATGTAAAAGGTTTAATTAATTCCAACTTTTGTTTGTTCCTTTTTTTTGCTTTTGTTAAAGCACATGACCGTTTACTTTTCAATATTAATACTTTTTCTCTAGTAATTTTAACAAATTTCTTAATACTTATCTCTCACTCGATTTTGGCTAGAATTACTATATTGTTAGCGGGAGATTGATCTTATCTTTTTTTCTCAATCTTAATTGTTTCAGTTCTTTTTAAACTTACAATCTAACATTACCGTGACAATTTTTCCATTATCTGTTTCTATTTTTATTTATATTTTGCATTCTTTACAAAATTAGATTGTAAATATTAGTAATAATAGTCTCTCTGATTTCTGAATATTTATCTTTTGTAAACCTAACTACTTCTGGAAACACATGACCGCAATACTTTGCACACTTAAATAACCTGTCGGTGTCGTCAATTAATGCTTTTGCAGTACAATTTCGGACAGGCTTGTAGAGAAACGCTGATTCACATGAAAAACATCTTGATAAGAATCTCATTACTAGATTCTTAAAGAAAAATAATTTTTCTAAATTGTGTTTAATAGAATAATGATATCTGTAGGAAAATAAAATATTCTTATTCAAGAAGAGGCGAGAGGGAAAATTATTAATAAGATATATCTCATATTAATAATTTGTACAATAAAATTATAAACAAAACAATATATATATAGATAAATAAAAGTAGATCAATAGAGAAACAAGAAAATGATTTATATTGATGTTAATTATAAACCTTTTTTATTTAAGTCACATTTTGTTTTTTAACTATTGTAATATTCATAGTATATATCAAATAAAAATTTGTTATTACAAAAATGAAATAGGGCGTTTACCATTGAATAATCTAAGTAATTGTAAATGAAAGTTAACTAAATTTATTATAGTTTATTGATAACGTAAACATTTTTCGGTATAAACATTTATAAAATAACATGTACAGATTTGTGTTACTTAAATTATTTGTTAACATTAAGACTAACGTTGGTTCATAGATGTACGATAAGAGAGACAAGTTGAAAATATAACGATTTAATTAATAAAAAAATAATAGAGAATTCAATAGAAGAAAAAACAACGAAATTAATTTAGAATGAAGATATAATAGAGATTTACAACAAAAAGCTATCGGTAAAAGCAAAGCAGAAAGATCTGAAAGAAACTATGAAGAATGCATTAAAGAAGTATTACAGAAAGAATTATCCGGGGGAGTGAAGAGGTCAGAGTTTTGTATTTAAAGATACAAGCTTATAGAAAATTGATTAGGAAAAAAAGTAAGAATAAAAGAAGTAGAAATTAATGAAGCATATAATGATAAAATTTGGAATGATCAAATTTCGGAGTGAAAACTGAAATGAACATTTACACATATAAAAACACTGGCTAATGTAGTTCGTTGATTGAATATTGTTATAATATATAAGACATTCATTAAGGTATGTCCAGTGGATTTGCAAGAGATATAGATGTCGGGGTCAGTCAGTGAAGGAAAATTTGAAATTGCGAAGAATAGAGATAGAAATAAAATTGGAAAAATAAATTAAATTATATTTTTTTTAAAAAAATGTTAAACATTCTTATCCTTTCATACACTTTTTTATTGATTCTTTTTGTTTATTCTTATACTTGTCAAAAAAAAATTTTCTATTTCGTCGTTATTTTCATAATCATTTTTTTTCCTATCCGTCTTCTTGACACTATGCGAATCGACTCTCTCACTTTGTTCTTTTTTTTCTTAAACCATTTTCTCTTCTTTTCACTACATACCTACAATTCCCTGACTAAATGATTTTTCCCCTAGATAGTACCAATCGCCTCCATCTTCTTTCAGCACTCTGCATTTCAATTTTATCATTCTTCTTATCTTTCTCTCTCTTTATAGTCTCTTAATGATTTATATAGTATATAAAACCCGTGAGTTTTTTTTTCAACATAATTTTATTTTTCGATTCATTGTTTTCGATTTCTGTATCCCACCATCTAGATTGCCTTTGCCTCTTGACTGAACTTTCTTTATATTTACCGCTACCCCCACTTTATCACTGAACTATTCATTTATACCTTCTTCTGTATACTTTTCTTCTTCGTTCAAACTTATGATTGTGATGTTATTTTTTATTTCTCTTTGTCGTTCTTCCAACATCTATTTCTATTGCTCTTTTCTTATTTATTCTTTTTTCGTTTCTGTATTCTTTTACACTGTCTTATGTTTGCTACCTTATTTTCCTCTTTTGTTATTGTTATTTCTTTATATCCTTCTACTACCGTTTCTAGCTTTTTAATGTTTTTCCATATTTCTTTAGTTCCTTTTTTCTTCAAAGTTTTTTGTTTTTTCCTGTCATGTCTCTTTCATTTCTCTTATCTATTTCTCTAACTTTTTTATTGTTGACTATTTCAACCCTTTCCGGCATTTTTTTACGTTACTGACTTGTGGTAAGATTTTCTTTCTAGCTCTCCTAATAACTTTCTGTTTGTCCTTCAGGTATTCTTCTATCTTTCTCACTTTTTCTGACAATTTTTTCGATGATTCCTTTTGCTTTATTTGAATCTTACCTTAGTTCTCGCTGTTTTGTTTGGCGAGTGCATCGTACTTTTTCTTATTTTTAACTAATTTTTTAAGTAACCTCACTTTTATGCTTTATATGTTTTATACTTTTTCAATTATAACCTTTCACTTTTGCTTACATTCATTAACCTGTCTGATTTATCACTTTTTGTACTTTTAACTCATTTTTTCTAAATTTATATTTGAACCTTCATCCGCTCCGTTTTTAATTTTTGTTTACAATTCATGCCTAACATGTGTTTTGCGCGAGCTTTTCTATCTAGCAGCATCCGAGAGATAATTTATACTATATATATATAATTTTTCTCTCTCTCTGTTATATGTTTTTACAATCTTCGGATTTTATACAGTAAATTTATTGTATTCCTTTACACTGTTTTCCCATCTGTAAATTCCTAAATTCTTTCGTTACCCATCTTGAATTTCGCTAAAATTTTAATCTCGAATTTTTTGTTTCACCTTTTTTATAAACACATTATTGTTTTATTATATTTTATACAATAATACGTTCAAATTTCCTTGCGTATTTTCGATATGATAACATAATACAAATTTCTTAGAAAAATTAAGCAAATAACAAAAATTATTGATAAACATCTAGAAAAATAAAAATATGCAAGAAAATTCAAGCACGTTAATAAATAAAAAATAACAAAACATCAATGTGTCTATAAAATGATGGATAAACAAAAATATTCGAGATAAAAATGTTATCTCCGCAACTTTTTTACATATCATCATCCCTCCCCGTTCTCTCTAGTTTGTCTCTCAGAGGCCACTTGATTTTTCAATCCCGTGCCACAAAAGTATACTTCTTACGTCGTAAGTTTTTCTCCTTTTTGTTTTTATTTTTTCCTGTTAAAATACTCTTCCTTCTTTTATCCTTAACATCACACATTCTTTTAGTACTTCCACAATAATGTTATTTATTAATTTTTTTTCTCATTGACTCTCTCCTTCAGCTTTTATCTCTATCCTGTTTTTTGTTTTAGTTCGAACATTATTAAATTTAATTAGGTTATTAAATTATTATTAACATAATTAAATTTTATCATTATTTTTTATCTAAGTTAAGGCTCAATTTTATAAATTTCTTTTTATCTTTGCAATTTCTTTGTAGCATTTTCAGTCTTAAATTTTTACTTCGTATAATAATATTTATTAAAATAGAAAATTTTCGTTCAGACATTTTCCTTAAACCATGTTTTCAATAATACTAATACAGCTTAAGTACATTTGTTTCTTTCATTTTTTGATATTTGAGATTCTAATATCTCCTTTGTTCTTGTTGCTATATCTCCCTGACGATTCTTATATATCTAGTTTTTTGCTGCTTTGTACTTCTTAATATATATATTTATTATTTAAAAATTTTTTTGAAAAAATGGATTTATCCAAATCTTAAATAAAATTAACAAATTTAATAACAATTAATCTTTATTATAAATTTTATTTTATTGTATTTGTATTAATATTTATTACATTTAAAAAATTGTATTATTTTCATAGTGTATTTCATTTTATTAAAACTTATACATTCGTTTCTCATCTCTATCTGCAAAATATGTTTCACGTGTCCTAGTTTTTATTTCCTAATTTGATTTCACAATTAATTCAAATTTTTAATCAATTCAAGTTTTTACAAATGTTAAGGAGATGTTTTCTGATGTTGCCTGTATGCCTTTTTAGACTATAGAAAGGTGAACATAATATTATTAGCAAATGCACTATTTTCTCCACTTATTTCACTCTTGTGCTAGACGAAAAATTGTGTTTTAAGATTATTAAATTCTAACAAGTATTTAAGTGCCACCCCTGTTTATAATTGTCAATAAAAGTTATTTCTCTAAATAAAACTTGTGCTGTTAAGCTTTTCCTATTATAGATGGATTAAAGATTTTATTTATAATCTAATTTATAGTACTTTTTTATGTTAAAAACTCCATATAAAAATATGTTAATTACAGTTATTCAACTGACTACAACATTGACTTGTTCAATAAACATATACAACAGTAAATGTATACACGTATTTTTAGATGCCAAAACGTTGACCAAACACTTGATATTACTCCGTTTTGTTATTTTCAATTTTGAGGAACTTTCTTTACTCTGTAACATTGAAAATAGTTTCACAACTATTCATTATATTATGTTTTATTTTTTAATGTACATCATATTTTCATTGTAAGCAATAATAATTAGTTACTATTACACCAAAACTCTAATTTTAATTATTATTTATTTTTAAATGTGTTCAATTTGAATTGAACTATTTAAGACGGCTTATTTAAAATTTTGATTATATAATTCATGATAATAATTTAAATTTTTTTCAGGTTTTAAAAGTTCTATTATTTTCTACGAAAGAAGAGTAGCATTTCAACTACGAGACTAGAACCAAGAATATAGACAGATAATCGCAAAAGGCATGTAAAAACGTAACAAACCAAATTCTAATTTATACGTATATTTAGTAATATATATATATATACCCATACACGAGTATATTAATATCATAATGTATCATCAATCAATGTTTCAAAACGTTTGAGCATTAATATCCAGAACAATATTTTTTTAAATATTTATAAAACAAGTTACTCCGGTACTAATTAACTAAGATATGAAAAATTAAAAGTGTAAAATAAATATGTTATAAGTAATTTTTGTATCCTGTGTAAATATTAATATGGGTTCTAAATATTTTTATAAACATTTAACATCTAAAGTAGTAATTTCATAAACTTTTTTTCGAACAATGATTTGTTATCGTCTGTTAAGAAAAAAAAATGAAAAGTTTATCGTTTTTAAAAATAAGTGTCTTTTATCGTAAATCTTTAATTGTATAAGAACATTTCGGTGTACTTTTTATTGTTTAAAATCTCTGGATTTTATGTTTCTGATTTTCAATACAAATTTTTTTAAGTATTAGTTGATTATTATTTGACAACAAGATGAGACGAGTACTCAAAGAGGTCTCGACTCTATAAAATTTAAAAGATACCACCGAGGAGCTTCTATCGATGGGCTGTTGAAGCAAGTTGACAGAACAGACAATTTTTCTCTACTTTCCCCGCCATAAAAGCGCCTTATTATTCCTTCTTTTTTATGTACATGAAATCTATTTATGCTAACAAGAACAGTTGTCCTTCACATCACAATGCAAGATCATCGACCAAAAATTTATACAAAAGGTAAATAAAGTATGATAAAATAAAATCCCGTATTTTATTTATTTGTAGTATAAGAAAATCGCAGCTTACTATTATATAACAATACTAAAGAAACAAGTTATTAAATCCTAAACGTACATTTCAACACATATAGCTTAAAATAGAGTTGATTTAGGATTATTAGATTCATATGTATGTGAATTTTATAAAAATAAAATAACAACTAAAATAATGAAAATATTAACAATAATTTAAATAGTTCATAATATATAAATTATAATCAAGTGAAATAATATAAAAAATTAATAAATTTATTTAAATTATTAATAAAATTAATAGTTATTATAATTAATGGTAATTGTGTTATTTAAAATTAAAAATATATCATTCAAGTTTAAGAAAAATATAAATATTAATTTAAAAAATATAATTAAAGGGCTGAGAAAAATACATTATAAATCTGAAAAAATTTCTATAAAATACTAATTTTCTATTATAATAGTAGGATCAAAAGTGGTAATAATAATTACTACAATTACTGAACTCAACGCTCCAAAAGTTATTATGTTTTGTAAAGTTAACTTAGCTCTATAATGTAGTTATCTTAATTTCTTTACAGTTTTAAAGTGTATGTGTGAGTATACGACATAATAAAAAAAAACATTATTATCAATTAGCTACATGCCTACATTTTTTATTTTCTTTTTCTATTTTCGTCGGATGCTTACGTGTGGCTCCTGTTTGAGTACTTTTTCGTGATGTTCGCTGACAGTCAGTGATCGTTTGTGAAGTCGTTTATGTTCAAATAGATAATAATTTGACAAAGAACCAATCTGAAACAACAAATAATAAATAAATATATAATGAAAAAGATATAATAATACTTAAGATTATAAAGAGCTACATTATATACACCCACATTTATATATAATTATTTTAGCTGCCTAAATTAAAAAAAAAGAAATTAGTACTTTACATTAAAAAAAAAAACATATTTTATTCTATCAATATATTTTTAAATACATTTTTTAAAATATTATTATTTAATCATTTTAAATTAAATTTTTTTTTTAAATACGTAAAATATAATTTTATAAATATTCAAATTTTCGCTGTACATTAATTATTTATAGAATTAATTATTTGTAGAAACCCAAAGTTAATTTTCAATAAATATTATATTTCCTACTACTACATTAAAAAGGATTTTTTTTCATCTTTGGCAATATATTTCTAGAATATATATATAAAATTTCTTAAAACAAATAATAATAACAACAATATCAACAATTCAGAATATAGTTCGAAAACTCAACGTATTTAAGGCTACTTACCTATGCACTAGTATGGTTGACTGGAGCTAAATTTACAAATTTTCTTTTCATTTTTTTTTTCAATTTATATTCTATATAATAATTTAAATTAAATATAGATATATATATATATAATACACATAAAATTGTTCTACTGGCAGGTGAAAATAATTTTTTTAAGAATATTGCTAAACTTTTAATTATTTTCATTAAAACTACAAAAAATTACCACTATTATTATTTAATAGATAAGTATGATAATATCATATAAATATATCACAGGAAATAAAACAGTACATACATTTTAGATGTTTTAGAGTTATGTATGTTAAATACAAAAAAAGTTTAATTTAAACATCTACTTTTCAGAAAAAATTTATATTTATTCATTAAAATTACTGTACGATTTTAATCTAAAATACTTAAGGTTTGAAATAATAGAAACATTAAAAATTTAAATAAGTTAGGAATGTATATTTTTTGGTAAACATTATTACAGCCATCCAAAACGACAAAACTGAAACTTATTCGAAAGCACCAAACAAATCAGTTTGAAAACAAAAATTTATTCAAAAAATATTATTTGTGTGAATAAATTTAAGGTATTAGTTATTTTTCAAAAGCAGAATATTGATTAATACAAACTTGTAAAAGTAAAAAAGAAACTTTATTATATTATAAACATTCTTTATAACACTTAAAATGTTTTTCCTAAAATTAATTTTTGAAAATTAGTTGGAATGATAGAGAAAGAATTATATAATCGATTATACTATTTTTAACTTTATGTTTAAGTAGTTTAGATTAAATTTTTTTCATCAATACATCTGCAGTTTAATACAAAAAGATTGATTTTGTGGATTTTTTTTTAATGATAGAAATAATGTATTTCTTATTATGATCAATGTATTATTTGCTTAATTTAAAATATCTAAGATTTCTAATTTATATCCAAGTAGCCTTTATTCCTTAAAATTTTTAATTAATATTTTAATTAACTCCTTATTTTTGATTAGAGAAAATATTAATTTACTATTTTATAAATTCTATTTCTTAATTGATATGCAAAAAACAAATGAGTTTAAACAGTTATTACAGTTTGAAGTGTCCCGGTCTGCCGTAGGATCAGATAAAACACGTTAAATTATACAAAGATATTAGCGAAAACAGAAGAAGAATTTAATGAGTTGCTAAAAATATTCAGAAAATACTTAGAAATAATTTCTAGAATCTAAATAAAAAAAGAAGAAATTTAAGAAAGAAAGAAGGAAAATAAGAATTATTTTAAATAAAAAGAAGTTAAATTAGAAACAGTTAAGCAGTTTACATATTTAAGGTATATATAGATTTAAGGAAAATAATAGTGATGGGGAACACCAAATTTATGGTAAAAAGAAAATTTTCAATAAATTTTATCATATTATACAAACTAATTATTAATATCAATTCTTAATTAATCTTATAATAATTATAAAAATAAAATTACAAATATTAATTTCTAGATAATACATGTAGGTTTTTATACAAGAAATTTCTTTTTTAAATATTAATTATTTATAAGTCATTATAAAAACTATTTTTTTTTTAATATTTTGTAAGAATATCAATTACAGAAACATGTAAATAATAAAAAAATAATAAAATAAAACTAAAATTTTTAAAAAATCAATTGCACATAAATTCCTTATTAAAATCACAAATACATTAAAATTTCTTAAAATATTGTTAGTATACGAAAAATAAAAATATGCTTTGAGGGTATTTAATTTTTAAAGATTAGATCAGTGTAATAAAAAAAATAAGTTTATTAACAATTAAAGTTATTTCTAAATCATACAAATAAAAATCAATTGATTTTTACAAAAAAATTATATTTAAAAATATAAGATTATAACATTATCATATAGTAACTTGTTTAGAATAATGAAGTTTGTGTATATTTTAAAATAATTGAAGAAGAGATGCGTAAGAATAACGAAGAAATAATTAATAAACTTGTTAGGCTTAAACTAATATATGGATGGAAAAAACGGCATTAAACTTGAAGTTTTTATATTAGTTGTTTAATTTGATTTGTCATTAGCATCGCAGATGAACGTAAAAATATTTTTATTTTTGTCTGAAAATGATTATTTTGTTAGATCAGTTATGTGTAATTGTGGTTATTTTGCAGCGTATATAAAGAGAGTAATAATTTGATGATAATTGGAATGGATTAAAGTCCATCTTTGGATAAAAATGAAGGACGAGCATATCAAACTTATTGAGCATCTACTATGTTTCACCAGAAAGAAATAATGAGTACACGAAATCGAAAATCTTTTCTTCCACATTCTGTCGTTTAAAATTGGGTGAGCATTTTCATCTCGTTTTTTCTTCGTAGATTGTCTAATAGTAAAAATGATATCATTTCTCATCAAAGTTAAGATGAAAATATAATGTTTCGTTCAGAATCATTAAATTATTAGATTTGATAAAAAGTAGTAATCCAGTATTAAGCAATCGTGCTTCATTGTTTTGTAAGTGATGGATCTATATTTACATAATAGGAACAAGTACCCTTCATTGATCACATTGAAAGATTAAGACTCTTTCTGAATATTTCTTCAAAAAATTTTACCCATCTAAGTTAAGTTGATAATTATATTAGTTTCTAAAGTGTTTATACATAAGATAATGAATTTAATCTAATAGCAATTTTTTTTAAATAAATGGTGACTTATTTTTAAAAAAATATGAAAATATTAATATGATGAGAATTATGGAACTATCGAAAAATTATTGTTGTTTTATATTATAATTTTTGTGTAAAATCAAATGCATTTTGACTAATATTGCTCTATCGCTTAGTTATAAATTCTGCAATATATATGTAGTATAGGATTCATATATTTATTAAACAAATGCAAATTACTTAAATAAATTATTGAATATGTTTTATTTACAAATATACTTCAGTGATTTCAACACTTATTATTTTTTTTTTATTTTTAAAACTTTTTTAATAAATCTTTTTAAATATAAACTTCTAATATATACAAATTATTTTGTTTTGAATGTAAAATAAGATATGATAATCACTGATTAAATCATATTATGCACATTTACAATTATAAAATATCATTAGTAATCTTAATCCTTTTGATTCTGCACAAATTTAATAAATTAAAATTAATTGATTTTTAATCTAAGTTTTTAGAATCTTTATGATTTCGTATAATTTTTCCACTGCTCTACTTTTATGATTTGAATACATATTAATTATAAATTATAATAACATTACGTTAAAAATATGTAATGATCATTAAAGTTAAAATTTTTTACATTTATTATTTTATTAAATAATTTCAATACATCAACAATTTTCTCATTTTCTTAACTTTCAATAATTTAGTATATTCCATACTACTGAAAACAATATTTCTATTAATTAATATAATATTTACAAAATTGAATTCAAATTGTTAGAAATTAGGTGTTATTCAACATGGCTCAAACACAAAATATGAATAAAAATATGATAATTACTATGTATAAATTATAAATTATAAAATCTTATAGTCGAAAATTAATATAAATATTTCTACTGATGATATAATGAATAATCTATAAAAAAATTATTAAAGGAATTATTTCAATATAACTAAAATTACATATGTATTTTAAGTTTAATTGATTTATTTATCAACCAATAACTTATTGTTTTGTTAATTTTCTACTTTTTAAATTTGAATATTAAATAACAGTACAAAAAATAATAATAATAAAAATATTAAATATATGTATAAAATTTTTTATAAAATTAGTTTTATTTAATCATGTACTAAATTTATTTTAATTACATAAAAATGAATTCTAAATAAATTAATTCTGAAATAATTATATTTAATAAAATAACTTGTATAAACTATTAATTGTTAAAATTCTTTTTAATAAAAAATATTATTATTCAATCTTTATACTATTAGGTTAGTCTTAAAATAATTAATATTATGTTTTACATAATACATTTTGTTAATAAAAAATTTTTTAAATATACACACAATTTTAATTATTTACAATGAGCATGTCAAACTTTGTTTGTTTCTTATTTTGGCCTATGAAAATTATTGATTTTATTAACTGGAATTAATAAATTAATCAATGCTAAATAAGAATCTGAATAATACATAATTGTTTACTAATTTTAAATTTTAAAATATTCTACTCTATTATTAGTAATATACGAATTTAAACGTTTATTATTTAAATTTTGAATAAGAAATAATAAAATAAAAGAGAAATCATCGAGATGATAGATTATAGTAATTTAATTATTTATCTTATATTGTATTTCAATTAATGAGTTTCATTTTTTATAAAACTTACTAACGTTAGAATATTAAAATATTAATAATAAAAATCTAATTTTATTATATGAAAAAAATATTTTCTTTTTACAAGGAATTAACTGACATATGTTATAAACTTATTTCATCACAAAATGAGATTCCTAAAAATAAAATTACTTACATTTAGAGATTTTAAATCTATAACAGTTTTCTGTGTAATATCAATTTCTTCATATATTTTTGGAATTTCATAGAATGATCTGCTAACGAACCATGGGTTTCCAAAATTTCTAAAAAAGAAATTACAAATTTTATCTTTGGAAATATCTCTAATATAATGATTAATTTATACAAAGAAAATTCTGCAACTGATAAAATTACTGTATTTGAATGAAATTATTTTGAATTATTTATCTATGGAATATAATTACTGTTTATTCACTATAATAATAATTAATGAATATAATTGATTTTGAAATGTCATAGTCAAATAAAAAATTACTAAGCAATATATACAATTTATTAACCCACAGTATTAAATAAATTCGAATAAACATGAACCTGAAATAATTTTTCAAAATTCAGATACCACAGATATTATTATTATTATTTTTATTATTGCACAAGAAGTATTGATATATTACTTAATAATTTTCTAGTGTAATAATTTAATCACAGAGAATTTAATATCATGGAAAAATTAAGATTTAATAAATGACCTGTTTAGAAATATGAAAAAATATATCAAGAATGATCAATATTGTAGTTTTTATGATAATAAGCATTTTTAAGAGTAAATTGATCTTTACAAACATTATTTTTAATTTATTGCTTAAAATGTTCAAAACGCTTACAAACTTCAATGTGTATAAATATAATTAATAATTATTTTATATTTAAAAAAAAAACACCAAATTACAATAAAAAGTTGCATTTAAAAATTTGTTAAGTGTACGGTTTGTTTTTTGTACATACATACACAAATATAATAAAATGAAATATGCAGTTTTGAAATCTCAAAACTTTTCTAATATTGCGTTTAATATGCGATAAAATAAGTATATGTAAATGTTTTTAAAATATCTGCAATACTCTCTATTACATAATACAAATAGATCCATTTTTTCGTTTATTTTGTGATAAATAAATCCTCTTGGCTCGATTACTGACTGTGTTATACATATATTAAACATATTATATTGAGAAAATCTGTAAAATGAAAAACGATGGTTGTATAAACAATTTATTCCAACTAACATGTGGATGTATTTCTGAATCTTTCATTGTTAAACACATTTAAATAAAATAAAATTTTTTTCTTAAATTTATGTATTAATGCAGTTTTAAACTAGTAGGTAGCTAATTTAAATTGAAAGAAATTCCGATAAAATTGAAATTAAAATTAAAAATAACTAAAAAAACCCGACCAAATCATCAAATTTTTTGTAATTAATTGTTTAATAATTAAGAAAAAATTTAAAGTAAAAATTTTCAAAAATGTTACCGTGTTGTAACGATTTTTTTGGGGGTCTATAGTTTCAATATTCTAATTTATATAAAAAATAAAATTTTTCAAATAAAAAATTTCTTGAAACAATTTATAAAAATCTTTAAATTAGTTAATACTACAATTAATAATTTTATATAATAAACGTAACGATGCGTAATCATCAGAATACATAAAAATAGGGATAAAGAAAGGAATTGTTTTTTAAATTAATCGAAACGAAGCTTCGAGGTAGTCTAGTCAATTTTAGAAAAAAAAACCAGTAGAGGCTGAAATAAAATAAAAAGAGATTGAAACAATAACATCAGATCAGCAAAAACAAAGTTGGATCAATAAACTATAAGCTCACAAATACATAGAAAAAATTAAAAACATAATAATAGCAAATATATATGAAAATAAATATGTCTTTGGAAAAAGGAAGAAAAAAAGGATTTAAAATTATTAGTAAGATTTATAATAAAAGATGAAACGAAAAACAATAAACATTAGTTAGTTTAAAAGGAAAGAAGATGTAGACTGTGGGATAAGAAAAATAATTAAAAAAACCCATTTTTGAGAAATACAAAGATAAGGGATTCAAAGCAATCAAATACGGAGAATAGTATGACGGGTGATAAGAAAGATATTAGTTTATTAGCATATTGTACAAGATTCATTGGACCAAGGAGAGAAAAATATAAGTAAAGAAAAAGAAAGGTAGCGTGGTAAAGCAGTATCAGAAGACTGGAAATAGAATAAATGAATATGATATATAAATATAAATGTTAAAACGGAATTGGCCACACGTGTTAAAGGTAGTAGCGTCAGAGTATAATTGTAAGTTTAAAATTGATATTGTAAAGGTGAAGTGTTGTTTAGAGAAGCGAAAAGTGAGATGAGTAAAGTGTATCAGATATGAAAATAAATGAATAATAAAAAATAAGAAAAAACAACAAAAGAAATATAAAAAAAAGAAGAAAAAGTGAGGTTCAAAAAAGTGCTAAAAGCGGTAAAATAGCGAAAATATAGAGTGGAATAGAGGGGAAGGTGAAGCCAACTAATAGGTAAATACCGGTAGCAACGGCAAAGTTAGAAGAGTAACAGACCAATAGAAAGCATAGTAAATTTTGAAATGGCCAATAGAAAGCGCAGTAAAATTTGAAGTGACCAATATCAAGCGCAGCAAAACGCAAAACGGCCAATCACAAAAGCAGGAGAGAATAGAACAGCCAAGCACAAGTAAAGTATATTTTAAGACCGCGCAAAGAAAACAAAAGTAACGAGAAAGAATAAAAGAAGAGAAAATAAGTTTATTCCAAAGAAAATGGATAATTTTATAATAGAGAGGGGCCTTAAAAGAAAAACAAGGTCATCGGCGGAAATCAGTTGATCGGAAAAAAGATATTATAGACTCCGAAGAAGATCAAGAAGAGCGAAAGTGAGAAAATTTTAGAAGAAATTATGCATAACCTTAAAGAGTACAAACAAATCTGGAGAATGAAAGAGAGAAGTGGAGAGTAGAATTAAATATTTGCAAAAGGAATGGGAGGAGAAAAATAAGCTACAAAGAGATATTAATATAATTCAGAAAATTAGAATTGAAGAGCGTAAGGAAGAATGGTCTAAAGTAACAACAAGTTGAAAGGAGAGAAAAAAAGAGGATCTGAATAACAATATAGGTACACAAAATCACGCAAGAGACGGACTAGGGTGTAAAAGGATAAGATAAAAGTTGGAAATAAGAAAAATAATTTAATTATCATAGGATTAGATGACACAGGAATTAAAGTAAAGGATGATATGAAGAAATGTTGGAGAATCGGCTGAAGATTAACGTAATAGTTAAAAAAATCTCGAAGGTAACACACAATGGATTTTAGATGGTGGGGGGTAACATTAAAAGATGAAGATGGCTTTAACACAATGATGAGAAAAGAACCATTTAAAGGGAATAAAAGTAACATAAACAGGAATTTTTAATTTTTAGAAAGGTAGAACAGAAGGATGGTCATAGAAAAATTTAAAACATTAAAAGATGGGAGAATAGTTGGTATATAAAAGGGAACAAAATCATATAAAGAGAAGAATATTGGGTTTTTAGTGAGAATAAGGAAGAGTGGTTTTGGAAAGTTACAATCAGCAAAAATGAAATAAAAATGGACAAAAACATCAGGAGAATAAGGAGAAGTAGGGTGATAATAGAGGAATGTAAATTGGATTTTTGAACGTAGCTGAATTATACATAGAGGTTATCATAAGATTAAAGGAAACGTGAGCAACAGAACAAAAGAGACCTTATAAAAAAGAATTTAGTAGGTTATGAAATAGGAAATAGCCACGTGAAAAAAGAGAAAAGAAAAGGCAGGGCAAGAGAGGTGGTGTTAGCCATCATAAGATGCAAAGGAATTAGAATTATAAGTATAGATACAATATCAGAAGAGATAGTCACGGCGAAGATCAATATTACAGTGTATAGCAACGCAGTAGTTTACATGAGAAGTAAAGTAGAAGAGAACTTTAAAGATTGTATAGGTATGTGCAGAAAAACCAGAGACATTTTAATAATAGGTGGGAATTTCAATGCCCGGACAGGCAAAGAAAGGGAATGGGTAGTAGATTTTTCAAAGACAAGATAATAAATAAAGAGGCAAGCAGGCTACTAAAATGGATAGAGGAAAAGGAAGTATATATCGTAAACGGAAGAGATGAAGAGGAAGATAGTGACAACATGTACAACAGCAAAGTGGGCTCTTCGGTAATCGACTATTGCATAATTAATATAGAAGCAGATAAGGAAATGAGGAAATAAAGGAATGAACATATTGGAGAGCACAAATTTGTACTAGCAACCTCTTACAATAGAGCTCGAGGAAGAAATAAAAAAAAAGACAGAAAAGAAAGATCAATCAAAAGATATATATGAGGAGAGAAAGAGATAGTAGAATACAAAAATAAAGTTAGAAGACAGAAATGAAGTGCAGTCACGAGATCTGCTAAAGAGAACGAAAGAGGCAATAAAAATAAATGACAGAATACAAAGTAACAAAAATAAAAAAATAGGTACAGTAAAACTTGGTGGAATGAGCAGCGCTGGGAAGAAAAAAGAGAAGTATTTATTATATACAAAAAGTGGAAAAAAATGTTTAAAAGTACAAAAGGAAGTACGTAAATGAAAGAAAAAATACAGAGTATTAATAAAATCCAAAAAAAGGAAGAGAATAAAGAAGAAATAAAAAAATCAGGAAAGAAGTTCTGGAAGTTAATTAATAGAGACAGGAAAAAGAAAGAAAAGGTAAGCGAGATATAAGCAATGAAGAATGGTTAAAACACTTTCAGGATATATATATAAGGTAAACACCAAGCAGGAGATAAGATAAAAATACGAAATTATAGAATAGGCAAAATGAAAGAAAAGAAATTCCCGGGAAAGGATGAAATAACAGGTGAAATATGGAAGCATGAAAGAGGAGGAGCGCTCTAAAAATTATGCAAAAATTTTTACAAGGTATAACGAAAGTAAAGGGTCTGCTGAGTGAATGGAGAAGGGGCATAGTTGTATCAGTGTTCAAAAAGGGAGAAAAAGATAACATAAAAAATTACAAAGGAATAGCTCTAATGGACACAAAGTACAAAATTTATGCCGAATTTATCAAGAACGAAATCGATTAACACATGGAGAAGGGAAAGGATGTATAGCAACAGCCAATATGGGTTCAGAAGAAAAAGAGGGACGGTTGATGCGATTTATGTTTTAAAAACCACCATAAACGAGCAATTGAAGAAAAAGAAAGGAGAGATCTTCTTATGCTTTGCTATGCCTGCGTTCGACAGAATAAACAGAAAAGATATATCTAGATGTATGGAGACAATCGGCATAAAGAAAGTGATTATAGAAAAAACAAAGGAAATATATGAAGAAACATGCTTAAAAATAAAAATAAAAGAAGAAATTATTGGAAGATGCAGTGTAAAATTCGGTGTGAGGCAAGGATGCTTTTTGAACCTAACGTTATTTAACATAGTGCTATTAGATTTGGAAAAACAGCTTAAAGTATCAAGCATTTCAGGAATAAAGATCGGAAAGTCAAACATTAGATCGTTAACATATGCAGATGATCTGGTGATAATAACCAAATACGAGACAGAAATGAAGAAACTATTAATAATCCTAAACAAGTATTTGCAAAAAAGGACTGGAATTAAAATAAAAAAGACAAAAATATTGCATTGTAAAAAAACGCGAGGAAGAAGAAAGGAAAAAATATTCATGTGGAACAATAATAACATTGAGATAGTAAAAAAATTTGTATACTTAGGCTAAATCTTTCCGCAGAACAACAAAGACGAAAGAGATAAAAAAACTGTTAGTAAAAAGGGCAAATTGTATATTAGATATAACATGACGTATAGCTGAGAGTTGGTTTAAAGAAGATTTGAAAGTGAAAATGAAATTGTTTGAAACGTTAATAAATAATGTAATGCTGTCGGTAATATGCCCAAACATAAAAAACGTAATGAAGTTTTAATGAAGAGTTAATTTAATATAAAATATATAAAAGCAATATTAATATAAGCTTCGGTTAAAAATTAAAAATGTAAGTGAGTAAAAGATAAAATTTGTGAATAAATTATATATAGATTATTTAAAAAACAATGTAAAGCAAATAAATATAGATACAAGAATTTATAAAATAGTTATGTAAGAGATAAAATGTAAAAGACATATAAACAAATGTACAGAATAATTATGTAAAATGGAATAACAATGTAAATATTGTCAAATAAATACTACTACTAAAACTATAAATGTTAAAGCATTTAATTATGAATAATAGCATATATCTAACAAGAAATGTACATTTAAAATGTATATAACACTTTAAGGTATATATAACAATTTATGAATTGCTCCTAAATAAATAACAAAAACATCAACAACAACAAAAATAATTGTTAATAACAAGACATTAAAAATTTTTTTTGGTGAGTATTAAAAGAAAGTTAATCAGCTTTCCTATGAATGTAAATAGATTCATTATAAAATATTAAACGATCTTTTCATTGAATGTAAATTCATTTACAATTTCGAAAAAAAACTGTGTGTGCAAATGGCTATATAGTTGCTAATAATAATATCTAGTATTTTCATATAAAAATTTTTCTATTTACACTTTAAAAGAGAAACTAGTATAATATATAATATCGTATTAAAAAGCAATTAATAAACCATTATTGAATATCTAATTCAGGTTTTATATTCCGGTATTATAAAAATGGTTGATTTTTAAGTTTTTTAATGTTTAATTTATTAATTTGAATTGTTTAGTAAATAATAAGTTTTATATTTAATGTATTTTATAATATATCTTTTTCTTTATTTTTAATCATTTGTTGTAAAATAATGATATATTTGTAGGTGTATAAAAAATGATATTGTCTTTTTTTTGTCTTTTAACTATTGGTCACTACTATTTTTTGTATTGGTTCTTTATAACTATTTATGAACGAATGTTTTGATACATATTATCTTTGCTTGTTTGCTTTTGTTACAAATAAAAACATAGTAAACAAGAAACTGGGGTTAGGAACAACAAAATTGTTATATAAGTGCAAGTAAATTTTTGTTTTGATTCCTATTATCTTCTCTAACTTGGCTACAATTTGCAGTCCCTATTTCAAAAGCGTGCCACTTTCTCTCTCTCTCTATTTTCTATCAGATATTCCTTATTGTCTTCATATTAGGTTTTTAAGTTTTTATGTAGCGAAAAGGCGCGAATTGTCTCCTACATAAATTTGTTTGCAATTTATTACTGTTGTTTATTAGGGGAATAACTCGATGATAAATATGGATTTGATGACAATATTATGTAATCTAGATCCAGCAAGATCCGAAGAATATAAATGTATACATTGGATATTATAAAATGATAAAGACATAAACGGAAGGCAGTCGTGGGTTTGCAAAGTAACGTTTTTCGTTTTAAAAAAAAATATTTTAGCATTATTATTGTTTTGAAAAGCGTACCATTATAGTTTTTGCGCAATTTTCGTCTGTGAATATAACAATTTTTTTTTAATGTTGGCCGAAGGGAGGTTTTTTTTGTCAGAGTGATTCAAAATACTATAGAATCCTTGACACATGCAAAAATCGAAAAACAATAAATTTCTTCATAAAATTAAAAAAATAATATTAAAACAAGGCTACAATACAAAACAGAAAAACCAAAGATTGGTGACATTTCAACGCCAGGGGAGAAGTTCAGCAGAATTTAATAAGAAAATATATTGTAAAAGAGTATGCAAATGGTACCACAAAAGGAAATTAGTATGAAAATTTAGAAAAAAGTCTAATTTCGTCTCAGTTTACATTCAAATTTTACTGAGTCTTTTTCGGCTAATTATTCGATTTCAAATTAATCGGCATTCTTTTTCAAATCCATTAGCTATCTTTATACTTATATATAATTTGTGTAAAGTTTAATAATAGGGCCGTTTAAAATTGAGATATAACAGTAAAAGTTTATATACTTCTTAATAGTTAAATTCCTACACGAGACAACAATAGTTTTAAAAAACTTCATCACGTAGTTTACTACTCTATCGGTACTACTCTTTTACTTTTACGCTTTGTATTTTTAATAGATTTTTTCTTTTATTTCCTTTAAATTATTTATTAAGTCTACAATAAGTCGTGTCTTTCGTTCTCGTTCGTGTATTTTATAACCTATTCAAGATTTTATGAAATACTACCAGAGGTGCCATATCTTGGTAGTAGCTCAACTATCTATCGATTATCGGCACATCAATCAAGTTGGCGCATCGATCGACTATCAAAACCAGCCCGGCAATGGATCAATTGATCATGTGCATTGATAAATCATAGAAATTCTTTTATCACTGTTAAATCAGCTATTTTAGCTATGCACACGTATTTTTTAGCAATCTCGTTCATATTTAAAAACAATCTAGACTTAAAATCATTTGTAAAATCTTGTATCAACAATTAATTGTTTTCAATCTCACATTTAAAACATCAGAAGTCAGTACATTACAACAAGATAGAGTCAAGTACACAAGGTTTGTGGGTTGTAAATCCACAAATAAAAAAAAATCATTCGCGTACACACACATACACACACAATTACACAAAATTTCTATAATTTATAAAATTAGATTAGTGTATTTCATCAGTGTATTATTATATTTTTATTATTAGTATTTAATCAGTATCATTGTAAATAAATTATTATAATATAAGTTGACCAAAGTGCAGTGTATGTCACTTTTTTCATCACAAAACTACTATTTTTCAATTCTTCCACTACCCAGTTATCCACAATCAAGGTAATAATATTTAACCAAAATCAGACTAAATATTATATCACTATTTTACAGCTTTTAATTCTTTTCGCAACTGTTACTTCTAAGACACTCAATTAGAGCTCTTGTTTTTTAAAGTAATAGAACTAGGTGCAAAAGGGAAAGTTTTAATCATAATACTGAATGCTCAGGTTTCTGTAGAAAGAGTAATAGATATTTAAAAATAATAAATTATGGAGGAAGTAATAAAAACATGAAAAATAGACTAGAACCAGCATGTAATGAAGCATGTTGTCAAATGTAAATTAATGGGAAAATATTACGAAACACAATAAGAAAAATATAAATATTTTGTGCAAGATTTATTGGAAGAAAGAAAGAAGAATTAAGCAGAGTGAAATAGAGATATCACAGTAAGATAATAATAAGATTGAAAAAGAAAATAAATTAATAACTAACTGATATATATGTATGTAGAATATATGTATATAGAATGATATATATGATATATATGTATATAGAAGCCTAATATATAAAGTCTTAATTCAATTCTATAATATTATTATCCAAATAATTATTATTATATATTATGATTACATTTCTGTACATTCCTTATTTCTAATTTACATATGTTACTTTACACATATTCAAATATTATAAACTTTTCATTTACTTGTTTACTTCTATTACTGATTTATTAATTACATAAACTATTTTTCACTCTTCAAATATTTTCTGTCTCTGTTCTAATGAACGCATTAAATATTAATATCTTTCTTATTATTTTAAAATATCCTTCCACTTGTTTGAATTTTCTCTGTAACATTGTACTTCAATTTTTTTTTATTAAAATTTATTTAACTTTCTCTGAATAGCTTGATATTTGCACTTTATTTATAAAAATTTGCTATTTTTTGCATACTTTTCATGTCTCTATTTCTTTTCATATTATTTTTTCGCTGTACCGAGGCAATCACTTCACTTGATTATCCAATATTATGGATAAAATTTATTTTTTTCACTACGTAATTTTGTCTTCCTCTTTTACTCTTATTTTTATTACTTTTAAATATTTTTCCTTCTTCAAAACTTGTTTTTAAACGCTATTTGATAATTTCCCACCCAGTTTTGGTTGTTTATCGCTTGGTTCTCAACCTGATTGCTTTTTCCTTTTATTTCTCTTCTGTTTTTTTATTCTAATATGAAAATATAATCCAGCATATTATTTAAAAATAAATATCGACTTTATATATTTTTTTATATCTTATTGATACCTACTAGATTTTATATATAGATATTTTCTTTTATTATATATATATAGATCACTAAATTTTTTAATTTCTAATATTAATTTTTAATTTTGTATATTCCTTAAAATTTGTATAGTAACATCTCTATATAGTTCTATTAATTTTCATATATGTTCATTTTTCATTTTAAGATTTCCTTAAATCATCTGAATAATTAATTGTAAACAACTTTTCCTATTGTATTTAACATAATAAAATGCTTTTCTTTACTCTGCCAAGTGATATGACAAACAATGTTCGTTTAAATTTTATATCAGTATTTTCTATTTTGTGATGTATTAAAATTTAAGCAAAAATTTGGCACAAATTTTCATCGTATAGTTTAGTTTAAAAACTTTGATTTTTTATTCTACTCATATTTTTTGTCATATACTTAAAACTCATCATCTTTGAACATTTAAAATTATTTTTTATACGATGTACTGGACGAGATATTTTTACTGTAAATATTTACAAAGACATTTGGCATTTTAGAGAACCTTTGTTCAATAGAGCAAAAGAATTTCCCAGTTACTTTTTGAATGAATTTTAGCATTAATTTAGAAATGATACAAGAAAAAATTTTTTTTATTTGGAAAATATATTGTTTACTGTATTATAATGGGACAAATTACAAAAGAAACATAATGCAGTGCAAAGAATTAGTACTGATTCAAAGATTAAATAGACTAAAATCTAAGGAAAATAATTTATACAGAGTGAAATAGAACAGTTTGATCAAAAATAAAATAAAAATTGGCTCAAAAATGTTAAAGAAAATTTTTAAGTGAAGAAGAAAGATAAAGTGAGTTTAAATGTACGGGTGAAAACCCCAGTAGAAACAAATTTAGTGGTAAAAAAAAGAAAAATAGGAGGCATTAGCAAGTGGAGAAAGGGCTAGAAATAAATGAAGAATGCTCAATTGTAGTTGCAAAAAAATTATTTTGGGAAAAATATAAAAGTCAGATTATAAAGTGTTGAAAAGAAATTTTAAATTCAGGAAATATTGAAAAAATATATATAATAGCATAATAGCACTGTATTGAACTGTATTGAAATAAAAATTAATAGGAAGTAAAAAAATAAAAAGAGGCTTTCATCAAATAAGATAGAAAAAACAGACGAGACAGAGGAGAACAGTAGAAGAAGAGATGCAATAAATAAGTGAAAAAAAATTTATGAAAATGAAAAAGAAAGAAGAGCATATGGATGGGAAAAAAGAAACGTGGTTCCAAAGATAAAAAAGTAATAAAAATGAAAATCTGTTTTGGAACGTCACAGGATTGGAAAGAATGGAAAAACAAAGGTATTTTATTTTAGATATGGGCATAGTAAAGACTTAAAACTTACAAAAAGGAAAAAAAGAATAAGTTTTATAGAAAAAAAATTAAAAAATTAAATTATGATAGTAACTTTTGTAAAAGTAAGTATAAGGGGAAGAGAAAAAACAAACTGTTATTAACAATACAAAAGTGTAATAAAACAAAATTGAGTAAAATTAAGAGATCAGAATAGGTAATAACAGAAAAATCTATATAGAGAAGTAATATTTTAATTTAACGTTAATTAAAATGAAAGATAAGTAAAAATTAGGGAAAAATCAATGGACTGGGAGACAAGAAAGAAAATGATGTAATCTTGAGGAAGAACTTCAAAAGATACATATACATAGATCAATCTATAATTATATAAATAGATAGATCAAAGTAAATAAAAAAGGGTTTGTTTATGCTAAATTTGAAAAAGAGATAAGAATGATTTCACTTATAATTTTGCACATCAGAAGCCTTGGCAATAGATAGCAATTGTTAAGTAAAACATAAAACAGATAATAAAGAGTATAAAAGTAGTAACCAGGCTAAACTCTGATAGCCACGCTATATTCAAGAAATTTATGAAGCCAAAGGAATAAATTTTTCTAAAGCTATTGGTCAGTACAGTTATGTCTCATAAGAAAAATTGGAAACTGAAGAAACAATATGGAAGAAAACAGAAGAGATAAAAATAGACTAACAGTAACAATTATGGATACATAATCTAAGAAAATTAAAATATGTAAGGTAATTTAAACATATTATTTTAAAGAATGTAAAAGAAAAAAAAGAACGAAGAATTGACATCAATTTTTTTTTATAAAATTCAGGACGGTTAATAACATGAGAGAGAACAAAAAAAAAGGAAGAAAAAAATCTGTAGATTATAAGAAAAAAGAATAATAATAATAGTAAATAAAAACGACTACTAACTAAAAGTAATAGTTTATGAAATGTTATTTTTAATTTAATAGTTGAAATTATATATTATAAACATAATTCTAAAATTTTTAAAATTATGTAAAAATTTTTTTATATAAAATATTTTTTGTATTGCAATCACATAAACATTATGATTTGCTACATTCAAGGACAATATATAATTTGTTTTTCTTTTAATGCAAAAAAGATATAGTAAAACAAAGAATGAAGTAAATAATAATATTGTTAATATAGTAGACATAATCTGGTCATAATTCTGAAATATAATGATCAAACAATAGTCAAAAAATTTATAAAAAGCTGTGAAACAAAATAAAAATAGAAGAATAAAATTAAATTATTAAGTATAAGAAACTTTTATAATGATAATCAAACATTTTTATATTAAAATTGTAATTTTAAATCTAAATATATACGCATAATTAGATTAATATAAGTCTATAAGAGTGTGTTAATTCTTTAAACCAATAACTAGTGTTATAAATAAGTGTTATCATGTAGCCCACCTACGAGTTTTGGAAAACATTGTTTAATACAAGCAGACACTGCCGACAATTTTTTATTACGATCATGCTATCACAATAATTTCTAGTACACATCCATTATATTATTGAGTTTCACGCAAAAATACGAAGAACCTATATGCATACATAATAATATCTTAATTATTGTATACAAAAAACTACGAAGTCAATAAATAGAAGTTAATCTAAAGGGATAAAAATATCTTTAAATGGGTGCAGCAAAAAATATAAGTGAAACAGCAAAAAAATTAAAGGTGAAAATAGAAATACAACCAGAAATGCTAATAGTCTATATTTTCTATGAAGAACCAGGAATGAAAAAAACATTGTTTGCACAGTGAAGGACAAGAAAAGAGAAAAAATTGAAATTTTTTCTAGAAATAGAAATAGAAAAAAACTATTATTGAAAGAAATGATATATATTAATGTGTATGTTATGAAATCTTAAAAGAGGAAAAGATATTTAAAAACACCTGTTCAAAGAAACAAACATGTATGTAAATAGCGATACTATATATACAGGGAGAAAAAGATAAAAAAAATTAAATGAAAAATATATAAAGATATTAAAAAATTACGAAAAGATGTAACCGTTGAATATAATTAAATAATAGAGTCGCTCTTAAGAACAGAGTGGGCTGTGTGATAAAAAGAATTGGAAGCAGTGAATGATTATATAACAATTAAAAAAATTCAGCAAAAAGAAAAAATGTAAAAAATAAGGAAAGCATTTTGAAAAAGGCTGACAAGGATAAGTAAGGAGGTGGAAGGAGAGCAGTCTATGCAAAGTAAAGTCATAAGTGAGGTTGAGTGTATGGGTATCAAAGTGAAAAGAGATAATTCAGTCGTATACTGAGCAACGGGCGTTACGACAAGACAAATACAGATTTTAGAAAAAACATTTTAAAAAATGAATAAAAATAAAAACATAAAAAATAGGATAAATAAATGGAAGTAGAGGAAAATAAAATTGGTTCTGAAGAAATAGAACAGAGAAAAATAAACAAAGTGGATAGGGAAGACGATAAGAACAATAGTAAAAACAAATAAGAACTCCGAAATCAACAAATTAAAAAAACTTTTATTAAAGAATATCTAAATAACTTGAGAAGAGACAAAAAATAGACTTGCAATATTAAAAAGGAGGGTAAAAGTCGAAAAATGAAAAATAAAACTGTCAGATGAAAACAGAAAACTGAAAAAGATGAAAAATATTTAGAAAGCAGTAAGGGAGCTAGTAGAAAGACTCAGAGCGAAGAAAAAGTAGTAATTATATGGAATGATTACAATGTTAACAACTGTAAAATGGTTTAATGAATGGGATATTAGTAAAAGATTATTAAAAGATTAAGAAATATAAAAGATAATAAATATAATATAATACTGAACGAAGAAGTAGAATTAAATATAAAATAAAATAGAAATAATGTCGGATCACCAACTCTTACACTTAATATACTGAAAGAAAATTCGATAGAAAAGCTATTAATTCGATAAAAAATAAAATATTATTTGAAAAAAACAAATAAAAGTTATGCAAAGCTTAAAAATGTACCTTCTAAGAAGAAAAAAAATAAATAGAAAAAAGCAAAATGCATAAAATGGAAAGAATTCTAGTATCTAGTACATAAAAATTAAAAAGTATAAAAAATAATTGATGCATCTTTTTAGAGAAGAGAACTTTAAAAAATGGAAAAATAAAAAGGTAGCACGCGTGAAAGGGTAAAAATAATTTATATACGAATCGTATTTTTTGATTATTGGGGCAAGATTTACATAAAAATAATAATAAAAAAAATTGACAAATGCATAAAAAACAAAATATATGCATTGAGACATAATCATATGAAAAAAGAAACAATTGATGCTAATAAAAACTAGAATAGATAAAAATAGAAAAGATTATGTTATAAAAAAACAGAACATTAATAGTACAACAGATTAACGAATTTAAATTTAGCCTTTGTAAAAACGTCGCAAAAAATTAAACAGATGCATCAAATCTTAAAGTAGTTTAAATACAACAATATCAATATATTATTAAGAAATATCAAATTAATAGTAAGTAATAAATAAGTCATAAATAAATAACAAATAAATATGTATCTATTAAATTACAATCACATACACATATGCGATAATAAAAAATTTTCATTCTATAAACCAGTTTTTATATATGTGTAAAAGAAATCTTTTTATTATTATAATTATAATTTGCTTTTGTTATATGCTTCTTGATAACTAAATTAGCCTAGACTGTGCAAAGGGAAAAGTGAAAATTTCATTATTTTTTCTATTATTGTATAAACGAGAATTAATCAAAATTTACAATGTAGATCGACTTTTTAATTTTAATTTTTTTGTACAAATACATATCAATCTAATGTGCATTCGTGTATTGCAATAATGATATGTTACTATATTAATCTAGAAGTATGAAAAATGACCTATTTAATGTGGTTAAATTTTTTCGTTGCATACAGAAATTAAATAAATGGTAAAATACACAGTGATATATGCAGAATTTAAGAGTCATTAAACTTCAAGAGAACTTCAAGAAAAATATTCTCTCGTTGTTTATTTTCGTTAATGGCGGGTGTTGCAACCCACAATCGTACAACTACGATTCCTTTGTTAAACAATTAATCAGATGTTAAGTATCGAAAGAATACGTTAAATACAATTTTACTTTATAATATAACTCAATAAAAAAAATCTGATATAACTTTAAAATTATATAAAATTATTAAATAAAAATACTTAAGTATAATATAAAGCGTAAGAATGAGTTTAATTTAATGTTAAGTTCTTAATTTTTTTTAACTTAAATCTAGGATTTCGAATGACATTTTTTTCTTAACAGATATTCTTTAAAAAAAAGTTTAGATCATAATTAAAATAAAATAAGATATATGCATACTTAATTGTAAAGAAAATAGATATTGCGCTACACAACAATGTAGTAAACATACATACACCAGACTGAAACTACAACTTTCTCACAATAAATCCATTGTATTCTTTAATAATAAATAAATCTTTTAAATCTGCATTATTTATATTCAGGATAAATTCACGTTATACTTATATTATGAATGTATTTTTATTTTTGTTTGAACTCGAAATATATGCATAATCAATTGCTTAGACTTACCTGAAAGAACAAAAGAATATTAAATTGCAATATAGTATATAAATATTTCTTCTATTTAGTAAATTATATGCAAAGAAATTCTAAATATATGAATTTTTATTATATATTCATAAAATTGAAAAAGTTATTCGCTGTTGAAAAATCTATATGTAAGGTAACTGTGTCAGTAGTGTAGAATTGATCCGTTTCAGATTTGCCATTATAAAAATTTTTAATTATCAAAAACCTCATAGTGGTAGTATATACGAATGCTTATTTATTGTAGATACATCGGACATACGAAAAATAAGGATAAGCGCTTAAGTAAATACTGTACATATAGCTAAATATTATTATAAATATAAATTAATTTTGTATAGCGAGAAATGCAAAGATATACAAAATATTGTTTTGCCAGTAAAAGATTTGTTTGCAAAATATTTGTTTTACATTACCAATAACTTTCTAGATATCCTTCAATTAAAATTCTAAAAGTTAAGATAACAATTCAGAGTTGAGATGAAGAACTACGCAACATAAGTCGAACTGTACCAACCTATTGTTTCTTTTTCTTTCTTCGCTACACATTCCAATGAATGAAGACTCTAATCTTTGTTAGTGTTTTATAGTGTGAGAATTTATACTTACTGTATGCTATTAAAGAGTATTATGCAGACATATTTTAAACATAATTAGTGATTATTAAGTTGTAAAGTTATGCTTTAGCTGATAAGTTACAGATTGTAACTTAAAATCTCTTTCCTTAATTTAAAGCTTGAGGCAATCTTGGAAACAGCATTCTATTATAATGCCTTTTGTATTATTTCTAGTACGTGGATCTGACCTAATCTTTAATCACGACTTGAACATGGGGAAAGGCTAAAATACACAATGGACACATCGTGAAAAAGTGCAGTGCAATAAAATTTAAGACAAATAAAAGAGAAAATAGTATGAAAGGAGATAGAAAATATATAAGTTTAATGTACAAAATATACTGAAAGAGAAAGAGAGAAAATAAAAAAATAGATTACTAAAAAGTGAAAAGTATGTGGAAGTCAAATTAATTTGAACATTAACTGTAAAATCACAGTGCAATAAGTGCAATATTATGTGTAAATATTATATTATAGAGAAATTGTTCCTAAATTGTTAAATATTAAAGAAATGATAAAATGTATGTGACAAAGTAAAAAAAATATAAAACAAATGTATAAATGAATATTGTAATATATTATAAAAATGTAATACATTATTCAAATTTTATTAATCAACTCGTAAAATATTAAATATATGCACTGTTTTTATTAATAGTGTATTTTCTATTATACTACGGCAACAACCTACATACAGGTCGATTAAATGTTTTCAGTAATATAATTTTCTAGTATACACAAATCATTAATCTTTAAATACGAATATCATAATCGTCATTTTATAACGGAATCTCTACTACACTGATCAGTATTCTATTTCCTTCTTGGGTTTTTCGATTCTGGATTTTTTGCTATAAAGAAAGTATGAATAGTTATGTACACTGGTTACGAGATTATTTTCTATACTACAAATAAAATATACGTTAAGATAAAAAATGGAAGCTATAATTCCATTGAGAAAGTACAAGAATATTTTTACATAAATGTAGGTAGAATTCTGCTGCTATTGTAATAATTCAAATATGTCAATAATCTTTAACACGATCGCTGAATTCCTAATTCATTGCATGATAAATAATAATAGTTTGTTTTAGGGTAGTATTTTAAATTAATTCCGACTGTGACTATTAGTTTGAATTACTTTTGTTTACATAATACTGAAGAAAACATATCTGTTTCTTAATTAAAATATACATAAGTGTGTATATTGAAATTTATTATATAAATAGGATGACAGAGAGTTGCACAGATAATTAATAGCATTATTTTAATGCCAGAGAATAGGTATCTGGATAGGAATATTAGTGAAATGTATTTTAAGAGATTCATTCGAGTCATAAGAATGGTCTGAGAGCTTCGGCTGTTGAACTAATCTTCGCACATATATATGTTTATATGGTGATTTATTTCCATTAAAAAGTTGATGATTTATATTTCGCAAATGAAATTATAAAACAAGCAGTAAATTTAAAACCCGTTTTGGTCACGTATCATGGTAGTTTATTTCTGAAGATTGATAAACGTCTTCAGATTTCTTCTTTTATAATAAAATTATAATAAAATTTAAAATAAAGTATTACATATGTATTTAATTTAATATTTTTATGTTTTTTCTAAAACACAGACAGGAGTTGCTCCAATAGCTTTAAAATTTCTCAGGTAACTTATTCGCCAATTAGCTTAAATGAAGATTTTGTAGATCCTATTTGTATCCTATAATTTCATTAATTTAATATTATCATAGAAACTCTGTTACTTGGACACTTTTCATTGAGCCACAAGCATTCCAAATCGTAAATCTATTTTTATATATGAATAAATAACCGTATATTCGTATTATTTTATTGTATTACATCAATTGAGACATACAAGCAATCAGTATTATTATAACACTAGGAAAATTGAGTAATTATTGTTGTTTAATATTTCTCAAGTAAGATACTAGTAATCTAGTAACACAAAAAGATTTTTAAAAAACTTTAGTTAATTTACATTCAATAAAACATGAAAATTTATATAATTCTAGAATTAATTTTTCAAAAATGAATCTCCCATAAAGAAAAACAATTGTATCAAAACAACTTCAATTTAATAGAATACATGAAGAAAATGAAATTCACCATTCAGAATACGTTAAAATTTAAAAGGCTTAAATTATGTCTCTCTCTCTCTCTCTCTCTCTCTCTCTCTCTCTCTCTCTCATCTGTTTATTACGTAAGTGTAAATTTTGTATATATTATTTCATCAATTACATTACAAATTTTTCAATACTTTGATTTCAAATGCAAAATTGAAAATGGCAATAGATGAACAACTAAAAAAAAGAAGGGAGAAATATTAGTTTGTTCTGTGGATATAAAGTTAACATTCGATAAAATAGGTTGAGAGGAATTTAAAAGAACGTGGAAAAATCAGGTATAAAAAAGTATTTGATTGACTACATCAAGGAAATTTATATACTACAAAGAGAAAGATAAAGATATAGGAATAAATGATTACTGAATTAAAAATCAAGAAAGGAATAAATCAATGATGCTCAATAAGTCCTACACGATTTAATACAGTAATGGCATACCCTAAGGAAGAGCTGAAAAAATTTATTGGCACAGACATAAAAATAGGGAAATAAAGAATTAAATCATTTCAATACGGAGGTGACGCTACAATTTTAGTATACAGTGAGGTGGAATTAATAGAACTATTCATAATATTTAGAAATTGCATGTAAAGGAAAGCCCTAGAACTGAATTCAGAAAAATACAATATTCTGATAAAAAACTAAAATATAAACATAAATAGTCGAGCATTTATATATTTATGATACAAATTCGGGGAAAATAACAAGAAAAAAAAACATTCCAAATTTATGGGCAAAAAGCAAACATCATATTAGGAAAAATATAGAATACAACAGCAAAATAGTTTAAGGACTTCAGAAAAAATATATCCATGAAAATAATTATGAGGAAAAAAGAAAAGTGGAATCAAATTATTGTTAATATTTAGATAGGTAACGGAATGAAAAATAATAAGCACTGGTTGGCAACAAAACGTAAAGATTATGCAGTTGTGAAAAAGAAACAAGAAAACATATTATGAAAGAATGCAATCTCAAACGATCCAAAGCAATCAAGTGGTAGAATATTATGAAAACTTTTAAGAAAAGGTGTAAACAAAATAATAAATATAAAATTTAAATATAAAAATAATAATAAATACAGGATGAAAAGAATGCAATGGAATAAAAGAGAGGAAATAACATAAGACGAAATAGAATATAAGAAAAAATCAATACATAAAAAATATATATAAATATAAGTTTAAAAGTTATAATATTGTTCGATAAAAATATATGTAAAAAGCACTTTAAATTTAAGAAATGTATAGAAATACAAATAACAATGTACATACATGTAAATATAAATACAGAGTAGAAATTGTTTGTAAAGAAAATAAATAATAATAATACTTTGATTACACTTTAAAATAATATGACAAAAATAAACGATCGTATCGCCTATCAATTGAAAAATATGTTCCAAACTAATGATGGATAAGCAATTGCAAGATATATATCAAAAATTCATTGTTAGAACAAAATATATGTAAAGAGGAAAAAATAAAATAATACAAATAAATGCTAGAAAAAAGTGAAATTGTATGATAAGATTAAGTGATTAGTTATTTCGTACAATCTAAATTAGTTCTAAGCTACATACAAAAATTCTAAATAACTTATAAATTGTTCGTGAATAATAATTATATACTAAAACTACATGTAATAGTATTTGGTTCTAAGCATAAATTAAATCTTGTTCTTAATACGATAAAATGAGTGTTTCAAGATAAAAGTAAATTTATTAAAAAAATTATATACTAAGAATTCAAACGATTTTGTATATTTAAAGAGTAGTAGAGAAATCTACTTTCAAATATGAAAAATATGTGAGATATATTCTATTTGACATATTAGATCACATTTGAGTAATAAATAAAAAACAAATTATTCTTGATAAATTATCAAGAAATATTGAAACATTAAATCTAAACGTCAAAATTTTTCGATGCAACTTAAAGCCGTATAAAATAATTTGACATTAAATATTTCGTTTTTTGGATCTATAAATATATAGTAAATATGTACCAATGGTAATATTTTGATAAAGCTAATTGTAATGATAATAATGAAACATAAATTAAAATCTTATTACGAAATTTTTAAATTAGATTTTCTTACTTCGATCATTATCCAAGTAAAAATGTTATTAATATTATATATTTTAATGATAAAAATAAAATCTTGAAACGATTAAGATTGCTTATATAAATTTTGTAAACATATATTATTAATTTTTGTTAAATAATACGGTAATTAGTTAATAAATTATATCTAATGAATATTATTTGTTGTAAAATGAATATAAATTTTACAAAAGAAACTATAAGGTTAAAGCTATTTTCAGAAAAATCTAAGGCATTTAGACCGATATTGATTAACTTAAATTCGATACCAAATCAACCAAAATTCTAGAAATAATCTTTTGGTCTTACAAGTTAAAGAAAAATCGTTATTTGTGAGAAACTCTAACTTCACTATTATTTTAATTGTAGCGAATTGTATCATGAGTTAATTGGATAATATTATTACATTTTTCATTAAATAAAAATGTTAAACAAATTTATCAAAAAAGACTCTTGTAACTAATCTAATTATGAAGACAGTAAATTTGTAGGATTCTATATTATTATCCGATCAAGTAAATAATTCGCAAATGTTATTACATTATAGATGATTAATTATTAATTTTTTATTAACTTAAACAATTAATCAAAATTAAGAATTACAAACGTTTCAATATATGTAAAATAATCTTTTAATTCAACATAAACTTAATGAGCTTTTTGAGTAATAATAAACTTTTGAAAAGAAAAATATAAAAAACGAATGTGCCACTATTTTTAATGAATCATCTAAAAACTAATTTGTACTAATTACATTGTATATATTATATAACATATCGATGCAAAAAATTATTTCTATATTGATTAAAATAATGTACATATTTATTTTCAATTTTGTGGTTAAATTGAAGACTAAAATCGTTCTTTTTATAGTGTAAGCTTATTTTTTCATACACGTTCTACAGCAATCAATGAAAATATAACATTTGTTTTAAATCAATTAAAAACTTATATCTTGTCAATATATTTATTGAATGAAAAGTTAAAAAGAATTATGCAGGATAAATTTTTATAAGTGACAATAAGTAATTATTATTTAATAAATAAATCAAAACTTAATAAAATTAACTTTAATCAAAATTAAAATTTTATGTAAAAAATATGTAAATATATATACTATAAACAGATTATTAAAATTTTGTTTATTAAATTAAATTAAATATAAATAATAAAATAAAGTATTCATTCAGAATTGGAAAAATTTAGGTATCTCTTTGATATAAAAAATTAAAAACTATTATTTAAAATTATTAAGGAATTATTATTAAAAGAGAACATTAAATTTAATGATTTACAAACGTTTTTTCTTAATTTTCTGCCGTTAAAACGATCTTCTAAAAGTTTAAAACGTTATATTATCGCGTTTTTTTATAAACTTTATTTTATAACATTTTGAACACTGTATATAAGAAAGAAGATAATAACTACAGAAATATAGATTTTTAGTAACATCAAAACAAATCTTAATAATAGGAAATAGTATTTAAAAATTTGCAATATTTGATATATTATATACAATCTTAAGAAGACCATAGCTCTAATAACTTTACCATAGGGCCATAAATGACAGATACAGACGAAACTTTTCTCACGATGATACTTGACTCAAATGCAAGCAAAGTTCAATGGTATTTACGCGTTATATGGCACGCATAAACACCATATGCTGTTTAAGTATGCCTAGAATATTTAGCGTACGTAAGAAACGAATATATACTGTTGTCGCCGGACGACTAACTTAGTTGTTTTTCGTTCATACTATTACTTGTAAAGACAGAAGACTTTTTTGTCTATTACAACTGTATTTTTCACTTTTATTAAATAAGTAATTATAAAACAAAATACCTGCGGCATTTTTATCTTAACAATACTTTACATTTTTTAACGAAAATTTAATAATCGTTAAAATTTTTATTATTTTTCAAACATTATTTAAATCTAAATTTTAATCTTTTAATAAAGAAAAAAAATTTATAATAATCAGTAAAAATCAACACAAAATAAATATAAGAAATTTTAATACGAATAATATAATGTTAACACAATCTTCATTATACAATATACTGTGAAATAGAAATAGAAGAATATAAACAAATATATCATTGTTAAAAATATTAATTTAGATTAACATATATAATTTGGTATATTTTTCTGATGAAAAAGTTAAAGAACTACCTTGAGCAACATCAACTTTTCTCTCAGTAATAAATGAATATCACTTGGCAATAATATAAATATTATAATAAAAGCATGTCAATTTGTCACTGTCTTATACAACAATTAATATGCAAGAAATTGTAAAAAAGGGGTTATCATAAGTTATAGATGTTCGATAATGAACTGTACAAAATCACTAAAGATTTGAAATTAAAAAAAAATAATTGGCTATAAACTAAGAAAAATATGGTAAATACTCGTAATAACTTGGAATACGTTGAAGTCTTAATCTATTGTTTATCATATAAAGAGAATATATATTGAACATAATGACTAAATTGTTACCCATAAATTTATACATTTATCTTAAGATGGAAATGTTAGATCAAAATGTATATCTGTTATGTTATAAACAAATAGAAGAAATAAGAAAAACGGTCTTTTTATTAAAGAATAGACTGAAAAAGGATTAAAATTTAAAATAAAGTCTAAATAAAGAGAAGTGGATTAATCTTCCATTCATAATAATGATAACCACCAAAAGGAGGTATGAGACAGTATTTTATTTATTAAGAGATTGTAATTATGTGAGTAAGTATGAGAATGTGACTATATTAGTATATATTACTTATTTATTACTATATTATACTATATATTACTATATTATTATATCAAACAAGTAATGTTATAACAGTGTTCTTCATGAATTAATCACTTACACATCATCACAGATTTAACCAAACTCCAAAAATGATAAACATTTTTATTAATTTTAATTTTAGAACCATAATCAAGTTTTTTGAAATTTTTTATATACTGTTTAATAATTATGTTTCAAATTTAAATATTTAATTAATTTTATTCTTAGATAATGCGACTTTAAACGTATATTGCAAAACTATTCTGTAATAATTTTACTTAATGATTAATAATAATGTAGTATAATATTTTAATCAGTGTATGCTGTAACTTTCTAAATATGATTTTATAATATAAAATAGAAACAATATATAGAAAAATATATATAGTAAAGT
This sequence comes from Platyscapa corneri, assembly GCA_018907185.1. Classification (NCBI taxonomy): domain Eukaryota; kingdom Metazoa; phylum Arthropoda; class Insecta; order Hymenoptera; family Agaonidae; genus Platyscapa; species Platyscapa corneri. The sequence continues at coordinate 7,394,800 of JACCHW010000009.1, forward strand.
AAAAATAATTTTTTAATCTTAAATTCTTTTGATTTTTAAAATAAAAAATAGAAAAATAATATTCTTGACAGTTTGAACTAGCCTTATCTTCAGGATTAAGTATACTTAAAGGTTGAAAAAAGCCTTTTTGCTATTATTATCTATTTTGATATTTATAAGATATTAAATTAAACTTAAGTTTTATAAAATTATAAATAATAAAAAATATTTATATATTTAAAACTTATGAAGAAACAAGTAAGAAATCTTAAAACAAATTTTGTTTCTGTAGTGCCAAAATATATTCAAAATAAGATCATCTGAAAAAAATAAAATAAAAAGATCACAGTTTTCTATAAAATATTCTCATTTGTAATGTTTTTACTTAAAAAATTAAATATAATACTTTTAATAAAACAGTGCAAAAAGCAATAAAATTAAGAATGTTTAGATTGTGTTTTTATCGATTATTTTTCTTTATTAATAAACTAATTTCAACATCTCATTAATACTATGCTAATTTCCATTTTATAATACATAACAATATTAAAGTAAAAAAAATATTATATAGTATATACAAAATCACTCTCAATTAAAAATGTAATAAGTTATATCATAATCATTAAATACTATAAATTTTAAATTTCATAAATATAAATTCTTATATACAATTATTATATACAAATAACAAAAATTGTACAAAAAAATACAAAAATAATGATTTTTTAAATATTAAGTACTACTTAACATATAAAAAATAAATATTAAATTTTAAAAGATTCTACATTAAATAGTAGAGCTATTTTAGATTATATATCCTCCATGCACAGATTCATATTTTTAAAAAATTATTCAATTTCAATAATTATTATTTAAGTCAAACAATATTTTATAACTAGTTTTTTCAGTTTATGTATAAAATTGTTTCACAATAACTATTATTAATATATATTGCAAAAAGACATGCAAAATATTTTAAAAAATATATAATATTCAGAGCTACAACCGCTAACATTTATGATACATACAAATGGTAAAAGAATAATAAAATTATGAAATAAATTCATTAATACAGATATTATTATTTACACGCGCGTGCGCAAACACACATCTCTTTTTCAAAAATAAATTAAAACAAAATGTATTACCTGTCCAAAATTATCAAATCCATGTTTTTCAGCAATTTTAGTCGCAACATCAGCTCCATCCGGTACGTGCACCGCAAATTGATTTGAATATATTGGTACTGGTCGTGGACGAGTACGCAATTGAGAATTTACCGAAACAGTCAATAAAATCCCTAACCATGTCAAAGCCACTACTCTTACGCTCATCATTCTGACAAATAAGTTCACCGTTCAAAGATTATTTATTCACAAAAATTTTATTACTAAATAAGTTTTAATATTGTAAATTTCTATAAATTTCACTTTTTAATATACTTTTTCTGTACAAATTTTTCTTAGCGATTATCACTTTAAGAAAATGAAACACCAAGAATTACCACTTTATTTTAAAAAATGCTTGTATCAATTCATGCGTGATTTTTTAACCTGAAATTTAAAAATGTAAGTCAATTAAATCAATAATAACGTATTTTACCAAACAATATAATAATGAGTGTTTTGCTAGTTATAACTTTAATAATTAGATATAGTAAATAAATATGTAAGTATAAAATAACTTTAAAAATTAACTATTAATCAATTAAATTAAGGTGAGATATTGTTACTAACAATAAATATAAATATCTATTAAAAAAATTTTTTCTAAAGTAAACGATGTCACGACTATTAATTAAAAAAATTATTAAACTATATATAAATTATTATTTCATAACTATCAATAACTATTAAAAATATTTTCTGTTGTTTATTGTTTATAAAACATGAAAAATTTTTTGGATGTAAGGGAAAGCAATATGAAGCGATAAACAATGTTATATTAAAAAAAATTAATAGAAAAAATGAAAAAAAAAATTTTAAATAAAGGTAGATGAATGAAGATTACTGAAAAAAGTAAAAAATTAATAGAGTAAATAAAAATTAACATGAAGGAAATGGAAAGTATATGTATGAAAGGAAAGAATATAGTCAGAGTGAGAGAAATATATCAAAAGATATAATGAGGTTGAGTGCGAAATAAAGAATATTTGGTGCTTAAGTAAAAGAGATTAAGAAGAGTGAACTTAGAGTGAAAAAGAGAAAAGAAAAATAAATAACAGAAAGAGAAGAATTAAAATTGAATTTTAGAACTTGATATTTGAAGAGTCTGAACATTATAGAATTAATGGAAACCTAGCACAGGGGAAGATGAATAATTATATTGGAAATAAAGAAGAATGACATTAAAAAAAAAAATAAAAATTGTAGAAATGAAGGTGAAAATATAAGTCACTTCCTTAGTATTGATCAATAGAAAGAAAATTAACACAATGTACAGGATAATATTAAAGAAAATTTGCAAAAATGAATGAATAATTTACAAAATATAATTTAATTTAATATTTTTTTTTAATTATCTCAGATACTTGCAGATGAAATCTTCAAGGAAAATATCCAAACAAAAACTGTTACGTATTTTATTATAATATATTTCTATTTTATCAATAATTATTGAAATTAAATCTTTTCTTTTTATAAAAAATACTACAAAATATCAACACAACCTATATTGTATTTATTATTACATATAATAATAAACTCATAGATACCATTTTTTTATATATATTTTTCAATTTCATTTATTTCTGTATTAATTTATATTAGTTATTTAAAATATCAAATTTATGCAATTAAAATATTTTTACTATTTTTATTATGACAACATAAGAAAACACTTTCTGCTAATAGCATATTTCAAAGATATTTTTATTCTTAAAAAATATAAAAAATGAAAGGAATAATACAAGTTTATAAATAAAATAATAAGGCAAATTTTTTCAACAGAATTTATAAAAATCTCCAATTGCTATAAGTATTTGATAAGTTATAATACACTAAGAAGTATATGATATGAAATTATTTATATTTAAAATCATAAAACATAATGAAACCAAATATTTCTTTAGATAACAATTGTATAACATGGTATCATATTCAAATTTTTAAATTGATCACTATTTGAAAATATTTTACAAGTCAATAACAAATTTTTTGGTGAACCATTATGTGCTACACTAAATTTATTTGTCATTTGAAAATCTTTAAAAAAATTTGTTTAAGAACAAGTCATTTTTATGATTTTAACTTGACAAAACTATTTTATGTATAATAGAATAAAATTTTATAAAATTCTACAAATTAATATTCAAATTAAATAATTTTTTTACAATTTAATATAAATTATATAATTTAAAATACAAATAATATCCAGATACATCATAATCAAAAATTGTTTTACATTACAACTTTTATTGATTTACTCAAGTATTATTGTTAAAATAAAAGTAAGATAATCTAAAAAATTAATAACTTCTTTACTTTATAAAATATGTATTATAGAATAAAATATATGCATATAATAATAAATTTAAAAAAACTTATAATTTTCAAGCATATAAAAGTTTTGTTAATATAAACATATATACATTAATCATTTTAAACACTCACCTACTATAACTATCTTACAATGAAGTTGAAAATAATTAAATTAAATTAATTTTGCTATTTTGATCTAGTGTTTTAAGTTTGTATTTGAAATCTTAACCTAAATTAATTTGTATTTAATGGTAGACACCCATTAAATAGTACAATCTTGTTAATGAATACAATGCCTTAAAGCATATACAGAATCTTTCAAAAGAACTTTTTATCTCTCTATTCTGTCTAAAAAACACTCAATATTTTTATTTTACCTTTTCCTTTTCTTTTGAAATTAAATTTTTTACATAATTGGAGATATAGTTTTTAATAAAACAACTTGTCTTGTTATTCTATTTATAATTACATTATAAATTTAATAAATTATAATATTTTATTTATGTACCTTTCATATTATATTTTTTAAGAATAAAATATTTTTCAAAATATACTCTTTGCAGGAATGTTTTCTTATGCAATTACATGTACATACATATGTATCTCATATTTGTTTTATAATATATTTATGTTTATAATAATACGATGACAATGGTCAACATACCATTATCATTTTAATGATCACCATCATTACATTATAAGTTGATATAAAAATATAAATTATTTATATTATACATAATTAGAATACAATCGATAAAAATTTAATAGTCTATTTAAGTATAAAAAGTTCATATTTGAGAAAAATATGAAATTAATAATATAACCTATTAATATTGTATCAAATCTATAAACACAGAGAAGTATAACAAGGTTATACATAATTAAGAGAGAGATGAAACATTTGGTTTAAGGATATAAAATTTATCATTTATTTATTTTATGATAAAAATTTACAATTATGCAACATTCAAAACAAAAGTTAAATAATAATACGATATATAAAAAACCATGTACAAAGTATTTAATAAATTTAATAATAAAAACGTACCAAAGTTTTTTTCAATGCAGCTGCTGCTCAGAGTATATAAATGCTGAAATTATATTTAGCAGGTCAAAAAAAAGTGAAAGATATGCTTAACAAAACTCTGCTTTCTCTGCGTTTTCTTGTGATTCATTGTCTTTATGACACACGTGTGACCTTTAAGTCAACTTTCATGACTAAATAAGTAATAGCGATAAGGAATAAAATACACTGGCGATTTCGTACGCACAATTCTTAAACATTAAGCTTACAACATTCACATAATGGAAAACTATATAGAAATTACAACAATTTTTTATTCGTACACACGCATTCGTATGGAAATACGTATATGTGCAGTAGAATACTCTTGCATATGACTAGGTAAAAAGAGGAGGGACCGAGAAATTAAAAAAGAATATAAAATTTTTCAATCATTTAGCATTTATTAGAGGAAAATTAAAAGTAATATTGTCATACGCCACATGAGAGGACTAAAGATCGAACGTGGTCTAACACTGACTCACTTTAACTACAGCTTTCTTACTATAACCGACTATCACCATTCCTACTAGACTATCAACTTTCCACTGCTTGCCTATTCTTCTTGCTGAACATCCAGACAATAAACAAACTCACCGCTCTACGCAAACGGAAGAATGCAACGTTGCCGTTTCCTTAAATATCCATTCCTTTTTATCTCTTTTTGCTCACTATTCAGACGCATGCGCTATTTGTACATTCCCCTTCTCCCTACAGAAGCACCAATTGCTTCTACATTCTAACTTTTTCGTTCACTTGTTCACAAAATAGGATTTTATTGGCTCAACAAACACTCCTTAATAAGTGATTTAGTACCTCAATAGCTAATGTTTTTTTAGTCTTCTATACGAAATATTTATATAACGGATGTCTGTAATAGTTATTATTAATAATCATTTATTTCTTTTATGAATTATAATTGTATTCCTACTTGCTTTACATAAAATTATTTTTTTCATAATATATGTATACAAATAAACTTGAAACAAAAAAATTTACGCACAAAATTTTAATATATATGAGTTTCTGAATAACAAAATTTAAACTTATTTTTACTTTATTTTGTCAATAAATTATAAACAAAATAATTTTAAGTAAATCAAATAGGAATAAAATTATAATTAATAAAAGAGATAAATGTTCATCATTAATAATAACGATTACAGACATCTATTATGTAAATATATATAACGTATTACGATTATAAATATTGAATATTAAAACAAACTAATAATAAATCAATAATTTGTATAATATTAAATCTTATAAAAAATATTACAACTTATAAAAATAATTGAAAGGCCATAATTTCAAAAAACTTTTTCACAATTTCTTTTTAATGAAATTATTCACAAAGTTCAAGATTAAAAGATTTTGTTACAATTTATTAAAGTAAAAACATTTTACTATCCGTAAATTTTTGAATGCTTGATACTTATTTTTTCTATAAATGTTTTTCTTAATATTAATTTAATAGTTTAAAACTTAATAATTAAATACATTAAAAATACATTTTCTTATTTGTTTTTAAATTATTACATTCTTTTTAGAGCAATTAATATCATTTTTTATTATACTTTTATACATTTGTTGTGTAGTGTCTTGATAGATGTCATATGAAATAATTGAATTTTTTCTTTGTTTATTAGATTTTAAATTGATATATCATTTTAAGAATATTATTATGTATACATATATTCAATTGTATATTGTTGGATGTATGAAACTGTCAACAGTGAAAAGATGAAGGTGTGTTATTTAATGACTAATTCTAATTAAACAATTAAAAGCAATTTAATGTAACACAAAATTTCATTTGTAAATAAAAACTTAGATTTAATTTTTGTTTTAATCATTATTTTGTTAAATTTGTAAATGAACATAATTAATACATTCTATTTTAAAAAAGCAATTAATAATGTTAAATATTTTATTTTTATAAAATTTAAATAAATATAGGCTGTTTCAAAACATATTTTTGATATCTATACAAAAAGACTTCATAATTTATTTTGTTTTATATAATACTATCAAGTTTTGTTCAAATAGTTTCAATAAAAAGTAGAAATACTGATATTATTGGAAGTTGAAACAAAGTTGTCATTAATAAGGCGTATAGTATAATATTTTTATGAATCAAAATAAAATCTAAATGATTTTAGTTGTATAAATAATTTTTAATAACAAAAGTGTACGTACATATAATTACTCATAATTAGTCCATATTTTTTGTAGACCATACATCATAATAGAATTTATTTAATAAAAATATAAATAATTGAATACAAATAAAATTTTATTATAATTTTTAATATTATAAATTAAACTATACTATATATTCAAACTAATCGTTATTATTTAAAAGCAGAGTTAGATTTATATAACAATTAATATAAAATAAAATGTTTATCAATTATCACAAGTAATTTCCATTAAATTATTAGCTACTAATTATTAAAATATTTTTATTTAGCACGTTAAAATTTATTTTTTTCATAATTTAGTGAGTTCAATATAATAATTTTAATATAAAAAAACTCAAAATGTTAAATGAAATTACTTCACACTGTAAAATTTCATTAAGATATATACTCAACATTATGAAGGACTAATTTTAATCATCATTTTATAAAAATAATCTATTAATGAAAAACATTTCATATAATTAGAAATAATTATATTAAACAAGTTTTTATTTTAAAAAATATCGAGCCTAATTTTTAGATCAATCAAAAATAATTATCTACTTTAGAAAAGTTTGTGATGAATACATTTTATGGTAAATTGTGCAATTGTCTATAATTAATAACTAATATAATTAATAAATAAAAGTTTAATAATTACTACTGTATTTTATTTTATCGATATACTTTATTGTACTGATATTTATGTTCTTTTATTTTTTATAATTTTTCGTAGATAAATTTAATAAATCTTTAATATATTGCACAATGCTATTAATAAAAAAAATTTTTTTTTATATTAATATTACACATCAGTAAACTGATTTATATGTTATGAATCATATTTCTTCAGGAAATCAATTTTTATTTATGTTTGAATATGCAGAAAGAAAATATTTTGTCATTACAGGTAATATTGGTAACTTGTCGGGAAATTTTTCTTGTTTAAAAATTAATTTAAAACTATATGAATAATTTCACACAATTTTTCAAGGTTTTTAAAAATTTGTATAATGTACAAAAACTTTTTTATAATACATTGTTTTTAATATTTTAGCTGGAATTACATATTTTTAAAGTTTATTGTTTTAAAATGTTTACCAATCTGTCATGATTTTGAAAGTTAGTGTTTTTTCCGATTAAGAAAGATTGATGGCCTTGATAACTGGTTGCGTAATCGATTAAAATTTACGATCAGTTTTAGAAGTATTTGGTAAAAAATATTTGATCGATAATACGATTAAGTATCTATGATCTGAAAATAGAATGCATACAAAAATTATAAAATATTAATTACTTAAAAAATTTGGTATAGAAAATTATAAATACAAAATTAAAATTTATCGGCACCAGAGTTATCGTGCATAAATGTTCTATTTACAGATGTTTTCGGCATCTTCTGGCAGTATTTTTAATTGTTGACCTAAAAAAAATTTATTTAAACATAAAATTATTAGGAAAAGAAGTTCAAAGTTTAGAAAGTATTTTATTTTAGAGAAAATACCCTTTAATGCTTTTGAGAACTGTTTTTTAATTACAAAGTTCACTAAAATTGGTTTATATATAAAAAACGGATCTTTGAAAAATAAATGTTAATTTTATGAAAACAAGTCCTGTAAAAAAGCTTCATTTTAATTTTTAAAGAATGATTTCAAAAATGTATATGCCTTTTTCACGAAGACTAAGAGTGAATACTTGATTTGTTTCATTCCGCAACTGGTAAATCTTTAAAGAACCATTATATTACTTTAGTGGAATATATTTATCAAAAAATTTTGTACTTTTTATAATATTACTTTGAGAGTTACAAAAAATATAATATAAGCCATGTCAATTGTGGTCTTAAAAAAACTCTTAATCTCTATACACTACAATATTCTGTAAAAACTATCTTTACTTTTTAAAGGAGTCTTCTAAACAACAATTGACCAGATCTTCAGTCTTTTAATCTTCATAAATAAGCTTAATAGTACTAAAGACTTAAATGTAAAAACCGATTTATGTGGATAATTTTTAGAGTATTAGTAGTTTTCTTTTACCACTATGTGCAATATATTAGGAATAATTTGACGCAGATATTCTTCGTCTATGGTTCCGCATGGATGAATATTTGATCTTCTGTTATCGTTTAAATATCATTTTTCATTTTTTGTAATTATTAAAGCATAAATTTATTATAACAATTTTCGTTATTTAAACAGTTTTTTTTATGATGTATCTTTTTATTATTTTTTTATACATTTCATAGTGTTTCAATTTTAAAATGGTTAATATCTTCCTTTGATACATTTATATCGGCATCAGTTCAAATACAAAAGAATAATAAAAACTCACATTTTATTTATATTTTTACAGTAATCAATGAACTTCCTGTATCTAAATAGAAATGTAATTGTGAAATATACTTCGCGACTTTGTTTTATATACAATATCAATATTTATTTTTTACATTCTACAAAACTACTAATATTATTAAAAATTTAATTTGAAATTTGTAAATTAAGTCTTGCTATAAACTATATTGAGAAATTAATTTTGATATTTATTCTTTTCAAAAAACTTGTTTTTAAAATATCTTCAATTATAAATTAATAAGAATAAAACTTTAAACTATTTTAACTTAAATATTTGAAAAATAATTTACAGTATTCTAATATTTCATAATGAATATAAAACTAATTTTTTTTTAAAGTAAAAAATAAAATAATCGCTTAATTCTATATACTTATTTTATTATAATAAAAAAAATTTTTTTCTGTATATTTGTTTTATTAAGTAAGGCAAACAATATTATATTTCACATCATGATTTGAAAAATTATATTTTAAGATTATACCTGTAAATTTTATTTTCTTTGAATATAAACAGTGCAAGTATATCATATGAAGCATTTAAATTATTAACTATTTATAGTGACATACATGATAAAATATTGTACTTGTATATTTTTATCAATTATTTATTAATGTAAATAAATTACCATTAGATAAATTTTTTTCACTCAATGAAAAAATAATCGGATCAAATAATAATATTATATTATATTATAACATAAATTTTTTTTAGTTCATTATATCAATTATGAAATATGATAACATAAAAAGTGAATTTTAATCAATCCTTTTATCTAAAATTAAACAGATATTTAAATAAAGATATATTTTGAATATATAAAAAGAGTATATTAATTATGATATGGTAGTTCTTTTTTGTAATATGTGGTTTGTATTATGAAGAAAGTATTTTTATATTACAAGCAAATTAGGTTTTAATTTAATAATTTTGACAAATAAAAAATAATACTTATTCGAAATTAACTTGACCTACACATTCGTTGAGCAATACCAAATTATTTTATGTTTGTTGAGTACCTTAGCTAAAAAATTATATGAGTATTATTATAATTAAGATTTTATCTAACAATTAACTATTTAAGAATCTAGAATATTTTAATTACTTAATTAATTTTAGAAATAAACATAAGATACAAAATTATTTAAATAAGCAACTATTATTTTATTCATAACACAACATAAAAAATGGTTAATAAAGAAAAATCGTATTGCTTAATAAAATAATTATGAAGAATATGAAATAATAATTAATACATTTTTATACAAAAATACAGTTGCATGTTACAATAAAATTTTTTTAAATAATATATTAAATAATCAGTTATCTGAAATATTTAAGTTAAAAAAATAAATTAAATTTTCGGAATTTCACTTTACAGTATTTGTTTAGTTTTTAATTTCATAATTTTTCAGTTATTTTAAATAATATATATATATATATAAATTTACGTGACAAGTAAATAAATATTAAGTCATTTAATATTCACCAAAATTAACCATGATTTTTTTATACTTCCTTATTTTTCCTTATGAAATATCAGTTATTTTCTATTTTTTTCTATTATTTTGAATTATTAAAAATATTAATCCTCAATTTTTTTCGAATTATCTTTGATTTATTATTCTTCAACTGATGATTTATCATTCATAATTTCTTAATTTCACTTTACAATCTTCTCACGAATTCTTTATAACACAAACGCAACTAGATTATAAAACCCAATCTTTAATTTGTTTAAAATTTTGAATATTAATAATTATAATTTTATAATTTACTTCAATTACTAGTTGAATTTTGTAGGGTAATACAAAAATTACATGCAATAATACAACTTGCGATTAAAGTTTAATATCTTAAATCCAAATATTTCAAACAATTAATTATATATTATTTTATATACTATTTACAATTTATATTATTTAGTAATAGATCAAAATTGAACACACTATTTTAACAGCTTCCAAAAATTTAATAAGTATTGCCATATACTATAGTATATTTAGTTTTAAAAGAATATGTGAAGGAGCCAGGACGTAAGGTTTATCAATATTGCTTTATAAAAATATTTAATTTAAAAAAAAGATTTATAAATTTAGTTTTATAATTTAATATAAAATTTGCTCGATCGGAATAGAATACAAGTATTGACGCCGCAAGTTACAGGCTGAGTACGTAATATCGAATGCTCTGTCACCGAATGCAGAATGATTAATGATCTTTGCTAAAAAAGTCAGGGGTTTTTATAAGATTAAATTACTATTGCAAAAATCTCGCACTTCGTGGTTACATTTTCTTCCTTGGAACGGTAAATAAAATATAATTTGAGTGTGTAAGATTTATAGGATCTCACTTAACTTTTCGGCACCTATAAATCTAAATGTTTTCTTGATAGGGTGTCAAATGAACAGAGTATGTAGTATGTCATAATAGGTTGTTCGTTCACGAAGCTAGTAAACGATCTTTTGGTAAAATGAATAAACAGATTTGGATATGAGAGTACACATAACCTCAAGAGGCTCATTCGGTGGAGGAGCGAGAGCGCTAACACAGCCATATAGATGTGTTGTATGTTTATATGTGTTGTATGTATGAGTGACGTAAGAGTCTATGTGTTAATAACGTAAGAGTGTATGTATGAGTGGTGTAAAAGTACTCGGTACGTTACACCTCCCCCTTAGTTTAGAGATACAAATTTGCATAAATTTGTTCTTTAAATGTTGACAATCTTGGAGGACTTCCTCTTCTTTTCTGTGTTTCTGTTTTTATACTTTTCTCTTGATTTTCGTTGCTAGTTCCTGTAACTAATTCTTGTTTTAAAACGATATTATTATTTGTTTTGATTCTATTCAATCTTCTTGTATTTCTGTAACATTTACAAAATTTTAATATTATGTATATTATGATACATACTACTATGATAATTACTACTGTAGACCATGTAGGAGTAGTATATGAATTTTTTTCTTTCTTTTGATTATATATAATATCGTCTACTCATTTAGAAAGTTTATCAAGTTTATGATTTGCGATATCTAGACCTTCTAGATCTATGTGACCTGTATTTGTTTGTTTTAATGATGGTAACGTGGAAAAATTTGTAATTTTTCTGGTACAACAGTCGTCATTTAAAATATGGATTTTAGGTATACAAGATTTATATAATTGCTCTCGATGGAATTTCCCGCTGTTAAAGTCATCTTTGGTGTAAGCTTTACATCCTCGTTGTAATTCAAGGAGAACGGAATTTTTTAATTGAGTTTCATTTAATGTTTTCGGATTATTACAGTTAATAGTTACGTCTATTAACTGACAATATATATAACCATTGGCTTTTGTTTACTAATTTGTTCCATATAGTTTCGTCGAGTTTTACAATTCGAATGTCGCATTTTTTGGATATTTTAGAGTTTGAAATAAGTAATTGTACTTCGCACGATAATTTGTAATTTATGTGAAATTTAGGTTGTTGATGATAGTTTATAAATATGAGATTTTAGTGTTGTTAATCTACAATTGTATAGGTTGTCAAGTAATGAATATTTATTTCTCATTGTGGATATTGCTACATATTTTACTGTAGGTTATATAAAAATGAATGTATCATTGTTGTTTAACAGGTGTATGTAATCATTTGTATTATTTATAATTTGTTCCGGATAATAATGGGTTTTCTATAATAAATATTAAATTGTTATCTATGTAAAAGCTTGTAACTCAAGTAAATTCATGAATTCGTGTATGTTGTGTATATCTAAAATGAAAGGGTAATGTAGTCGAGAGGGTAGTTTGTCCGTAGTTTTTTGTACTTCTTGTACAACTTGATTAGGTGATATTATTTTTGGATGTAATATGTTCATTTTGGTGAACAAAATAGCAATAATTATTGTTTTTAATTCGCTATTCATTACATTACACAGCATTGTTAAAAAAAAACAGATGTTTTTGTAAGTTTACCTGCATATCTACATTTAAATAGGTATTTTTTATGCGTTACTCGATTATTTTAATGTTTTCATTAAATGTTTTTTCTGCTTTATGAAGATTAGTGATAGATTTATTAAAATTTATAATAGTTGATTTTATGACTAGAATGTGATCTTTCAGTAATCTAGCAGTCTCTGTTTCATCAGTTTTTATTTTATCTATTGCTTCGTTAAAATATACCGCATCATTATTATCTAAATTACCTATGATAATCTTAAATAGGCTCCCTACAACGTCGAACCATCCTCTCTTGACTCTTTTGTATCCAATTAGTGTTTTAAATGGTTTTCTTTGTTCTTCAATTCAGGTATAAGGTGCTCGAGGATTTGTATCGAGTTGTTACACGCGTAAAAAATTTTGAATTCTTCCCTTGCTATGCAAAGGTCTTTTTTTTCTCGAAGGTTCGTTCAATTAAAATTAATTTATCCTTAATATGAATGATATCTAAATAAGTTACTATTTTCCAAGTGCTGTCGTAAAGTTAAAAATTTTCAATATAATCGTAGTAGATTCCCAGTGAATACTGTAATTCCGTAATTTTGTAGTTTTCGCTTATTGTTAAGGTAAACAGTAACGGCAGTCTGTAACAAATAATAGAAGAAGTATACCAGTCAGGGCATGGAAATTTTAACAATTTTGTTTATTGTCTTTTCCTAGTTTGTTTTAAAAAAATAAAAATTATTTTTTTATTATTTATTACATTTTACTCATTTAGTTATATATTATTATTAATTTTTTTTTAATAAAAATTTATATTTTGTTTTTTTATTTATTTACTAATTTATTTGTCATATTATTTTATTTCTTATTTTTAAATACTCTTATTATTGTTATTATATATGTATTATTTTATTTTATTTCTTATTTGTAAATACTCTTATTATTGTTATTATAGATGTATATTTTATTTTATTTTATTTTTATTTTACTTTTTATTATTATTATTCTTTTTTTAATTATATCTTCTTATTTAGTTATTCATTTGTTGTGTACATTTTAGATTTTCTGATTGGAGTTTTCTTGGGGTAATTTGTGTTTCCATGCATATGTTTTTCCTCTTTCTTCTTCTTTATCTTCCTGTTTATCTTTGGGTAGCACCCATGCACAATCATGTTGATTCTCGTCGTTGTCTTCTCACAACATTTGTCGCGCAACTCTTTTCTCTACGCTCACTTTGCAGATTAATAAACGAATTGCTGCTCTGAATTTTTCGGAGTGTCGATATAAGATTTTTGTGACAAGCTCCATTTTCTCTTTAAGGGGTTTGTGGTATCCTAAGTATTTTAACCCTTTTTTCAACAGCCTTTTCTCTGCTTGCATAAGTTGGAAACCATATCTCAATATCTTGTGAATTGGTTCGTTTTTCTTGAAATTTTTTCTGTATTTTGAAAGTAGAATAGTAAAATAATTTTTAATGTCTTAGAGTATGCTGGTTTTATGTTGTCGACGTGCACTTGTACCTTTTTACGTCTTTACTTTATGATAACATTAGAATTAAAAATTATATCTATTATTTCGTAAGGGCCGTCATAATTAGGGGTTAATTTTTTAGATTTTGTAAATTGTTGTGTTTTTAAATAAATTTTATCTCCGATATTATAGTTTGTAGATTTTGTTTTCTTGTCGTAATAAATTTTATTTTGTTGTTTTGATTTTATAATGCTATCTCTTAATATTTCTCTGCTTTTTCTTAACTTTTGTAATAAATTTATTAGATAGTCTTCATATGTATAGCTAAATTGAGCAGGTCTTGTGATAGCAGAGGAATGGGTTGGTTTTATGCCAAATATTAATTCGTAAGGATTATAATTTATAGAACTGTGCGGTGTTGTATTAAATGAATAAGTAAAATAGTTTAAGTATTCGTCCCAGTCACTCTGTTCTTTATCAATATAATGTTTTAAGTAATCTGCTAAAGATTGGTGTGTCCTTTCTAGTGCACCATTTGTTTGAGGATGATATGGTGTAGTTTGAATTTGTCGAATTTTAAATAATTTTGCTATATCTTTAAGTAAATTTGATGTAAAATCTTTGCTTTTATCAGTGAGTATATTATCTGGTATTCCAAATATGCAAATAAATCTTTTTTTAAATATTTCAGCAATGGTTTTGGCATCGTGATTTAGTATTGCAAAAGCTAGAATAAATTTAGATAGATCGTCTTGCAGTGTTAATATAAATTTATTACCTGATTCTGTTAGAATAAGTGGACCAACCATATCTAGAGCTAATCTTTCGAATGATCTCGTTGAAGTAGTTGTAACTTCCATAGGTTTTCTCTTTTTATTTCGAACAAGTTTGTTTATTTGCGATAGTTTGTTACCGCTTTGATTTTTTCCGGATCAGGTCTCACGCTTTCTTCTGTTATACAATGATCTAAGTACATCACTTCACGTTTTAAAAATTCATATTTATCAAGTTATAATTTAATGTTATGTTCTTTTAATCTATGAAAAATCTCTCTTTATTTTTTATTGTCAAATTCTAATGAATCTGCGTAACAAATGATATCGTCTAAGTAGAGTAGACAGCAAATTCCTTCAATTTCAGCTAATGTCGTTGACATTAATCGAGAAAAACAAGCGAATTTTTTAATTCGAAAGGGAAGCGATTGAATTAGTAATGTTCGAAGCTTGTTGAAAAAGCAGTTTGTTTTTATTCCGAGGATCCATTTTTATTTGATGAAACCCTGATACTAAGTCTAAGGTTGTAAAATATTTTGAATTTCCTAATTGGTCTAAAATTTCGGAAATATTCGGAATGAAGTAAGAATCTCGAATTGTTATATCATTTAGTTTTCGATAATCTATTACGATTCGCCATTTTTTATTTCTTGAGGCAGTATTTTCGGTACTACCCAAAGGGGTGAATTCCAAAGTGATTTCGAAGGTTGGATAATGTCGTTTTTCAGCATTTCGTCTATTTGTTTTTTAACTTCTTCTTTATAACATTCCGGATATCTATACATTTTTTAAGTTACCGGTTTATCGGTAATGGTAATTTCGATTTTATGAGTGACTGTATCTGTACAGCTGGGAGTATCGCCTGCAAGAAAAAAGATATCATTAAAATCTTTACAAATTTTTAATATTTGTTGACTTTCTTCTTCGTTTAAATGGTTTAATCTCAGTTGATTTACTTAAGATTTTTATCCTATTTAACGAAAAATTATTTACATTATATGTGTTTAATTTCATAATCTTACAATCAGGCGCGATTTCTTCGATTTCGACACAGGGAGTGTACGTTTCTATATCGTATTCGTTTGTATTTAATATTGACGTAATTGCTTCACCGTTTTTATTGACTTTGATTATGCTTTGGTAGATATGAATATCGTTTTGTATTAATTTTTGTTTATTATGCCTTCTGCTAATTTTGTGTTTAGGATATTTACTTTGACGAATATCTCAGATCTAGTAGGAATTTTAGTTAATTTATTACTTTAATTCCTGATTTGAGAAGTTTCTTTAAGACTTTGTAAATATGCAAAGGTATTTTTTCGTAATTTAATTTAATGATTTGTTGCTGATTATCTATAATTATGCCTAAATTTGTTATTAAATCAATTCCTAAACTTTCCTGATAAGGTATTGGAAAATCATCGTTTAAGATATGAAAAATAGTTTTATACGTATTATTGTTAATTTTTATATTCACAAAGCAGTGTCCTATTGTTTCAATTTTTTCTGCAGATAATCCGCTGATGTTTACTTTAATATTATCGTAATATTCGGTGTTTTTTACAAAATTTGAAGATTTTATTATTGATATGTCTGCACCCGTATCGATTAATAATTCCATGTTTGAGTTTAATTCTTTAATGTCGAGATTTATTGCAGTTTTTACGCCTGTTAATTGTAGTGAGTTATTAGATTGTTAATTAAATTTTCCTTATTTATTATTGTTCTGCCTGCGATGGGTTAAGTATCTTTGGTTCGGAAGTAACCAAAGTATGATTCGAGTTTAAATTGCTTATTTGAGCTGTGTTTGTATTTACTGTTTGTTGGTCAGTGTTCGAATTTGTATAATAATTTTGTCTTTTGTTATTGTCATTATATTGTTTCTTTCTACATTCTTGTATCTCATTATTTTTACAACATCGCAGAATTTCGTACATAGTCTAGATCTATTTACATTTTGATTTTTGTTAACATTATAATTGCTTACGTTAAAATTTTTTCGCCATTCAGATTCTAAATGTCTAAATTGTTTACAATAGTTGCATTGTATATCATAATTTGAATTATTTTAAAATTTATTATAATTCGTATGATTGAAGTTAAGACGACATTAAAATTCCTAATGATCCGGTTTATTACAATTTTTACAAAAAATTCGTGTTTTATAGTTTTTTTGCTCTTCCGCTACTTTTAAGGATTTTTTTGCTGTTTCAATTTAAGTCGCGATTTGTATTGCATCTTCTAGATCTTCAAGTTCTCGCATTATTATGAACATTGAAATTTCCGGTTTTAACCCTTCTATGAAAACACTTAATGTTTGGTTTTTTTTTTAATTGTTTAATATACCTTTTCTTCTCGGCTTCTTCGAGTTTGTTGTCTAAATGTGAAAAAATCCTACCTGTAACACCAGTTGTAAAGGAATAAGGACGTAAAGTTTATCAATATTGCTTTATAAAAATATTTAATTTAAAAAAAAGATTTATAAATTTAGTTTTATAATTTAATATAAAATTTGCTCGATCGGAATAGAATACAAGTATTGACGCCGCAAGTTACAGGCTGAGTACGTAATATCGAATGCTCTGTCACCGAATGCAGAATGATTAATGATCTTTGCTAAAAAAGTCAGGGGTTTTTATAAGATTAAATTACTATTGCAAAAATCTCGCACTTCGTGGTTACATTTCTTCCTTGGAACGGTAAATAAAAATATAATTTGAGTTGGTAAGATTTATAGGATCTCACTTAACTTTTCGGCACCTATAAATCTAAATGTTTTCTTGATAGGGTGTCAAATGAACAGAGTATGTAGTATGTCCTAATAGGTGTTCGTTCACGAAGCTAGTAAACGATCTTTGGTAAAATGAAATAAACAGATTTGGATATGAGATTACACATAACCTCAAGAGGCTCATTCGGTGGAGGAGCGAGAGCGCTTAACACAGCCATATAGATGTGTTGTATGTTTATATGTGTTGTATGTATGAGTGACGTTAAGAGTCTAGTGTTACTAACGTAAGAGTGTATGTATGAGTGGTGTAAAAGTACTCGGTACGTTACACCTCCCCCTTAGTTTAGAGATACAAATTTGCATAAATTTGTTCTTTAAATGTTGACAATCTTGGAGGACTTCCTCTTCTTTTCTGTGTTTCTGTTTTTATACTTTTCTCTTGATTTTCGTTGCTAGTTCCTGTAACTAATTCTTGTTTTAAAACGATATTATTATTTGTTTTGATTCTATTCAATCTTCTTGTATTCCTGTAACATTTACAAAATTTTAATATTATGTATATTATGATACATACTACTATGATAATTACTACTGTAGACCATGTAGGAGTAGTATATGAATTTTTTTCTTTCTTTTGATTATATATAATATCGTCTACTCATTTAGATAGTTTAAAAAATATAATAAAGTAGATTATAGAATTGTGCTACAAAATCTATTATAATCAGGTGGAAGAACGTTACAAAAGGTGATAGAAAATATAAATATATTGTACAAGATCTATTGGAACAGAGAGAGAGATAAGAAAAGAGAAAAGAGAAAGCATGGCATAGTAATAAGGCAATATCAGGAGCGGAGAAGAAATAATAATTAAATTATATATATATATATATATGTGTGTGTGTACAATAATGGATAATACAATATTAAGTAATATGAAATATGTAAAATGTAATTTAAATTTAAGCAATATTTAAAAATATTAATAAAAAAACAATAACATAATAACAAATGATAACAATTTTTTTTTGTTATTTCTATATATATATATATATATATATTTATGTATATATTAGTTCTTTTTTAAAAATATTGAGTATTTAGTATTTGAAAATAATTACTAATGGCTCGTTTTTTTTTCAAATCATTTAAAATTATAATTTTCGATAATTTTTTTTTATTCTCACGCACATTTAATGTAATTAATTAAAAAAATATTTTTTTAAGTTTTAAAATTATGATTCTATATTAATCTATTCTTTTTAATATTAAAATATGTGATATTAAAAGAAAGTTTTCCAATCGTAATGTGAGTATGTATCGATAGCTATGATCTGATCTGAAAAGTAACTTCAACATACGATACTTTTAGGCCAATCACTTTACACATGCTTAGCAATCATAATTATTTATGTTACTAATTTCTAACATTTTAAATATTATCAAATTAACATATACAATAGTGCTCATTTCAAATGTTTAACAAATATTGTGAATATTTAATGATTTTGATAGTGATCAGCAACTTTAAAGTGCTTTGTAAAGAAGTCTATAAAGTACAAATTTTTAAAGTCAATTAAAATGTTATGGGTTATAAATTAATGTAACAAATATATTACGAATATGTGTTTATAATATTAAAATAATATGTAACACTTTTAATGAATCAAATGTAAAAGAATAAAAAATAAGTCTAATAAGTGTTTTGAAAGTTGAATGAAATGATTTCATCCAATTCTTATTTAGTGAAGCATTCCATTGTAAAACTGCAACTATTGAGTACAGCTAGCGCCATCTAACTTTCTCATTTTGAACTGGAGCCTACAATCTATATACACAAAACTTCTCTTTGCCTTTTCGGTACAACCATAGTAATGATTTACGTCTTTTCCGGTGCTCAAGCAAAATGGTGCGTATGGAATTTTGTTATTTTATTATTGTAATCGATAAAAATCTACACAATCGTATTTTAGTACTAAACAAGTATACCTAAAATAGTCAAAATTTATATTTTCGTAGAGTATTTGTTTATTATTAAGTGATTTATTTCATTTTAATAATATTAACGTTTAAATCATACATGAAATATTAAGGTTATAATAAATATGTATATATTTACAAACGTATATTATAATTTGAAAGTTTTATATTTTTTTTTAGGGTCGTGTCAGAACAAAAACTGTGAAGAAGGCTGCTAGACTTATTATTGAAAAATATTACATGAGATTAACTCTTGATTTTCATACAAATAAAAGATTATGTGAAGAGATAGCTATAATTCCAAGTAAACCACTAAAGAATAAGATCGCTGGGTATGTAGTATATAATTATTTTATAATATATATTCAAGGGAAAGATGTGCATAAATGTTTATGTATATATATATTGTAATTGAGTATAATGATTACATTATAAGATTTGTAAAAAATTTTTCATTATTACAAACTGATTGCAATATTTATATGCTATATTTATAAGAATTTTTTTTTTTATTATTAAGGATTTAAACACGAAGATAATTTATATTATATGAGAATATAATGAGAATTATAAATTAAAAATAAAAGTTCTGTAACCATATATTTTTATAAAATTTTTATATATAGTTTTTTTAAATTGAAAATATTTATGTATACATGAAAATTATATACTAGAAAAAAATGAATTCAAATTTTGTTACATTAAAACAATACATTTATAATATATATCTCAAATCATATATATGCTAATAAAACTTTCATTTTTAATTCATTTTTAATAAAAAAAAGTCTATTTAAATATTATTATATGATAATATAGTAAGAATAAGTAAGAATTTAAGTTTGTCTTTTGATCTACTGTGATACAAAACTTCTCATCTATGACAAAAAAAATTTATTTTTGTAAATTATAAAAATATCAATCTGGAGAAATAGTATCCAGTCATTTTTATTTGATTTTTTTTATTTGTTTCTATAAATAAGTACATTTTTTATAGATCAATTTTTTTCAATTTCAGTTGAAATCTATATAATTTAGGTAAATTTTTATGAAGGTACAAATTAATTTTTAAAAATATTCTTTTTTGAAAAATTTTTGAAAATATTCTTTTGTACTTAATCTTTAAAAACTGTCCTGAGAATTTTTGCACGACATAACTCAATTAATTATAATTTTATTGGTTATTTTAATAACATTAAATTATTTAAAATTGCAATGAAATAAGTTTTAAAAATTTTTAAATATATCCATCTTATTTATATAAATTAAAGTTTGTTTATTTTTAGAAGAATTTTTTTATATAATTAGTTTTTAAATATAAATATTAAACATTGGTAACAATATTAAACAATAATATAAAACAAAAGAATACTTATTTGATTTAATTTACATTATATTTGTATATATATTTAACTATGTGTAATTTTTTTTATTCAAGTTTATATATTTATATTTATGCAAGTATAAATATATTAAATTAATTATGCTCTAGATTTGTCACTCTTCTTATGAAGAGACTTCGTCATAGTCAGGTACGTGGTATTTCTATAAAATTACAAGAGGAAGAAAGAGAACGGAGAGATAACTATGTGCCAGAAGTTTCTGCTTTAGAACATGATATCATTGAAGTTGATCAAGAAACTAAGGAAATGCTTAAAATGCTTGAATTTACCAATATTACAGGACTTCAAATTACTCCACCTACACCACATGGATTTAGACGAACTTAATAAGATTTATATTACTACCGATCAATGTTGATATCTGTTAATCCTACTTATTTTTAAATAAAGAAACAGATTGAATATTGTTTTTTTATTAACCGATTAAAAGTATTAAATAACTTAAATTTTTTTTTATGATCTATTTATTTTACTGATTGATAATTTTGAATTATTCTTATTGAAATTAATAGGACAACACATACATAATATATAAAGAAAATTATATGAACTATTATTAGTTTTTTGTAGTGAATATTTAAATGTCCAAACTTGTTTACTAATTATTATTATATATATTAATTATTAATAATTCGTATAAGATATAATGTCATACAGTATTATAAATACATAATATAATGGATAACCAAGTCAAAATTATGGATTTTTAAATTTGTTTTTAAATTCACCACTAAATAATAATTATTACATATTATTATCCTTATTTAATATATACTTGGACAAAATAATTTAAATAAAAATTTATTTTAAGTTCAAGATTACACTTAATTACTTTGTACATAATTTAGTATACTAAATAGTAATTTATTTGAAATATATCTTATTTTATAAAGATTTTAAAATTACTAATAAAAAAAAATTAAACAATATTAATGAAATAAGAATGTATAACTTATTTTTTTATAAAATATATATAATATATAAAATCTAGAATACTTATAGTTTTAATAGTAAAAAATATTTTCTTTTATGGAACAATATCAGAATTTGAGATTTTTTGATTGATCAACTAAAAAACTTATTGTGGCATAGTAATGTAATTTGTGATGTTTGTGTCAGTAAATTATTTATTCAATTATATAATCAATGTTGATGTATTAAATACATATTATAATTCGTATTTAATTTTTTAAAAATTTTAATAAAAAATATTACGTTAAATATGGTGGATGATAACTATTAAATTCCTTTTTTCCTGGCTTGTTAAATTTAACTGTTATGAATACCACAAATAGTTAATTAACATTTACGAAAACATTATCATGTTCACAATAAGCTTCAGTCAAAGCTAAAATAAATTTTATGAATATACTAAAAAAAAATTTTAGAAACTTGAATCAGAAATTAGAACTAGGATTTTACTACAACTTATTGTGTAAAGAAGTAAGTTTTAAAAAGTATGTACACATTGTAGGATTTTATTTTTTACATCAATCGAGGTCATTTTGCATTCACAATTTTGAAAAATTAAACACCTCTTTAATATTATTTGTTATATTTTAACGCTAATGCATTTGTTAAACTGGTAATGGTAGAACAAATCCTATTTCAACTAGAATGATTGAAATACTTTAAACTATAAATATCGCTAGTCTTATTAGTTATATGATCATTCTACATTCACATATCTTTAAATTTAAAAAGCTTAAAGATTACTTTTATGAAGATTTTAGAAAGTAACGTAAGAGTTTGAGAATGAAACATTCAGTATGTATTTAAATTTAAACGGGATAGTTCGTTTTTATGAAATTTAATAACCACTTTTTTAAGCTAAGTTGAATACACTACTTATAAATGTAAGTATTACGTAATCATTAATAATAAGATAGCAATCTTATGAAATCCGTGATCCAAGTTAATGTAATAAAAAGAAGCTTTATAATTTTTATAGAATTAAAAAATTTTGCCAAATCAAAAGTATATATTAATTTAACATTATTTTAAAGTGCTTATTATTTTGTTATAGTTGAGTAATGAATAAAAACGAGACGATAAAAGTAAAAATGAAAGAGAAATTGCAATATAAAACTGGTAATTTCTTGAATATTATATAAATAATAATGTATTAAATAATTAACAATTAATTTATTGTAAAGAGATTGAATAACTTTATTTTACATGAGGGGTCACTTGATTGACATATCGCGCAGCTAATAAAAGTACTCTCGAATGGATGTACTAATACTAAGTATACTATATATATATATACACACACACAGTTTATATACTAATGCAAACATAAGTTAGACACGTTTCATAATTTGATTTTCAAAAATTAATATTCAAGTTCAACTTTTTCTGTTTAATCTGAACGCTTTTCTCACAATTGAAGATAACATGATTTTCTGGCTTAATCGCAATATTAGAGATCATTTAAGCAAAAATGGAACATGGAAGAGGGTTGCTCGTTAAACTGACTCGCTGATCCTGTCGGTGGCTTGAGGAATCATTTGACAAATTATCATCTAAGCAATTTTCTGCGTCTATTTCATCTGAGATCTGTTTTCGAACATTAAGTAATGGAGTTAATGTATAACTTATAGTAATAAGTATGAATGAATGAAATTGTTTAGAACTACAAGAAACAAAATGTAATACGAATATAATCGGTACATTGTAACACATATATAACCTTTGGTTATAAAGATATTACACATCTGTAAAAAAATATATATGTAGTAGGCCTTTTCACAATCGTATTCAAAGATTTTTGTAGTTTCTTTTGCTATTTTTCTATTGAGAAAGTGAACTTTGTGCCTAATTATGTAATTCCTAGATGTGTTAATAAATTTTCCAATTTCTTTCATTTTATAAGTGATTAAAATAAGTAATAACTAATAAATAATAAGTTGACCCAGATTCAATGCCACTATGATTAGTAATATATATCACTTATAATATATTAATTTCAATGTTAGATCCTACGTATTCTCTTTAGTTTCGTATATGTGGAAGAATTATAATTGGATGAAGGAATTATATTTTGAAATTATTTCTTATCGTTTAAAAATCGTTGTTTATACTTTATATATAAAGTTATGTAATTTGTTTTTTTTCATGTGATTAATATTATCTAATTTCATGTATATTTGATATTGCCGGTAGAGTTATACGTAATTTATTTATTAGAATTATCGATTATATGTTAATACATTTGCTTTTTTTTTTTTTAGTTAATGTAGTTATAATTTTTTTTCGCATTGTTAAAGTCAATCATGTGCATTTATTCTATTTAGCTTATTCATGTGTCTTTATCATACTCACATTTTCTTCTTTAATTTTTATTCAGTTTTGTTTTTTACATGTTTAATTTCAGTGTATTTTTATTATCTATTTAAAAGTATATTACCGTTTATGTTTCCTCATCTGTGTTATTATTTATATTTATATTATTTTTTCCCAGGATTTATTATTTATTATATTTATTACTATCGTATAGTTCAGAAATGATTTTTTACTATAAGTTTGTTTATTTTGCAATTCTGTCGTGGAATTAATACTATTTCTAAATTCACGTTTAATATTTGTTGGCACCATGGAGATTTCTGGCTCCTAGCCTTAAATTTCAACTTTTTATGACGATGTTTTTTTTTGGTGTTCCGTATTTTTGTTTGTTTTTATCTATATGTATTAGCGTTAATTGAATATTTATAAAAATTAAATGTATTTTAATATTTTATTATTTTTATTGGTATTAGGTATTTCATATAAGTCTTTTCTTTGACATTAGGACTTTTTATCTAACTTGTAGATCAGGTTTAGTGATAAAGAATGCGTCTTACTGTCTTCCTTGCTTAGGGAGTATAGAATATCGAATGAATATTCATTTATATTGATTTTGGTTATTTGAAGCGTAAATTTAAAAATTTATGTATAAGATTATATTTAAGCAGTTTGTGATTAACTTATCCTAAATAATGTATAAATTAGTCTTTAATGATGACTACTTTTGAGTAACTCTTTTTTATAAATTGAAAATTTAAACTTGCTTCTTTCAAATATTGAGATATAAACGTAGTTTATGACTTTAAATGATTATTTTAAGTACTCTTTTCAATTGTATTTTATATCTTGTGACAATAATTAAATCTCGTATTTTTCATTCAATTTTCCCTTTAATTCAAATTTCTTTCTCTCTCTTTTCATCTTATTGCGTCTTTTTTTCGGTCTCACTTTATTTTTTTCACGTTTTAACGCTTTCTAAAATTTTTTGTCTATAGCTGTAGTATTACACTATTTTAAGATGTATTTTATTGACTTTGATGTTATTGCATAATATGCAAAAAGACGAAATTTCTCTTTCACCGCTAATCAGTATCTGTTTATATTTACTTGCAACCTAAATTTTTCCTAATTTTTAACCTTTTTTCTCTTTTGCCATTTTCTGCTTCAAATATTTTGTTCTTCCTGCACAGCTTATTTTTCAGTTATTCCTTATCTCTTTAGTATAACCTAATGTAATTCTAGCTTGTAGCTTTCTTCTTAGCTTCATTCATTTAGTAGTTCCTTCTTGTTACTGTCTTTAATTTTCTATTCAAACACGATCACTCTTTTTGCTTTTATTCCCATTCTATATTTTCTTGTTTTTTACGCGATCATGTATTCTAGAGTATTTTTATAAATTTCTAATAACTAATTATGCATTTTTTATAGACTTTTGTTTTATATCTCTATAGCTGGTTTATCTAATCACCATCCCATAAAATAACACACTTTCCAACAGATTTGTCGAATAATTTAAGCTTTAGTTTTATGTTTTCTTTAATTTAATTCAGTGCATAATTAATTGTAGGTAATAAAGTATTAATCGTTTAAATAAATAATGAAATTATGTGTGAATTTGCAGATGCATAAATGTAAAAAGTACTTAATCACGCTACAGATGGTTGTAGTAGAAGCAACTATTACCTTATTCATTATGCTGGTCAGAAAGCTTTAAACTAGTCGCATATACTAGTCTTATTATAGATCAATTTAATATTACAATCAATTTATAAAAATGCAAAAAAAAACACGAAAATTTAGCTCTATGCTAGTGGTGATATAGAATTACTATGGATAATACGAGATAAGAGAATTTAAGACTGTCAGCTAGAATTGTATATAAAAAACTATGTGTGTTATCATAAACATACATAGAATATGAGACAGTGTTTATTTTGCAGACTTTAACGTAGAAATAAATAGTCCTATGAGGAAAAGTAGTAATATTACATGCCTTAATAGCTTAAATTGGTTTAATCTTTATCAGAAGTATTTCAAGTAAACTTTTGAAGTTATTCAGTTGAAATTTTATCCTATTCGAATTTTTTTATCGAGAAACTTGAATTTATTTCAGAACAATATAACATCTAGCAGATAACAAGCGTAACTATCAAGAGAAATTGTATAGTAACGTGTTCTCGCATATACAAAAAAGGTTCTCGAAATGTCACACGAATATTATAATTACTTATTTACAAATATGAGTTAATAGGAAGAATAAATATCGAAATGATTATCGAGGTGATCAGTGATACTTATAACATTATTTATACTGGTCTATATTTAAATCTAAAAAATTATCTTAAAAGATCTTATGATTTCTCTTTAGATCTCTAGATATTTTTGGTTGAAATATATTTAAATAGAAACGTCAGAGAAAGTTTATGAAGTTGAATAGTTTTTATATTTCACGATCTATTTTCACTTAAGAATTTACAGTAATTACGATGCTTATAATCGTATTAATATCTATCACATTTTAAATTGTTTTCTTAACTTTAGAAGATTCTTCTTAACCATTCCATTTCGATCTAATATGGAAAGAACATAATTTAATATTTTTAATATTAGAATATAATCTTGCAGTAAAAAAGGAATTTACACTCGTGTTATTTACAGTTTACGATGAGTCTTGATACAATACGTGTGTACACTAAATTTAAGCTACCAACAATATGATCATACCATAATTTTTTACAGTAATATCGTGTTATAGTAACAAAATTAATCAATTTCAATTAATCAGTCTATGTCAATGTCATAGTATGTGTTTGAGAATGCATAATTTGGCACCTCTAGCGTGATCTATGGTAATCAATAATCAATAATTTATTATCGGTAATAATGGTTCATCATGTTGCGAAAAAGAGACGGTACTCAACTCGAGCGCGTCGATCACGCGTCAATAACCAATAGACTCATTTTATCTGAAGTGACTCAGATATATGATCCACTGGGCTCTGTATCACCTATCATGCTCAAAGACAAAATATTTATGCAGGAATTATGGCTGCATAAGTTACACTGGGATGATCCATTACCATCACTGCTTTGCAGTAAATCGCTGCTTATTAAGAAAGAGTTCACCGATTTGGCCAAAATATCGACACCCAGGTGGTATAACTCAACCAGCTCATCCAATATTCAATGGTATGGTTTTTCTGATGCTTTATAATTAGCAATGGCAGCATCATTTGGTACCAGAAACACGTTCATATGCTCAAAGATAAAGGTAGCTCCACTCAAACGGCTAACCATTCCGAGGTTAGAACTCACCGCAGCGCTGCTTTTATTGAAGCTTATGCTCATTTCAAAGCCACTCTACGACTGCACATTGAATCAATTCATTTGTGGACTTCAAGAAATAACATCAAGCAAGCATTGAAGATATGTTCCTGACACTTTCAACCGAACTGACTGCTCGTCAAGAAGAATCTCAACTGTTCAACTCCAAAGACACAATCTATAGCGGTGTTGGAACCATCATAGATTGGAACACCATCATTCTGGCCAGCACAACTAACGCTGGATAACGAACAGACCATCTCAGAGGCTCGCCCCAATGTTACTCTGCACGCAGCTGCTCCATCACCAGACTATCATTGAGAAATAATTTACATGTATTCAACTCAATAAGTTCAATAAGTTAATAAGTTAATAAGTTAACGAGAGTCACAACTCTGTGCACTAAATTTTTCACTCTTTTAAAAAATCGATCTGGTCTTAAATCTGTGATGAACCTGACTTCAGAGTCCTTGAAAAAGGCTAAGATCTTTTGAACCAAAGCAACTCAACGTGCTTATTTTTCAAAAGAACTCAAGAGTCTAAAATTTCACTCAAATTTGTTATCGACAAGTGCATTTAGTAGATTGACTGCATTTGTCGATACTCAAAAAATAATAAGAGTGGGAAATAGACTCGATAAATCTTCCTTGACTTATGAGAATAAGGATCCAGCAATTTTAACCAGACATACTCATCTTACGGACCTGATTATTGATGATACTCACCTAAGGGTATTACACGGAGGCACTCAAATGATACTGGCATATATCCGTCATAAGGATTGTATCATCGGTGGCAGGGCTCCTGTTAAGACTCATATATCGCGCTGTGTTGCGTGTGCTCGTCAGAGGGGGATCCGCAATCATCAATTGTTGGGTCAACTATTTTTTTATCGAGTTACACTCTCACGGTCCTTTACGAATACAGGAGTCTATTACGCTGGACCACTCACCCTCAAGACTTGGAGAGGATGAGGTGCAAAAATACACAAAGCATGGATTTACGTCTTTGTGCATTTATCAACTTCGGCAGTGCACCTCAAGACGATCAGTATTTACTCAACTAACGGATTCATCGCGAGTTACCGTAGGTTTCCTGTACGTTGAGGAATCGTC
The DNA here is from genome assembly GCA_018907185.1 of Platyscapa corneri. Lineage (NCBI taxonomy): Eukaryota > Metazoa > Arthropoda > Insecta > Hymenoptera > Agaonidae > Platyscapa > Platyscapa corneri. The sequence continues at coordinate 7,423,864 of JACCHW010000009.1, forward strand.
AATACCTCGTACAATGATGGTGGTGTAACATTCCTCGGCACTGATATAGCAATCAAGAAATTATTTAATCACGCAATTCAATAACATATGGAATTAACTCAACTACTGCTGAAGGACGGAACAAGCTGGAAATTCAATCCAGCTGGAGCACCCCATATGGGAAAAAAGTGAAAAGTGGTGGTCAAATTCATCAAGTACCACCTTAAGCGCACCATCGGGGAAACTTTAATCATATGGGAAGAGGTCGTAACTCTGTTAACACAGATAGAAGCACTGCTTAACTCACGACCTCTGAAACCATTGAGTGATGACCCCGATGACTTAGGCGCACTCACACCAGCCCACTTCTGATTGGGGATCTACTTACAACAATGCCTGAACCTCACTCATAGATTTTTCGATCTCCAGATTGTCGAGATGGTAATTCATTCAGCAGACAGTTTAACTTTTTTTGTCAAAATGATCAACTCAATATTTACAATAGTAAGCAGTTTATCTCAAAATGGCATCGTGCAAACAATATAATTAAGAAGGGTTCACTGGTCTTCATCACAAATGAGAGATTCTCACCTTGTAAATGGCCTTTGGCTCGGGCGGAATGTTTGAAATACATACTTTGGCACTCCTAGGGCCATCTGTGGTAATCGATAATAATGGCTCATCACGTAGCGAAAAAGAGGGCGCTACTCAACTCGAGCGCGTCGGTCGCGCGTCAATAACCAATATACGCGATCGACTGCCCGCGAATTATTCTCGGCAACTTCGCATCACTCTTTTGAATGTTATCTCTCATATAATTTGATAATGAGTGTGACGCGCCATATTATTGACTCACTGATTACCTATCAGTGATTAGGTATTAGATCAGTCATTATGGCACGCTTTTGCACAGTTATCATTAATTACAAACTTCAGTTAGATAAAAATATATAACGTTCATTGGTCGTTTCTCATTTTGCGTAAAATTATTTGATAATTAAAACTCATTGGTTCAGTTTGTTATTATTATACATACATGTACATCAACACTTATTACTCAACAGTATGATATAAATTAATTTACATGTATTACAATGAATAATATTTGTTTAGAATTAAGGCAAACGCAAATTATAAAACAGAACAATGTTAGGGTACTACAATAAAAATTATGTATTTCGAATTTAGGGAAATACAAATTATAAAATAATCTAAAAAAGATCTAATGTAAGTGTATTATATTGAAGATTAAGTGTGTAGAATTAATAAGTTCAATTTGAAGTATACATGAAACTAATATATCTGAATTGTAATGTAAATCATATGTTAGATAACAATGTGTATATTGTTCAATAAAAAAGTTAAACTAAACTAAACTTATGGTGTTACTTCAGAAGTTGGTGATTTTTTTGTAGAGTAAAAAAATTAAAATCTACACATCGATTTCTTAAAATAAATGCGTAAATTAAATGAACTAAGAACTAATCGGCGAGTCAAGAATTGAAGAGAAAATAAATATAAAAATGATCAAATTTATAATAATGAGGTTATAAAACAACAATATAAGTTCCCCATCAATCGATAAAACTATCAATAAAATGAATAATGGTTACGGTTACTAGTTTGCGGAAATGAGGTGATACACGAAAGATGTGTCAATACTTTTAAAATAGGAATCTTAAATAAAAGCATGTATTATATCTTAAGCATAAAGACTGTTTTCTCCAGAAAACGTTTGTATAATTATTATTAGTTGTATTTTATGTATCTTTGTTAATATATGAGAATATTGGCTAACGTAATTGTAACTGTTTTTTGTTCCATTTATCCGTAAGAAGTTTTTGATGACAAAATTTTTATTGATAAATTAAAAACAGCACCACGGAAAAATAATTTTTTTTCGAGGAATTGGAAAACAAACCTTATCGAGATGCGATAAGAAGATATATAATAAGCTAAAAATAAATTACTTGTGATTAACTTGATCGATTCTATACTAGCAACGTAATAAATAGATGGCCGCGAAAAGATCAGAGAAATAAATAAAAATAATTAAATATTAAATAACGTAGTTTTACGAGAGAAACTATAGAAAATTTAATATGAAGAAATATCAATTACCTTTATTTTCTAAAGAAAATTCCGCATAATCAAAAAATTATAAAGATAAATTAGAGACAAGGGATAGCAAAACTAAATGACTAACATTGAGTTAAAATAATTTCAGTTTTTTATAAATATTTTAAGTATTTTAAGTAGAATTAGTTGTTATTGAATCATCTTTGCTGTTTCTCTTGAGTTTTTTCCTTCACTTATATTATTTTTACTATGAGGATACAAATTTTTTTAATGGTATGTTCAAAGTATATAATGTTTATATATAGTTTAGTTATTATACTTTGGTGTAATATAACTTTATTTAAAATTAAACAGCTTTAAATTGGATCCATCCTATTTTAATATTATTATTTATTTTGAGAATGAAAATTATTCTACGCAGTTTCGCATCCGTCTTGTTTCTAGATTTTCTTATTCTTATTTAATAATATTCACTAAATATTTTTGAATCTATAATTTTTTATTGATTTTTTAATTTAATTATTTTTAAATATTTATGATGAAAAATAGAATATTTATTCGATTTTTTCATTTTTTATAACTTTTATCTTACTTAAATATTAAAATGTTAATAAATATTTTAATTAATTATTATTTTTATATATTAAATTATATTTTAATATAATCTTCTTTTCAAAACAATTGTACATTGTCAATTAGACTGTCTACGAGCAAATACGAAAAAAAAAACAAATATAACCGGAACCAATTAAATGCTTTTGCTCGGTTGCTCTTACTATTCATTCATTCATCTAATCTTTCCGGTATTAACTTAATTTTCGAAATATGTACGAAAAAATATTCTTTGAAGAAATATATGTTAAACATATATAATATATAAATATATATATCAAAAATAAGTTATGCAAAAATATAATATTATTTGTAATTATTAACTTTTATTATCACTAAATAATTTTATGTCATTAAAAATGATTATAATTTTCAACATAACAATAGAGCATAACATTAATCATAAAGATTATATTATATAATAAGCACGAAATATTTATAATTATTATGAATATATATACACATGTATATATAATGTATATTGATACGCATAAAAATACAATTTTATTATTGTATTTTTTGCAATACTAGCGTATTTAATATTTATACTGTTTAAGCGCGATCAATTAAATAACAAAACTCTTGAAGAATCTATTTTGCATTTTTAGTTATTTAATTTTGAAGATATTACAAAATAAAAGTGTATGTATTAAAAAAATACATAAATTATATTCGAATTTGAATTTTATTATTTCTTTAAATTAGTGTATAAATGAAAAGTATGCATGCATTTAGAAATCAAATTTTCGCCCTATATCAAAAGTAGTGAGATAGTATAAAATAATAAAGTATATGTAATATTATGTATAAATTTATAAATACACATTATTATTTGCTTATGAATAATTTATAAATTATAATTTTTATTTTATACATTGCTTAAATTTAAATTACATTTCACATTTTTTTACTTTACTTAACTTTATATTTTTTTATATGAGATATTTATTATATATTTAGTTTTTCTATTTTTTTTACTGCTGATATTACGTCTGTATGTTGCATCTTTTTCGCTTTGCTATTTTTTTTCTTCTCTGTTCTAATACATCTTGTATATATACATCTTATATCTTTTTTGTCTCCATTCATAACATTCTTTCACTTCGTTGTATTAAATATTGTAATATTGTACTTTTCCATAATGTATTTTTTTTATTTATTGTAAAATCTACAATACTTTTCTTTCTCAGTCATCCAGTATTTATTATTTTCTAATGTATTTTCTATTCTAAATCATTTTAGTATTTTTATTGCATTTTTTATATTATTTTTCTTTTTATATACAAATTTTTTTCTTTTATGCATTTTAATATATAATGCGTTAAAATTCTCGTACATCTTTGATTCTAATTTACTTATCCAAAGTATATGCTTCTATTTTTTCTCCATTTGTTCCCTATATTATTTCTTAATTCTCTATTTTTCCTTCAGACGTAACTTGATCATTCAATAATATGCCAAAAATTTTTCTTTTCTACTATTTCTATTAGTTTAAAATACTTTTCCTTCTATCCTTATTTTTATGTACTTTTTGAAGATTTCCACCTTTTCACTGTTTATTATTTTCTTTTTAACATGAGATATGGTGAATTTTATTTTAAATTTCATATTTATTTTATGTAGTTTTTTTATAAATTTTCGATTTCCTCATTAGTTTTTCTATTCACAAAATTAAGCATCAAATAATATATTTATATATTTTATAACAACCATTCAAATATTTTTATTTTTATTGTGAAATTTTCCTTAAATCATTTTTCTGCTATGCCTCATACTTTTCGTTTCGCTTTTTTTTTTTAATTTCTACTCAAAATATGTAAATTGTCTAAATGTTTCTATTTTGTCTTGTATCTTTTTGATTTGAAATGAATTGTTTTTCTTTCTTTTCCTTTGCTAATATTACTGTTTCAATTATACATGTTAGTTCAATCCACTTTTCTTCTATTTTTATACATGAATTTCTTAGTTTTCCGTCAATTCATCTTTAAAGTTTATATGCGTACTTCTCTTCAGAAATTAACGATTATCCACCGGATAATGTTAATATACAAATTAGGAATTATATAAACTTTTGGCTTGTAATATAGACAAATGTCATATTATTTGGTACAATTGATAATTAACTTAAGATGATAAAAATCAGTAAAGATTTTTGTAATTACTGATATAGATTTAATAAACTAAGCAGCTCAAAATCTTAATATTTCATTGGAGAAGATGGAATGTAAATAATTCTAACTATAAACGGTATGTTTAACCCGATTTAATAATAGAGTTTTATATAATGTCTCAGATTATTTGGATTTACAATTAAATCAACTTTAATTTAGAAGTATAAAGGTTAATTAAGACAGAATCCTAAGAAAATGATTTGCATTGTATACAGAAAGAAATAGGAATTTAAATTAAAGCAACAAAATCTTTTTTATATATCTTCAGTAGAATTATAGTTGTTATTATCATTTTATTATTATTATTATTATTATTATTATTATTATTATTATTATTATTATTATTATTATTATTATTATTATTATTATTATTATTATTATTCCTAGCAGGTGTAGGCATTTTCTTCAATGAGTTTTCAAGTCCGCGTACAACGATGTCCGGCTTGTGGTAAAGAGCACGGGCATGAGACGCGCATGGGATATTTTATGCCGAAGATATTACTCAACTATCGGCCGTGACACTGTAAGGCGAGCGGCGCAAGGCAACAAAAAATACGTAACTTTTTCCTGGTTACAGCTGGTTCAACAATTAATTGTAAGACGAGCAAATAGGAAAGGGAGCGAAAGGCAAAAAATATAGAAATGCGTTGCACTTTTCAGTAAGTAAGTCACTGACAGTTATCGGTTGCTTCTTTCGTTTCGATTCCATAATTATGTCCTTTCTCTCGCATAGTGCGATCCTCCATCCGTAAAGTATTATACAGTGATGCTACAATAAATCAAGTTTGGAAGAAATATTTAGTCTAATAAATGCTATATCCAGCTAATCTTTTCCCATCCCACGTTCGTGTATAGTCAACATGCTCTCTTAGCTACCTTATCTTGTATCATTTCTCTAACATTAGAATTTAATGCGCTATGCTATGTTCTAAATCCAATATTCATTTTACATATTTTTTTGTAGCTTTTGTGGTTGTTCAAAGTTATTTCATTACAAATTAAAATGTGTTATTTCTAAAGTAACAAAATGTATATGAGTGCACTGAATAATTTCATCTATGAACCACAATTCTTCTTAAACCATCTTTCTTGTGTACTTCGTACTTTCTTCTCATCTTGAAAAATCTTCATTTTCTCTTCTGACCATAAATTGGGTATGTTCTTTGTCTTCGTTATTTATACTGTATATATGAAATGTTTAATATTAACTGCATCTATATTGTTATTTCCTTTTTTTCTCAATATTTCATGAACTTCATTATTGTTGTTATTTCTAATTTTGGTTTTAAACCTTTATTTCATGGTACTTTTTTAATATTTTTATAGTTCGTTTAATTCTAGTTCATTTTTTGCTAAGATTACATTATTATCTGGATGTGTTAAGTAATTTTCCCCGCTATTTTTATATCTCAGCTAGTGGATTTCTTTACTTCTCCTCTAACTAGAAAGAAACAATTAGTATCATATAAATAATATTATAACCCATTATTATAAAACGAAAGAATGATTGGACAGGCTCATTGATAACCTGCTTATTATTAAAGATATTATATTGAAAATACCATTTCTCGATTGCACAAGTTCGAACGCGTCGACTATCCATTAGGTTGTCGATATCCTCTTCGGGTTGCATCGGTCCTAAGAATAATCCTAGCGTGTGCCGACTCGTGGTATAATATATTAAAATAAAAAAATATAAAAAATAAAGAACTATGTTACTTTTTAAGAATCATAAATAAATAAAATTAGAAGAAAATTTAAATGTATTGACAATAAATAATTAGAAATTTTTTAAAAATAGATAATTAATTAAAAACACTTTTTAAAAGAAAATATTTGTTCTTTTCAATATTTTTTAGTAAATTATTATAGTATTACATACCAAATACTTATAACTATTTATGTACATAATTAAAAAAAAAAGAATTTATGATTAATAATAGTGTGTATCGGTCTATCTACTCATAAAATGTAATCTAATTAAAAAATTTTGATGTTTTTTATAAGTAGAGGATTCGATAATATTTGAAAATTTTTTTTATCTTGTATTATTTTTTTCTCACTTCTGTATTTTATAATTTATAAAAGGATTAAGTTTCAAAAATTTAAGCTATTTTTTGATATTCTTTATTTATCTCCTAATTTAACTTTATTTAAAATTAGAAAGGAAGCTCTTTTTCCATATTTATAGCACCAAAATCAATTAGCTAATACCAATAGTTTCGTTCATTGAATTATAAATTATATAAATCAAAATATAAATACATATAATACTAACTTTACTCTATGTTTATTGAGTAATTTTAAATTTAATTTAAAAAAGTAGCTCATTGAATGAACTTTGCTAATTCGTCTTTTTATTTTCCTAAATTATTTTGTTAAATACTTTTATTTTTATTTATAAATGCTTCTGTTTTTCTTCTACTTTTTACTAATCAAAATTATGTATCACTAAATTTTTTATTCGTTTAGTTTAATTTTATTATTTTATTATTATTTTTCTTATTATATATTATTATTTAATTTTATTATTATTTAGTTTTCCGTATTTTATCTAATTTCTGTGTAATTTTCTTTTTTTAAGATTGTCATGACTATATTATCTATGCTGGAAAATTTTTTTCCTTTAGTAGCGTTGAATAGTTGTCAGCAGAGCGTGGTTTTTTATGATCGGATAGTAATGTATATGTACGAGAATGCTTTAATAATACAAAACACAGATGTATAAATGTATTATAAAATAATATATTTTATAATGTATATATAAGCACTCTGAACTCTAAATATAATGTATAATTATAATGTAAGTTATAATCGAGATTGATATATTGTTGTACCAACTAATGCACTAAAATCATGTGGTACGTACTACGACGTACAAAAGATAAAAGCGTTATTGTACAGTTATTTAGAAGGAGTAGGAAAATTACGTAATGCAATAACTTAAGCCGAAGAACATGTTATTCTCTTAATAATTAGTTTGATAATAATTCTTGTCTTACCATGTATTAATGCTTAACCTTCATACTGGTATACTTCAATCATCATTTCATCTTTTGTTGGGAACATTTTTAGTTTCATATTATTTATTATTTTTTGCACTTTTTCACTCCTTCTACTTTTTTGAATTCATTAACTTCATTTTCTATGCTATTCTTCTCACTATTCTTTTTTATTTTTCTACAATATATATCTTTTTATCTTTACCACTTATTAAAATTTCACTTTTGTAAAATTTCATAACTTTTTTTGTTTTCTCAGCATATTTCATTTTGCATTTTATTTCTATTACTCTTCTCTTATTTTCTAATTGATTTCATTTTTTTTTTATTTAAATTTATGTTTCTATGATATCCATTTCATTTATTTTATTTTGTAACTCTTTTTTGCGTACCTTCTGTCCTTTTCATTTTCTATTCTTCGTGTGTCTTCTCAACCATCTCTTCCGTTAAATTTAACTTTATTAATTGATTATAAATACTCCTACTTCTCTGCTGTAGGTGAATTAATTGTCATTAGTTTTATTTTTTGTATTCAAAACAATAATTTTTCTTTTCTATCCGTTTTATCAATTTTTATTTATTTTCTTTCTCATTCACTTCTCCTCTCATATTTACTAATTAAAATAAAAAAAATAATATGCTATCTTATAGCTACACTGTAAATGTATCTATTTCTTCGGATTCCACTTATAAATTTGACACTAAAAATTTAACATTAACTAGCATTACAAATATTTAATACATAAAATTATTAAATTAGTTAAAAGAAATTCGACGAAGGATATACAATTATTGTATTATAGTGTAATTTTGTACAGTTTCTTAATATAATTTCTAGTTTAAATTATAATGTAATTTTTATTTTTTTATATATGAAGAAATTTTATGTAATTTGATTGGTTGATTGCAAAATTTTTGATCAGTATTTTAAAATTAATATTTGTTATTTACTTGATATTTTTCAATATTTTAAAACTACAAATGAGTGAAATATAATTTAGCCAGATGAGATTTATTAGAGTATGCTACATAAATATTATTAGCACTACCAAAAAATATTATATTAAAAAAACCTTACATCTTTTTAAAGACAATTTTTTTAGAATGATAGATATTTTTTGTAGATTAATAAGTATTGAGTACTAATCTATATTGGTTTTCCAATTTTTAAAAAGTATATTTACCTAAATATGTTATTTACTTTTTATATGATAATACATTGAACAAAATATAAACTACTAAATTTTGTAGTTGAGATGCAAATATATTTAAAAAATTGTTTTCAATTTTTATTATCAATTTAAGTTTACAAATTCTTTCTTATTATATTGTAATATATATCCATTAAAATATCAGTAGAATTATTTATTTTTAGAAATATTGATAAAATTAGAAAATTTTTGCTTTGATTTTTAATTAGTTTAATTATTATTTTTGTTATTCATTTTTCCTTTCTAATAAAAATAAACAAAAATATTTTCAAAAATAAACTATTTTAAATGATGAAGTATTAATTTGGATTTTAAAAATAACGAATTCAAAAATTTTTTTAATATGTTGAGATATCTTAAATATTAGCACATTTAAACAAATTTTTATTTATACATTTGTTAAACACCGATAATATATTTAAAAATATTAAAAAAAAAAAACTCAAATAGAGTGACATAGAAATTGAGTTATATAGATTAAAATGAATTAAAATAAGTTAAAATAAATTAGTTATATAGATAATATATTCTGTAAGAATTATCTTAAAAAATAAAGTAAAATAAGTGTTTTTGTATAATATTAATTAATTTAAAATAAAATATAAATTTTTTAGAAATTATTTATCTATGTATGAATATTTTTTTATAATATATAATTATTGATATATTATTTGTACATTATTACTGTAATTTTTAATCATGTTTTATAATAAAATTACATTTAAAAAAGAATTATCTTTTAATTTAATTTTTTACAATAAATTAAACCTAAAAAAATTTTTAATTTACATTTTTTAATAAGAATAAAAAATAGGATATTTTATAAGGTCAGTAAATATTAGGATATAAAATATTGCTTGCATAAAAAATATTTTTAAATTTATGTTGAAAAAATGAACCGTAACTAACAAGACGGGTAACTTAAAAGAGTGGTAGACTAAGAAGAATAAGGAAAAGAAGAGTAAATCCATCAGCTTTGATAGTTTCCCTTCCATTTGTAGTACCCCACCTTATCTTTCGGTTGACGTCGCTGTTCCCGCCTCTAGCAGTGTATCAAGAATACACAGGACCAGCCTCCAACTCCCCCTTTCATAAGAATATAAGCCTTTAACATCTCTCTGTCTAATAGTTCGAACCTGTTTTCCACAACCAATGCTAAATAAAGTTTTTATGCAAATTTTAATTTCTCACTCCTTCAACAAATTTACATGGTAATAGTTTCTATGAAAAGCTTTGGACGTGAAATTGCAATATAAATATGTTTAAATAAATTTAAGAAAACACACGTATGAGACATCAAATGCAAATTTACATTTAAAATATTTACGTTCGATTATAATAGTTTTGTTTTCATTACTTTTACAATAATGATATACATAGCTTTTTTTTATAATCTTGACTAAACTCTTAAGTATTTTCATTATTGAAAAAAAATTCATTATTAAAATCTAAATCTTACTGTATCCTACTATATCCTTAATATATCTAAACTTAAAGTTTAGATTCTGTTTTCATTAAGATTTTTACAGTTTATATTATAAATTAAAATACAGAGATATTAGCATTAAAAAGATTTACAGTAAGTATTTTACAAAAATTTTAATTTCAGAGAATATAATAATGTAATATTAAGTAGGTTTCATGATAAGATTTACATACAATCGAAATATTTTTGTTCATATTAAAAGCAAGATTTTTTATTGATTATAATATCGTTAAGTATGAATATATATGTAAAAAAATTTTAAATCAATTATTTCTCTATCGGAAAAAGAAAAGTAGACTTAAGAATGTATTTTTCTCTACTTTTACCCTTGATTTTACATTTCATATTTTTAATTGCAAGATTAGATTAATTTGAATAATTTTATTTTCCTTAGACTAAGTTTCATAAAGTTTAAATATTTTATTTTATTTTTTAATAAAAAAGTATATTTTTTTATACTAATTTAATAATTTTTATTTTTCTATTATTTTTCAAATTCATAGTATAATCTATAAATATTTCTTGTATAGTGAAATAACGGTTACAATATTCAATAAACAACTTTCAATTTTTTTTTAACGAATATCATTATAATAGAATTATGTCTATAAAAAGTTAAATGCGTGTATTTGTATTTATGTGTATCTTTATAATTGAATAAAAGAAAAATTTTTTAAAAAATTATGATTGATTACTATAAGCAGACTTTGAGGTATCAATAATATTTTAATAATTAAGTTCTCGGAATTATAATAATGTAATGCGTACATACTAATAGTAGTTAACTTCTTATTTATATTTCTTTTTCTAAATAAATAGCACCAATATAACCTTTTCGGTTATTTTAAGAAACCAAATTTTATCTAATTATGCTCTATTAACATCGACTCTCAATTTTTTAATTACTATAGTATTCTGTTATTATTATAACAATCTTAAGCACACTTGATTGTCTGAAATTAGATAATTATCATATTGTGTTTTAAAGCATCTTCATTGACGTGAGTGATATTATCTATCATATTTTTCTCACTATTTCATTTTTAAAGAATAGTATTTCTTTTAATACTATGTCACCATCAGAAAAATTAACGTATACTGTATTACATACAAATTCTGTATCGGTAGAACTGATTTTTTGTAGTACTATTTTATTAATGTTTCTTTGTGTATTGATAGAAATATATTTAGTCAGCGCATAATAATAAGTTGTTTTTATTTTAAACATCGTAACAAAAAAGAGTACAACTTGGGCTAGTTATAATATTTTCATTCATTAGCAATCACAGTCCTTATTATGTGCATATTTTATACCTAGTTTATACCTGAATTCACCATAATTTGATTATTCATTAGATATATTTCTACTTGAAGATCGTATTTAATTTGCAGTCAGTATTATTTATTTGATTATGTAGAGTTTTGTTAGGAAATAAACGTAGAAATAAACTTGTTGCTTCAGTTATGACAAATACTTTATCAATTATTTTATGATTTTTTAAATTATTCATAAATCTTGTACCATGGTTATTTGAGCCTAAATTAATGTGATAAATACATCTCACACTAATTAACAATAGAAGATATAGAGATCTACCCGATATTTATTTTTATCCGTAATAAAAACTGATTTTTTTTTTATTAATTTATATGTATTTTTAAAAAATCCATAACAACTTTATAGTTTGTAATTGCATTCGTATTTTTGTCGAAGAATAATGACGAAAATAGTAAATCCGAAAGGGATGAGAATCATAACAAAAATTTTACCACGGAATACAGAATATTTTAATAGAGATTTTAATAGATATTTTTAAATAGATTATTAAAAAAGATATATAAATAAACACTATATTTATTTGCCATGTAATAATGGATGGGTCAGAAAACAATATTAGTAGGTAGAAAAAAATTAATTTGTATTTTTCCATAAATGTTTTTATTTTTCTATTTTTCCTTTATGTCATATGAAAGGGTTATATATTTTTAAGAAATAATGCAGTGATAAATAAATATTTTCTAACATATAAAGTTATTTTTAAGATATAAAAAAGAAAAACTATAATAACAGAAAATTCATGAAAGTACAGATATAAATATATCGTTATTGAGATCATATCCAAAGTAGAAAACAGGAATCAAATTTATAAAATTTATAAAAATTATGGAGTAAATGTACAATTGGCACTTTATGAAATGAGAAAAATCTAAAAATTACTTGAAAATTTTTTTAACAATAAATTATAATTATAATTCAATATAATTAAATATTAAAATTTTATTTGTTTTGTAAAAAATATATTCTAAAAATAAAATATTTAATATATATTTCAATTAAATATTTATTTTACTTATAATATCACACAGTTTATAGATTTTCTAAAATATATAGTATAAAAAATATCTAAAAAATATAAAATTTTCTAATAAAAAATTTATATAAATTTCTATCTATATTAAATAACAACAACTATTTTTAATATATTGTTAAATAAAAAATGAATATTAAATAGAATTTATGATATATATATTTTGATATATTATTTATTAAAGAAATTATAGATTATCTTAAGAAACATAATAATAATAATAATAATAATAATAATAATAATAATAATAATAATAATAATAATAATAATAATAATAATAATAATAATAATAATAATAATAATAATAATAATAATAATAATAATAAATAATAATAATAATAATAATATGATATATTAAATTATTATTTAAAAAATATCAAAATTAAATTAATTTCAAATTATTTAAAAAAAAAAAAAATAACATACTATTTCAAGAACATAAAGCAAACATTTTACATTCTTTTAGAACAGAATAATAAAACTACATATTTCTACTGATAAATGTATACATATCTTGCTGTCATTAGTTGTACGTAGTCTGCAAATTGACTGATACTTGGTACGTGCGCTTTTAATTAGATTTCAAACATCAAACGCGCAAAAATTGCATCGCCAGTCACCCTTCGTGTTCATAAGTGAAGCAAGTGAGAATTAATCTTTAACAGCTACGTAATATCTACACAGTATATGAATTTATACTTCTCATAGACACTGAATTTTAAAAACAGGAGTAAATGAGTTATTGCATTCTAATATTAGTAGATTGTATTTGTTTATTTATACATATAAATATGTTTTTCTAAAATAAAACTAATGAATTCTTATTAAATTATCGGTATAAATTATTTCCTTGTATTATAAAAACTAAAATTAAAAATAAACAAGTGAAAAAGTATTGGATGTCGAAATTTTACGATTTTATTTATACTTTTTCGTAAAATCAAAATTATTATTAAAAATATCATGTTTGAATATATATTATAAGATAAGATGTTAATCGTATATAAAGCAAATCGTATATGAACATATATAATCAATCGTGTATAAGCAAAAAAAAATGTTTTTATATTACGAATATATCAATAATTTAAAAATATTTAGTAAATTATGCATCTTCTTGTCTGGTATTTGAAAACAACCGATGATAAATTAATAATATATAAGAATTTTTGTAATTTTAATAATTCATCGTAAAATTTTCGTTATATATTTTTACAAATGGTTAATTTTCCATATTACATATGTGACATAATATTATTATTATTATCATCATAATAAAAATGTCTTAGTAATCAAATATTTATATTTCATATAAATTTTCACTTATAATAAAATAAAATTTAATTATATAATTTAATTAAAATTATTATTATAAAATTTAATTCAAACATTAAATATTAAAATTATCTCGCAAAATAATAATAATTTTCTATATATTTATTATATCCATTTTTAAATTTTAAATAATTGAGAATATTTTAGGACGATATTAATTTAACAGTTTGAAAAATGCTGACAAAAATAACATTTTATGAATATTGTGACAGAACTTGTATCTTGCTTAATAATTTATAATTTAATGTTTATGTAAAAGTATAAATAAATAGTCAAAAAAATGTATTCATAAAAATTAATTACAAAATAACGCGTTTCAAGAAATTATTCAATTTTTAGAGAAAACAGAATTTTAATAATTGTTTTTTTGGTTTTGTTTCTTCGCTTTCTCTCGTGTTTATCCGAAAAAATTCAATAAAATAATAAACCTAAAGAAGTCTAAAAGTCTTTATCAATAATTTTGTCTTTCATATAAATATTTCTCAAGTTTAGCTACGTAATAATCTTTACTGTTTGCTATCAGAAAACGTAATTTCATTATAATTTCAATTTCTATTATATAAAAAAAAAATATCTATACGTTACTGTTAATTTTATTTTTTTCAATGACTTTGTTCGTTAATAAGTAAGGCAATGTTTTCACGCGTAGATTTTTTTTCAATAACTACTGATAAACTACTAAAAAATAAATTTTTTTATAAATTAAGTTAAATTTGGACTCTTGAAAAATTTAAGATTTGGTTTTACTTAGTTTTTTTATCACAACTGCCATTGTTATAATAAGCTGAGTCACCACCGTAGCAAATGAATACATTTAAAGATCTTGAAGGTATCTTCGAAGTTCATTTAAATTTTATTTATGTTTACATTTATATTATTTCATTTAAAATTTATTTATTTTAAGATTTTGAATCTAAATACGCTTAAATGAATAATTAAAATCACGTAATTTACTTAAAATATAATATGATATATTTTATAGAAATATATAAACATTACAATTTTTAAATGTATTATATTAATACTGAATTAATATTAAGCTTTGCGTTGTGCCTTTTAACTTAATTTGTAGGTAAAACTATTATACTCGCAATACTATGTTAGGGAAAAATATATCATTTCGTGAAAACTTTTATAGCTCCTACGCATATAAGTGAGAATAACTTCTTTCGAAGCAATGCTTACTTTGATTATGGCTTTCTATTATATAATATATCTTATATTCTAGATAAGAATCACATTAAACTATTGTCGTGGTATAATAGTCATATTTATATGAAACTTGAACATAATAAATTTTTCACTTACGTATTATTAAAATATTATTTTCTAAATAATTTGTTTTCGCAATGTGTGTTCTTTTCACAAGTATTTGATTTTTTTTTACTTCATCCGTTTGTTGTAGTTTCAGTTATTGCACCTATCTTTACTTCTCACGATTACTATAATGCAACACATGGAGTTACTTACAACTAACTATTCGACTTTGTTAATTCAAAAAAAGTTTGTACTTTGGAAGCTGGTTTCAGGGATGTGACAAAAAGAAAATTTTTATTATTAAAAGAGTCTAGTTTTACGAGTAAAAATGTTATTCATATTTTTATTTTAGTTTAAAAAATGGGAATAAAGGTGATTAGTGGTATTTAAGAAGGATGTGATTTTTCTCATTATGCGGAGGTATGTTGGGTTACCAAAAACTTCTAATTTTCTTGGCAATTTTATGTTATTTGTATCTCTACGTTTTTTTTTTTATATTTAAATTTTCACTACTAAGGTATTAATAGTGATAAATCATTAATATTAACTAATAGATATGTAATCGAATTTCAGATTGCTCCTAAATTCTCCAATCGTTAAACATAAATATTTTAAAATACATATTCGCGTATTAACGAGTAAAATTACAGCTTATGTGAAAAATGCGTAGCTTGTAAAGCCAAAATTAGTTAAATGACTCCATACTCAGTGGAAGATTGTCATTGTAAATTTTGTCATTTGGTAATGTATTTTATTTAATAAACTTTATAAGTACTTACCTCTAAAGTTCATATTATTACGTCAAAAAAAATTTATAAATTTGTATCGTATTTATTTGCCATAATGATCTCCACAACAGTTGTACATCAGATAGATATATTTTATGACACGAGCATCTGTAGTCTTTCTGTAGTGAATATGAAATATTTGGAATTAATTAATACCAATTGTTATTAATTTCCAAAACTCGACGTAAAATTTATTACATTCATTTTGGTTAGCCCTAGAAGTTATAATATGTGTTTAGTCTTAAAAACACAAATTTAATTTTTATAGTATGTAAAAATCTCATTGTAACAAATATTATTTGTAATTTAAAAATTAATTTTGATAGGAGCATATTGAATAATATGGGCGAATTTTTAGACTGATGTCAATGCATATCTTGGTTTCTTCATTATTTTGTATGCTTTATTCGGATCATTTACGAAGTTAAGTGGATGTTCAAGAACCATTCGTTTCAGTGCGTACCTTTGCGTAATCACATAAACCTATATAAATAAAATTCAGACCTATCAATCGATTATCATTCAGTATTAAAAGTAAGTTTAAAAAATAATTAGTAGAAATCAGTAACTGAAATGTTATTTATATCTAAACACATGTTTAGAAAGGAATTTCTAAAAATAGTTTCAATTATAAATATGTTATTTATGTGTATCTTGTGTAACGTGAGGCTGTATATAGTAAGATTACCGTAATTGTTATAAGTAAACTTTGTATCAATACTGAGAATGTACAACGCTAGTAATTTATTATTATTGGTACTTGTGATTTTGATGTATCTTATATATAAAATTGCATAAGAATCAAAACTCAATTAATATTTACTTTAATTTTTACTAATCCATAATTTATTTTGTTATAAATTAATCTTTCTACAACAATATTACCTATTTTACATCGTCTGTATTTATGCATATCGTTGTAAGCTTTGTGTAAAAGATCTTGTACATAAATTTTACTTTTTTCTTAACTTAGAGCAAGGTAACCACTGGTACAACAATGCTATTCTTTTTGAAATATTTTAATTGTAATTTACAAAGATTGTATCGTAATCATCTTTTTAAAGTAAGTTGAAATAAATCTGATCTTGCAAAATATTAGCATTTCCAAAATCATATACAAGTACGTTGTGTATAGAGATTTTGTAATATTTGGCACCGATGTATTAGAGCAAGTATAGCTTTTTCAGTGAAGTTGAACTTTTCAATGGGATCATTAGTCTTTTTCTTCTTTGTTATTGATGTATTTCTCTTTGTTTTCGTCATTGACACATAGGAACAGAAACGCGTATTAAAACCAAAAATAAAATCAACTTACCACTAATAGATATAAAACTAGTATGTAAACGCTAAAAAATAATTTGCTATAATCAAAGCGAGCCGAGATGAAATCGATGAAATAAAAACATGCTCTGACTTCAAATACAGCAAAATAAAAAATAAATAAGGAGCGAAAAAGTCTTGAAGTCATTGCGTTTCCTGTTGACTCTGATATCGGGCGTGCCTGTAGTTTATGTGTTGATATAATTTCCATACATAAGTTTGTAGCACTTAGTTTATTTAAATTTCTCGTTTATTTTATTATTTATTAATAACTTAACATTAGTTTTATTTTTTAAGCTGATTATTCAAAAATGTTAGAATAAATTAATGAAAACAAATCCTCTTTCGATTCTTTTAAAACTAAAACTGAATCTCCGATTTTTAATTTATTTTACAATAATAATATTGTTTCAAACTTTTGTTTGCTATAAATTATCGTGGTTATCTTTCGAGTATTATTTATTTATTAATTTTAATATTTTTATTAAATATTTATTGTATGTATCATGCAATAGGTTTTCTAAATTTTTGGTATTTCCGAACACTATTATCACAATTTTCCAAAATACATTCATAAGGAATATAATTTGTCCCTTCATGTATGCTGCTGTTATAGAAAAACGCTGGACATGATAGTCATTGTTAGTGTACACTCTTCAATAACGTAACATTTAATGTATTTGTTTAGAATGTGGTGCATACGTTCAATAATTTCGTTATTTTGGTTTTAATAATCAACAGTGATTATTGTTTTAATTTTATGCAATTTTATTAAACGTTTTATTAATTGTTAAAACATACTTCAGCTGTATTGCACGAATCTGCCGAAGGTAGTGGCGATAATTTAGCATATTTAGTAAAAAAATATTGTACCATTAGTATGTACCTTTTTTATTCTTTGTTAGGGATATAGAGAATGCATTCCGAAGTAAGGTTGTGCATTCATTAAAGATGATGAGAAGCCGTCATAAGTTATGAAAGTTATGAAAAAGAACTGGGTACAGAGAATTCATACCTTAATCAATCCATTCATTCATTTCTCCTCCATATATGCAAAAGTAATACATAATTAATTTCTATTGACGTATTATATACATATAATTAGTAATATGTTTTAATATTAATAATTATAACTTAGATTTTTTTATTTTAAGAAATATTTTATATAAATTTATATAGTGTAGTTATAAATTATATTACTGATATATATTATGAAATATATTTTAGTGAATTTTTTATTATACTTACTATTTTCATTAATATTTTATAAAATAATTTATTGAAATTTATTGGATATTATTGATATTTATCATTTAATATTTATTGGAAATTAATTATTCATAGAAAATTATATATATTAATTAACTATCTGAAAGACAGCATTATAAAATAATACATTATAAAATATCTGTTCCAGGAAAATTATCTCAAACGAAATGTCAGATATACATATTTTTTTAGTTGAATATGATATAAGTGTACAAATTAATAATTTAATTTAATATCTATAAAATAAAAGAAGATGAAACATTACAATTTTAATATAAAAATACTTAATTATTGTGATAAAATTTATTAAATTCACGTTTTACAAAATTTAAAGCAAGAATATATTTTATATTTTTTACATTATTTTAATTATTTCTATAATTTCATCGGATTCATCATCTAGCATGAGAATAAAAAATAATCTCATTAATATTTTACTTTTATTTTTGACCAATGAACTTTATTTTTTTAAATAATAATTATTTCATGAACTTTTTACGAATTTAATCTGGTTCTTCGAATATTACTTACTATCTATATATTAGCATAAATGTATCCAATTTCTTTTCATTGGTCATTAAATAATCAACTTTGCATAAAAATAATATTTTTTGCGTAAATGAATGCATAAATAACTTGTGAGATTTTAGTTATTTACACATTGAATTAATTATAAAAAATATGTTTATAATTGACAGTGTTTTCTACTTGCAGTTACATATATCTTACTTTTAAAATTATTTAAGGTTATCATATTGATTTTAAATATGTAAAAATATATATTTTTAATCTTCTTTTGTTCAATACTATATCATGAATGTTTTGTACTCTTAATATTAACGTTCCATTTAAAATAGTTATCTGTTTTAAATAGATAAATACTAATCACCAAGACATTGTAATTAATAAATTAATCAATCAGTTTAATAATTCATTTAGTTGTTTTAAAAATGATATATAAATATATTTGATTTAATTATATATGTATAATTTTTGTATTAACTATAATATTTTATTATAGTTAAATAATTTTAATTTAAATAGAATAAAAAACTTTAAACTTTATTTCATTGTTTATTCAAAAACTTATTAAAAATTGAGAACAAATTTATTTGTTTTTAATAACATTACTTGATACGAATGATATTATTTGTACCTCTTTAAGAATATTATTTTACAATAATATTTTGAGTCGTATTAAATAAAATGATATATAATATATAATTTTTTTAATTTTAACATTTCAACATTTCTGAATATAGAAACTTGTACAAGGTGAAAAGTACTTTTTTTATTTTTAATAAAATTTTCGTGTCCTAGGAAAATAAATAATACATAAAACTTTTTTTATTCAAAACTCTTGTTATAAAACTACGAATATTTTTATTATTTATCATTATTAATCTTAATTTATTAATCTTAATTAATTTATCATTATTTATAAATTACAAGCTTCTTGAATAAAAATGTAAACTATCAAAAAAGTTCTATAACTTAATTATTTTCGTAAGAAACGAAAATTTTCTGAAAATAAAAGAAACTACTAAACGCCTGAAAATATTATTTTAAAATAATATTGTTAAAGAACTACAAAAAATATCATTCGTAATAAAAATATCGTAATAAAAATATCGTAATAAAAATAATAAATTATTATTTATTATTATTTATAATTTATTTCACAAATTATATTTTTTATAAGAATAAAGAAAAATGGAAATTAAAGAAACGAGAGATCAATAGAAAACAGATAGATAGATACGAATAAAAAAATTGTAAAATGTATTTATGAAATAATATAATTTAACTTCGTAAATTTCATAATAAAATTAGCGTTTTCTTTTTGGATAAAGCAGCTAATATTCATAGTTTATAACAAGCCTTTTTTATTAATAATTTTAATATTAAATAAGCCGTTTCATCATAAAAGGATTAATAATCTTCATAAATATTGTGTTTGAGAAATAAATTATACTTTATTTTTTTAGTATATGGAATAGAAGAAAAAATAATAGTCAAAAGAAATGAAATGGAACGAGCAGATGAGAGGATTGTCAGTCAATTATATGTTTGATATTATCAACCGTAATATCTGATCTATTGACATAGAGAAAAACCTGTGAGCTCACTAGCTGTTAAGCTTCTTGTTACCGACCTCCCTAGCCCACGGTTTCACATACTCTGGGGAAATATGAACGTCTTTTCACGGGCTTCCTTTCGCTTTTATATATACAAAGAAACAGTATAAATTCTATTGTTACATCAATAAAACCATTGGCGATGTATTTTTAATTGTAAATATTAATGTGTATTTTGTATTTTTGTATAAGAAAATACAACATGATTTGTAGATTATTTAAGTAATACTTCAACAATAATATAATGTAAAGTTATTTTTATTAATATCCATTAATAACTTTAAAAATTAAGTATTATACGTTTATATCGTCTATAATTTTTAGTGAAGCACATTTAATACAAATTGTTGGAAATTTGAAAATATAACGTCAGAAATACATGTTAAGAGTAAAAGGCATACATTTTTGGTTCAAGCTCAATGTAGATTCAAATTTGAAAGTCATTCTAAATATGATTAGGTCAATAAAATCAATAATGGATATAAATGAAAATAAATATTAGAAATAGTAGATATAAGAGTAGTGGATATAATATAAAATAATTAGATTTAAGTTTCTAAAATTATAGCAAGTAAACTAAAAAAATTAAACAATATTGAGTTAAGTAGGTACTTGATTTTGTCTTTTATTTTATTTTATAATTATCAGAGTTTGAACTATTTTTCATCCAAGAATTAGATTGTATAATGTTTTGTATGAATAAAACATTGGATTAGAGTATATGCAAATATATATATATATATATACATACATACATTTATACATATTTGAGTATAGTGTTATGTATATGCAATAATAACTTCTGAAAAAAAGTAAAGGTCAATAAAAAGATAATTTCTTTATAACTGTTCCTTAATTCGAGAAACTTTTTATAATTGTTGAGATTACATACATAATAAAGTATGCTTAAATTACTACTAATTGGATTCAATTGAATGATGTAAGCATATAAAATCAAACATTGAAGTCTTCAATCAAAATTTTTTATCTGCGAATTTCAAGTAGCAATAGATGCACTTATTTTTAAGACTCCTGTTTAGAGTTATTACCATATATCAGAAAAACTATTATTTTAATGAATTATTATTTTTAACGAATTCTTCAATTGTCAATAATTGATCTGAATTCTGACTGTAATAAGTGTTTTTAAAATTTGGCAAATATATAATATAAAATTCAGTGCTGATTTCGATTAAAATTAAAGTTTAGATTTTTATAACGTTACATATTAACATATAATTTTATATTGTTAACATTATAGCAATCAAAGCATTTAACATTAATTTGTATTTAAGTTTTTTATAATTGATTGAAATCTTAAAATTACATACTGTTTTGTCTATTTAATTTATATTTTGATGGTTTACATGCTTTAAAGTCTGTGGAAGTAATAAATAATTATGCTACTTTTATAAACGTAAATTCATTCAATAAATGTATCTTTCTCAAATCATTTTGAGCTTGAGTTTTTGTTTATGGAAAAATTTTATCTGGAGCTTACACCATTTACTTTGTGTTATTTTTATTTGAAATTCTTCAAAATCAGAACTTTTTCATGATTTGCTTATTATTATTGTTATTTACCAATTATTATTTAAATTATTTCTTATTTTATATTTTTCTTCTCATATTTTATATTTACTATAATTTTTTTATAATCCTTAGCAAAATGTAAAATACTATTTAGCCGAATTGATACATTGAACTAACCGATATGATTTAAAAATTGATCATTATTAACAATTAACTTTTGAATTCAATTATAAGAAATCTAATATTTTATAACTAGTATTTCTAGATACGTTCTTACATCTTTCAATTTTTATATAATTTATCACATTTCTTATACCGTTAAAACAATGAACGATACCTTGTTTATAAATGTTATTTGACATAAAGTGAATTATTTCATATAGTTATTTTTCTCATGTAAATATTGTATTGGATGTATATTGAATTTAAATGGAAATACAAAATTCATTGTAGGTTTTAAGATTAATACACTTTAAAATTGATATACGTAATTGTTATGTGTAATAGATCTATCATAAATCACAGATATTTTTTTAAAGTTTTCTTCAGGTTTTTATCCTATTTTTCAGATTTTATATAAATTTTATGTAACCCCTTTAGAATCTGTTCTCTGCTGTTTTCTTTTTTCTACATTGGTACTACAATAATTCTTCCTCTTACCTCTAGATTTTTTCTTCTTTTATGATCTTGGTTGTAATTTTTGTCATACCTTATATTAAAATTTTTTCTTTGCACTTTTATATTTTATTTATAATTTTATCCTCATCACGCCTTTTCTTTAATTTCATATTATTTCTTATACATATTTCTTTAAAGTAAATGTCAACTACTTTTCTTTAACATTTTCTATTTTTATAATAGTATATTTTCTTTGTTAGTTAATTTCAATAAAAACTTTTTTCTGTTTATTAATACTTTTTTTACTTATATTTTTATCTTTCAAAAGTTTTTCTCTTTCTTGTTAATACAGTTTTATTTATCTTCTTTCTTATTTTGATATTCTTATTGTATTTATATTTTTTAATATAAATTTTCTCTTTTTTAATATTTTTCATTTTACTGATTTTATTCTATTTTATTGTGTTTATCTTATTCCTTTTTTATCTCTTTTATTTTTAAAATTTTCTTATTTTATTTTGTAACTTTCGCCATTTGCATGTTTTTTAATTTATCATTACAGTTATATTGTTATTATAATATAATATTCGATTTTACTTACTTTATTAAAATATATTTACTTTATTTCACATATTTTATAGTACCTATAATCTTACTTTTCTATTGAATGTTATCTTACCATCTTCACATTCTCCATTTTATTTTATCTTCGTATCTCCATTAATAATCTTCATTCTCCTATCCAAGAAGCATAAGAGTCTATTATGTACGATGTACTTTTTCTGACCTGGATTATTGGTTTCATTATGTAGGCATGCGTGGTATGCAGTAGTTTTCATGATCTAATCCTAATCTTATTAAATCAAAACTCGTTTATTTTTGAGGTTATACACCATTCATAATTCTTGATGTTTTCTTCAAAATTCACTCCCTCTAGAGATTTCTCTTTGGAGCTGAGGTTTTTTAAGTAGTTGAATGATATATGTCCTATCCTGGTGTGCCAACGCTTTCCCTCTAAAGTCTTTGTATATCGTTTTCATTTGGTTTTCTTCATTTTCTCCTCCCTGTGAAACAGAAGAGTTGAACAACAGAAGAAGAGAACAGAAGGTTGATCTGCATCTCTGAAATGTGATGAAGAATCGTTAGATCTTCCAAGGATCCGTCCTTTGCGGAAGTACAGTGCTAGCTCTGTACTTTTTGCTTCATCTAGTTATTATTTTTTAATTTGTCAATCCAGTTATTTCTTTCGTAAGAAATTTCCAGAATTTCTAAGGTATCCAGGTTTCTTTGTCATACATCTATAAATTTTTTATGTATAATTCTATTGCTATTTTTCCCTCAGCCAGTTTCCTCAGGGACAATAAGTTGTTGCTTATATATTCGGCAACCATTATGTTGGTTAATTTTTTTATGTAGTTATTGGTTTGATGAAAGGTTTGATCTACTATATCATCTATTTTAATGTCTGCAAACTTGTTTTTATCTTCAAATTTTATGTAATTGTCCGAAGACTTTTCAAAATTATCTGATTTAATACTTTTTTCAATGATTTTGTAGGTGGGTTCACAATAAATTTGACACATTTTTACGGGAATCTGCTTACATTAAGTAAAGTATAGCAAAAATTACTCTTATCTGATTCGTTATTCTTTTTAATGTTCTCCCTATCTTACTGCACTTAAATATAAAACTTGTGGCTGTTTTGCTGCTCGCCTTCGATAGTGATGGTTCCAGCCACCAAGTTTTACTGGAGACTTCTCCACCATTTCTGATATTCCACGTATATGTGGCATTTGTGAATGGTCTCCGGGATGCGCTGGGTAATGAGGCCCTCAAATTTTTTGCAGAATTGGTATAATGGTTTCATTCTATTTCAGCTGCAGCTAGTATATTTGCTATCGGATGTTTATATGAATATTTTATATCAGATTTCTTTCTGTTCTCATGATACGGACGTTACCCCAGATAGATTCTAATTCCATTTATGTTATTGTACTTTCTTTCATAAAATAATTTTTAATTCCTAATTTCTTACATACATTTAGATGCATATATATTATTTATTTATTAATTTATTGAAAATTTTTTTTGTCAATAATTATTTTTTATTTCACATTAAATTAGTAACTAAGTTTATTTAAAATTTTTATATTATATTTTAATAGTTTTCTAGAAATCAAAGTAGTGAAATATATAATCTATTTAATATAATATAAGAAATTATAAGGGTATATAATATATTTTTTTCAATTGTATTAATTAAATAATGACTTAACATACAAATGATAATATTGTCTATGAATCTTCAATTTTAATTATTTGACCTACATTAACATATTAATGTTTCTTTTTATTCTTCAATTTAATTTGTTTTTTAAAGTATTCACAGTTTTTTTAAGAAAAAATTATATGTTTCTACTCTTATCTTCGATACATATATCTATTTTCAAATAGATTTGTAAATAAATCTAAACTATATTTTTCGTGGATTAGAAAATTTTTTATTTGATGATGATATGGATAGATCAAATTCAGAAAAATTGAGTTAAATTATTTAACTCTTTAAAAGTTCTTTTCTTTATCCTACACAAAAAATTATTCTTTGATAATTACATGTATAGATATTTATCTATACTTGCCCTTTACATGATTTTACTGTGGTTTGGCTTTGTATATCTTGTTGAATACCAGTTTCCTTTTTTAGAGCCAGTGAATTCAAGATATATATATATATATATAAAATAGTGTTTAGTTATTGTAGTATTAAAAATATATATAACATGGTCTATGCCTTTTTTATTTCTGAAGTCCTATTTTTTATACATTCTATTATCTTTCATTTCTATTTTAAATTTATTTTTTCATTCTTGTAAAAATTTCTGATAAAGTTTTGGATCCTAAATCTATTATTACAAAGCTTCTATAGTTCTCCGAACTTCCGGCATATTTCTTTTTGTGCTGTTGCCTGTTGAAATTATTTTATTTCTTGCTATCATTATTATTTATCTCATCTATGTTTCTTCATATTTCGCTTATTCTTCTCTCGCTTCACCCTAGTTTTTCTTCATTTATCTTTCTTTCTTTTTACCCTAAATATCTTATAAATGAGAGAGCCATTTCTCCTTAGAAATAGTACTAGATATCTCATGTCTTTCTTTTGATCGTTTGTTCATGAATATTTAAAATACTTTATTTCGGTTTCTAGTATATCTATATGCTCTTTTCTTGCTCTGATATAGCTTATTACATTTTCTTTTATACTTTCGTCTTTCTAATTTTCTCACTTTTTTACACTTAAAATAAACAAGCAAGATCGCTTTTTGAAACTTTTTCTTCGAGTCATTATTGTCTTTCATCTTCAGAATCACTTTTATACTTTTCACTAATTTTCAACTATTTTTCCTCATCTGTTTACCGGTTACAGATATATATATATATTCTTTAATTAGTATTAAACAGATACAAACTTATTTTGTATTAATACTAATTCTTTCGCTATTAGTATATTTATGTATACGTATATATATACACATAATTATAAAAAGTAATAGACGCAAATGTGTAAAAATAAGAAGAGCTATATGTCTCTTTACATGCTTGCAAGTACTAGTCAAAAAGAATACATAATAATTTTTTCCTTATATTATCCAGATCTTCTTCATCAAAAAATGCGCAGTTTATTCATAAATGAAAGATAGTAGGATAAATCAAACTACGAGTCTATAAAAATTCGTCGAATAATTAACACATAAGATACTTTTGAACTTTAAAAGCTTACTCCTTTCTACGCGCAAAAATAAACCTTGTCTTTTATATAGTTTTGTTGCTTTCCCAGATAGAACGAATGCAGGTTAGTATTTGGGCATTGTACCGATTCCACTGGGATTCTAGATGTTACATTTTAGGTAACGACGTTTGCTTCATTTTCGCTCACGTGCACCTTAATTTTTTTTGCGTTAGAGTAGCGACTTAAAACGGACACATCAACGTTGATCACTCGTCAAACTTTATAAGACTCCTTCCAGTGGAAGTCTAAGACGGGATTGCAATTATTCTTTCCATTGCACAGAGGATGATTTCGCACTTAGAGATAATTACTCACGCTTCATTCCAGTTTCTGAGCTTCACGGCTTACTCATTGTGCTTATTTATTTATAAGACATTTATCTCGCTAAATCTTACGATGTTCCTTCTGAGCAGTAATTGGAAAGTATACTGTGGCACATAACGAAAGCTAAAAATCTCATTACACGGTAAGCATTAAAGAAGTTAATTAATAATTCCTGGTTGGAAGTTTTCTTATGAGGATTTATTATGTACTATTAAGTTATAAAATAGTGGAACAGAAATAGAAATATAATTTTTTTAAATGTCCTGCAAGATTTTATATCGTTATGCCTTAGATATATACACAATTAAATTATATTAGATCAACATTTATAACAAACAACATTTTATATTTTATACATAAATATTTAATACTAATATCTAAAAAAATAATATGCATTTGATTTGAATGTCTAAGCACTTAACAACCAAAGTTTAATTCTATTCTCTCTATTGTATTCTATATTTCTATTATATCCCGTGGTCCTTCTAAAAGGAAAAAAATATTGAAGAGCAGTAAAAAAAACAGAGAATATTCATGCTGAACATCGGGCACATCATTTGACATCAGCATTTGGCTAGACTGTGTGTTGCTTTATTTAAAATTCGTTATTATAAATCGCGAATTGTGGTGAGTTATAGAAGGCAGATGATAGTAAAGAAGCTGTTAAATAATTTTCTAGTTTTTTTTATTTCTGCGGCATTCACAATTATTTTAAATATTTTGTTTAGTTATGTTGCGTGTTCAGTAGTCTGAATCCAGGAATTAAAGCGGCCGTTGTACTCCTTTTGATTTGGCGTAAAGTTTCGAATAAAAAATATTGCGTCAATTTGTCATGTGTCGATCACTCGCTTTTTCCGGATGATCTTACTTGTGGTGGGTTACCCTTGTCGCGTGTCGATTTGAACTAGAGCGGTCGCTTTCCGCACTACGATTCGCAACGTGTTGTCAGCGACCGAGGCCTGTTGGCTAACAGTTATAAACAAACTGTTAAAATAAATAAATTCATCCGAGTATTTTTTTAATACTTCTTTAGTTTTGACCTACTCCTTGGTTACTACCATCTGCCCTTTTAAAGTAGACACCAGAATAATAAGCTAGTAAGAATAGTATCCCTCTTTATTTGTGTTTTATTATGGTCGAGTAATACGAATAATAGTAAATAGAGTATAATCTCCACCATTTTTGGCTTTATAAATATTTTATAAAAATGCGTATTTATAACATTTAAATTCGACATTGATTTAGCACCATTAATAGCATTTTCTGATTGCGTAAATGCTTTTCATACAAATTCATAGCAATGTGTTTGTGATTAAACACCTGTCAATCTTTATAAAAGAAATTAACATTGGTAATAATTTTATGGAGTAAAATTGAAATCTATTTTAATATTATCATAATTCTCGAAAATACATATTTGCAACAAAAATATAATTGTAAAGAGATGCACAAAAACTCACTGTAGGGAACCTTACGGTCGAACTAAAAGAATCCCAATTTTTAATACGTGTAATGCTCTTTCACAGATTTATAGCAGTAGAAAAATTAGAAAGAAATAAAAAAAATGAAAATCTTTTAAAGAATACACAGTAGGAATAAGTTCAAATAAATTAAATGATTTTTAAGCCTTACAGAATTTTACTATCGAATCGAGAAAAATTATGCAAAGATAATAGATTCTCATCTGTTTCTCATCATTAGTATTACATGTTACATAAAAGACGTTCACAGAGAACTATTAGTAAAAAGCATTCAAAAATTAAAAACTAATATTGTTTAATAATATGGATCTAATATAATATTATATCAAAATTACTAAAATCGTTCATTAGTATACTTTATTATAATGATATTAAAATTAAGAGATATAAGTAAAGACAGATTTTGTGTATATTCATGCAAAATTTAGAGAAAAATGAGCATGGATATCTAACCTGTGACAAAGAATTATACACTATAGTTTTGATAAATGAATAAATTCATCATTAATTATAACGATACAAATATATTCTTTCTTAAAGATTTTTATTTACAAAATAATAAAATAAAAGTATTAAGAGAGTATTTAAAGCATAAACAAATAGATAAAATAATGAAGTGAATAAATAAGCATATACTTTATTCAAAATACAATCATTAAGATTTAAGAATATGTTAAAATATTAAAAAATATTTAGTTATACGAGAAATCATATACATTTTCCAATCCGTAAAAAAATATTTTTTAAGTAAGGCAATTGATTAAAGAATATATATAAGTACCAATAAATTTGTATTAATATTAAAAAAATTTTACGTATACTTTTATTTACTTTGGCATTTCTATTGAATTTTATTTTGCTATATTCATCTAAAAACTTAAATTTTTAGATTTATTGATTATCTATAGATTGTCTATATTTTTTGATCATCAGGATTTTTTACTTTTATCGGTACAAAGCATTAAACATTGTGTATTAAGATGCTACTTTTATTAGGTTTTTACTTTTTTTATACTTGTCGATCGTAATTCATCTCTGATTTTTAGAAATAAATATCAAAAGATATGAATATATAATAAAATCTTAATTTTTTTATAAATAGTAAAATTAGTATTAGTTATTGCGTACATTTTATACTTTTATAACCTAAAACCCGTGAATCACAAATGCAAAAGTAATATAAATTGAAGAATTCAGTTCTTCTATTGGTAAAAAAATTAAGGATTCTACATCACTTCTTAATTTAGAAGTTATTACATTCTTTACAATGATAATTTCAAAATTATTAAAATTTATTGAAACTTATCACATTTTTATCATATTTTATGTTAGAATTAAAAGAATCTTACTTATGCTTATACTATTTTGTAAAAAGTATATTATAATTACAATTAGATATAAGAATATGAATTTTAATTTAAATGAATTCTAAAAAATACTTTTACACATAAAATATGCGAATTATCCATTAAAAAATCTAGAGCTTCGTATTACCCTGAAAAATAATTTTGTATAATTTTGATTTAATAAAATGACATTCTATTCGTAAAAAATTACACTGAATATGTGTTAAATATAATGTATATAAATCTGTTGTAAGTTTTTCAATATTTAGGAATTTTTTAATATTTTAGTAATTTAAAAAAGCATTTACTGGTATGATACTTCTTTTTAATCTTAATATAAAGCATTTATAATGAAAAATACTAGATTTTTCTTATTATCAAACATTTACATATTTGAATATAACTTTTATAAACTCATTATATACTTTTATCTGAGTTCATTTACTTTTATTCAGTTTTTCATTTTTTTCAAATCAATTTCGAGATTTTCAGAGCACCATTGCATACGTTTTACCAGTCGTCACGTAATTACCAGTTAGTATTTATTCAATTTATGTTTATTTATACTATGTAGAAACACTATAAAAATTTATGCTAATACACTTTTCTTGTATACTTTTCTGATAAAATAAAGATAAAAAGGGTGTATTTTTCTAACTGATATATCTTTATAAGATTAATATTTTTAATATTTAAAATTGTATATTTTTGTTAAATGAACGTTACTTTTATTAGAAGAAAATAAAAAAATTAAAATGAGATGTTTTTGCAAATTGTCTAGCCTGGTCTAACAGTAAGTAACTTTCTATTTTTATAAACTTTCAGCATAACATTTATTAACTTTTTATATATGTATAAAATAATAAACGAAAAAAACAGTTGTTCATAAAGGTGAATTTTTATATTGATTTTGTTTTTATATTGAGTTTATAAAAATTCTTTTTAATATAATTTTTATTTTTTTACAACATTAATAAAATAAAATTAAATAATTGAATAGAGACCTATTATTTAACAATTTAGTCATAAAAAAATGTTTCAATATAATATAGAAAAAATCTTCTATAATTTTTTGATAATACATTGATAATATAGTTTTTCGAAGTAACCCACAGAATATTATAAATATATGTAAATTGTAATAAATGTAAAAAATAATGAAAATTAAAAAATTAAAACAGATTAACTTTTATTGTTTACAGATAATAGAAAATGTAAGTATTTTTTAATAAAACAACACTAGAAGGTTTTTCATGATGTTTATTATTTTTCCAATAAATAGAATTCAACGTATTAACGTACTTCAATAAATTCTTATAGCTATCTCTAAATATATATTTTTAGTACATTTTATAAATTATCAAGTTAAAATTATATGTAACGTTATGAACATTGTTTATTTGACATTCAATAATATGAGTTACATTTTAAGAATAATTATTATAATTATTAGTATTATTAATCATTAAAATAATTCTATCTATTATTTCTAGTAATTATGATAAAGTTATACATCTATTCTAGTATCCAAGTCATATATAATATAATGTAATATATAAACATAAATGTTTGTATAAATATTATAAACGATAGTACGTTCTAGTGCATTTAATTTATAATTATGTATCCATATTATATTTTTTTAAAATTTTATTACTGTGTTAATTATTTTTTTTACAGTGATTTGTAATATATATATAATAAATATTATATATAACGATATAATATTTTTATTTAAATTTTATGCAGCATACAAAAAAAATTTTTTTAATATATTTTTCTTTGTCACTGTATTTTCATACAAGAATTTTGAAGAATCTGTATTCATTTAGTAACTTTTTTTCTCAATAAACTAGCTATATATAGGTTTTAACCTCTTCTACTTTTTCTCATAAGGAAAAAAGTAATTTACGTATTTGTTATTCGTAGTAATCACATTTCTATTTACAAATATTTTTCAATGATTTAATAATATAATTTATTATTTTATAATTTATGGTGTATCTTTAAATTGTTTATTATTGAAAAGCACGTACAGGTTTATATGTGCAAAATTGATTTTATTTTTTTTGTACCAAAAAATATTTTTTTATTCATAAAATTTCAATTTTGATATAAAAACAATTCTTCTTATGGATTTATTAAATTAAATTTATTGTTAAAGAAGTAATATAGTATTAAATATATGCTGATTTATTAAAAGACAACATATAACACATTATTATGTAACCTGTATTACATTATTAGTAGTATTACATTGTCTTATTTGATTATAACACGTGAGAGTTAAAGAACTAAATACATATTAATGGTATTAACTATACAAGGTCATTTGCACCTGTATTTCTCTCTTTTTTTAAATATAAATTCTCTTACTTTATATATGCTAGGTATGAATTTGATTTTCACTGACTTGTCAAAAAAAAATTTGACGTTTTTTTCCTCCTAATCTCGCGATGGTCGCTTCAACGCATTCACAAAATATTACCTGGTATCGATTACCGACACGGGATTGTGTTTCTATACGCATATTGTCTAGATACTGCGGAGAATAATCTAATACTGCGCTAACAATAATTAATGCGTTTCAACTTAGCTAGCAATAAAAGCCATCCAATAAAAGGTGCCGGTAAACACCTTATAAACAGTAGAAGATCCAATTCTATCCAAAAATTCATAATTATACACGAAAAGCAAGTGAGCACGTCTTCTTTTTTTATTGGTGATTAACACAATCGTTTTTTCATCACATAGCAATTACCAGGACAAGGCGAGAAAAATGTGATGTATCTGATACAGAACAACCTCCGCCTGTTCTTCAATTTGTAGCTTTGAGGCGAGGATTTTAATAAAATTGAGGAGCTAAAAAAGATTGTCCAGAAGTTAGAACAAAACGAGATAAGAGCGTGGTTAAAAGAGCAGCTACAGATAGCACCAAAAACGATCGTCACGATGCTGAAATTGCCTACGTCGATCTTTGAACCGAGACTACTCAAAGGAAAGTCCAGAACATTTACCGGATAGGTAAATTCAAAATATCGCAGTGGATGATCATCTACCTCACTTATCTCTGAACATCGAGCGAGAACCACCCGTTGACTGTAAAACAGTTAAAGTTACAGTAAGGTCTAGGTCGTTGCCACCAAGACAGATGCGAACCAGCCATATACAAGCCCAAATTACAGAAGTTGATCTCAAACACTATCATGTTTCGGTTGTAGCAACTAGACCGGACAGAAACTGAACTCGGCGACTATAGACTTCGATGATTTAGAGATACTGTTTTACACTCACTGGTGGTTGACACTAACGACACACAAAAAAGAGAACCACTGCTCTTCTTCCCCAATTATGAATTAACTAAGAATATATGGGTACTTAGTTCTTGCGAGAATCCCAGTCATAAAGCTTATACCGTAAGTCGTACATTTATAAGTCGAGAATAAAGCAAATCAAGAAAACAATCGCCATCGGATGAAGAAGAATACAGCGGTTGATGACACTTAACACAATCAAAATGTTTCACACTTAGTAGGCAATGGCAAATCTGTAGAGAGTAGGAAACCATGACATTCATCAGAATTTGCAAGTCCACTAGTAAAAGAGATCACTATTCAACAAGATGAATTAGCGAGCTCATACGACCTCCAGCCTACGAGGAGAATTTACTCCACGCTTATTCAACCTGAGCAAGAATCGGAACAACTCCGATAATGAAGATGTTATGATTTATTTATATACTTTTTTATATAAATATAATAAAAAAGTTTGTTGGTAGATTGTTATAATTATTATTATATAAAATGTATTAATTAAAAGATACTTATAAAAAACGATGAACTTGTATGTTAAATCACAGATTTTAGAGAATTTATTGTTGAACTAGACCTGTACATTGTACATTTCATTTACCTTCATGTTTTTTTCAATAGCAAAATTAAATTCTGTTTATTGTAGGTATATAAAAGCCATGGTCTATAGTTGTTCGAGAATTTATAGAGATATTTTTACATGTAAATAATATCTAATTATCTAAAAAACATAATAAACGTAAATAAGTAAATATTTATTAATAGAGATATTTTAAAGTTTACATATTGATTTAATTAAAAGTACAAGTTACATAACAAAAGTAAAAGTCCTTAAAAAAATATTTAGATCATGTAGCAAAATGATTCCTGATTTATTACAGATTAAAAAAATTTAGTAAATTGTTTAATATTATATAAATTAATTAAAAATTTGTTTTAAATTTTATATGTATATTTTACAGTAGTTTTCATAATAAATTATAAAATTATTTAAAAAAACAAATCCATATTTAGAAATCACTTGATATATCGTTTATTAAATTAAACTATAATATTATAGAAATAAATAAACGTATATAAATTAATTTTTTAATTAATAATCCTTATTTACTTTTTTTTACTTCAACTAATTAACAGATATATTAATGTATTTATTCTTTATAAAATTATAATTACAGAATTACATATTAACAGAAAATTATCACGGTTGACGCTGACGAATCCATTCCATGTCATCATATCAATAAAGAAATTGCTAAAAACCGAACAATATACCAGCATGTCGTGACCTAGGAAAACCAAGGGACGCTGTCACAGAGTCCCAAATCATACAACAATTCAGCATTTATAGATAGAAAGGAATAGAGATTATAAAAGTTGATAAACTTACGATTACGAACTTTTGTTGACTTTGTTATTTTCTAGTTTGTTATTTTATTATTTTGTGTTAATTTTTATGGATATTTATTATCAACTCAAATAATTCTACATTAAACCTATCTGAAGACCTTATAATTATTCTTTACAGGGACATCTTAAACACACTTTATCTCTAAGAGGTAATAAGCTTCCGGACTCCGTCGTTTTAAATCGAACTCAATAAGGGTTCTAATCTATGAAGTATTGGAAGATAATACAAAAAAATTTTTAAATTAGGAAATTGGTATTATTTAAATATTTCAATAGTATATATATTCATATAGTTTTTATAAAATACTTTTTAAAATTATAATTAAAAATATATTTTTTGAATTTGAAATATTAGATTTAATTTTTTCTATAATAAAATCGATGTTACTACAGTTTGATTTCGTTGAATTTTTATTGCAATTTCTTCTAAAACTTTATATTATTATAAAATTCTGTTATTTTATCAAAAGTACTCACGTATTAAAATAAAATTTATACAGTTGTAATTTGAATTTATAAAAATCGAAAATATTTAAATTATATTAATTGTGTAAGTATTAATATAATATCTAATATTTAATAATCTAATAGATTGAAACTTTTTTTGAATTGTGAGATTCTATCTCTATTAATAGTTAATAATGTTAAAACATATTAATGGTGATGTATTTTTTCTTTTAAGTAATAAATTTTATTAATATAATTTGCAATATTCTACAAATATATCTAAATTCACTATAAAGTATGAATTAAAACAATACAAATAATTTTTATTTCTAATTTTTTTAAAGTAAGCGTTTCCTATTCAATTTATATTTTATTTTTG
Source organism: Platyscapa corneri (assembly GCA_018907185.1). NCBI lineage: Eukaryota > Metazoa > Arthropoda > Insecta > Hymenoptera > Agaonidae > Platyscapa > Platyscapa corneri. The sequence continues at coordinate 7,459,516 of JACCHW010000009.1, forward strand.
CTAATACTTTCAATATTTCTTTACAAATTTATTATTATTTATTTATAGATAATATGTAAATTAATTTAAATACTTTTTCAATGAAACAAATAACCTAATATTAATGTGAAAACTTTTACTATAATACTTGCGTTATACTCTTATGCCAAATGAAAAAAAATAGATTTATTTTTTAAGAATGCGTTATAGTATTATATTAACACAAAAGAGAACATCTAAAAGAGGGTATATAGTTGAAGGGATTTATGGAACGCTGATTAATATTTTGAGAATATACGGCTGCTTAAATATACAAGCATGCTTCGAAGTATTGCTCTTTTAAATCTATTTTTGGATTAAGCTTTGTTATTTTCATAAAAAGTTCAGTATGATTTGAAACATGTATGTATGTATAGGTTTTAATCTTCTTTTAAATATTTAAAAATATGTGTACCCTCAATGTTCATAAGACCATTGAATGAAACATTTTAAAAATAACTTTTAAATTAATTTAGATTCTTATCAATCTATATTATATTATATTTATGTTTTAAATTTAACTTAACTTCGAATTTTTCTTTAAAAAAGCTGAAAATTTTATGTAATGATTATAATATATTTCGAAAATATTATATTTGCATTTTTGCAAATTGTGAAATATTACATATATATTTTTAATTTCTTCAATTTAATAACCATTAATTTGTATATCTCAGTTACTAATAAAAAAATAATGATTATAAAATTTGTAATAACTTTAATATTTGATAAAAGTCACATTTCTGAATATAAATTTATTTTATAGTAACTAAACAATATATATAACATTATAATAAACAACGCTTTGCTTTTTAATACCGCAAAATTTTTTTAAATATGACCTAATTACTCTTAAAAATAAGTAAGAAAAGTAGTGCTTAAGATTTTAATAACTATAGCACTAATTAAGCTTATAGTTAATATAAAATATAAGTAAAGTTATAAATAGCCTACTTACGTGGATAGATCAATATGTGGTTGTGTTTTAAAAAAAGTAACATTAATAACTAAGAGAAGCTGCTATCAACATCATATATCACGTTTCAAACAATGATATAAAATTTTCAGATTGATTTATAGACTATTTTGCTTTAATAGACATTTCTATTGAATGTGTTTTATTTATAAAATGCAAAATTATATGTTGTTTTATGAAACTCATTATCATCTATGACAACCATTAAGAATTGGTTTAATGAATTTAAAAGTGGCTATATAATTTTTTTTACTATGAAGCACTTAAGCCACCAGCATGAATAAACCGCGGTTCCAGAAGAAATAGTTGAATAAAGAAAAAGATAGAAAATGATTCTTACTGATTTTCAAATGTAGTGCTATTAGCGATGTGGCATACGCCGTAAGAGAATTGTACGGATTAGCACTTAATCTATTATATAATAAGTTATGAATGATAAAGATATAAGACTTTTGAGTGTTTCGATTTTCATTATGAACAACAAATAATTACGGCTACCAGCTTCGAAACAGTATTTTGATCTGTTTAAGCAGCAAACTTTGCAAGAATTTTTTTATTAATTTATTATTTAACCTATATACATGAGCCAAAAATGAAGATAATAGATTTTTATAGGAAGAAAAATAATTCTTTCATGAAGCAGCACAATTAAATGACATTATTGCATTATTAATATTTTAATCGTCTAGAAAAATTGAAATATATATGGACTTATTTCGTAAAGAAAAAAATGTTATTTTATTACATTAATACATAAGCTTATTGATGGTATAAATATACATATACATATGTATAAATATACATTCTGAATTGTTTGTTAATTTTGAGTATATCCATGATAATTACTTAAACTTCTTCTCACCTTTTTTTGTTTCTAAACATGAAAACATTGTGTACGGAAAAAATATAAATTCTAACAAGATTATTGAAATAAACGTCGAAAGACAGTTTGACAGATTTAAGAGAGTTCAAAGAAATGGTACATATTAAAAATAAGTGTATTACTTTAAAAAAGATTATGTAAATATATATTAAAAAATAAAAAATGTTTTTGTAAAAATTTACGTCTTCACCCTATTATAGGTATTTATTGATCATCTTTCTATATATATTTATCTATTTACCCATACTATTAAAATGGAAAAATTATACCTATCGAATTGATATTATAAATCAATATAAATAATTTCATAATGAAGAAAATCTATATATAGAAAATATAATTTATTCACTAATTTTGAAAAAATTTCTATAATATTGTTAAAATATTTTGCAGGACATTAAAAAAATTTTTCTTATAAATTTATGAAATCACATAGAAAGATTTTAATACTAGTAATTTTATTATTCACATAATTATATATAAAATAAAAAAAAAAAAATTATTTTTTCAGAAGTCATCATTTTATAAAATATTTCATTTTGTTAAATAAATTTTTTATCTATAGTTGCGATAATTTAAAAATACATAAATTACACATTAAACATATTATTTATAAAATAAAAAAATGTTTGTAATATATATTACATTAGAAATATAATAAATTTACAAAATAATTTGTTTGTTTATAATTTATAATATATTTTAATGGCTATAAAATTGAATTATGTTTTATATATAATATAAAAATAGGTATTAAATTAATAATTTCTTATAAGATTTTTTCTCTGTTAAAAAACATTTATATATTATTAATAGTAATTTCATTAAATTTACATCTATGTGTAAATTTGTTTATTGCTAATAATCTGAATCAAACTTTACTTTTATATATTTATACTGAAAAGTATCTAATTCCATTATTTGTGTAGAAATACACATATATAACATTTCTGCTATATACTGTAATTTTAAATAATACATATAAATATTCGTAGAAAGTATACATATAAAAAACAGAATAAAATGAATTATTAATATGATTAAATTTGCAACAAAACTATAATTTTAGTGAAGCGCTCAATCAATCCGCTATGTAATCTTTTATGGTTTTGAAGGGTGAAGAAACATTTATCAAGGGATAGGAGGACTATTAAGAAGGGAAGAAAGAGAGGAGGGAAAATGTCTGCGACAAAAGCTAAATGACATTTGGATTTTTTGAGGGGGGACTAGAGGTAGGAGAATTTGTCAGAGTGAAGTTTTATCCTGGAATATGGACTTAGCTGTCATTGGCCTGACGGTTGACGAGGTTAGTAACAAGAGCTGGGTTTTCGACAGTTTTGCGAGAGCATTGTACGTGCTTTAGTCAGCCAGTCAATGAAACCCGACCGCCTGATTCTTTCGGTTAAGGTGCCAGTCCTATCCCTTGGGAAGATACTACGTAGCCTATGGGTGTATTTCCCCTACTCTCAAGAGATACTCAATTTGGTGTTTAGTCTCCTAATGCAACTATGAACGTTCTCGTCACTGTACTCTTACAATCAGCTACACATGCATATCTACCTATATTATAATTTAGCTATACTAGTGTGACACATACGCGCGCACGCGCACAAACACACCCATATAAGCATATCATAATCTATTTGCTCAATTTTAAGCCCAATTTTTACCTAAATAGAATATTCCTTCTAGGTTTAATGATATAATAAAAACAAAATAACTTTTGAGTAAAATAATTACTAATATTAAAGATGTCATTCATACAATTTCTGATTTCAAAGAAAAACTGATTTCTTAATAGAATATTTTTCTCTCTGATCTATCAGCTATTTTTAGCATGAGTACTAATTTAAAAATAAAATTGAATCCAATAAAAAAATAATAGTGAATAATTATTTTTTTAAAACGAAAATTAAATCCAATTTATACAGAATATGCACATCAAAATTATTATTTTTGGAATTATGTTAAAAAATTGTTTATATAATATTAAATAAATACGTTTAAAATATCTCTTTTTCATATAAATGAAAAAGTCTCAAAAAATAAAAATATGAAAAGTACTATAAATATTTAAAAACATTAAATTTGTTTCCTTAATTTCCTTAGTTTCTTAAATCTTAATATCACTTGCACATATTATAAAGTTTTACGAATATGCACTTTTTATATTGAAGAAGTTTTTTAATCTACAAAAGAAATTCTTAATGCATATATAAAATAAGAGAACTTTTTACTTTAAATTAAATTATAATTTAAATAAATAAATAAATAAATAAATAAATATATATATAAATTATTCATGCTATAACTACTTAAAAAAAAACTCAGTATTTACTCTGTTTATTCTTTACTTTTTAATGTCTAGTGATGATTTTTTTAAATATATTACTAATTAAATATTAGGATAAAAAAAATGCAGAAAAGTATATGTTTATTTTTCAATAAATTAATAAATAAGATAATATTGTCCTTTAACAAGATTTTAAATTAATGTCGTAATACAAGCAAGTATTTACATTTTATAATTTAATTGTATAAATATAAACAGTTGCAAATATCATTATAAAATTAATGATCTCATTTATAATTTTAAAAATAGAAAGTATTAGTATTTTTTTAAAATAAGTATTGATGATTTAAAACATAAATTTAAAGATTTTGTTTGGTGTCGTGATTATTAAAATTAAACAATAAATAGTAAATTTATAATAAGTGAAGTAAGTATATAAAAGTTAGTATGTATGATAAAATGTTAAAATAGTTTTTCTAACTCTTGATTTACATCTATTGAAATTGAAAATTATCAATAAAATAAAAAAGTAAATTGTTTTAAATTATTATATAATATATTATAATAATTTTTATAATTTATATTTTTATTATAATTTTTATATTATGATTAATATAAATTAATAAGATATTTGAAATAAAAAATTATAAATAATTAATAATATAATTTATATTTATAAAAATGTTGTGGCTCTATAATTATATTATTTAAGTATTTTTAGTAACATAATCATTATAAATGTAATTGTTATTACTAAGGACTTTTACTAATAATGATGTTACTAATAAGGAAGAATATTAATTTTTTTCATGTAAAATATTTAATCCTATTTTTATCTTTCTTTTATTTTATAAATAAACATTAATATTTTTAAATTAATTGATGTTTCTATTAAAAATTATACTTCAAATGCAATATAAATTCATTATATTTAAAAAATTTGATATTATAAAAATACTCAAAATTTATTCATATTTTTTCATGTACATATCTAGTTTTAAAATTTATGACAATAAAAAATAATTAAAGGTACAATATTTTTGAAATTTTATATCTTCTTATTTATTATTATTGATTAGTTCTTTAATAAGTTTATATTAAGCACAATATATAATTAGTATAAAATAAAAAGTAATTCTAACATATATAATATAAATTTAATTTTGAAATCCTTTATTGGTAATGTGAAGTATATAGCAAAGTCTTTGAAGTACGGTTAGTAAAGTAAAGTGATAAAGTAAGGTATGAAATTCAAATTTAAATAAAAAATATAGTAATATGTAAGCTTTCAATAAAAATTTTTACTTTGAAATGAAACTTCTTTAAATTTCTTAGGAGTTTTTACTGATTTTTAGAATATTCATTTATAAATAGCATAGTTAAAAATAATGCATGTTTTGACAACTTTCTATATAAATACAATAAATATTTTTATACTTTATAAAATATTTTATTTTATTTTTTATAAAATATTTATTAAATAATATATATAAGTATTAGTAGAATAAATGTTATTAATTAATTTTAATAACAAAAAACCATACATTTTGAAAATTCTCGATTAAATTATTTTTAAGTATTTTGCAGATGTAACAATAAGAATTCTGTCAATTGGAAAAAGTAATAAAAAAAAATCGAACAAAATTGTCTAGAAAAAATTAAAATTTGTAAAAGTTTAAGTAGTGAGTTTTAAGATGTACTATTTTAATTTTAAAAAATTTTACAGTTATTATATTTTTAAGTTATAATATTAAAATTGGTACCAAAATTATTATAATGATACTAAAGTTATAAAACAACAACAACAACAATAATAATAAACTTTGAATTATATTTTCAATTTTAATGTAACGATTTTAGTTTAGTTCCCTTGAAATTGTACACTTATTTAAAAATATATATACATTTTTATATGCATTCAGCCTTTATTATTTCATATTGCTTAAATAACTTGTTAAATAAAAGGTATAATGAAAATCGTCTTTTGGAATGTTAATAAAATCGATTAAAAAGTATTTAAAACTAATTATAATTAATTTTATAGATTTAATACAAAAATCTATTTATTTATTAGTGATTAATTAAAAAGATACAGATATAACAGGAATGTTAATATATTTTTTATCTGAAAATAAATACTTGATACAAATAACATTAAGCTTTAGAAATATTGCAACGTAATATTATACTATTAAATTCAGAAAATATTTAAAAATGAAAACAATATATACAATGCTAAATAATTTACTTAAATTAAACAGTTTAGATAAGTAGAGAAATCAGTATTTATTATTGAGAATATAGTATTATTGTAATGAATTATGTGAAAGTATTGATTTCAGTTACTTTGAAATTAAATTATATTAAATTTCTTTAATTCTTTAACTTTTAATTTTTAACTTACTTTCTAAAAATTAAAGTTTTATTTATAAGTTCTAAAAACGCACGTTAAATATAATTTTTAATATAAAATTTGTAGATAATAAGTGTTTGTAGGTAATATTTGTAGCTAATTAAGTAATTTTCTGAAAAATGATCGAAAATTTAATTGGTTTGAGGATTTAATTGGAACTTAGTTGGTTATATATAACTTTTTTAATTAATTAAGTATTTCGGTCATGATTTTCGGTCATATCATTTTTATCGTAGATATTAAAATTTTCTAAACTATGGTATGATATTTATTAAAAGTAATCTTCGTGTTAAAGATAGAAAAAATTATGCAACCATATATCATATATTAATTATTGAACAACAGACAAATAACATATAATATAAAATTTATTTTTGCACTATTAAAAATAACCATCACATTTTTTCAGAATAAAACTCGTTATTTTTTAAAAGTGCACTTTCAATTTATTTTAATTTATCAATAGTAAAAAAAGATTCAAGATTTTGTATCAAGATAGTGTACAAAATTAATACACTAAGATTGTAGTTTTATTTTATTGAGTAAAAAGTCACAACTTTTTGATTAATTAATAAATTAAGTAAAATATAAATTTATTCAAATATAATGTTTCAATAAGAAAAATAAAAAATTAAATACTACATTAAAATCATAAGAAACTCAAATTATTAAAAATTATTTCATAAAAAATTTACATCACGCAAAATATTACAAGTACCGTTTAACGTATAAAAATTTATTATCCTAGTTGTGTTGTAACCAAAATCATTGTACCGTCATCAACCGTTGACATATAAATTAGATGTAGATGATATAGAAGTATATAGATAAACTATTAACGGATAATTAAAAAAAAAAAAAATTAACCGAAAAAAGACCAATGTTTGCATTTTGCATTTAATATCATGTTTTTGTAATGACTGTTATTTTGTTTTCAATAAATAAATGTATAAAAATATAAACATAACAAATTGAACATATAACATTGAAAATATTTTTTTTTTACAAGCAGATCTTTAATATAAAAAACAATAGTTAATAATATATTTAATTTAACTTAATAATTACACACTAAGATTGATAGCTCATGATCCTCATAAAAGTATAGGATTGGCTATACTAACTTATTTAAAATTTACTGTTTAAATTTTATTAATTTAAATTTAATATAATAGAAATAATGTATTTAAAAAATGGTAGAATGCATTATATATTATATATTGTTATGTAAACGATTTAATTATTTTTTCAATAATAATAAAATATATTAACTAAAAATTTGAATTGATAACAAAGAATAATTTGAATATAATCTGAGATTAATCAATGATATGAAAATAGTTATAGATAAAATTAACTTACAATTTACAAATATATTTAATTTTTGATGGAACTAGTTTTTTAAAAATAAATTTTAATGAAAACTAATAAATCATGCTTATAGTTTATTATGGTATTGTTATACCTAATAATAAAAAAAGTTTTGATTTTAATTTTTATGTAATAACCCTAAGTTAATGTAATAAGAATTAATACCTATGTACGGTCAAAAACAAACTGTAAAATAATAATATTCAAAATAGTGCTAAGTAGAAAAAAAGGAAAAAATTAACTTACTTTTAGATTTTTCAAAAATAAAACGATATGTAATTAAGATAATTATAAAATGTAATAGTGAATTTGTATTTTAATTACAAGTATTTCAAACAAAAATGCATTACTTTACATCGATAAAGGCAAAATGGTTTACCGTTTTTAGTAAATCGTTTTTAGTAAAGGAATTAAGAATTAATAATATTTAAAAATTATAATATTGAATTTTTAAGTAGATTTTATAAATGGCTTTTAAACAATATGGATATCAAGTTATGTAAAAATAATCATTACAAGCTGAGGAACTGATAGCGTCTTCTCTCTTAATCATGTATTACATAACTAAAAAGTCTATTTTAAAAATTAGGAAAAAATATAAAATATATGAAACTAATTAATAATCATTTTCTTGTACATGATTTAGATCTGATTAATATGTAGTATATTAGGTATAGTAATAAGTTTACGCTCTTTTTAATTTTGATTTTTCACGAATTGGTTTTACTTAAAATTTGCTCCATCAAAACTAACATCTTTCAACTATCTGTCAGTCATTAAATAAATTTCTTATAGTAAAAGTTATAGTCTTTTGACTAAATTTAATTTTGTACCATTTTTTATAATTTTCATAAGATATTCAAAGAGCATATCGGTTAAGGTAAGATTTCTCATTTTGCTTCTTGCAGATAATGTTTTTCTGGTTTCACTATAGAGGGTCTGCTGTTATTATGTACCGAATCAATAGTACGTATCTATTGTTCCAGATCAAGTATTGCGTTCGTTTTTTTTTTTTTTAATGCTCGGTTCAAACATATTATCCGCAGTCGCGAATAATTCGAAACGAGGCTTTTGATGGGTTTCAGAAGTTTATAAACAACGTCTTTTTTATCTCGCTAAATCAACAGTATAATTTTCTAAAATTGGATATTTTATTTTAGCACTGATGAACAAAATTTTCGCCGTCGGAGCAGTTCTTGCGCATAATCAAAAACCTTCAAGCTTTATTTCCCTTAGTTAATATATCAATTAATTTTCGAGATTTTACATAATTACCATTTTATATAAATTTTTACCAACTTAATTGAAATAAAACTAATCTATCAACATTTAATTTATGAGAGAATTTCTCAAGCATTTTATCACAAATCTTCCTCTAGTAGATGCTTCAATTCATCTTCTTCTAATTATTCTGCACCTTTCTCGTTTTTGATTACTCAATATTACCTTTCTTAAATATAACAATCTATTTTTTGCATATTGATTTTTTATAATGAATTTTTACATCTATCACATGATAAATAAAATGTATTCATTCTCTTAGCCTAAATAACATCTACTACATTTTAATACGTACATATACACCTTTTTAATATATATACCATTGTTACATAAAATAAAAGAATTATACTTTAACGATGACTTTTGGAAATATATGGAAACTTGTTCCCATTCAAAAAAAAATTAATTAATTAATTAATAAATAATATATACTCAAAAATATTAATTAAGGTTATTAAAAAAAAAGTTAAATTAAATTAACTTAATAAAACTAATTGAATGAACTATATTATAAAAATTTTTAAGATAATGTTTTTTACTATATTCAATAATTTTTAATATATAAATTTAAAAAAGAGCTAAAGACAGACTAATTAACAAAAGATAGTAGAACTAATTCAAAAATAAAAGAAACAATATTTACGAATCTTTTATCGAAATTCTTAGTAGATTTAAAGATATTAATATTGATAATTTTAATTGAATTTTTAATAAAAATTAAAAATTAAAATTAAAATTCATATTTAAGTGCTAAAGTTTCAATTTAGGAAAAAAAATAAATTAATTTAATAAAATAATATAAGTAAAAGAATTCATATTTATTAATTGAATTTGTTAAGACTTTGAACTGTGATATTATAATATTCTGATGCATCTTTGAAAATTGAAGTTAATTCTGATAATTTGATAACTATTATTATGATTTTAGTTGATAATACTGATAACTAAATACATACTTTTTTATAATTTTCAAAAATATTCGTATGAAATAAATCGTTGATTTGTATATATGATATAGGCTTCAGAAAACGACCAAATAATACAAAGTATTTAATGTATATTTTAAAATAAAAATAATTAATACATTAAGGATTTAAAAAAATTTCAGTTTAAAGATTACAATTAAAATAAGAGTAGAAATATTATTAATGAATTTTGTCTTCGACAACGAAATATAGTGAAGATGCGGATATTTTTTATGAATATTCAATTACATAAACGAAAGTTGAAATAATATTCAAAAGAACTCATAGTAAAATATGTAAATATTGAAAATTCATAACCAACTCTAATGAATTTATAGAATAATGAATTTATATGAATTTATAGCGTAGTATATAATGGATATATATAATTCATGGTAAAAGATGTATCCTAAGTCATAAAGAATTTTTCAAATAAATGTTAGTGTATACAATCATCAATATATTTCAATGTTTTATAATAGTTTATGAAATCATATTGAACTGTAATTTTATAATTTTTTAGATCATCTTTTTTTCTAAGGAAAAAGAAATTTTTATCGACAAAAAAGAATACATAGTAAAATTTTAAAAAAAGATTGGTAATCAGTTTTTTAAGTTCTTGAATAAAATACAAAAGCTTGAATGCAAAGCAGAGAATAGAAATTTTTTAATAATCCCTCTATACTATTTTCACGTGTAAAGTGAAATTAATTTAAGAAGATAGAAAAAATATAGTCAAATATTATTAATTATACACAGTTACTTCTCGAAACATAATGTCTTTCGAATCTTATCAATACATCAAAATAAATATTAAACTTGATATCTCTACGTTGATAATTTATTGTAAAAATACATAGATAGCTTTAATGAAAATAACAATACAAACAATCACCATTTCACACAGAAATTAAATTTAAAAGTGTACCGATGTATCACAAAACAGAAAAAAACTTCATATAAACAAAAAATGTGTCCAAAAACCATTATTTGAAATGCACTAAATTGGATTTTATTAATTATAAGTTTTTTTAATCTAAATAAAATTATTTCTTTTGATGGTAGGATTTCCCAATGTACAATGCTATTATTTTTATTTAAATTTAATTATTTAACTAGTGAATGTCACTAAACCAGAAATAAAATTAAGAAAATATGGTATATACTGGTACATATAAAGAGAAAGTAAAATTTAGCTTTGGTGATATCTATTAGTTGTAATACATAAATACAATCTATTATTTTTTGCGTATATTTTTGATTATTATTAAGATTTTCTTTAAAAATTTTATTAAACTCTTATTTATTTATTGTCCTTTTACTATTGTCCACTGATTCCGTTATTTTGATCCTAATATTTTACATTCATATTTATTGTTTTTTATTCAATTTCTGTTTTCTTTATTCGTTGAATACTAATTCCTATTTATAATTATCAAATTTTTTAAATGTACAGGTAAAATCGTCACTCTTATATATCGTTCAGAATTTATTATGTACTAAAGTATTTAAAATAAATTTAATAAATTCATGCAATTTTTGAGTATTTTGGTCAGTTTTTTTATTTTTCATTATTTGTAATGGAAAGAAATATATTGTTATTATTATTATATTGAAAGTAATATTATACATACTACTTAGAAAAAAAAACTACAACTCACTCAAATCTTGTTTTAAAATTTATTCCTCAATTTTATTTTTATAATTTTAATTTTATTTATAAAAAAAAAACAATTGATTTTTCTTATTGTTTCACGGTTGTAATATTTAACAAAAATTAATGATCAATTTATACATATATGTATTCAAATAAAAAAAATATTTTCTTCGATAAGTAGTCAATTAATAAAATACATTAATAATTTATTGTCTTACTTATTATTCAATATATCTAATAAAATTAATTTGAAAAATATTCTATAATTAAAAAATTTTATATTAATAAAGGAAGATAAATCTTGTAATTAATCATAATTAAAACTCGATGTTCAGTTCTTTTTACAATTGTGCTGAGAATTTTTTATCAAAATACAAGCACTTTTATTAAGGTACATATACTTCATTATCTAATTAAGGCTTATGTAAATAGTATGTTATTAAAATATATTTAACTTTCCATATATTTTTAGAAAAGAAATTTGAACTTATATTTTATACTTAATTTTATATTATTTTTCAGTTAAAAAAAATCTATTTATTATTATGTGAATATACATTTATTTTTTAAATATCTCTTAAATCTATTGATTTTTTGACGTTTATAATTTATATGTTAATTATAATTATAAATTAGAATTAATGTATAAGTGTACTAATAAAGCAAGCAGTAATTTAATATTACATTGTTAACTGTATTTTTAATGTAAAGATTAGAAGTGTAAACAAAAGTGTTCATATTTTTAAGAGATACAAAACTTCCTTGATGTATTCTAGACAAAATTTACATTGTATACCTAATCAGGTTTTAAACTAAGCCTTAAGGATCTTTATAAGGCTTGAACTACAACTTACAGTTAGCATAGTTCTAAAACCTACTGTATTCCGTCATTTGTAACCATACTTAATTCTTCTTTACTCAGATTGTGTTGTTTAAATTTCAGTCTATATTTATAATTTTAAAAACAGAACGTTAATCCACAATGTTATGTAATTAATTAATTTTTATTAATAATTAATTATCTAATTACAATAAAAGAAAGAAAATAATTAAAATTAGTGTTACCTTAATTTTAATTTATAAAATAAAAAATTTATTCTTACAATTCTTATTCAAATACAGACTAGCCATTTAAGGAAAAAAATTTGTTCTACATTATTAATGAATTTTATTTAAAAAAATTTTTATATCAATAACTAATTTATTAAGCAGGTCGCATTTAATAAACCAAACTTGTAGTTCAAACAGTTAATTAGTTTTTCTGATATACTTTATAACATAAATATTATATCGTGATTTTTTAAATTTTATTTTCTAGATTTGTTAAATATCTTATAAACTGAAGCAATAATTTGATTTAATTATATTTTTAGATAGTCCATAGTTATTTTTTCTCTTTAATTTGTAAAAAATGTTTTAAAATATTAAATAACAGAAAATAGAAAACAACAGAAAATTACAAGAATTATAAAGAAAAGAAAGGAAGAAAGAAGGCATTTGAATTTATTTTGACATTCAAATAATCTGACGTACACCTGGAACTGGCGCTACCCGAGGTGTTTGTAATGCTTCAACAGGCTGAAAGGTCACGCAGCGGTACCTGTCGCGATTTTGACATAACGTGTCTTGGTTAGCTAGGATTGCAAGACAGAACATTTGGAAAGGTCTACGTAATCCGCCTAGTTTAACTTAAAAATGAGAACACCTGCTTAGATCTAAGCAAATTTGTTAAAGAAACGATCTTTAAAATTGTGGAAATAGACGTAAGATTATTACGCCTAGGATTAGATGTAGTTAAACTATCTGCAATTTCTGGACTACAATTGATATCTAATATTTTCAGAAAATAGTCAAAAAAAGAGAGAGAGAGACAGAGAGAGACATAGAGAGAGAGAAAGGGAGAAAGGAAAAAGGTGGCCATAGAAAGCTAGAGGTAAAAAACTGTTAATGTATCTTAAAAATAATATACATAAAATATCAACTAACACAAAGTAACTATTTTATCTCCCTCTTTCTTTATATTAATTTTTAGATATCTGCAAAACTGGAGAGTTCATATATTTATAATTTTCTAAAACTTCTCATTTCCATGAATGCTATAGATTAAAGGAAAATTCCATATTTACACATGTTTCAATTTATATTTAAATATGTATTCTATTTTTAAAAAATTAAAAGCTTTTGAAAATCCTGTTTTATATCTGTTTTACAATAAAATAAAAAATTAATATTTTCCTTTTTCATGATCATAATAGTTAATTATTATAAAGAAAAAATAATTTAAGGATAAATAATTTCAAATTTAGTATTTGAAATAATATATTAGAATCTTTACATTTGTTTATCTTTTGAATTTTAGAACGTTAAAAACAAAAGCATATCAATTATAAGAAGTTAATGATAATAATCTACAGTATTGAATAATTTTATACGATAAGCTTCCTGTTTTATTATATTTATCATTTTAACAGTAAAAAATTCAAACTATTATTACTAATCATAATCATCATAAATATTATATATAGTAAAAATGTGAGAAATCTTTTTTATTATCTGAAATTTTATAGTTTCAAATATATGTATTATATAATATTTACATTAATATCTTATTATTTATAACTAAATTTCATTTTAGGAGTAATAGTAGTAGTATTTATTGAACAATATCTACATTTTTATTCCATTACATTTCATTTTATTTGTGTTTAAGATATTTTAAACTATCATAGTATAAAAATTTATAACTAAGATTTTGGAAAAATTTTACTTGACATCATTTTAATAAGCTTATAATTTTATTAGATAATATATAAATTTGGAGTCAATATAAAAATTATTATTTTCCTCAAAATTAAATTATTTCCCTGTTCGAAAATATGTATTTCTAATTATTATAATTATTCTGAGGTAATGATAACATTAAGAGTAAATATCAAGTACACAGTTTTCATTTCAGATTTCACGTATTTTTTAATATTTTCGTTCAAATTTATAATCAATTTTTCAAATTAAATATTTCATTAAAAAGTTATCAAAGATTCATAATCAATAAAATCTATAAGTAACAATACGGCATATGTATAGTATTAAGCAATATTTTCAAATTTTTGAATTTATATATATTTTTAAGCAAAGGTTATTAAAATTAATATTAAAATAACAGAATATTTTAATTACCATTTAATATAAATTTTATATAAATATACAATAAGAATTAAACAAATATTTTACAGATCTTTTTAAAATAAAAATAATATGACTACTTCATACATTTTGAGAACTAAAGATTTAAAAGTACGAAAACCATTTAGAAACATATATTACAATATTTTTATGATAACACTTGGTAACTTCGCACAAGACTAAAAGATCCAGTGAATATTAGTTAAAATTTAACGAAAAAAACTATTTTTTCTTGCTATTATTTCAATTGTATTTTCAATCTAAATTTAATTTTTCTATATTTTAATTACTATTATAGGAACCGCTAAAGATATAATTAGAATATATTGACGTGTGCTGAACAATGATAACATAAATTTATGTATAATATAAATGCACATATATATTTGCATTTAAAATATGAAAATATAAATATAGCAATGCGTAATAATATTATTTAAAATTTCTCTAAAATTGAATCTCATGCGGATATAAGTTTTAATGGTATATAACAAATTTTATTATAATATAGCGGGATATTTTTTTATAATTCATTCTAGATATTTTCCTATTTTTCATTAAATTAATCAATAATAGACCAATAACTTGATAAATAATTAGTTTATTATTAATAAAATTGAAAAAACAGAAGACTATTTCTAAACCATTATTTTGAATGTAAGGTATCTAAGTATAATAGTAACTATAAGCTATGATGTGAAATTTGTTAGTTATAATATATACTATTTCAATAGAAAGTTTGAAAGTGATAAAAATCTATTTTTTTTTAATATTTTAATAATAATGATATATTTTATTTAATTTAACGTAATTATGAATATAATTTATATTTTAAAATTTTTCTAAATAAATATATAATGAATAAAGTAATTTTAATTAAGATAATTTATAATGTATTTTTGTGATACAGAAAAAGCTAATTTTTTTAATTTATTAAAATTTTACGCAATGAAATGTTACTAAAAAATTTTCATAATCTTTTCAGTAGATTATTAACTTAATATAAAAATGAAGACAATATGAAAAATTTATTATTAAGGGAAAAGGTTTAAAAAAGATATAAGAAAAAATAATTTAAAAAATAAAAGCATATATGGTTGAGAAGCAAAATTAAAAATATTAAAAAAAATTTTCTTTAAGGTTTTTAATCGGTTATAACATATATAAAGTCTTATTTAACTAAAAAAATAAAAAGTGTAATTAAAAATATGTCATATAAAATAAACGGATATAATGGAAATAAAATAAAAAAAAGTCTGACTAATAATTCTGACTTTTATATATATATATGTAAAAAGTGAATAATTTGTTTAAGTTCATTTATATTTTTAGAATTTATTACATTAATTATTAAATTAATCAACAGATATAAAATATTGTACATAAAAGGTTTTAAATTAAAAAAATAAGGAATTTTAATGAATGTTTTTAAAATTTATTTTAAATAGTAATAAATATACTAAAAATAATACAGGAAAAATAAATATATATATATACTAGTATAAGAAATTAAAATGATTAAAATATATTTGGATACTCTTAATTTTCTAATTATATTAAAACATTATTTCTATTTTTAACTTTATGAAACTTTTTGACTTTATATTAAAAATATATACTAGTTTCTATTTTAAAATTTTGAATTTCAATATCTTATGATGTAATTATTTGATGTATTATTTATGTATGTCAATGTTAAAGTAAATTGAAACTACGATCACATGTTTATTAATAAAACTTGAAGTTATAATAAAGGTATAATTGTAAAAGTAAATAAAATAAGAATATTATAGATTTGATTTACTCGTTAATTTTAATTTATCATTACAATGTGTTATGTAATTCCTAAAAAATAAGTAATTAGGTGCATAAGTATATTCTGCCTTCGAAATAGGTCTAAATTATTCAAAAACTAAAACAATAAATGATTAAGTACCAAGTATTTCATGATAGGAAATGCATTGTCAATTTTTCTAGTTTAATTAGGTACAATAATTTATATTAAATAAATAAATAAATCTTTATTATAATTTACTGATAAAGAACAAGAAAAATATATATTCGTATATATTTTTAAAATATGTGCAATATTTGTTAATCTTATAAACAGGGAAAATACACTTACTAAAATTATTTTTATTGGTAATAAACGATGATTTTAAAAACAGATTCTAATGGTGCACATTAAATTATATTATGTACGTTATGTATGAAATTGAAATGAGATATGAAATAGAATTTTATCTTTAAAAATCAATAACATATTTCAATTTTGAATTAAATACTTATGTGATTTAATTCAAATAAATATATGTATATAAATAATAATAATGAAGAAAATATTGAATTTTTTCTACATTTGTAAATTTTATGTTATATTTAAGAAAAAACTATATTGATTGGTCGTAAACAATCTGTATTAGGTGGTTGTATAATAAAAAAAAGAATGATAAATGTTATTGAATTCATTAGAAATTGTAGATAAATCATACAATACTTTATTTTAACATGTACGTTTTAAAAAAAATTTTATTAAATTGTGGAAAATTCTAATGTAGTTAAAAGTTCATAGAAAATTTATCAAATAGTTTCTCCCTGCAACTATTAAGTACAAATTTAAATAATTGCAATTAGCTGATGTTTTTGAAAAATAAGTAACAAAGAAAAGAGAAGAGCACAAATTTCTTATAGTTATTTGTTAATTTATAAAACTTTATAAGAAGTAAGAAAGACAAGTTATGTATTTATGTTTGATAATAAAACTTTAGAAGATAAAAGAAATAATATTTCGATAATACATACTTATTTAAAATTATAAAGGTACAAATTTCATTCGAATTAAAAATTATATAACTTATTAAATTATTAAATTATTAGATTATTATAGACAAAATTTATTATAAATAAATCATGAATCAAACTGAATGTCGTTAATATTTGATATCAAACGTGAAAGTTATTAATTTCTGTCATATGAGTTTTAAAAGATAATTCTTAATACGTTATTCTAATATTATAATTTAAATTAAATTTTCATTTCAAATGTGTACAAAAATTTAATATTGGTGGGCATGCTTAATATAATAATTTTATAAAGACAAAAAAATGTACCTTCGCATAAAAATTAAAATTAAGCAAAAAGAATAATTATTATAATTAGGTACCATAGGTATATTATGTTTTATCATCTATCATTACGTAATGTAAGAATTGATTCATTTCTTTGCAACTCCCTTATCATGTATGTATATATTAATTATTACTTATAAATTTATTTTGCAAAGAAGTTGTTAAATCATATTCAATATTTAGATTACTGTTTAAATATTCATTTAATCGTGTAATTATATATTAATCTTAATATAATAATAGTAAAAAATAATAAATTCTAAAATAAATGAGAAGTGGTATTTCATTGTATAGTCAGTTCGAAAAACTTAGCTGCCGTTGTATGTGACTTTAATATATGTATATATATATACGCATTGCATTGACTTTAGCTCACTCAAATAACTCGATGTATCGTATTGTGTACTTCTAGAGTCCAGCATAGCCACAAGTGTGTCTTATTTGCAGAAAACTTTAGAGAAGTTCTTTAACTTGAAACACTATAACTATATGAGAAAGATGAAGAGAATTGTAAATATTCCAACATGAGTAATTCTTCGATCCGCTATAAAGCTATATATACTTCGTGCACAACCAACTGTAAAAGTAATGGGAAGGCTTTAGTTTATAATAATTTATAAAAAAAAGAAGATTGATAAATATTTTTATTATCAATAATTAAAAGGAATGTTAAAATTTAGTTATGTTTCATTATTAATAATACTAAATATTCTAAAGAATAATTAATCTATCAATTTTTTTAAATATAATAATTGAGTTTTTTTAAAATTTTTATTATTATTATAATTTAATTTTTTTTTGTTTCTATTAACTTTTTATTATTCAATTTTTTTTTCATTTTTAGACCAATTCGTTTTGATGTTCCGAATCATATTTTGGTTATCAATATGCCATTAACATTTTCCATATGTTTAAAAAACAAATATATTAAAATTAACAATAGCTTATTTTTTTATAAAGTAGTGTAATTAGTAATATAAAAATAGGAATATTAATACTGTGATTAATAATTCATACTTCATTTAATATATCAAAGAAATATATTTAATTTAAATTGTTACTTACCTACGTGAAGGAAAGTAATGTAGAAAATACGAAAAACATATTTTAATATACACAATTAGTTATTAAAAATTAATTACATAATATCTATATTATTTACATTTATTTTGATTATTTATATTTTTTATCTATATTAATTCAATATAAAATATAAAATATATACCATATTTTTATTTATTCATAAAAATTAAAAAATTTCTATTTAGGATAATGGAAAACTTCTAAATGACCTAGTATAACACTTTAAAAAATTATTCTAAATTAAATTTTGGTAGGTATGTGAATGAATAAACTAAATATATTTTGAAACATTCTTTAAAGTTTTTTTTTCAGTTTGAAGTTAAGTTTTTAAAATTAAACATTTTTCTAATCTAGATTTAAGATTTTTGTACTAATTTTCATGCTCTTGTACTTCTTTTTGAAAATATATAAAATTAATTTGTTTAATAAGAATTTTTACTTAGAATTTTTAAATTTCACTTTAGAGTGTTTAAATATTCCAACATAGATAGAATTTTTTAAGCTTTATTGTTCAAAAACAATATTTATGCTTATCATCTCAAAATTCATAAATTTGATATTTTATAAAACAAATTTTATTCCATTAACTGATATATAAACTAAATATCAAATAAACATATTTATTTAAAATATGAAATTAATTGATATGATTGATATAAAAATATTTTAATTTTAATTTTTTTTAATTGTGAAATATTTTATAAGAGATACATTATGTAATTAAAGAATTATCTTTAAAAAATTCATAAACCTTTAACATTTTAAAACCCATTCCTTGGTCACGCTTAATGTTCTAATTTATTAGTGGATAAAGGCGAGTTCGTCTTAGCTATATTTTTTATCAATTTCGAAAAAAATTATTGTTCGAAGAAATAAAATTATGAAAATTGATTATACAAAAGAATTACATAAACGGGTATTCAGCTTAGCTAATAAATTAATGCATGTGCGCGCATTTGTGTATGTACGAGTTTAAAGTTGCATTTATAATGTAGCTGATATACTTAGTATATTTCATGTAATATAATTGTGCTAATTATGAAATCATGAGATTGTGCATAGCCATCTAAATATTATTTAATAAAATTCATTCAAATTTTTCATTAATTTATATTTGAATTTCTAATTCAGCTTTATTATTAATTTTTAATATTGTAATGAATATTTGATCTTTAAAAATCTATAATAATATAATTTAGCTAATATTTTTATTAATATTACTGTTTTTTATTAAATATATCATTTTGAAATTAATTGTATGATATTCTAATTATATTTTTATCAATTTTATCACTTTTATTTATTTGATAAAATACTTCTTTTAGGGTTGATAATAAAATGATGCCATGGATAGCTAGCTAAATCTAACTAGTTGTTGATTATGTTAGAATTATTTTATTGTAACATTTGATATTACTAAAACTTTGAAGTTTTTAAAATCGTTTCTAAGTTTATACTATTCGTTGAAAAAAATCTACTGATAAAATATTTTTTCATGCGATATTTATTTTTTCTATATCGTTAAATATAAACGATATATCAGGCATTGGATGTTAACTTTAAGATTAAATTACTGTGTCGTAAACATTAATCTTATGTTGGATATTGAGAGATTTTCTACTACATTTTAAATACAATATATAATTTTTCTACCTTGCTACACATTGTGCTTTGTTTTAACGTTGCAGCGGGTAAATTTAAAAGTAGTAATATGACGACAATAATCTTATTGTACGTCAAATCTGTAACAAATATTTGAATATCCCATTTATTTGAAACTTATTATAGTTATATATATATATATATAATTGTACTATTGATATAGAAATGTAATCAATTCATGCTTATTGAGGATGTTTTTTGGAGTTTTTTGTTATGAAAAATAAAACGGATTGTTGTAATGTACATAAATTATAAAAGTCTACGACTGATTTATATAATACATATACCACGCAAATTGTAGATTCCAATTTAAACAAAGATTCGAATAGTTTTTAAACGTTATCAATTCTTTATTGCACTACTACTATAATAGAATAAATTATTAAATTATAAACAAAAGAAAAGTACATATTCGAATAAGGCGAGAACTAATATTAATGATTGCTTTAATTTAAAATTTTTTTCAATTCAACTCTTTCATGCATACATATATATATATATATATTATAAATGCTTTCTCCAATTTTAATAGCAAAAGTTAATAATCACCTAAGTAGCGTCTAGGCTAAATACTAAATATTAATGTACAAAAAGTAGAATGACAATTTTGAAACGTAAATACAGTTTACATAAACGTAGAATAATACAACAGAATATACAGAACTAACTAATAATAAATGAACCTGTCTTAATATTAAAAAGTTTCCAATAAATATCAAATTTTAACTTAATGTGTAATTAAAATTTCAGAAAATTTTCAAACTGACAATATTAGGAATTGTACAAGAAATCACTGAATTTAAGTTTGAATAGGCTACAATCAATGCTAACTATTATTAAAATAGTAATTTGCATATAACGTTATATGGTTATTTACCTTCGGTGTCAGTAAATTCGTGATTTTAATGTAAATCATGATTTTGAATAATTCAATTAATTGTGCGAGGTATCTATTTTCTTTTATTAACTTATGCTTATCTTAACTTTAAACGAGTCTTTTAAACATCTATACATATATACATATATGTGTATAACCATATGTACGTATTATAAAGCTATATATACATATGACTTCGATATTTTTTATTTGTTGTTAACAGCTACACTATTTTTTTATATTTTTCGGTTTCAATTGTATTTAATTATTAGATTGTGATGGTTTTGTCAATGTCAATGTTGTTTTCCCAAAATCTAATGCGTTATACTTAATCAGTTGTTTTTGTATATTACTGTAGCACTTTGATCAAGAGAGATAAAACAGAATGTCTTTGACCGGTATACTATTCATCAAGTGCTGTTACATATCCTTTAACTTTATCGTTTCCAAAATGACTTTCATGTCAGGAAAACTTTATATCACTAACTACACGCAAGAATTATCTTAAATAATCAAATAACATGACTTAAAAATTTTAATACATTCACAAAAATGATTGGAGCAACCTTCATATATAAAATGTATGAAAAGTTGATAATTTTTCATTATATAAAAATGTTAACTATAAAAGTAATTTATTTAATATGATGGAAATAATAAGATTTATAAGAACAATTTTATTTATAACCTTTATGTTTATTTATTATTTTTTACAAAAATTAATATAATTTTTAAATTTATAAAAATACTGTGCAATAATTATAATAATAACAGTAAAAATAATAATTTTTAAATTAAAAATTAAAGTAAATTAAATAAAATGGAGTTAAAGACAATTATTATTTGTACTTTCCTGAATTATGAAGATATTTTTATTAGCAGTTTAAAATAACCTTTTAGACAATCTTTATATTATATTACTATTAAATTTAATTTAAATCTAATATAAAATTTTTTTAATTTATTTTTTATTCAGAATTTTTTATACAGTTATTTTATTCTTCATAGAATTATAGGTATTTAGTTGATATTACAATCTTAATTTTCATTGATAATGAAATATATAAGTAAAAATATCATAATAATGAAGTTAAGAATCATTATTAACACCTAGATGATTTAGTTTTATAGAAGACTATTTAAGCTTATGTATTCAATTATTTAAGCTATATTTCTCTATTAAAAAATCTTTTATTAAAGAATCACATGTAAATAACATATGTATTATAATGTAATCATACTTTTTTACTATACATATGAACTTTAATAATAATATTTATCATTCATTACTAAAATATTTTGTGAATACTAATTCATAATTTATTAATATTTTTTTGAACATCCATTTTATTTAGTTTATTCATAAATATTGCAAATTATTTCTTCAATAAATATTGTATTCTAACTTAATGAAATACAAATTTATGATTTTTAGATTAATAATTAAAATTGAACGCCGTGTATAGATTAAAAATGGAATATATTCTAAAAAAAAAATAATAATAAATATAATTAACTTTTATATAAATAATCTTATAATACATATTAAAAATTATATTAATTTTTAAAATTTATAACGTGTTTATACGGAAATAACTATTTATAAATTTATATCATATCGAGAAAAATTAATATGTTTTTATAGTTTAATAGCGTTTAAGTTCCCACTTTGTTCTATTAAATTCTGTTATAATTATTCCAAGAGAGTACTAACTTTCTAAACTATAGAGTTTAGACTCCGCTCTCAGACTAGCTACATCGCTCTGTCGAAGCAACACCATAATATCTCTATTAAACTTTGGAACAATTTCGATCATTGCATACCATTTTTTATTAAATAAAAATATAATATTCAAAAATAAAACAGAATCTCATACAGTAATTTATTCTTATTTTTAAAAGACACAATGAAGTATAAGTATACTATTCTAACAAAAAATATGTATTAAAAAAAATATATTTCAAATCAATATAGTTACAATTTAATGTATTTAATAATAAATTACAAATTAAAGTAAATAATAAAATTTTTTTCATTATTTTTATTTATAAACAATTATTAATTATTTATATGTTATACTAGTATTTAAAAATTAAATACAATCCAATAAAATTTATATATTTATTTGGGTATCTAATAATTCTATTCAACTTATTGTTTAAGTTTCCAATAACTATTTAAAAATGAAAGTTAGCTATTTTTATAAAAAATATTGTACTAGAAAATCAATTTATAAAGTTTATGATATAATTCAAAATTTCAATTTCAATTTATTTATGTTTCATTATTTTCAAATATTACTATACTATTATACAATCAATATCAGATATGAGATTTATTTCTATTTAAAATTTAAACTGTGATTAATATAACTAAATATTTTAAAAGTTTTGTTACGGAATACCACGCAAATTCACGAACAAATTTATTTTTAATTATCAATTAAAAATCTATATGTATATATTTATGTTTATGTACATCGGATATTGTTACAGCTTTTAATTTTATTTTCAGAAACAAACTAATATCTAAATTTTAATAAAATTAATATGTTAATAACTTGTTTTACCTACATTTAAAGCAAATACTTTTGAATACTTGATTAACGAAATTTAAACAGAGTAATTATCAGCTCCTCATAAATGAAGTACTATAAAATCTGTTAGAATTTTAATAAGAATATTATAAATGAAATAAATTGAATAAAATTAAGTTAAAAGACAATTATTATTTATACTTTTCTAAATTATGATTTCACTTTTATGATTAATGTATACAAAAATTAAAATTTTTATTATACTATAAAATATTATTTAGTTGTTACAATTTATTAATTTTCTAGTTTTATTTAATTATAATTAATCTGTATAATTAAATCACGTACAATTTATAATTGATTGAGTATCATTAAAATTTACTTATGATAGGATATTATTCAGAATAACAAATTAAATAAATTAAGTTACAAATTAATATTAATGTAGTTCGAAATCGTAAAATAAGTTTATATTTTATACAATAATTGTATGGGTGACTAGATTGGAATTATTTTAAAATAAGTAATTTATTACAGTTAATTAATGAATTAATTATTATTTTATTTATAGAACAAAGATAAATCTAAGGTAAATATAAATGTAAAGTTAAAGATAATGGTGACGTATGGATAATATAACAATTTACACATTGACGATAAAAATTAATACAAAAATAAAAGGCAGCTAATAAAGATTTTTCATAGTTTAATGTATAAATGAACCACAGATTTAATTTTATTATAATACTTTAATCATTTTAATTCATTATGATAAATTTCTAATTATATTATATGTATAAATTTAATTTGAAATTTATAATTAAAAATGTATTAATAATTTCCTTAACAACAACAAATATTTTTAAGATAAAAAGTTATAAAATGATATTAAAAAAATTATTTGTAATAGTGCCTTTAGAAAATAACATGATGATTAATATTATTCATTACTTTTTTATTTTAGCTTTCTGTTGAAATATTACTGATTTATAGTTTAACAAAGAGGAATGAAATAACATAATTTACTCAAAATAATTATATGAATCTTGTGTCTATATCGTTCTAATAAGAAATTCATTATTTTCTTTGAGATATTTTTTTAGTGATTTTTATATTACTTAATGCTTTGAAGAGAAGGCAGTACTTATGAAAGTTGATAATTTTCCACAATTTATTTTGTTGAGGATTTATATTATAGTATTTACTAAAATTTAAAATATTTCTGCATAAAGTAAAATATATATTACATTTTTTTTTTAATTATAAATATTATTTAATTATTTAATCTGTGATTTTAGTGTCCATTGTTATAATAATAAGGTAATCTTAAGAAAAACAGTAAATTATAACTAATACGAATTAAAAAA
Organism: Platyscapa corneri; assembly: GCA_018907185.1. Taxonomy (NCBI): domain Eukaryota; kingdom Metazoa; phylum Arthropoda; class Insecta; order Hymenoptera; family Agaonidae; genus Platyscapa; species Platyscapa corneri. Next base: position 7,485,211 of record JACCHW010000009.1, read on the forward strand.
TTTAGTTTATTTGAAAATAATTACTCAAATTCATTAAATAAATATTTATGTGAATTGTAATATTTTATTAGAATTATGAGATTTATAATTGTATAGAGCAAAAGCAGAATAAATATATATATTTCTATAACTTTATAAATTAAAAATTAAGGAAACAGATTTCTAACATTATTCAATTTGTTCTAACGATTGAATAATATTTTATCTAATTTCAATATTAATATATTATATCATAATTTTACTAAATATTATAAAAAGAAATATTATATTTTCTTTTATTTAAATTTTTGTGTTGTTCTATATAATTATGAAATTCTTTTGACTTTGAGTAGTGACAAAATTTTATAATATATAGTAAACAGACAAATAAATTTTAATTATTTATGACAAAGTAAAGTTTAATATAAAATACTCGAAATATTTTTTTATTTTTGTTGTTGTTATCATAAAGATTTTATATTTCGATAAAAAATTTATATAAGATATTCTGTACCTATTCTAATAATTTTACAATATTACCTTTTACACTCTTTTGTGTTGTAAATGATTGAAAATAAGTAAATATTTTTAAAATCTTTTTAAGAAAAAAAATGAAAACAAAGTTCTGAGTTATTCAAACTAATGGTTATAATTCTTATTTATTATTTTTTTTATTTATTAAATTATATTATATTTAATTATTTAGAAAATAATTAAAATGAAAAAATTATATATAATACAAATAATTTGAAGACCGCGAATTCAACTGTATTATGTACACAAATTAAATGTAAAGATGAAAAACGAGTGTAAATGATGTAAATTTTTTTCTGAAATCTAGGACGTAAAAAAGTGAGGTAATTTAATATCTCATATTATATGAACATATCCGCATTTATATAGTGTACATGTGTACATACATGTGTAAATTACCTGTCATAGCTAAAGAATCACATAACTGTGATATAACCCGTGTCTACTAGACCGACACGTTTCACGCGATGCAATAATAAATCTCCTTGGCACTCAATCCGAGTCGACTCGGCGTGTAAGCCGCTTCGGTTCCAGATCAATATCTCACTAGGTAAGCGAGTGCAGTGAGAAGAAACGACACGCCTCTAATTTGTCCCGCCCAACTATGCAGTCATTGGTTACAAGCATCGAACAGAAGTAAAAGGGCGGAGACATATGGCACACTAGTCTGGGCCGGCCTCAAGTTTAGTCCACAAATCATATAACCAGTTGTTCGCTCAACGTCGAGCAGTTGAAACATTTTCAAATCGTTTACATTTTTAAACTTTTAAGGTGATGATTTCGTATTTTTGATTTGTTTTAAATTATGCGATATTGATATAAAAGAATATATCACGTATAAAATATATAATATATTATATAATGTATAAAAAAGAAAATATATAGTATCTATAATTACGCACCTAATAACTTTCATACATGAATTACTGAACATTAAATAAATAGTAACTTGATTGGTGTAAAATAATACTTATGTGTATGTAATTGTGTAAGTTTATTTATTTGCTGTGTGTCAATATGTTTATTTAACAAAATAAAAAGAAATGTTAGGTTTGATCATAAAGGTGACTTTAATCTGAAATGTCTATTTAAATAAACTTTAAGCTCAGATAACGAGTCGGTATAACATGTGTAGTAACGAAAGTCCTCCACCATCAAAAGAATCACTTGCAGTCGGTTTACCCGTTGGTAATTCTATGACTAGCTTTTTGCCTGGTTTGGAACACTATCGACTACAACTTTATCATTATGCAATGGCGGAACGGATTCGATTAGCTCAACATTTACATCCTCAGCACCCACAGCAAGCAGCTAACCAATCACCAGTTGTTGGACAGCCAGGATCAGGCCACCTCGGTATAGGCTCAGGTTTCCCTACTCCACTACCCCTTTACCCCGTGGGAGCTAGCTATCCACGAGGATTAGCACTTTCCATGGCCTTATTACATCCACATCATCAACAAATCCCCGAGGAACCAAAGCCCCAGCACAGTTATATAGGACTTATTGCTATGGCTATTCTCTCTTCACCAGAAAAAAAACTTGTCCTTTCCGATATTTATCAACATATCCTTGAACACTATCCGTATTTTCGACGACGCGGCCCTGGTTGGAGAAATTCTATCCGACATAATCTTTCGCTTAATGATTGTTTTGTTAAATCCGGTAGAAGTGCTAATGGTAAGGGTCATTATTGGGCTATTCATCCAGCGAATCTAGAGGATTTCAGACGTGGCGACTTTCGGCGACGCAAGGCTCAACGCAAAGTACGTCGGCACATGGGCTTAGCGGTTGATGAAGAACCAGACAGCCCTAGTCCACCGCCGCTTCCTGCTACTCCGCCATCTGTAAGTACACGCGGACAACCGCTATTAAGCCACCCAGTTCCGGTTATTTGGAGTCCACAACATCAACATACTCATCAGCTGCATCAAACATTTACTGCACAAACATTTCGACACTCATCACTTCAGCCTTCAAGAAAGCGACAGTTTGATGTAGCTTCTCTTCTTGCTCCTGACGATCAAAATGTACAGACAACATTACTTCCTCTTAAATCTCGTAGGATCAGTTGTAGCGAGGATGATCAAGATGAAGAGGAAGTTGAAATTGAAGTAGATGTGGTAGCTGAGCCAGAAATATCTACAACGAGCGGATGTTCGAAGAATATTGATAATCATTGCAATTGGAGAAATTCGACAATGAACGCGGAAATTCAGCAGTTTTCGCCAGTGCATTTACACAATCAGCTCCATATACGAAATTATTACGTGCCCTCAAATACAAGCACCAGTTCAAGTGTTTAAATTTAAAAAATAAAAACTAAGATTATTTATTTTTACTTAATTATGAGAAATTTGTTGTTAATAAGTCTACTTACGTGTAAAATTTTTCTTTCTTAAAAATGTAGTTTAATTTTTTATTAAGTCAATTAAAGATTTATAAAGTTTTACGTAAAATAATCATACATATTTTTAGTTTAATATATTAATCATTGTTTTGTGCAGATTATTTATATACTATTTGGCTGTGAATTCTCAAATGTCGTAATTTGGACGATCATTAAAATAAAAAATTAAATCAACGGTAAAGTATAAGTAATACCTATAATCACTCAAAAGAACTCAATTAAAACTTTATATTTAGTCTAAGAATGTAAATATACTTCCTGGGGATGTAAATGTGGCATGCGAAATTGAAAGAATCTCGGTTGTTAAAAAATGTAATATATTGTATAAGATATAATGGGAAATAATATAAAAGAGTATGTAGTCAATATCAAGTTTTCCAGCATTCAATACAATATCAGCAAAATTCATCTTCTATGTAAGATTTATAATATTGCTAATAGTTTCTGTGTGGTGACAATCTTACCAACAAAAACAGAATCTTTATAAATTTTGCGTTAGTTAAAAATTTTTCTTTAAAACTGATAATTATCTTTATTCGCTCTGATAAAAAATGCAATAAAAATTGAATAAAACTACATTTTCGAAGAGAAATGGTTTCATTTTTTCAATAATAATATTTCTATATTTAATACCATCCTTGTTAATATATTAAGTTTCCTTGTTTTCAATTTTATTTATCATTAAAATAAAATATTTGTTATAATAATAATTAAAAAATTATAAATATTGTTCTAAAAATATAAAACCGTCTGAATATACTGTATTTAAAATGAAATTTAGTGTCACAAATACTTTAAAAAAACTTTTCAGCATGCGAAAATATTATTTAATAAATACATATTTAAAAACTTATATTAAAAATATTAGAACATAGAGATATACAATTTATAGATTTTTTTAAAAAAGTGATATTAGTTATTGATTCTAAATTATATGCAATAAACAATTATATATATATATATATATATATATGATCTATATATATAGATAAAGATAAATTAAATCAAATTACTAAATTGAGATTGATTATTTTCATATAAATTTAAACATAGTTCACAATATTTAAAGACGTATTATTATCGTTTACATTATTAAATTATTATAAATGAGATTTGAAAATAGGTAATTTAATTGGTTTTTAAATATAAAAAACGTGAAAGTAAAATGACATCTATTGTCTACAATTTTGATCAAAAATAATCTTTTAATAATACATTATAAATAAAAATAAATTTTGAATACAAATTATAAATATTTATTAATGTTTCAAAAACACATACAATTTATTGTACGTAACATAATTTTATAATAAATAATTTTGTATATAATAATTTTTTTTTCGGATCCCGAATTTATACGTTAATTTATATTATTTATATAAATTTTTAGTAATTCATGCTATTCTTTTTTCGTAAAATATAAATATTAATTATATTTATTTCTCTTATATAAAATAAAATATATAAATAAAAATAAATTTAATTTTTCAATAGTTTTTATATTTTATTTTATATATACTATTAATTTTTTAATTAAACTGTTAATAAAAATAATAATAACATTTGAATATCATATGCAGCTGCTTAACTGATTGATACTCTTTTTAAAAAAATTAAATTTTTTTATTCTAATCTCATTTATTGAAAAAAACATATGTAATATAACATGTAATATAAAAATACGTATACTAAATGATATGCAATATTTAATATTATGGATTCACAATAAATTTTGATTTCATAAAATACTGTAATATCCTCGTCAAGTATTTACAAAGTGCAAATTTTAAAAGTGCAATCTTTAAAATTGTAATATAAATAAAATTAAATTATCGAATAAAAAATTTTAATTTATTTTTTTTAAATTAAGGAAATATATTTACTCGATTGAAAACTTATATGTAGATTTTAAAAAATTCATTCTCTGCGACTGGTATGTGGTTATTATATGTAATAAAATTTTTTGTTATTCTTATTTTAATTTTATAATATAGATACATTATTTATAAACAATCTTTTTATATTTAAAGTTTGTCCAAGTCCTTTTTTATACTTATAATAGATGTAAGTTTTTAATTTTTTTATAATACGTATGATGACTATACTCCATATATTTCATTAAAATGAAATTCTAATTTTAAAGAATGTCTTGCTTTAACTGAAAAAGTTATCTTTTTCAATTTTTATTTGTTAAATAGCAATTTTTTATATAAATTATGTTTACACTATTCATCCTTTTAAATTATTTTTAAACAAAAATGAAATAAAAAATGAACATTTTTAATTATTTTTAAATTGCTTCAAATTTTCTATTGATTTTGATATTAAATTTTGTGTCAAATTGAATTTTAACATTATTACGCTTATTACTGTTGTTATTAAGTTTTTTTTTTTATCACTGTTATATATATTTTAATAAAAATAGAATATATTAAGAATAAAGTTTAGTAGCAGATGTAATTTATATAACTTTTTCTTTAAAATAAAATTATGGGTATATGACAATTCATATATATTTTTTATTTTTTATGGTTATTCTTCTGATTTAATTTTTATCTTTATTCTTCGTAAAAATTTATACAAACTCAACTAAACTATAGTAAAATAATCATATAATTTTAAATTTAATGTAAATTTCATTATAATTGAACCTAATTATTTCCTGATTGATGATAATTTATCTTAATTCATATATTTGGTATGTAAATAAATTTTTATAAATAACATTGTGAATTTTTTTGTACGTCTATATAATAATTATACTGATAAAACTATTATAAAATAATAATAATTCCATTTATTTAGGATAACAATATCGTTAACAATATATTTAACATTGAAGTTATATTTTACAATATAATCACATTAAAATTTTATAATATATTTAATAATTATATTTTATTATTATAACTACGTAAAATATAATTTATTAATTATCTAACGTAACTATAGTTTATAATCACTTTATTATATGTACATTATATTTAATTTTTTATATTAAAAATTTAAATATTTTTTTACATTAGAGAAAACTTTTAATATACATTAATCTTTTAATAAATGCAAGAACTGTTTATAAGGAATAAAAATAGAACTAATTTATCAACCAAAATTGTATACTTTTTTTTAAAGCAATTATCCCATAATTGTATTGATTAGGTATTTAAAATATATATTATTACTTAGATGTGTTCATATAATCTTAAAAATCATCAATATTATCAATTATCAATATCATTCAGGTTTAAAATCGTTATATACACTATACAAAAGTAATTACATATTGTATACTAGTTAAATAAGAAATGAATGATTAAATTTATTAATAGTTATTAATGAATAACTAAGATATATTATAACGAGGTCTTTTTATTAATATATCTCTATATTAATGTATTATGCTTTTTATTGATGTATATGTTTTTACATTTTGTCTATACATAGTAAGAAATATTTCTGTGTAAATAATTTATATTTATTACGGTATAAGTAACGCGAATTAATATAATGATGAAAAATAGTGGACGGAAAGATTATATATATAATATAAAATAATTATTAATTTCTTTCTTCTAATGATGTGAAGTAAAATTTATCTGCATTTATAGTAGTCGATAGTTTCAAAAATGTATAATTTAACTAAATAAGCATATGATCATTTTGATTTTATAACTATTTAATTATTTCAAATTAAATTTATAATAAATATAGGAATTCTTTTAATCATACTTTTAAGTAAATATCTATTAAAGAATAAGGTGATATTATTTATTAAATAAAGTTATATTGATTAGTTAATTATTCATGGGTTATTTTATGTTCAGAAAATAAATATTAGAAAATATTTTTTAATATATGTATAATAAAATTAATTGATCAAATTACAGACTTCTTATTAATATGTTATTTATTATTAATTCTAATATTTTTAATATTAATGTTGTTTTATTAATTTATTTCACATAAATTTGAATTATAAATGTAGAAAATAATAATAAAATATTAACTTTTTGAATTTAATTTTCTGCAATAAATAGTATTCATTTATTCTATTATTGAAATAAAATATATAAAATTTGGTATTAAATAAGTATAATTATAATTTTTTTTATTTTTTATGTATTTCATAGTATAGTTATATACTTATATTTTATATTTATATTTTTTTGTATAATTATTAATACTTAACCAGATAAAGTTTTTCATTTTTCTTTGATCACATTATATTATCAACTTATATTTATATGTACTTATCAGATTTATCTAAAAAATAAATTTCTTTATTTACTTAAAACAAATTTACGCGCTTTTATAAATGCATACATACGTTATACTAACTTTTTAAATATATCAATTATTTAAGGAACTTAAATATTTTAATAATAAGGCTCAATATATTTGTGTTAAAATTTATATTTATTCAATTTGTAATAAAAATATTCTCAATTAAATTTTTTAATTATTCTATATTTATTTAATTTAACTTTTATTTGAATGTATTCTATAAATATGTATTGAATCTTACCATTAATTTTCTTTTTTCAGTGTTTACTTTTATAGGCTTTAGTTAATTATTCCAAACTTATATTTTTACGTAATTATTATAATTATGTAATCTAATTTTAAATTATCTAATTTTCAAAGTAGAAACTTAAAAAAAATTTTATTTACGCGTAGTTTTTTTAACAATAATTGTAAAAATATTGATTTATAATAGAAATTAATAGATTAAGTTTTGTTAAGAACAGTAGTATTAAAATACTACTATGTTAATTATTTGTATATTTCGTTTAAATTTAAAGTATTTTAGTTAATATATATTTTATAATAAAAAATTTAACAATGATTAGTAATTTCTTAAATTATATTTATATAGAATTATTTATTGTTGTGTTAATTTCAAAATTTTTCAAAAAATTGTAATCTATTTCAAGATTAATACTTATTCACGTTATAGTCTTTTCATTTATTTTTGTTTAATTTAACTTTCTGAAATTAAAATAAGTTTTTATAAATAAAAATCTTTTAAATCGTGTTCAGATATTCAATAATATTTCCTTAGCCATCTAATTATATTGAGTCTTTTATCTATTTTTTATTTCTTTTTTTAAATCAATAAAAATTATTTTTCTCCTGTATTTTAAAACCAAACTTAATAGATCCGACTACTACAGGACTAAAAATATTGAAAAATTTTGATAATTATTTTAAAATAAAAAAAATTTTATATTTAGAATTAAATATGTATTTTAATACATAAATTTATCTTTAAAAATAAATTTATTTATCTTTAAAAATGAATATTTAATATATTCTATTTAGGGTATATGATTTTATAAGAAAATATATTTTTTTAAAATTGATAACACTCGATTAATGTGCTAGTTAACTTTAAATATAGAAATCTTTCTTTCTTTTTAAATATTAAAAAATAATTAAATTATCATATTTTTATATTATACTCTATGAACTAATGTTCATAAAATTGTAATTAAACATTTTATTCTTATAATTATCCTGTCACATAATATTAAGATTTTGTATCGTTTTTAAATTTAATTTATTCCAAATTTCAACTATTTGTTCGTGGCTTTATTTTCGAACTGAATTATAATAATTACTATATTAAAAAAGGAATTATAATATTATAGAAATTATATTATTTAATATGATATAATTTAGATACTTTTAAAAACAATATGTTAAATTTTTTTTATATTTCTACTTTTAAAGTTGTTATCATAATATGACGAAATTAGCTTTTGGCCAAACTTCGAAACAAAATATTAAATTTATTATAATGTAAGAATTAAGAATTAGAAATAAAGAATCAATTAATCTAAATAAAGTAAAATTAAATAAATATTATAATTTTTTTAAATACATTACCTTTACTAAATTATTAAAATTATATTGCACCAACTAATTACGTCTATGTAATCTATTCGTGCATCTAAATGATTTTATATTTCATAATAATAATCTGTCAGAAATAGTGCCCTTTAAGATTTTTCTTATTCGCTGTATAATGAAAAAGCAAACTCGAACTCAGGAATTAAGACTTGCAGCGGAAACTTGAGCCTTTACCGTCTGTTGGATTTCTTAAAATTCGAAGCTATGCTTCTTATATTTGTTTTCGTAGTGAAATCTTTGATTATTTCTTCCGTTGAAATTATTTTATTTTCTCCTTCAGAGGATTGATATTTTTTTAAATAATTTATTTATACTTTTTAATTATTGTTTTTTTTGCTTAAAACGTATATAACTATTGTATAAAATGTACTAATTGTATAAAACTATTGTACTAATGCACACTGCATTTTCTTAATTTAATTTATTATACCAGTATTCTGCTACTATTATATTGTAGTTAACGTAGTATCACTATGTTTTATTTCAAACTTCTATCTCAGTCATATTGGAAATAGTTAATCACTAAAAAGTTTATTTATTTTTCTGTAATATTTTGTTACAGCTATTATTAAATTTTCGTTTTTCGTATGATACTAACAGTTTCCATGTCCTTCAACTTTGCTTCGATTAATATTTTCCGAGAGTTTAGATCTAAGCAATTATTGAAACAATGGAGCTTGATTCTTTGTCATTTTTATTCATTTTCAGAATGTGCAATAACTGTCATTGTAATAAATAAAAAGATTTCGTAAAATTCTTAATTCAGTTAAAAAATTTTAATTTATTTGAAAAAGATTTCCATCTCTTCTTATGAACTTCAATTTTTTGTACAAAATATTATTTTCTTGTAGAACATAATCGTTGTTATTTAGAAGTTATTCGCGTGTTGTTTTATTTATTTTCTGATTACAATTTTTGTTAACAGTTTTTTATTTAAGTTCTTTTCTCTTGTTTTTCTAGAACATTTCAAATATTTGAATCGTCTAAAATGAAACGATTCTTTACTGAGTTTTTAAGATTAGTTGCATAAATACAGAAGAAATGTTGGTCTAGTTAATAAAATGGAGAAAAATTAAGAACAGTAATTATTTGGAAAATTGCTAATCTTCCTTTAAGTAGAAAGTAGAAAGTAGAAAGAAGAAAAAAATAATTAGAACTTCGGACTAAAAAATTATCGTATGTTATTGTTTAATATAATTAACTCGTAAATCTTCTTTTCTGTCAAGATAACTAGCTAGACTTGTGAAATTTATTATAACAGAAATATAATGTAAAAGTAATTAAACTTATAATAGTGTTTCCAGTGAAATATTCTAATATTATTGTGAGAAAGTGAAGTATAATAAATATATCTGAGATGATTTTCTCCTTGTTTTAGCGAAAGACAAATTATAGATTTTTTCAAGATTGTAGAGTCTCTAATAAATCATGAAGTTTAAAGAATAAAAAATAGGTTAAATTTAAGTCTCAAAATGTTAGGGGGATGTTGTGTATAGAAGACCATGCTACGTTTAAAATCTCTAAATTTGAAATTAACAGATATGGTTTTGTTAGAAGAAAAAAGATGGACAATATGTGCAGTTATTAGAATTTTCTTTTTGGTCGCGTAAAATATTGTTTGATCATGTATTCGAAGAGTTATTATTGATTAGTATATAACGTTGAACACAACTGTAAGATGGTTAGAGAAAAGATTATTAATAATTTGTGGATTTTCTGTATCTGCATTTATTATATATTAATTTAATGGAAGAGATATTTAGATTGAACTAGAGGAGGGAGTTATGTCAATTGATTTACCTTTGATATTGTAGCAGTGGTAGACCTATGAAATATGTTTAGTATTAAAACACTGGTTAAAATTTAGGCTATATTTAAATGAAAAAAGACCAATATTTTGCTTATTCATTAAATAAGGAATATAAGATCAATATATGGATGAAACTGTGGAAAGTTTGCATTTTTATTTCTATGGATTCTCAAATAAAAGAGTTTGATCTTAAGCCTTTATAGCATAAACTATGCCGAACTTTAATGAAAACTCCATATAGAAACCACTTGACTATATCAGACGTAGAGCCAATAACATTACGTTTGTGGTGTGGCAGGAATATTTACGATCATTAGGCAAGTAACGAGGGTACTGATTGAATCATTTATGGCAGCGATTGATTTCCAGGGTATCGGAGAACTTAGATTTTTGAAATTTCGAATCAATCATAATGTTGAACTGTTAGGACGTTTTTTTCATGATGTATTAGATAGAGTATTGAACTGAACTAGTGTATCAGGGTTGTAAATTAGAATTCTGAAATGGACTTGTGATAAACTTTGTCGTCGGATATATTGAAATCTTTATCAAGTATAGAAAATTTATATTTATTACCACAATGAAAACTCTAAGCGTATAGGCTTCCTTAATTCTTAGACGTACAGTTTACAACGTATAATTGCGTAACAATAACTTGGTTTGTGCTTAAACCATTATTTATGCCTGAAATTATTTCATCCTTATAGATGTAAGAATAATAAATAAAACGATAGCAATATCGAAATATCAACATTTTATATAACTAAATAATAATAATAACAATAGCAACTACAATAATAAAGATTAAATAATAATAATAATAATAAAATACATAACTTAATCATTGAGAACAATATTTAAACAGTGCATAATAAATTATAAACAATAAATAAATAATAAAAGTAAATGGAGTATATACACTTACAAATTACTTCTGACTAGTTCTAACTAGAAAATAAAGATATGCGCCAATGTAAAACTAACTTTGACAAATGAAAAATGGAAAAAGAAGAAAAAAGGTAAAAGAAAAAAATTTGATTGAAAACTAGAATTGGGAAAATCAGAAGTCGAAAACAGTTATTTTTATTTTTACTTTAGAAAAAGTAACTTCCTTCATATATTTTTGCACACCTTCGGACAAACATCTTATTTACTTGGGTAAGTAAGTTATGTTCCATTTGCTCATTGCATCATATGTACTATATAGTGCTATCTATTCTCCCCCGCTTCTCCATTGATTTATTCTGGAATGGATTTATACTGGAAACATTATTAGAAACTTTACTAAAAACAATTACTAAAAATTTACAAATGCTAAAAAAATTAACATTGTTTGTACTAGAAACATTACTAAAATGTTACTAGAAATAAAAAGAGTATCATTATCCTTTGTTTCGTCTCTCTCTCGCTACCATTCATTTATTTATTTATATGCTGAAAAACAATACACGTTGTAGCTTTACTTGCTTTTCTAATATCAATAACTCTTTCGCGTCTCTTTAGTGCCGTTTATGTATTTATCTCTCGTTCTCTTCCTTATTTATTTTTATACTTACCTCCAGTATATTTGCATTCATTCATGAAGAAATTATTATAACCTAGAGAAAATTCCATCGTATACATTCATCTAAACTGCAAATTATTTTAGATTCAATAATCAACAAATGTCTCGATCTTTTCTAAAAATTTGTTCAGTTTTCAGCATAATTATGTATGCAAGTTTGCGAAATTATTTTGGTACGACAAAAAATGTTTCATACATCATTTTTACTGATGATATATATTTAAATAAGGAAATAATGAATAAATATAATAAATACATTTCAAGATATTTATATGTATAAATAATTTGTTTTCGCTACATATAAAATAAAACATAGTCCAAAATAATACTCTCCTGTCACTACTTTTGTGCGCGCAAGTATTCATATGTGTGAATTAAGTGCATAATTTATATTTCTTGACGCTATTTGACTTTATTTTGCCCTGTCTAAAGAGCGATTTTAAAGTATGGTAGATAAATATAAAATCTTTTTTTATAAATATGCATTTGTATTCAATATCTCAACTAAAATTTTATTAAAACTTTTATTAATATTTTAATATGAGGTCACAGAAACCAGTCAGAAAAATCTTAATTTTTTTTTATTAATTTAACTTTGTTCAATGTATCGTATCATGGATATATTTTTAGTATTACAATTTGATCAGAAAATTATTTTCTGATTAATGTTTAAGGTATTAAAATTAACTTGTTGCTAAAAATAATATAAATTAGCGCGAGATGAAAATTTTTCAAGTTGCTATTTCATATCGGTGCAAATGATGTATTGTATGTATACTATCATTTTTAATATTTTCCACGAACTTATAATTTCTCTTCTATTATATAGAACAACAGTTCTTTTAAAATATAGTATTATATAATAGTTTGATGTAAAAACAAAATAGAAAAGTAAGATATTTTATATGTGTTTGTGATATTTTATGATGTAAATTTTATTAATGTAAAAATTGAGAAAGAGTAAGAGATTAACGTAAATTAAAAATAATGTTATTTCTTCTATTCTAACATATTTTCTAACCACGAAATAATGTAATTTAAATTACAGAATTAGAAACAATTTAATCAAATTGTTTACTTAGTTTTAAAGATAATTATGAACAGCGTTCTTTTTGTTGTTTGTAACAAATTTATAAGAAACTTGAATTCTTCACAAATAGTACATGCTGCGTACAGCAGTAATTTTTTGACATTCTTCTTTCATCAGGGCTAGAATATATTTAAATACACACATGTAATGTAAGAGAAAGAAATTTAATAGCGTTTTCAAGTTATTCTTTCGTTTTAATTTTATTTTTAACTAGACATCATACTTGTTTAACTTATTTTAATAATTTACCTATTAAAATATTATATTATATTATATTTTAAATATTTCCAGTATACTTGAAAATTTGGATTGCGTTATAATTTTTATTAATATTAGATATAAAAATTCTAATAATATGCTAAACCTTCATATTGGAAGCTTTTTCTATTTTCAGCAATAAAGAACAAAAATCATACTCATAGTTTTTTAAAAAAATATTTTTTTAAAAACTTTATCTTTAAATAAGATTAATTACTTTAATCAGCTGTTGCTAATAATTTAATCACTTAAACGATTATATTATCCACGATATATTAGAGAGTAATCCATCTCTAAAATATTTATTTACCTTTTGAAGTTAGTTTTACACATTAACAATATTAAAATAATAGTTGCTTTTATATATTTCTTTATTTTATTTTAAAACGTTGTGACTTATACAGTTTAGAAACTTTAACAAAAATGAAATATTTTTTATAAGAACTGGTTTGGATTAATAACAGTTGAATATTTACAATCTTCAAAATCATTTTTTTCATCACAGATATAAAAAAATTTATAAATAAAATTATTTTTTCCGTTAACCCAGCATATATCTATTGTATATATATATTTTTAGCATATCATATTATAAATTTTAGAAAAAAATTATGTATGTCAAGTAACTTGATTTAATATTTTTTCTTGATCATATTATAAAAAATATTTTATAAAATTTTGAGAAGGTTATGAACAAAATTTAAATAGTACCCATATATAAGCTAGCACTTTTTGTCAATGAACAACTTTTTCTGCAGTAAGTTCTATATTTTATTCATGAAAGAAAAAAAATTTAAATAAATGTATAATTGCGCAACTTGTAGGTGATAAAAACCATTATCAAAGTATAGTGTAGTTTTTAATGATTGAGTAAAGCTTTTAAGAACGATTAATAGAAATTCAGTATATTGTTTCTAATTATATCGAATTCTGCTAAAGTATGGAACTATGTGAATATTATTTATAATAAAATGCTGTTAATGGCTCGGAAACCCATTTTTAAGAGAACTAAAATTATATTAATATCTATTTTGATATCCTTTAGATAATCTTATGCTAGGAAATCTGGATATATTTATATATAGTCAATCGCAATTTTTTCATCGCAATATTCTCAAATAGATTGATAATAGTTGAATAGTAATAATAATATTTCTGCTTATTCTTTACATTCATATTAGATATATTAAATATGTAGGTTATATGTATAGAACATGACACATATGTTATTAAAATTTGAATTAATATATAAAGCAATGTCATTTATAAAGATTATATAAAATTTAATATTTCATACATTGACAAAATTCTGCTATTTAAAATGAAAATATTTAAATAAAATTGATATTAAAACTTATTGCAAAAAATATTTTTTATTTTTAAAATTTTTTCTAAATTTCTTTAAAATTGATATAACAATTTCATGTTAGCATATTTGTCATTTATCAATATAATAGTAATCTTTATGTTATAATTTATATAATAGTGAATAATACTGAAATAAAAAAAAAATTGAAATAACTTTAAATTATATTGTAAAAACTTTATATTTTTCAGAATTATTGACATTATAATAATTATTATTTAAAAAAAATATCTGTACAATTTACAGGAAGTGTTATGATAAATGGAAAATTTTTAGTATTTTTTTTAAACTTTTTAAGTTGTTTACAGTGAAAAGTGTTTAAGTAAATTCAGAGAAAAAAACGAAAAGTGAGATAGGCGGCGCGTAATGTGAAGGTTTTAAAAAGAAAGAAGAGATTATTTTAGCGGAAATAGTGAAACAGTAGGTAGCGTAGCTTGAATTCTATTATATACGAAGGATAGTGTAGAAAATTCAAATAAAAGTAAAGAAGAATGAATTAAAGGAGGGGCATCAGAGTATTCTTAAGAAAAAGAATGAAATAAAGCGGATATTAGAGAAAAAGACGTAGAGAAAATAAAAAAACGTTTGATAAAGGAAATAGATATAAGTATGAGGAAGATAAAGAATACTGGGAGCACTAGTTGAACAACATAAACGCAAAGACAAAAATTTAAATTGTAGTAATAAAAAATAATAGAGGGAAAAAGTAGGAGATATAAGAGGAAGATCAAAAGGGGTGAGGCAGTAATGATGAAATGATAATGATTAAGAATCTAAAAATACTGAAAGGCAAGGAAATATATATTAAAAAACAAATTGCGTTTGAAGAAGAAAAAATAGGATAATCATACAAAATACAAACAGTTAAAAGAGTCAAGAAAAAAATAAAAAATAAAAGAAAATAAAGTGTTTTAAGAAAAAGAGGAATGAATGTATACAGATAAAAGAAAAATTTTTTAGAATATAAGGAAACAACATACATGGACACAAAATATAGACAAGAAGATAGAGAAAATTGGAAGAAATAAGAAGGAAATAAAATAGATTATAAAAGGATAAGTCTGGAAATGTACAAGATTGGAAAGAGTGAAAATTTTTGCTGGACTGGAATTATTAAGATTATAAGAAAATACTAAATGAAAGAAGTGGACAAAGAAGATAACAGAAAGAAATATAAACAACTTAAAAAGACAATACTATTATTAAAAAGGAAAAATAAAAATGAATATTAAAATTTATTTATGATAATATTACGTTTATTATAGACTTGTTGATTTCTATTCAAGTCACAATCATTCTTGATAATTACTTTATTAAATAACGCTTATAATGCTTTTTAATTATTAAAATTTTTTACATTTCAGCGCTGTAATATTACAATACAATTATAAATTGAATATATAATCTTTTATTTTCTTTCTCATTCTGAAGTATGCACTAAATTTGCCCTTTAATTTATGTTCAATAAATATTGACTTTTACTCATTATATTTTTCTATCTTATTTTATCTATATTATTTTCACATAAATTGTTCTCTTAAATATTTTTTCTACAATATTAATCTCGCATTGATATTGTAGTAATAAAAAATCTAAATCAATTTAATAAAAGATAAAAAATATATTGCATTGCAGATGAAAAACTTCTTATAATTTAAATACAATATCTTTAAATATATATATGTATATATCAATATAATTTTATGAATATGCATTTGTAACAATTATTAACAATTATTAAAGAATAAATAATTCTATAATATACATATTTTTTATTTATATACGATCATCAAAATTATAAAAAAACTCGAGAATTTCAGGTTTTTAAATATTTTTGTACTTATCTAATTTTTTATGGTTTATGATAAAAATCGAATGTTGATTTTACAAGAACTTTTTAGTAGTATTCAGAAAACTTCTCGTATATAAATGTGCCTCAGGTGTAATGTCTATATTTAATTACGTTTATCTCCAGTCCAAGATTGGTGAATTTGAAAGGAATGAAATAGATTGCAAAGAAATAAAAAAAAAGTGCGTATTTTAAGTAGAGGCGGCAATATAAGAACGTTTCTCTCTTTATTTTTTATTCTTATAATTCCTTACTTATGTTTAGTTGAGTACAGAATTAAATATTTCAATTTTGTTGATGTCGAAAACTGATAAACTAATGCAGAAATATAAAAGTATATATGTATGCTTAAAAATTTTTGCTTTAAGTACGTTCAAAAATATATTCGAAGTTCTGTATTTTAAAATTTATTTGGATAATAAATAAAAATACTGCACAATACAATAATTTTTAGGTTATACTTAATTTAAGTATATATACTTAAGACTATACTATATTTAAATATTTAATTTTTCACATTATCATCTGAAATATATTGAAAATATGCGATTATTATTTATGGACCAAAGATATAAATTATATTTCAAATATTTAAATGTACTTTAAAAGTACAATACTTATTGAATAAATTTACATAATAAGTGTGTACAATAGTCATTGTGGAATTCTGTATGATAAATTGATAATTTTTCAAGACAAAAATTTAATAATAAAATATTAATGTATTGATAAACTGAACTGAAAGAAATAACTTTGTGTAAATTCAAAAACAAATATTTTATTTTAAATTAAAATATAAAATATATATTTCTTAAAAATTTATCTTCAAAATTAGTTTCAAAAACTTTATAAAGTCTATTATGAATCCACTTAGTTTAAACTACTTTTTACTACACATTATTAGAATCATATATAAGATCATCCGTTATGTATATGATAATATAATACATAAGATAAATACTATAGGAATAGATTATGTAAAAATCCAAATCTCTGTTTTAACTACTTTTATAAAAGTATAAACTTAAATCTCTGCCAACAAAATAAAAAAAATTATTATACTGGATATTAAAAAAAATTTAGCAAATTAATGGTGTGTTCTATTATTACGTTAGAAATAAGTTAATACTACCAATATTATAATTGTAAAACAGTAAGTAGAAAATCAATGTTTCCATAAAGACATAAGTAAAGTGTACAATGTTTTAAAAAAAATGAGATTTAAAAGAAACGAAACTGAAAAAAATGTAAAGCAATGTAATAAAAGTATGATATTTATCTAATAGCTAAATATAAAAATCTTTCAAGATAAAATTAATTAACTTTTAAAAATATTTATAAATTAAAAATATAAATTTAGCTTGAACAAAAAAACATAAGCTGTATGTGCAAAAACATATAATATTTATAAATAAGTATAATTTTTTATTAAAAAAAACGTGATTTTATTATAAAAGTAATTATTAATACACTTAATAAAATATTTCTAAAAATTTTTTTAGCTAACATTTATATTGAAATAATAAATATTCATTATAACCGTTGATATTTTAACAAATTTTAATATATTTAAAGATTATATAAAGATATAAAGATCCAGATATTTTATTGTACTTTTTAAGTACTAACTCTTATTATTTATTATTATTGTATTTATAGTTGCTAATAATTTATTTATTTATTGTATTGTTTTTACTTACGTATATATTATTATTATGTAGCATTATTAGTTTAAGGGTTTTGATGTACAGATTTTCATTATAGTATTTTTTAAAATAATTGACATGAATAATAAATTTTGCCGATAAATATAATATAATTAAAACAATTAAATAGAATAACAATAATTGTTGAATAAAAAAGTACATAGATATAAATAATATTAATATACAGTTTTTTAGCTTGTTACACTTATTAAATCATATTATTTCGGTTCAAGTATTTATACTTATTTAAAATAATAAATAAAATAGTATTCAATATATTATTATTTTTGTAGAATTGTATATCGTATAAGACTGTCATCATGTATGCTTTGCAAATACCAGCTGTGTGCATTCGTTTGTACATAAATACCTTTCGTCTTCTCTTCTACGTCGTCGATCTTTATAATTCATTTCTTTCACAGTGAACTGAATGATTAGATCTATTATGCAGATGCATTCAACTAACAAAACCATTCTGAAAGAAAAATAATTACTTTATATTATATAATCAAAGATAATTTTTTGATCAATGATTCTATTTGTTATTTTGTAAAAATTTGTATTTTTACACAAATAAATTTGTTCAAATTTTAAAAAATGAATACTAATATTTTATTATAATTTGTTCTTTAAATAAATTGAAATCATTTTCATTGTTATTGTAATCAATACATACAATATTAATAATCTTAAATTTGCATATAATCATATTAATATTTGTAATTAGTACTTACGGTAATATTCAAGAATTATTTAGATTCTTTTTTTTAGTCTAATCATTATTTATAATATTGAAACATTTTTTCTTTTAGAAATTAAATACATATATCAAATATTTAAATATAAAAAATTATTTTGAAAAAAATATTAAATTTAATAATAAATTCAACTATAGTATGTTTCACATCATTAAAATTATTTCATATTATTATTTTTATTTGTATAATGGAAATTATAGAAATTTGTAGAATATTTTAAAGAAGTTTTATTCGTTATTTTATTTTAAATTATATATTTTTAAAATAATACATATCTTAAGTATTCACTATCGCAAAAATGAATTTTTCTTTTTTTAATACTAAATCATCAGTAACAATTACATTAATTTTTCAGTAAAAAGTTAGATGACTGTAAAGTTAAAAAATTTTTCGCTTATATTTAGTGATATTTTAAATGTTGCAAAAGCTATAGCTACTTGTTTTAAAAATGAAATTTTTTGAAATATTAGACTGTAATCCGTCACTTTGCACATGTCATAAAAATTTTTAACTTGTATTTTAAGTTTATAACTTAAATAATTTTAATCTATAATAAGTGATAATTTACTATTTATATTATATTATATATTATGTTATAAGCAATTTGTAGATTGTATTGTACTTATATTAATAAAAAAAATAAATTGAAGCTAAATATGATTTAGTTATTAATGACAAATATTTATATTAAATATTCATAAGTCAGTAGAAAATATTAAAAATAATGTTTAGATTATGTTGCTTTGCAATGTATGTGGCTAAAAGCTACAGCTAAAAATTAGTTAGTAATTATTACATACATAATTTTTTGTCTAAATTAATAATCAATAATATGAAATTTATCCGTAAAGTTTTGAGGAATGAGTAATCGGTTCCTAGTTATTTTCAAGTTTAAATACAAAGTAATGAAATTTTCAATGCAATAGTATGAATTATAGAACACAAGTGTTCAATGAACCATACCATTAAATGGAAACTTATGTGGACAAACAATACTCGACATAGCTGTTGATATTGCAATATACACTTTCTAAGAGACTTTTGTTTATTATGAAAATTATTGATCTACTAAGCATTAATATTGTAGTATGATGTTTACAAAAGTATTATTGTCAATAAGATTATGAATTGTTAGTAAATTGGTCCGTATGCTGTTTGCATTTATAGCGAAAATCACGTTTGTCCTGCATATTATGAAAAAAGAGATTACAAGAAAGTGGATATATTAAACAAGAAAGAAATCTTCTCGATTCATTATTGATAAAAGTTGTGGTAGTTCTGAAGCAATCTCTTAAAACAAAATCATCGTAAAATGGACACTATGGGTAATAATGTTTTAAGGTGTAGAAGATGACAAGGACAACGAAATAATACTTCGTTAAAAAAAAAAAATGTTTATGGTAGCACAACATAATTAATTTATATGTATATTAATAATATCTATATATATATTTTTTTTTTTCATACGTATATGTTTTGAATAAGTCGATCATCCGTTTTTTCATGGAGCAAATTTAAATATGAGTTAATATGTGAATAACTGTGATGATTTGAATAAATTGAAATTAATTGAAAAAATTTTTTATTTGTTAATATTTAATTTAACGTTTATATTTTGTTTATATGATCCTGTACACTTTCTTTTCCCGCAATCCCGACGTCTTCGCTAGCAACCGGCCTCCAAACTGATTGTATTGTACTATCAATGCTCAATTAATTAACTAGATATAATTTTTACCTTGACTTAATTTTAATTATATAGATATTATTTGGACAAAACTTACCTTTTTAGAAGTTGTTTAATGTGTCTTTGACATTCAATAGTGGATCTTATTTTTATTTACAAACAATTTATGTATTGTTATTTTTATATTTATTTATTTTTTTTATTTTATTTATATATTTATATTTTTGTACATTTTAAAAATCTAAATTACTTTTTATATATATTCAAATTGTATTTATATTACTTAAAATGTCATCAAGATTATATTAATTTTGATGACATTTGTCTGTAATTTATTCGTTCAGTCGTCATTTTGAGAAATTGTAATGTCTTTCTTAGCAGTAACCTATATAATTTTCGAACCTGAAACAATTATTCCGTTTTTTACTTATCATAATAATATTAATTTACTTATTATAATAATTTTGGATAAGCTTTTATAAACTGAGACAGACGAAACTTTGAGAATATATTAGATGTACTGAGTACGATACTCTCAATGATTGACATCAATTTTGCAATAATGGCTGTATAAAAAATCTGCAGATAATAACCTTCTAATCTTTATTCTTGGCGACATCTTTCAAAGCTTTTTTATGAAATTTTTGGTTAAGTTACTAAAATGGTTTAAAAAATGATATCACATATAATGTGTTTTTTATATAGTCAAGTACAACCGCTTTATTCATCAATGTTGATTTCGTATTATATTTTCTAGATACCGCAAAAAAATACTTGCGAAGTTATTCAATATTGATAGCCTTGACTAAAATTTAAATTTGTTACCATATTGCTTTAAATTGACATTTGCAGACTCAATAACACCCAGTCAAAATAAGATTTTAGCAATTTCATATTGTGGAGGACTACATCATTGCATTGCCAAGGTGATATTTTAGATTGTGACAAATTGAAGTATCCACCATTATATATATGGCAGCTGACGTGGCGAAAGAGTATTTAATGGTTACACACGCGCGCACACACACACACACACACACACACAAAACTTTCGCGCTAACGCGTGTTTCATTTTACAACAGTACCCGGCGCACACTAAGCCAAAAGCGTGTTACTTGAATAAGCTTCCATCTCATTACGGAAAGGTGGAGTATGCAATTCCAAAAGACTATCGGCGTAGAATGAGAGTAAAGTTGAAACAGAAGTTCTTTACGCCTTTCATATGTAATGTACAAATCTAACGCAACCACATTCTCATCTAAAGGTTTCATAAATTTTGATTAATAATTTACTATGGTTAAATAATATATCTTAGACATCATTAAATGTATGTTTATATGTAGTAATTGTATTAGATAATTTCTATAACTTTATAAAGCAACAAAACTGAGTTTTTAAAATGAAAAGATCTGATTTTAATATTCTAAATACTGCCAATATAAATAAAAAATGCCGTTTCTTGAACCTGATTTCAAATACGTCAATTGGTATGGGAATTATAATACAAGGCCATTTGTCTTCTGTTTTACAGATTGATTCGGCATTTTGTGGCATTCTATAATGTGGAATTACATTTATGCTTTTTAATAATTCAGTTGTACTGTATATAAATTATATCATTTACCGTGACATGGAATATCTCTTAGTTTGATGTTGCCGTATGAATCATTTTTATTTTTATATTAAAATAATAACTTTTTCTTTATTGAAATGTTTCTTTTTTTCTTTCTTGTTATATTTTGGCGCTAATATTTTATAGTTATAATTTCTTAAATGTAAATCGATTTTTCACGTCGATTTTAATAAATTTATCATATAACATTTTACTTACGTAAAGTTTATGTTTACTACTAATAATTATAATATTTGTATTTACCATGTTTAATTTGAGTATTGGGAATGCCAACATTTTTTGCAAGTCTTTAATATGCCTTTAGCATACTCTCCCTATCGTTCAATTTTCATTCTCGAAACTTCACCTATTACATAAACGATTCTCAAATTATCAACATTCATGATTTTTATAAAATAAGAGATTTTCAAAGGTTTCCATTTCGTTCATTCGATTCATCTTTATGGGTCAATAAATTTTAGAAGTTAAAACAAAAACGGAGAAGTGATACATTTGTTAATAAATTGTTTATATTATTTTTAAATTCTAATTTTTTGTTTTAAAATTAATCTATTATTCATAGAATTTAAACTATATTTAATTTCAATTAATTACAAATTAATGATAATTTTCAATTAGTAAAATATTTATAATATTATAGTATGTTATTATGGTCCTTTATTTCATAAAAATATCTATTGTATTTATTAATTATATTTAAAATTTATAATAAAATTATTATATCCTTAAATTTTATAATTAATATTAAATTATTATTTTAAATTTTATTTGAAAATCATCAGTCTAATTCTGAAATCTAACCATTAAATTTTTAATTTACAAGCTTAAGTAGCTTACGAATATTCATTTGCATAAATTAAATAATTTACTTTAAAATAAAAACAGTAAATTTAAAAAAAAATTTTTAATATCTGTAATTTTATTTACATTATTATTAAATATTTGTGAGATAAATGAAATAAATAAATATTTACAGTTTTATTGAGATGCTTATATTGTTTCGATCGCAAAGTGTGTTCTCTTTGTTTGACTCTAAATTATTAGCTTATTAAAAAATGAATAAGCTAAAAATAAAAATATCTGTTAAATTCATTTGTAGTTGAGTTTATATTATATCACTATCGTATTCTGGTCATTAATCATTATTAATTACAATTTAGAATATATAATTATAATGAAATCATAATATATAATTTTTTATTGTGTTATTTTGGAATAAAATTTTTTATATATTTGTACTAAAAAAGAAATAAAATAAAGGACCGAGTAAATATATTCTTCAAAAAAAGAATAAATTGAGTTTTTAATTATTAATATTATAATTAATCTATTATTGAATTATTTAATAAACCTGAAACGTCTAGTGAAATATTAAAAAATAAAGGATAATTATTAATAATAATTTTAAATATTTTTAAACAGTTATAATATAATGATATCATAATATGACATTTATATTATTACTAATACTATTATTTACATTAATTTTATTTAAAATATTTTATTTAAGCTATTTATATATAAATTAACTTATAAAGTAATAATATTTAAAATATATAATTCATACATATATATGTACATTACCTTATAATTATGGTAAAATAAGCAACTCCGTCGATTAAAAATTGATTGATGAAAAATACATGCTCAAATGATACAGAAGCAATAATATCGACGAAAGAATTATATTAGCATCAAATGATCAAGAAATATTTACAAGCGATACCTTATGTCGATAAAGTAGATTTACAAATTTTAACTAGCAATTCTAAATACAATAGAAAGGAACCGTTTATTCATAATGGGAGAAATTCATCTAAATCACAAATTCTACGTTCTAAATATAAGTTCATATTTATTAAGCCGAGATAATCAAAAAGGCTAAAAATCTTTAAGATAATTTAAAAGCATATTTCGGAAATGAGAATATAATTATTAGAGACAGAAATTTTTTTTATTAAAAATGTAAACTCGTAACTTATCAAATGACAGTCATATTTAATAAAACAAATTCGTTGAAAAAATAACCTTAAATAATAAACGTATATTTTACAGTATACAATGGTGTCATAATATATATACCAGTTGAATTTTTTAAAATAAAATTTAATTAAAATAAATATTCCTGTTAAAAATAATAAAATATAATAATTTAATAATAATTTATAAAGTTTAAAGTATAAAAACACTTGGAAAAATTAATGGAAATAAATTGTTCATTTATAACATTTATAAAATAAAAAAATTACCATAAATTAATTTATTAAAATTTATCTATAAAGTTCTTGGTTATATTATAACTAAAAAATTCTGAAAAAGAGGTTTCTCTTATTTTTTAAAAATGCTAGAATAGAGAAATATTGATCGATAAAAAATCGTGTTATTTTTTAAAAAATTTTACTATTATATAGTACTATTATACCCAACTTTTTGGGTAATAATAAAATTTAAATTTCTGTAATTGTAATTTTACCGAATATATTTTATTCTTTATTAATATTGAACGAGCTATATATATATATATATATTTTCATTTAGAGCATGATAATTAATAAATTAGAAGTTTCCAACTAGAATAATTAGAAGAATCTCTTCAAAAGGATAAGAAAATAAGTTGTATCACATACTAAATTTGAAGTTAAAATAACTATTTTTAAACAATGTTTGATTATGTTTATTTATATTTTTTGTCAATATGAAAATGTCTGCTACTGTTTTATTTCACCAGTTATCTATCATTTGATTATATAAGTGACTTTTAAATTATAACCTGTAAAAAAAAATTAATTTGAACACGACCATTATATATGTATGAAAACTTAATCAGTCAACTTTTATAATACTATTTTTGGAAACAACAAACAAAAAAATATATATAACATAAATCATGCTCTAAATGAGAATATTGTAAATGTTTCACATTATTTGTTTAATAATTGATATTTTCGATCAGTTTTCATTCTTGCCTGTAACACATTCTCAACTTCTTTTTGCCAATTGCCAATTTAATTAAAGTCAAATAGATCTTCATATAAATTCTGCAATTTTCCAATTTTTAATTAAAAACAGTTTGTATTTTCGGAAGCCCTTAATATTAATATATATTTTATTAACTTTTAAAAGAAAATAAAACATAAATTGAACTTTGAAAACAAAAACGACTCATTATATATAAAGAAATGCATACCTGAGATATGTTTCAAAAGATGAATAAAATCCATAATAGAATGATCCAAAGAAAATTGTGGCTGTCAGCTATTTTTCAATCCTTGAAGATAAGTAGATAAAATAGGAAAGGTATTAATAATCTTGCAAAATTCAGTTGAATTATTTTATATATTGTTGAAGGAAAATATAACTATTATTAGCATTTAAGTTAACAAGAAGAGTTTACAGCTCTTTAAATTATATTAAGTACTTTACTCTATTTTCAACAATTCAGTTTTAAGTTTGAATTCATTATTACAACACATGGTTCAGGTTTGTAACATATAAGTTATTTTGAATCACATAAAGGATTTATATTTCTTAAGCATTGCGAACCTAATGTGCTGAACGAAATTTATGCTACTGAATGGAATTTTTTAACTATGATTTATTACATACAGCAATTTAGACCTTATCTATATGACACGATGTTCGTTGTAGTTTAGGTAATAAGCTAATTGTGTAATAAAGCTCAAAAACTAAGTAGTTTAGATAATAAGTTAATTGTGTAAGTTAAAATATAAAAATATTTCTTATTTAAATATTGAAGTTCATTTCAATTTTAAAATATCATGTAATATACTAAATTTTCCAAAGAGAAAATACAATAAAAATTTTATGTAATAATAAATGTATATAATTACAAAAATTTATTCATTTATTCAAAATTATTTTTATTGAAAGAATATGAAGAATGATATGATATGTAATATGTTATACCTTATTATATTTATCTTTATTACTTTCTTACTTATAACTCATTTAAGAAATAAATATTTACTATCAATCCAATTATATCCAAATCATATATAAATTTTGCTGATTGCTATCATTATTTTATTAGAAAAATATATTTTATATATAGGTTGTTTTAAACTATTCGAAGTAATTAACCTAAGAATTTCTATAATAAAATCATGTTATAAAAAATTATAATATATTTACAGTAAAAACTGAATTTAATGGTATTTCATATACCATCTTAGTATTTTTGTAACAAAATTTTGGATCTGTAAATTCAATCTGTTTTTTATAATAATAATTTATAGAACAGATTTGTTTTTCATAACACATTCATGTTTTGATAAGCAAGTCTGAAACATTTATAGATATAAATAATATTTTTAAAGATTATCATTTATACGAAGAAATGTTACAGAAAATTGAACCAATAAATATTACATCAATTATTAAATACACAAAAAATTAAAAAATAGTTTCAAATTTAAAGATATTTTATTAAAGAACCACATACTTCTAAATTTGATAAGTATCTTAGCCCGTTAAAAAAATTGAAATTATGGGCGACAAAAATGTAAAAATTTATATTAATCTAAAATGGTTGGCATTAATAATTAAAAACTATAATTTAACTAATTATGGTTATATGCGAACGACATGCATATTTAAAAAGTTATTATATTATATTTCTGTCGTAATAATTTTTTTTAAAATAAGAAAGGTGTAACGTAATAAATAATACGGAAACTTCTATATTTAAATGTAAATTTCTATCTTTTATAAAAAGCTTTTGTAATAACCGAAAGTTATTTTTCAAATTTATTATTTAAATCTAAATAGAAACTAACGGATATAACAGGTAAGCAATAAAGCACTTGTGTATATAACTATGCCGCAGAAATGAGCGTAAATATAATCACATCAGTTCATGAATCATTTGCGTACAATTTGAACTTTTTGCAAAATTGCGCTATTACCGGTCGGTTTGCCTATGACGAGTTATTTACATCGTCATATTCTTGTGACGGGAAGCTAAAGATTGTAAAAATCACAAGAGCATTACTCATAAATTTTAGGATTGTGTCACGACAGTATGAATTCGTACTGTATACATGTGTACATGAAGCTTTCACGCAATTAGATTAAATTTTTGCAGAAAAGTAGAACAATCACGACGTCATAGTTTGTCAAAGAAAAATATTAGAAGAAATTTTTTTTTAATTTGTGATGAAAATTACTGTTGCAGCTAATTTATTTGTTTGACCTGAATCCCTGAAATTTTTCAATATGAAAACTATGCTTGCAGAACAAAAAAAAATAAACGAATGCTTTGGCGAAGCAAATGTTTTCAGAAACTTTGAAAAATGTATTTTTTTAAAGAGTTTAAAAATGGTAGGAGCATCAAAAAGGTGTATCTTTTTAAAAGAAACTGTGTTGAAAATCACTTTTTAAAAACTATCGTTTTCTTTCCTAAATGGGTATTTATTAATTATTATTGCATAATAGCACTGTATTTGTAAAATTATAGATTCATCATACTTATTTAAAGTTTATTATAGTAATATTTATTTTTAATTCAGTAAAAGATAAGAGTTCAGTTTCATAACCACACATTATGAATTTGTTGTTCATTAGTACTGGTTGGAGAAAAAATATTATAATTGATTATATATTTTTAAGCAAATTAATTTAACATTTAATCTTTTTATACTCATAAAAAAAGTAAATATAATGAAAAATATCAATTGTTGTTGTAGTAGTAATAGTAGCAGTAGTTATTTATTGAACAATATATAAATTGTTATAATATCAATCATTTTGCTTAACCTAGATTACATAGATTTCAGATTTATTTAATTACATTGTTATTTAAGTCTAATATAATCTTATATGCTCCTTTTCATATAACAGTAATTTTCATCACTTAATTAATTTAAACTATAATTCATATATCTTTCCATATTATTTTCTTTTTTTTATTGTGTTCATTCTTCAATATTTTATCCACGTCGTTTCCGATTTTTTCTCTTTATTTTCATTATAACCTTTCACTTTTAGTCGTCATTATTATTTTATCGAATTTATTACTTTTTGGTCTTTTTTTTGTAAATTTACTTCTTCATTATCTTTTCTATTTTTAATTTTTTTTAACACTTCATGCTCATAACATATGTCTTACGGGAGCTTCTAGCAGGCCTCTTAATTATTGTATTAATTATATCATGTTTATATCCCATTTCGAAAAATTGAATGTTATTAAAAAATAATTTATTTAATTAATTTTTAAGTATTTAATGAGTATCAAAATTGGAATGGACGTATTTTTTATTTTAATCACGAATTTAATCATTTTATTTACGTAAGTATCAACGGTATAACCGTGTCATGTATCAGATGACAGTATGGAGACTATATCGAAATAAAAATAGAAAATGTTCAACACCTGAACATCGTAAAGGGTTTTCGCACGCAGAGGCTTCTTTATATTAGGGCCTAGTATTAGGTAAATAAAAAAATAATACAAAATAGTGCGATAGCCTATGAGAACTAAAATGCAAGTTTATAATCTAGATGAGCGGAAATAAAGAATTATTTATAAATAAGCAGAAAACTATAAGCATAAAAAATAGATATATAAAGACGATAGTTTCTTATTGATGTACTCACATGCATACATGACATCACATACATTCATGAACTCTCTACACCTTGTCAAGTAACACGACAGCAATCGAAATTGTCAGAACATCATAAAATCGACATCTTGCCATACTTACTAAGCGCTCAAATAGCACATTCTCAATTTATACATTACCCGCGAATTATTGAATTTCGAAATAAAAAGGATTAATTAGCTGAATAATATTTATCTAGAACATCAAATAAACAAATTTTATGAGAACATCAAAACTTTCGAATTATATAAAAGTAACCGACGACAAATGGGCCACTCTCGAATCAAATAACAAACTTACTATACTCTTAATCGATTCATATTACTTATTCTTTTACCACGATACTTCCATTACTTCTCAAATATCTACTCAACTACTCTTAATCGAAACTCGAAAATTAATTTTGTTTTAAAAATTTAAATCATTAAACAACGTCTACGCAAACTTGAAGTAGATTATTTTATATAAAACCTTCAACATCTACACGCTCCTTATACTTATAATGAAGAATACGAATAAACATAAAATAAAAGCAATAACTTTACGAAAGGAAAGCGGTACTTTTATATTTTAAAATATAAATATGAAAAGTAATAAAAAGGTTAATAATAATGGTTTTATTTTAAGTAGAATTATCAGAAGGAGAAAGTGAGTTAACAAGAAACACATATAAAAGCTCGAACGTGGGCGTAAAAGGAATTTTTTTTAGAGATTGAATCGAACTTTCATAAAATTATTCATAGAGTACTGATCAAGAATAAAAAAAAAATAATACCTCTTGTGCTATCTATGATAATCGATAAACAGTAATTGATTATTCATAATGGTTGCTCACCACGTGGCGAAAAAGACGGCGCTGCTCAACTCGAGTGTGTCGATCGCGCGTCGATATCCAATCAGAGCGATCGACGCCCTGCGAAGTAAAAATAGCTAAGTTCATACTGCTCAATCATCTTGTTTGATAATGAGTATGACGCGTTGCATGATAGGCTCATCCATCGCCTATAATAATTAGGTGGTAAAATCGATGAATGATAACATTCGGTCTGCTCATGTTAATTGACCTGCACACTTCTGTACTCATTTTAAAACACTCACACGCGCAAAGACACTCAATAAATTTGACGGAGGCCTCGCTCCCGCGAGCTCGGGGGGGGGGCAGGTCCCGCGTCAAGGCGCCGAGGGGGAAATATTCCCTCGCCCCGGGTCTCCTCCGGTTTGTAGGAGGGTGAATGTTCGCCGACGCTTCTTCCGGGCCTCTCCTGAGTCGCCCGGTTGATGGAGGGCTGGCGTGGTTGAAGGCCGGAGCCGATGCCGTCGTCGTCGGTTGGAGGCGACGCGTTGGTCCGGTCGGTGCAGCGGGCAGGTCGGCCAGGTGCGGAGCACTTGTCGACAGGTGCGCCACACTTGTCGGGGCAGGTGCGCAAGGTGCTCGGGAGGCCTCCTGCCGGTCTCGTTGAAGCCGCTGGTCGCGGGGCGCCCGGAGGGGCGCTCACGGAGCTGGATGTTCGCCCTGAGAAGGGCGGTTTGTTGCGATACCGAAGCTGTTGCCGACTTCGGAGATCTCGCGATTTCGGCGCCCCTAAACTGGGTGCGCGCAACGTCGGAATTCGCCCTGAGAAGGGCGGATTAGGGCGCAGGAAGCGGAGAAGTCTACGGCGTAGCGTCGTGTAGATTTCCTCCGGTTCTCTCGAAGGTCCCGAATTCTCTATCGCCCTTGGCCAGAGCCCTCCGCTTTAAATAGCCCTTCCCGAGCGGGAAGTCGAGCGTGCAGGTCGGCACTCGTCCGGCGCGTTCGAGCCTGCACGTCGAACGCGTCGAAACGCGCGGCTTGGGCCTTCCCCGCGGCCGTCTGCCGTACCGTCATATCCGGGGCCTCACCGGCGCCCGTCGCCTAGACGCGTTTACGACCCCTATCACCCGTCGGGCGACAAAGTCGTAAACCGCCCGACCCGGATTTCCGATTGTCGGCCGGGTTTTCATTGTTCATACCCGTTTACGGCCTCCCGGTGGTCGGTCGCGGCGACGCGCCGCACATTCGGTATGGCCGCGGCCCCGCCCGGTTGCCCCGGCGCGCGTCAAATTAATAAAAATCTGTAAAGACCACTTACAACACGGCTTATTGTAATAATAGTGAATAATACATCATCATCTACTTAACATAATATACACGTATTAATACAAAAAGTAATCACCTCTCACATAAGAAATACACATATAGACACTCATATAAGGGCTCATTTCATTTAATTTATTAGTTCATACTTTAATAGTTATAAGTACGTTGTTTGTAGTTATAACTTATTATACTTTTATTATAGTTATTATAATTGCGTTAGTGTTTATGTTTATATATCATAAGTGTAAAATATAAGTTTTTTTTATTAACTCTTTTGTGCATGTTTCTTTTTTGTATAAATCATCCTAATTATCACTGGCCCTTTCTCATCTGTTTACAAAGGGATTTTCAAAAAGTCAATAATTCAAACAAATACTATTTAAAAAGATTCAGTCTAATAATATTTCATAGATCGATAAAATCAACTAACTAAAGGGCTATCAAAAATAATTAAAAGTAATACAAGATTTATTTTCATTTTAACCTTTCTACCATTCACGTATTTCTACAAATAACAGTATTTATTAACAAATTTATTTATTTTTAAGAACAATTTTTAATGTTATTTACTTTAATTTAAAAAATAATTTTTAAAATATTCATTGAAATTATCTAATTATTTACTGTCGAGAGTACATTAAGTGTTTCGGCGTAAACCGTTATATTGTGTACTTGGCACGTTCTTTTCTGACAGAGCACTAATCCATTTTATTGGTTTACTACACGGGAAATGTGCATGCCAAATATTTCATGGCTTTCCCAAATTTTACCGATATAAGCAATATGGTTCAATATTATATTATATTACTTTGTATTTTCAGTCTCGTGACAGATCTCTTTCTGTACACAAGTACCTTACTATTCAAAATATTAAATACTACATTTTACGCAATATAATCGTGTCTTTTACATTTATTAACCAATAACTACTCTCTGCAGCCATCCGTCCAACATCTACCTTATTTAACTTTCTTACTCCTTGAAACTTCTGCAGCTTAATTAATCTAGTACTTTAAAATTTGTGTTTTCTTCTAGTTTCTTTTTCTTTCTCCTCCAGCAGTACTATATCATTGGTATGTAATGGATCTTATACAGTATTTTCCTATTCTTATTCTTAATGATACTGCTTTTTTCTATTTTTTTTTTTAATTTTGCATTGCT
This sequence comes from Platyscapa corneri, assembly GCA_018907185.1. Classification (NCBI taxonomy): domain Eukaryota; kingdom Metazoa; phylum Arthropoda; class Insecta; order Hymenoptera; family Agaonidae; genus Platyscapa; species Platyscapa corneri. The sequence continues at coordinate 7,517,671 of JACCHW010000009.1, forward strand.
TTATTGAAAAGCAATGGCCTTAATGAGCATCCATGTCTTACACCTCTGTTGTTTTGTATTTCCGTAATTATTTTTTCGTCAATTTTTACTTTGACGCTTGAATCTTTATATATATTTGTCTTATACATTCTGTTGTTTTCTTTTTTATATCCATTTCACTCAATGCCTTCCATAATAGATCTGCATCAAGATTGTCAAATGCGGCTTTTAAGTTTACAAAGCATATGTAGATCTCACCTTTTTCTCTTTTTATTTGTGATTTTATTGCGGTTTTCAATAAATAAATGTTGTCTATAGTCCCTTTGTTTCTTTGGAAGCCGAACTTCGTTTCATCTAGGTTGTTATTGTTCTCTAATTAATCATTAAACTTGTTTTCAGTATTTCTGCTAAAATTTTATATCCCATATCTAGTAAGGAGATCCTTCGATAATTGCTAATCATATTTCTGACTCCTTTTTCGAAAATTTGAACTACTAACGAACTGTTTCATTCTTCAAGTATTTGGTAGCTACGTAATATTCCATTTATTATTTTGTTAATTATTTGTATTAATGCGTACCCTCCATATAGCATTATGCGTACCTGCCATATTTCATTAGTTATTCCATCTTCTCCCGAGTACTTATTTTTTCCCAGCTACTTATAATCTTTCTTATTTCATTGATTCATCCAGTGCTTCATTAATATCTTTTTTAGTCGGCCGTTCCTTCCATTTATATAGTACCTGTTCAAGAATATTAGAAAGCGGTACCTCTGGCGCTACCTGGTGATCTATAATCAACTATTGATTATCGATAAGGATGGCTCACCACGTGGCGAAAAAGAAGGCTCTATTCAACGCGAGCGCGTCGATCGCGCATCAATAACCAATCAGTGCGATCGACCACCCGCGAAGTATAATAAACTACATTCACGCTCTTATTGCAAATATAATCAGCACTTATGATTCGACAATGAGTATGACGTGCATTATTATTAGTTTATCAATGCCCAATTAATGTTCACCACGCGTGTCTGCTCTAGTCGTGATAAGTGCTGAATTCAGTGTGCTCTCAGGAGTTGTTTACGACACTTCGCTGTCATTCACATTTGCTACATTCACAAAAGACACATTCAGTTGATCAATTCAAAAGGTTTTATTAAAATATTCATTCACACAGTTTATTTAATCTTACAGTACATCAACATCTAATCTTTAGTACATCACCATATGTGTAATATTAAAAGTGAACATTCACACATTCATATAACTACATTCAAATAGTTCGGACATCACACACATAATTATACTTCACTCCATAATTAGCTTGTATTCATCTTATTAAGTTCATTAGTGTTAATTGTGTATAAAATTAAGTGTTTATTCAATTTAGTTTTTTAAGTATGTTACTTGTAATCCTGCTATTCATCGTTTTTTAATTTAAGTTATTGTGTAATTTGCGGTATTACGTAAGTTTATATTGTAGTGTAAGATTTAAGAATATATTTTTGTTTATTTATTATTAATGTGGGTGTTGTGAATTATTAATTTTCATGATTACCACTTATTGCCCGATTCACCCTTTAACATAAAGTTTGAAATTATTTAGTTATCGAAACATTGGTCCTTCGAGCCGGATAAGTGGTAATAGTGTTATTCAATTGGATAGTGATGTGACATTCAACGGAAGTTATTGTTCAAAATGTCGGAGTCTGACATTCTCAACATCGGCATGAAGGAGACCTTGGAGGTTTCGATGTTGGTGGAAAATGTGTCCACTGGTTCTCATTCACCATCGGAACTCTATAGGACTGCCTCATGGGCCGACGAGATATCTCGCTCTATATCACCGGCTAATACAGAGGAGAAAAAATAAAAAAACCAGCTCAGATGCCGGTCAGAGTGCAGTTGAAAATAACAACGCAGCTGCACCGTATGAGATCTGTGGCAGAGTTCGTCAACTATGTCCCATCATCTATTGCCGAAATCGAGTTGGAACAGCTCGATCACAAATACCAGACTCTGACTGACATCTGGACTAAATTCCAGGAAGAGCACGAGGCTATCGAAATCCTCACTCCACTTCACCACGTTAACCACGGCTATTTCGCGAGTGGTAAGTATTTAATCATGATGTAGATGGCAATTTATAAGGGTTTGACAAAAGTCTGTAATATGCACATGCTCAAAATGGCACAAATTGAGGCCAATAGATCCATTCACCAGGAGTAATCCGAGAAGACTGACGAGGTCAAAGTAAAACCTATTGACGTGCCAGTCATTGAGGGTAACTACCTGACATGGCCTTAATTTAGAGATCAGTTCACTGACATGGTTTTGAAAAAGAGCACAATTGCAGATGTCAACAAATTAATGTATTTGATTCGAGCTACAGAATTTTTGATTTTTTGTTTTTTACTTCGTGGTTTTTTGACTTATTTTACTTACCTTATGTTTATATTTTTCTTATACTCTGGTCTCTGCTATTTCTAATATGTCCGTTTCATTTATATATTTCTATCCGTTTTTATTTATTTATATTTATACGCGTGATGTTCCAAATAATATATTTAATTTTTACCGGTATTTATTCGTTCTTGTTTCATTTTATTTGACTTCTCTTTGAAACCAACTTCTTTTTTTCGCTACAGGTTCAAACTTCGGTTTATTCAATTACTTTGCTATCATGATCACCTTTTTCCTACTTGATTTCTTAAACCTTTACATTTTCTGGCAACCGTTGTTCTTTTTTCTTTTTCCACGTATGTTGTGTCATTGGAGATGTACACTGTTTTAAATTTTTCTGGATTCTTTAATATCTATTTTGCTTGTATTACACCTTCTTTTTCTTTATAGTCTTCACAGATAATTACCCTTAAATGTTTTTTCCCTTTTCTCCTTTCCATGATTTTTTTATGCTGACTGTTACTCTCATTCTTTTACTAGCCAGTTTTTGATCTTTCTTTCTTCATTTCGTTTAACGCGATCGAGGCCAGTTATTATTACGTTATTTTTCTCCCTCTTTTTTTCTCTATAATCCATTCTATTTTTTGAGGTTTTGTTCCACCTTCTCCTTTTTCACTAGTGCATTTTCTATTTTTTCTTTCATTTTTTATCATTTTTTACACATTTTTTATTTATCTCCTTTTTAGTATATTCTCTCATTTCTTTTTTAATTTTCTTTACTATATTTGTTATTTTGTCTTCAAATGCACTTACCTTTGCTAAACAATCAATAAATAGAGTTGTTATTTTTTCCCAATCCGTCATTAAATCATAAATTTTATTGGTATAGTCCTTTTTTGGGAGCTCCTGTCTTGGTTGTTGCTCCATTATGGTTGTTGTTACCGATCGCGTCGCGTAGCTGTTCTTTTTCGGGGAGGAAAGGGAAGTTTTTAATAATATTAAGACTGCGTGGACTTCGAATAATTTTATTATAATATACACGATAGGTGTCGGTGGGAGGATCGAGACGGACAGTACCCGCCTTTCCGCACGTCGCCGTATTTAATACTTTCGCAATTACCAGACGGCCGCCGCCGTCCTTTATAGCTTGCAATCTTTATTAGTTAACCCGACGCATTCTTAAGTTTCGGGTAGTTAACAATATTTGCACGCCCGCCGCTAATCATATTTACAATAGGCAATATTTATTCATCCTCGCCTTTTCCCTTTATTTATTGCCTTCGCATTTCGGAATTTTTTACACGTTAATTCGATTCTAAACGCTGTACATTTGTTAGGTATTTAACCTACGCGCAGACGTTCAGTCGCGCCCGGGCTTGACTTTCTTACGCGTTCTCGTATCGAAACGGCCCCGCTCGTTACATGTGTTTTCGTCGCGCCGGGCCTGGAAAAAACCCCCGCGGAGTCGGTAGGGGAAAAAAGGCCCTTACATTTCTCTCGTATCGAGCGGGATTATACGAGCGGTTCCTGGTTCCCGTGGCTATCTCCCGATTCTCTCTCCATTGGGACCGAAACACGTTCATGACGGCCGAATTTTCCTGCGGGAGGCCACCGATACCCACGGCGTCCCGGCTCACCCCGCCTGCGAACGCCTTTCGACGCCAGACTTCCTACCCTTTGCGGGGGCCTTCGAACACCCACGATATCCAGTCTCTTACGCCATGGCACCCCTAGCGGTGGTCGGTCCCACGGGCCCATTACCTTGCCTTATGCATCGCGAAAGGGCGCACGAGTGCGCGCGAACAGGAGCGAGAGACTCGTAGCGCGAAAATGCGCTTACGCGCGAGAAAGAGAGGGAAAGAGTATAGTAGAGTAAGGAAGGAGGGAGAGAGAGGGGATAAAGAGTAGAACGCGCGAGCGCATGAGCGCGAGAGAGAACGGGATAAGGAACAGTATGCACAAGCGGGTGAGAGAGAGATGGAGCGGGTGGTAGCTTAGCGCGTAGGCAGGAGAGAGAGAGATATAGCTCGCCATAGGAAAGGAGAGGGATACGGTCGTCTCGTTTGTACCTGAGCGCTGAGACCATCCTCGATGCATGGGCCCGTTCGCCCGCCCTTACGCCTGTCGCTCGGCGTCACTTTCCCGTCCGAGAGCTTCCGATTGGAAACATTCCCGACGGCCTCTTACCTACCCGTCGGTCCGACCTCGGAGGGTCACCCGAGCGTGCGTGATACTTTCAAATCTTCACGAGTTAAAATTGTTTTTAACGAAACAATTTCAAACAAACGTGCGCATCGTTTACAGTTATTATTTTTATTATTATTATTATTTTTAGTTATTATTTTTCTATGTTTAAACAGTCTCACTATTGTCTGTACTCTCTGTTTATTTCTATTTTGCTAATAAGGCCTCACTCGCGTTACTCACTTTAAACTTATTATCTATTTTCTTACTTTACATTTTCTCTTTTTTTGTTGTTTACAACACCATTTAAAGCTTTAAATATCAATCTCTTTATTTTTCACCACGTGTTCTTAACTTTTCAAATTTTATTTTTCACTTTATCTTTATTTTTGTTTAGTGTAGTTTTACAAATAATATGTATCTTGCTTAAATTCTCTAATTTTGTTAAAATTAACCATTTATTTTTAGTTAAAGCGTAATGAGCGGCAAGTATATATTAAGATTAAAAGTATATAAATAATTGCTTAAGGAATATATATAATGGGAAATATAAAAAAAGAGTAATTTTACGAGAATACTCAAAAAGCAGAATTTACATTAAGTTCATTATTATTTATCATAGTTTTCCAGAGTCAAAAGAGAAATTATAAAAACTGAAAGCTCAGAAATAAAGATATAAAAAAAATTTACATATATCATTATTTTTTATTTATATTAAATTTATCACGTTTGCAAATTCATAGTAATTTATCCCATAAGCAATTAAAAATCAAATAAATTATCTTCAAAAATTACTTAGAAACTAAATTTCTAGAATCAAATACAGAATAAAAAAATTAGAAATAGGAAAAATGGAATTCAAGTAATAGTTAATTCATTTACATATCTAAGGGATAAATTTAAAAAACTATATATAGAAGTACTATGCCGTGAGGACTTCAGCCGACAGCTCTAACTTTTTACACCTAGTTATACTTGCGATATAAAATACATCTGCATTACGAATAAAATGTCTTATACGAATTTTACGTAAAATTTCTTCTTTATTCTCATTTTTGGCAATATGATAAAATTCAAAATCGATGTGTGTATATCTCAAGTACTTAATTCCTCATCTAACGTATTAATTAAGACTTACTTTCGCTGATATCTTGGTATCTACGAGAAGAAAATCTTCAAAGGACTCGCTTCAACAGAGAAAAGCATCAGATTCGCATTGTGAATGCGTCTACCGAACAAAATCTCTTTGTAAATTGAGGAAAAGGGTGGAAATTGGATTAGAAGTATTTCAGTACTATCAACCACAATAAAACCATAAGCTTATCTAAAGAAAGTGAAGGAGACTTAAAATTGTTGGAAGCAGTGAGTCTTCAGAGACTTACTATACATGTAAACATTAAGAAATTATAGATTATATAAGGAACAGGGCTTAGAAATACAGTCATGATAATGAGTTAAATAGGAGCTTAAAGATTGTATGATATGGTTTGTGTGAGAAGAGAAGGAGGATCTCAGTTTTATGATAATTTTTCTGGTGGAATTTAAAAATTTTTCAAAGCCTGTTTTTTTAGGATCAGTGTATTACAAAAATATCACGCAATAGCTAAGAATTTTTTCCAGATACGATGATATGTTGTAACCTATTTAAATTATTAGCTTTGGTACTATCATAAATTGGAAAGCCGTAGAAGACTATACCATATTTTTATTATCGCTATAAAGGCTCTAAGATTAGTACATTGAGACATTTGAGGATTATGTATGAAAGGTAATAGTTATGTAATGCACAAATGATTTTATTTCTGGTTGAAGTAACGTGATGAGTCAAAAAGAGATTCACATTAAAAGGTATACCTAGGTATTTAATTGTTATGAACACTTAATTTTGTGAAAACCATATTTTATAGGTGGATGGTGAGATTTTCTTCTAGGAAAAAGTTTAGTTTTATTTTTCTATATGTTTGGGATAGGAGTGAAGGCGAGTGATTAAATATGTCAATTTATTTTTGTTATACTTTTATTTCGACACTAGGTTGTAAGTTAAGTAAAACGCGTCGTACACTTTTACGCAAGAAGCGAGGAAAAGTGGCGCGGACAAGAAAACGCGTCGATAAACAAAAACTTTTTCCTCTGATTTTATGCGTATCTCAGGGCCCCCTTCTTTGCTTCCTCACATAGTTTACAGGTTTTTTGGCAGCCGTTTGCTGCTTACATTTATTGCCCTCGTATTTGTTAGATACGAAGGGCCTGACCCGCGCCGTCTAGATTCCGTCTCCATCTACGGCGCCAGTCCTAATTTACCTCGGCCTAAAAACCTTCTGCGTGTCGGACAGGAAAAAAATCCATTTACAATCTTATCTTAGGTGGAGGTAATCTCGTAACCACAGCAATTTCTGAATATCGCAGGTTCTTCCCCCGGTTGTGCCGCAGCGTCACCACGCTTCCCCAGTGGCTTGAAGCTTCGTGGGGGTGATTATTCCCTGCGAGCTGAGGATCCGATTTCGGCGATCCCACTTGAATCGACCTCGGTACTCTTCGTGGGATCCGTTGATCAAGTGGCGCGAGAGGAATCTAAAAAGAAGGGATTCGCTGAAAGGTGAATTAACGGATTAAGGAATTAGGGATCTGTTTGCTCCGGGGTCAAGTCTATGCTAATTCCCGTTACGGCGGATTATCTTGAGCCCCTGGGGCCCGTATACGCAAACCCTTGCGTATAACGAGGATTGTGAACAAGTTAATCTGCCGCCAGATTAGCAATCTTCCTATTATTCGTCCATATTGTTCGGGTGGGTCGCTCATTCACCCATCGCTCTGGTCATTTTGCCTGAGTTCGCTCAATCGCTCGGACGTGCTTCGGCCGGTACGCACCGGGCTAAACACGAGCAGATCTCCGCCCAGGCATATGCCGCGTACACTATAATTGATTTTTTAATTAATATAATTCAATTTAATATAATTCAATTTCCCATTCTTAATTGTACCAACCAGGGAGAAGATTGGGAGATATATGAGAATTAGTTTAGATACTCGTGTTATAATGTAATTGTTAATTAGTATGGCTATGTCGTTTGCACATTATTTTATTATATATGTAATTTTATTGTTCAGGACTGGATATAGAGATTAAAGTGTATAAAACCTAATTTAGATCTTTGCGATTCACCAGAAAATATAGTATGTTTTTCAGATAAAGTGATTCCATATCTGACTTTTATGAAACAATCAGTGAGGTACGATTTTTTAAGTTCTATAATAGATGAGAGAAAGTTTAATAGATGTAGTTTATAGGGTAGGCCATCATTGCCAGACTCTATAAAATGTCTGTTGTGTGTCTAATAGAATCATAGCAAAGAAGAACCTTCTGTTGTATCGGTTACTCAGGTATTCCATAAGTCGTAGTACTTCCTCATTTGAACTGTGCTGAAGTGTAAATCCAACTTGAAAATTAGGGATAATGATCCTTTCTATAATATTTTTGTCCGTCGCGATAAAATAACCACTTCTTTTATTATACTTTTATTTTATTTTATTATACTGACTTGGGTATCAATTTTGTTTTTAATACCTCTTTTTGATTTCTTATTATCTTATAAATATCCAACCAATATCTTTTCACTTAGAAAATATTTTTGACTCATTTAGACATATTTTTTGGACCTTTTTTCGCTATTTTGTTACACACACGAGTATATCTTATTCTCAATTATTTACTAAGTGTCTACTTAACCACACTTTTATGATTGTTAATATTGAACTGATTTTTTATATATATCATTTCACTTTAGCTCGCCTTCATTTCCCTAACTCATTTAAAACTTAATTTTCTTTTTAATTTATTTTTCCTAATTATTATTTTCTCTATTCTTCACAATTTTAAATTTTTTTTACTGTCTATTTATGACATGTAACTTATGCGAGTTCACCTAGTAGATTCCAATTTTTTTAATATGTTTTTTTCAAGAAATTTATAGGGATCAAGAATATCATCTATTAGAAAAGCATAATAAATGTTTTGCTTTAAAATGTTTAAAATATTAATTATAAGAATTTTTGTTTATTAAAAATTATTAGGCTTACGTTAATGATTATATGATAGTTTTATAATATTCTCACTTTTAATATTTGTATTTAATACATGTATTTCTATTTTTTAATAGATAATATTCAGAAAGATCATAGTAGCTGTGGTTGATGCAGCATGAAGATTGAAATTGAGCGAATTGGTTTAAAGAAACAGCCTGTCCAGTAGCAGTACTTCTTAAAAATTATAAAATTATTAAAATTATTGAACAGGTATAACACAGTAAATACAATTACTACCGAATCCACACAAAGATAAAAAATTTCAAAGTCGACACGACGATCGATTTATTAATATACTATGCGTGCAAAGTTTTTCGAAAGAGTAAGTTGAAAGCAATTTTTGTACCGCCACTAGAAATTTAAACAGCGATAGAATTCATTTTTCTTGCTTGCTGTTTTTATTTCTTGAATATAAGGTATTTATCTTCAACACTGTACTGACTAATAAGTAAAACACACATGAGCAAAAAACTAAAATAATAAAATTCAGGAAACCAAGAGGTAAACAGATAAATGCAGTATTTGCATAGGAAAATAAAAAATAGAAACAGTTAAACAATTCGCTTATCTAAGTTATACCTTTACAGAAAACAGCAGGAACGATTTATACAAAAAGCTTTTAGCAAAAAGAGCAAACCCGATATTTGGTAAAGTTTGAAGTATTCCGGATTGTTATAAATTTTTTATAATTATTTAAAATAACTAATATTTTATAAAGAAAATTAAATTAAAAACCTTTTATTAGTTATAAAACAATTAATTTCAATAACAATATTTACAATATTTAACAAACTATTTATATAATAATATATATTACTTTAAATATTATTCATTATTTAACTTTGTTGATTATAATTTTTAATTAACTATTTATCAATTATTAAATATTGAATTATTTTAAAATACTCGATAATTTAATTCTATTAATGTTGATTAGGTTGTAAATCTAATAACAATGAAATTTCAATTCAACTGTTGTATATTATTGAATTCTTGAGATTATTATAATAATTAATACTTTAATTATTATAACGATGAAAATTTAAATAATTAACTGAGATTTTTCACGTGATTATTGAATGCTATAAAAAAGATACTGACTATGAAACGAGTCCCACGAAATTAATTTCATTAGCGAGCAAAACAGTGATTGGTTGCACCTGTTGTCAGATGCGAATTTAAATTGGAGAAAAACGGTAATTAGTCGCAGTTGTTGTCAGTTGCGAATTTGCGTATTAATTGGCGTGTCAGTTCGATCAAACCGACTCTTCTATCAAACTGACCGCGCAATTATTACATCTCGATAACTGATTAATGGCATCAATGACACTAATAGATGGCGCCGCTGATACCGATTTAATAAGTTGATAATTTCTAAACATTCCGCCTGCCTTCAGCAATTTTATTGATGATTTCTTGAGTTTGGTGGTGTATCTTGAAACTAATGGTGTCGTTGATAGTTGATTTTATTCAAAGATGTGATTTTAATGCTTATTGGTTGGATCTCTTGTTCGTTTCTTGATTAATTGCATCCACTGGTAGCATTGCCAACTTATGTATTGGTCTAATCATGATAGTTGTTAAAGTTTAAGTGTTACCACTCTGGTTAGATCATCTTGGCTTGGATGCACTTGAGTGACTCTGGCGAGGGACCACTTACTAGGTGAAAACCTTTCGTTGATGATGAGTACTAGCGATCCAATTTTGATTTCATTTTTTGTTGAGTGCTATTTTGAAATGGAGACTTGGCTTTGTAAATAACTTTTTGACCGTTGATTCCAAAACTGCTGGAGCCTTTGTTAAATGAACTGATATCTTGATAGTCTTAAGATTTTCAAGTCCTTGAGTGATGCTTCAGGCAGTGTTGTTAGAACATTTTCAATAAGGAAATGACATGGAGTGAGTGCTTCAACGTCGTCGGGGTCATTACTTAGAGGCTTTAAAGGCCTTGAATTCAATATTGCTTCCACTTGAATATGTAATATATTTACTTCTTCTAAAATAAGTAATGCGTGCCCGATCGTACGTCGAAGATGATATTTTATTGATTACAACTGCTTCCAATTTGCCTCCCATATAAGGTGATGCAGATAGGTGAAGAAACCAACTTGAATAGTCTGATGATAATATACTTTAAATTTGTTCGTGTTCCTTTGTACCCTAGATGAATAATTTCTTGAGTTCTGCATTAGATACTATGAAATTGATATCGCAGTCTGAATGAAGAGTTTTAAAAATCTCTTCTTGAGGAAAACCTTCTGTACGCAGTAATAAATCCTTCTTATGAATAATCACTGACTATTTCAAGATGCAAAGCTGATGTGTTAAAACAGACAAGACACACAATTAAGATTTATATATCTTTGCAACTCGTCCTTTCCATGTTATCATAGTCAGTAGTTCTCAGTAGTCGACTCCTGTGTAAAAGAAAGGTGTTGACGGTATAACTCGAGAGAAAGGTAGTTGTCCCATTAATTATTGAGCACGAATTCGCCTCTGATGAGCACACACGACGAACTTGATTATAAATGACCTTACAGCGAATCTACCTCCGATGATTCAATATTGCTGTCGTATTTATATGTTAATTGTGTTCCTCCATGAAGAGTTTTATGATGTGCATTTGCGATTATGATTGTTGATAAAGGTGAGTGTTTGGGTAGAATAGCTGAATGTTTGCTATCTTAATGTAATGATGAGTTATTTATTCTGCCACCTACTCTTATTATTCCTTCTTCATTTAAATAAGCTGTGAACTTATTAAATAAATGAGATAATGATAATTTTGCACCAGATTGTAGAGTTTTAATTTCTTCCTTGAAGTATGCTAATTGAGTTGCCTTGATCCAAAATTTTCTTAAGATAGATGATTTCTTGAGTTTGATGATAGTACTTTTTTGAATATGTTGATAAATTCTATGTATACTGATGTGACACGGATCAGTTTGTTGAATATTGAGTATTTGTTAATGATATCTCAATGGTATGTGTTTATTTTTATTGTTGAAATTAAACTGATACCTGAACGAGCTTCTTTGCATGCTATACTCGTCCCCTGCTAACATTTGTTTAGGCCATGATGCTGATGAATTTAATGATGGTGGATCCGTCCACCATAGAATATGAGTCTTAATGCCTCTTGAAGCACACATTTGCTGGATTGGATGTGCCACGAACATGTCTCCAAGTAGCATCTGACGTGAGTTCTTGTATCAGAGCTACTCTGTTCCTAACAAAATCTTTCGATGGGTGAGTTTTGATCCATGCAAGTATAATGTATAAGTCAGTCTAAAGATGAGTTTCATTGACGTCAATTTTTATTGTGGCTTTGACATATCTGATGAGTTTTGACAATAGAACGGCTGCTGAAAGTTCCAACCACGGGATTGTGATTGGCTTGAGTGGTGCTACTTTCATTTTAGCACAAATGAAGATGCTTGTGGTATCTTTTGAGTTGTTGACTGTCATTTATATTGCTGCAGTAATTGCGAGTTGAGAGGCATCAGAAAAACCATGCAAATCGACTTATGATTCACTGGTGATGTTAAACGACCTTGGTATTTTGATTTTGCCTAGTTCTTGCAGGTTTTTTCTAATATCTGTTCATCTTGAAATGAGATGAGTTGACAAGGATTCGTCCCACAAGAACTTGTGTAACCATACCTCCTGTATGAATGTTTTAGCCTTAATAACTACTGGTTGAACGAATTCCAATGGATCAAAAATACTGGCTACTTCAGAAAGTATATTTCTTTTTATTATTTTTCATTCTTCAGCGTTGATTTCGTATTGGAGGAAAATATATCTTCTTAGCTGTTCCACTTAAGCCTGAATATTCTGGCCTCACATCTTCAAAATTGATGATTGTTTCCTGATCTTTAATGATATTAATTTGTTTGAGTAACTCTGGATGTGTTGAGTGCCTTTAGTTAATAGGAAACCGTCCGCGATGCAAATTTTTTTGAGGTCCATTGCAATACTCACCAGATGTTGTGGTGAAACTGCACCTCAAAATCTGCCATCGATATATCTGTCATGTATGATTGATGGTATAGCAAGTGAAAATTTATTTCTTTCGTCGATGTCTAGTTGCAAGAGAGTCTTGACTACTAAAAATGGTGCTGATTTAGTATTATATGTCACTGTAGTTAAGTGATATGGTACATATTGATTATTTTCATTCAGTCAGAGTATGCTTTGATAGTCCCAGTCATCCTAATATATTTTAATCTGCCTGTACATTTTCTTAACATAGATGTTTGTATTTTCTAATCCAAATTAAAGCATCTGAGATGTCAAGGTGTAAGTTGCCTCCTGTATGAGTTAGATCATTATTAGATTTTCTTGATGTTGTGGGATAAGAGCCATTTAAAACAACTTTTAATTTTTTAAGAGTGCTTTCTGTTTTCAATACATCATTGTGTGGCAAATAAACGTGATTTGTGTGATATGAGTTATGATTGAGGGTACTTTTTTCATATGTTCTAATTTCTTGTATTCACTCATAAACTGTTGATAAAGTTGACGAAAATCTTTATCCTTTGCAAGTCATTTAATGAAACTTTGCAAAAAGTTATGAGCCTTGAAATACGAATTATCCAGGTTACTTGATGTTGAATTAAATAGTATACGAATGATGTACCTTCCTGATGAGTTTCTCTGATGAGTTGATTTGTAGTGTTCTTCACACCAGTGTTGTTCTGGTGTGAGTTTACTACTTTCCATTGAAGGTACTTCTTCTTATATCTAAAATTTTTGGAGTAACTCGTCCAATGATCTATTTGAATTTTATATTTTGGAGGCTAAATGAGTCAACGTTGAGTTGTTCTGATGATTATTAATAGGACCAATAATTAGCCATCCAAAGATAGACAACTGTGCTATAGACATTGTCGATGAGTATTTTATAATGTTTGTTTTTATAATTTGCCCATAATAATCCGCTCCTATTATGATATCTATTAGTCGAGGTGTCAGATATTCAGGATTAGCCAGTTTTAGATTTTTAAGATATGGCCAATCCTGTGGTGATACCTTGACGGAGGGCAACACAGTTGATAAGTTTTTGAATACATGAGTCTTTATGATCATGGCATGGGAGTGTATTGATTTTAATACAATTTTGACTGTCATTGCTCTACCAATTCCAGTAATGAGTAATTCTGATGATTGTTGATAAATTTCGATTTTTCCGATGAAATATTCAGTTATGAATGATAATTATGATCTAGAATCTATCAATAACCTTAAAATTGTTCTTAAGTGTTCTGATGTGACTGCACCTGTTGCCTATTTGCAACGATTTTCTGACTTGAATCTGTCGGATACTGAAACACATTTTATCTTGTATACCTCATGCAACATAGTGTAATGTTTATTAGAACAGAGTTTGCACACCTTTTCGTTTTGGCACGAGAGAACGCTATGTCTTCCAAAGAAATTGTAACAGAGATGTTTCCTTATTCCTAGCTTGTCTCTCGCGCCAGGACTCACACTGTAGAAAGATGTGCACGTTGTAATAAAATGTGAACCATTACAACAGTCACAAATATATTGCGACTGCTGCTCCGGTTCTGCATTCTGACTTGATGAGTTTGTCGCTGATGAAAAATGTGCTTTTCTATTTAGAAATTGAATGTACTGATGAGTTTGTTGATTATTTTTAAAACTTGAAGTGTTTCAATATTTTCCATCTCTTTGAATGTTAAATATTTAAATTTAAAAATCTCCTTTAACTCTTGGAAGGTAGGATATTTTTGATTATTACTAATTTTTGCCTCACATTCCTTCTTTGTTGTTTTGCTAAAGCATCTCACTGTGTTGAAAGTGATGACATAGTCCTATGCATCGGTGACTGCGTCAGAGGAATCTAAACTTTTTTTCAGCTCGGTGATATCAGTGAATAATTTTTCGAGTGAGGTAGCCTTTTCAGGAACGAGAAACAATTTTCCAAATATTTTGTTTAGTATTCCTTGAATCTCTCGTCTTTTATTCCTAAATTTTTCCTTTAATGATTTCCAAGTAGAGATCAACGACTTTTCAATACTAGGAAATTGTCAATATTACCCGGGCGGCTGATCCTCTTACCTGGCACTTCAGGTAATGAAATTTTCCAACATCAGTAAGCCATGTATCTAAAACAATGTCTTCGAATAGCTCACTAAAATTGGGTCAGTTGGCGTAGTCACCGTGAAGAGTCCCGCAAAATTAATTTCATTAGCGGGCAAAACAGTGATTGGTTGTACCTGTCGTCAGGTGCGAATTTAAATTGAAGTAAAACGGTGATTGATCCCAGCTGTTGTCAGGTACGAATTTGCGTATTAATTGGTGTGTCAGTTCGATCAAAGCGATTCTTCAATTAAACTGACCGCGCAATCATTACATGTCGATAACTGATTAATGGCATCAATGATACCAATTGATGGCGTTACTGATACCAATTTAATAAGTTGATAATTTCTAAATAAGAATGTATATTCAAGGAAGATTTTACAACTGAATGTCAAAATAACTTTTCTATTGAATATGTTCAATTGTGTGGTGCAGAAGTTTGGAAGTAGAAAGGGAAAGATGGAATTGAAAAAATGTAAAAAAAATGTTCAAAATGATGTCTAGCTCTAAACATAAACACTCTATTCAGCGTTTTAATGCTGATCGGCATAAAATCTGCCAAATTTTGCTCATTGTATTTGAAAATAAATTAATAAACAGTGAAAATATGAACACAGTCAATGAATATGTAAAAGCCGAAACAGAAGAAGCAAGAACATAAAAAACAGAATGAAAGGCGAAAGAGAAAAAAACTATGCTGAAGAAAGACTGTTTCTGGCAAGGTTTACGATGATCCTGGGGTAAATAAAAAGGGGAAACGTAAAAACACTGATACGTTCGAAGAGGAACTAAGAGAAATAAAAATAGAACAGCAGATGCAAATATGGATAGCTATATTGAAAAATCGAAATATATGAAAGAATTTAAATGTATACTATTAGACTACATAAAAAATTGTAGTATCGAGGGTAAATAATTTAATTTATTGTGTATTTATTAAGTTAATTATTTATTGACTATTTTATTCTACGTAGATATATATTCCAAATGATAATAATATATTCGCTGAGGACGCGTGTAACACGAACGGTTGCACTAGTCAAACTGCCCGGGTGCGCCGTCGGCACCCGGTGCATTCCTTAACTATTTACTAGATTGACATTCTTTTAGAATTTCAAATTTTTATTCTAGTAATTATTTACGTTATTGTTTTTCATTGAGAAACTTAACAATAACAATGTCAGACGTCCTGTGACGCTTCTCAAGGCGCGAGACATCTGGTCCTATGTGTTGAGTTCGTAATAAGTAAAAAACGTTAAAATAATAAGCCAAATAGTACAAAAATCTAATAAACATATTGAGTAAGATGATATTAAAGTAAATGTATAAAAATTTATATGTAAGAAAATAAAATATTGCAATGTACAAATTTAGAATGTAATGTATAATGATAATGTAAGATACTGTTAAATAAAATAACTTATTAACTAACTGAATTTATTTAAAAATTCGATTTACCAAAATTTGCTTGTTATAAATAAAGTTTATTATTTGAAAAGTTTAATTTATATAGTATTATATGTAAAAGGTGAAGTAATTTCTTAAAAGTTTTACAAGTCAAACAGACTTCTAAAATAAAAGAGTAACCAAGATCAATTTTTTATAGTTCGTTTTGACGATTATAGTCCTTTAAAATTATATTAATTTTATGTATAATTAATAGAATAAATCAAAATATAGAATGAAATAATATTTAATCTGTAAAAGACTTTGAATTTATTTTAATTATGATAATTTGTATTTATTACAAGAATTAATAAAAACTTTTTATTAAGTTATTATTTATCAATTCATGGCTTTAAAAAAATATTGTTCTTACTTTATCTTTTTATATTTAGTTATATTAATTAAAATAAAATTAAAAATTATAATATTATAATAGAATGGAACTAAAACAAATTGATTTGATTATTGTGAGCAATAAAGATATTTAGGAATATATTTAAAAATAAATATTTCAATTTTCTATTTCAACAGTTACTACTTAATAAATATATGTGACAAAATTCATCTGAAGTATTTATATCATATGTAATATTATACTCACAAGCGTAAACAAATACAAATAATTTTCTAACAGTTTAATTTTATGAACTTTACTTGAAATTGTACAATATGATGATATCAGGATATAGAATAAACATTTTAATATATGCTATTAAATATATGTCGAAATGCTAATAAATCATATTATTATTATAGAGATTATACTATTTACATTATATTATACTTATATTGTATTTTCACATTGGTATAGAGACCGTAATAAATCACATTACTATTCATAGTTTATTTAAAATAATGTATAATATATAAAACGGATAACTAAGATTATTTTAAAAATTTTCTAGATAATAATCTTTTTTTAATTTTCTTAGTATAACCAAAAAATATTTTGTTTATTTTTTTCAAGTACATTTCAATTATTCATACATTTTTTTAATTTGCAGTTAACAGAAAATTATAAATAAATATATATTCAAGAATAATATATATAGCGAATTCATGAAAAAAAAAAATGTATAATTAAATTCAATCATAAATTTAATATGTATTTACTAAAATTTTTATGTTTTATTAATGTATCACTAAATATTTATTAATCGGAATAATTATTTTATATTAATAAAATGTTGGAAAAATGTAGTTTTATTAGTTCTTACATCGTTTTAAAACATGTTACAAAATTAAATAACAAATTATATTATTAACAAAATTTCTTAATTAATATAATAAATATAGTTTAGGGAAAAAATAAAGCAAAGTTGATATCTTTTAAAACTGATTTAAACAGTTAATTACTCAGCAGGATTAGAATTTCCAGTAAATGAACATGTATCCGTTATCGGACCGAATGTTTATCTCTATTGCTGTAACGACTAAAATCCGATCTCGATCCTCTCAGTACTAATAGTCGAAGGATAATACAGATTATAGCCCCCTTCAAGTTCAGTTCTTAAACCCATTCCCAGAATCCCAAAGGGGACTTATGCAATTCGTATAAAATTTGAAACAACTAAAAACTAATATAAAATTCTATTGCGGTCGTCATATTTATTAATAGATATTTTCAATTATACTAATAAGTTTATCACTAATATTATGTAGCGTACAATGAAAGTACTATGCTTTAAAAAATTATATGTAAATAGCTTTATTATAATTTAACTTTAATTATTGATACCTTAATTTTAAATATAAATATTTCCTTCTAAAAATCTATAACAAAATATTAATTTATTAATTACTAAAAAATGTTTTTAAAGATTTTAATGTTTTAATGAAGCTTAATTGTATTTTATTAAATTAGTAACTATAATGTTATTATATATATATATATATATATGTAATAATGTTATTATACTTCAATAAATTGAGAATCTTAATCGTTACCATAAATAAGAATTTTCGTTTTTTATCATGTATATTAAAGTAACTAAAATTTATTAATTTATAATTATTTATTATTAATTTATAATTACAAATTATAAACTACTGATATAGTTTAGGTAATTAATGATACGATAAAAATAATCAAGCATATTAATATCAGAGTTTTGTAATACATTAATTTTTATTAAAAGATTGTTAATATAATATGTAATAATGATTACAGAAGAATTTTAACGTCAAATAGATTCGTTGTGATTATATATATTATACAATGAATATTTAAAAAAAATAACAAATTTAATTACTTATAGATGTAGACATACTTTTAGATTTAACAATAATTAAAAACTTTGTGATGAATTAATTTATTTACTTGTATCATGTTTATTTAAAATTTATATTTTGTTTTCATATTTGAAATTTAATATAATTTCGTTTAATACGAAAATTATATATATTTAATTAATTTATTTAATTGAATAAAATTTATACTTGTAATATTTGAAATAATTTTCATATTTTTATTGAATTTTAATTGTATTTTAAAAACATTTGAATAATTTCATAATTTATTCCGTTTATATTTTTTATAGTATATTTATTATCATATTCGTTAAATCCTAAATATTATATTATATATATATATTTCTGTACATTATCTAAATAAACTATTTTATTTTTAGATGATGTGTCATAATTTGATTACAATTTATATTAGAAGGATTTAGTATAATATTAGAATATTTTTTATTATAAATTTAAATCATCTAATTAACCAATTGTTATTTAATTGATTGCTATTTTATAAAAAGAAATGATAATTTTTCATTATTTGAAGAAATATTATTATAGTAAAAAGTTGCTTATAATTCCGATAATTATTTATATGATTTAAAAATACATAATAATTCCACAAAAATAAAATTAAAGTAATGTACCGAATTAGATTTAAAAATTGAAATAATCTAAAGATACAATTATTATTCATACATCTAAAATATCATTAGGTAATATATTTATATTATTAATTTTGTTGATAAATCTATATGATTAAATATGTAATTACAAACGATATTTACAATTATGAGGCAACTTGGGTTTTTCTTTTAATAATGATTTTTTTATATTTATCTAGATTCATAAATGTAAAATTAGATTTTTTTTATAATTTATAGTATTATTATATACAAACGGCTAATCATTGAATTTTAAAGAAAACCTTAATATAAAAAATTCCTTAGGTAGCGTTTAGAAAAGATTAATACAAGATACACTTTTATAAAAACCCGATTATGTTTGAAAGCTAAATGAAATAAAAAATTTTATCCCTAATTTATGCAGCCTTCTCTCTCTATCTCTCTCGCTCTCTTTTTCTCTGTGTGTATATATATATGTGTTGGTAAAATATAATATAATAATTAAATAAATATGTAAATATAATAATTTAACTTCATTAAAAATTATAATATTATAAAGGAATAGAACTAAAATTTTTTTATTTGATTATTATAAGTAACAAAAAAATTTAGGAACATATTTGAAAATAAATATTTCAATTTTTGTTTGGACAGTAAATAAACTAATAGAAATTTTTGAAAGTTGTAAATATATTTAAATTCAATATGTATACAAAATGTAATTCTTGTCTGATATTTATGAGTAATAATAAAGTGATATCTCTGATTGTTAATAAAAACAAATTTTATTATGTTTTAGAAAATATGGATCATACTATAGTATTAAAAAATTCTGTAACACTATTTATAAATAACAACAAATTATTCAATAATATATTCATTTTGTCTATTTTCAATTTTTTACAAGGTAAATTATAGTTATGTTATTTCTTATTCTTAAGACAAATTTTAAGTTGAACAAATATTCATCTATTATATAAAGTTATTGATGTTCATTTTAACAGTAATCAGTAAATTTTGCGATATATATAACTGAATTAGTTTAATTGTAAGTATTATAATTTCAATATGCTTTGGATAGAATTATATTAGTCTCTCTTTGTTAAAACAGAGCATAATAATAAATGAAAATATTGTTATAACACGTTTTTCGATGTAATGAATTATTTATTAATAATTGTCTTCGTATTTTGTACATATTTCATTAAACGCAGAGTAAAAAAATTTTACTTTGCATAAATAAAATAAAACATTTTAACGTTATATAATTTATAATATAATTGCGTACATTGAGTTATAAATATGAAATAGTAAATGTATAACCAAATAATCATTACAATTGATTTTAAAGAGATTTTTGTGTTTATTAAAATTGATCTTTTATAACAATATTATTTTTTAAATAAATTATAAACAAAATTTACCAACTTTTTTTCTTGAAATTATAATTCATATCATAACAATTTAGAAAATTAGTATCAATAGAAATATAGTTCATGTAAAAGGTTACTTCTACAACTCTATTTAATGGCAGCTTAGCACTTATATTAATTAATAATTAATATTACAATTTATGAGATTTATAATTAATTTCATTACTCATTTAACTCACTTTAATTAAATGTTATATTACGTTCAACTTATATTGCTATTACGTAATATTATGTTCAATTTATAATTCTAGTATGTTATTTTATGTTTAATTTATTAATCTATTATATTATATTACGGTTAACTATATCGTTATTATATAATAATATAATAATATTATTTAACAAATTTAATAAAATTTAAAATTAACATATTCTATATGTGTAATTTATAATGATGGGATGTATAAGATACATAAAGATAAACGAGCTATTTTATTATAAACTAATGGAGCTATGTTATCAATATAAAGAAACATATTCTATTAATTCCAAGAACTGATAACTGGTATTTATTTATATAAAATTAAAGTAGTTTTTGTATTTAGAAATAAGAAAAGCTTAGGTTAGCTTAAATATTTTAGCATTATCGCAATTAAAATAGCAAGAAGAGTTTAATACATTCTGAAATAATATAATAAACTACTAGTTTGATATTAATTCATAAAAAATAATCAATGTTACAATTATTTTTAATATTATTTTTAACTATTTAATTTATAAATTATTTAAATTTTGAACAATACAAATATATTTAAAGTTAATTTTATCTTATATATATTTAGATCATTAAAAAATATTTAATTTTTTTTATTAATTTTAACTTATATTATAATTAAAAAAATATTTTGTGTAGTTTTTACTTTTGTAATAATTGGTTTACATTATATTCATATGTACACCTGTTTTGTTATGATTGTTTTATTAAAGAAAAAGAAAACTATCAAAATTTACTTTGGATAAGCATAGTAAGAAAGAATAAACAAAGATTAATTAAATTTTGTATTGATTTATGAAGTATAATAATAAGTAATAATAATATAGACCATAATGAAATATTTGTATAGTATAAATTGCATAATATAAATTAATAAGATTTCGATGAAAATACATTATTTATTATTCATTTGTAAATTAGTAAATATTCATAACTTATAGTTCTAAACAGAAACAATCATTTATAATAACTTCAAATGTGTTGACTTACATTATTGTTAAGTTGAATGAATATCAACAAAAGTAAAGTTCCAATACGAAATATGACAACGTCGTGTTTTCTAAAGTATATAGCGGATTAAATGAAATTTTAAATTTTTTTATGAAATTTAAATTTCTTATTATTCATCAAAGATACTTTAAGAATAGATCATAAAAAATTACGAAATTTATACATAAAAAAGCGCAATTTTTTGTAATAATTATTCAGAAACTGACATATTAAAATGTCTTATATTAAGTGAAATATGTACGCTCATTTATTGAGCGATAGTCTTTGGAACTATTTATAATAACTTAAAAACTAATTTAAATGAAAACATATATAATTTTATTTTATTTTATATAATTTTTTTTGAGAGACCTATTACTTCATAATCTGTAATATTTAATTGATTTAAGTGCTTATTTACTATTCTTATTAATTTATGTAAGATTTATAGATTATTATTTAAAAATTTATACATTACTTATCTGTAAGCTACATCTTATAATATTGCATTGCATTGATTACACTGTACCAATATATGTGATATTTTTCCATATTTTTTTTTGTTATTCTTTACTCCTAATGTTGCCTTCCTACGCTGTATCTCCTACTCATTCTATTTTTTTGTCTTTTCCAATTTTTAAGATTCCAATGAATCTTATATAATATTCATATATAGTTTTTTATTCTTTAAAAATATTATGCTACTTATTTTTTTTTAATTTAATAGGTTTATTGTCAATTTTATGTTATTGCGCAATTCATATATTCGTCTTTCTTTATTAATTAGTGTTTATAATAATAAATTTATTATTATTTAAATTTATTTTTTTTTCATGTTTTGCTCATTCTAAATTTTGCCAATAATGCTAATATTTGTTTTCATTTATACTATGATGTATTTATTTTCCCCTGCTCATTTTAAATTTTCTACGTTGCCTATTCAAACTTACTGTTGGTGTACTTTAATTTGTTCTATTTTTTTGTGTATATTTATTTTGTATTTTTTGGTGTTATTCTTTAAACTTCCTTTACTAAGTCCTTAATTATAATTATTATAATGATTAATATTAATTGCGATGCACTCATTTGAAATTCTCTAATTTTACTGAGTTATTATTTTTTTCATCACCATCCACTATTTTATGAATAAATGGTAGTAAAATTTTATATATATCTAGTATTAAATTATACAGTATTAAAACTATTAAATTTATAAGATTTATTTATTTTTTCATTTTACAAAATGTTATTCAATATATAAAATATATTGTTATATAACAAAAAAGTTATATAAAAATTTATGCATTTAAAATTCAAAGTAGTCGATTATTTACAAGTTCTTATAAATCAACATTTAATTTTTTTTATTATTTTAAAAAATTTAAAGTAGATGGATAAATTATTTTTTTATACTTCATAATCATATAAATAATATTTATAACCATCATTAAAAAATTTAATATTTTTTATATAATTTACGATATTTATTTTTTAATAATTCAAAGATATTATATAATAATAATAGTTCTTCTAATATGAGTTAATTCATTTAGGCCCCTCAACATAAAAATTTTTTATGAAAGTTTATAAATTATGATTATAATTTTTTATATAATTTTTTATAATTATAATATGGACACTGTAAAAGAGCTAAATTTAAATACCTTTAAGATTACAATAATTATTTGTATATTGATATTAATATTGTTAATTATAATAAAAAAAATACTGTAAATTATAAAGCATTAATAAATAAATAATAAAAATTATTTTTATCAAGTAAGTAATAAAAAATAAACGATACTTATATCGACACGTAAAAATAATTTTTAAATTAATAGAATTTATTTTATAAATACATAGTAGGTGATTATAAAGCCGGTATGGCTTTATTATAATTTCTTTACCGATCTTTCATCGGTACGATGAAAAAAATTATTTATAAAGTGTTGGCGATGAAATTTTTAGAAAATATTTAATGATTAACGCTAAAAAATAATGATTGATAATTTTGATCATCAACGTAATAAAATTGTTTTCTTAAACAGTGCAAAAATCAAGGAAACCGTGATAGTCTTCATTGGTGAGTTTTTGATTGTAAATAAAAAAAATATATACTTTTAACAGATAACTAATGCTTTTGTTTTTTTCTCTTTCTCTCACTTCTCTTTTAATTTTTTTAACATTACTTAAATCAGGAATATAATACATGAGTGTATATTAATAAATTAGAATAAGATAAAATAATAAAATAGAATAATAAAATGCTGAAGCGTGAGGCTGCCAGGCAATAGTGCTGTAAAAACTATTGCATTAAATGTGATTATAGTCCAGCTGTCGGGAATAGTAGGTCATTTCTACAACAGATCGTAGAAGTTGAAACTTATAAACGCATTTAAGCACTATACGACCTTCTTATATAAATACGTTCTGTAAATTTTTATGGATTGTAAGGAATAAATACTATTGAATACATGATGAATAGCATCTGAGACAATCTTTTTTTATTGGAATGGAATATATATATATATATATATAGACAGAGAGAGAGAGAGAGAGAGAGAGAGAGAGTATATATAAGAAAGGCTTTAGAAGAAAATCAGATAAGCGAGATAAAAGGAGAATAGAGGAAAATGATTTTCAAACTTATCAGATGCATCTTATAAGAAATTACAAAAACTAATAGCATCAATTCGTAGATATAAGTATTGTTGAGAATCCAAACATATTTGCGACAAGTATAGCTAGCTCTAAATGCTAAAAAATTATTAAATGAATGAGTATAAAAAATAAAAGAGAAATTCCATGCTTAACAGGCAGTTTTTTTTTAATTTGGAATTCAGGTCAAAAATTCATATATATACATATACATATTCCTAATATCATTAAAAATTATAAATTCAATAAATATTTGAAACCTAATGAGCAATTCTTGAATGTATAAGAGTTTTGTAAAAAAAGCACATGTTTTTTATTTTTTATTTTTTATTTTTCACGCTATTCCACAATCCAATAGAAATTCAACAACATCAAACATATAAGAACTTAAATATAGTTTTGAATTTTTATATAATTTTTGAATTTAGAAGGAATAGATAAAGTTCCTTGTGGTTAAGGATTCACGAAGAGATATTTTATCATGATATAATCGTGATTACGAAGACAAATTCTTGATTCCAAGGAAGAAGATAATCATTCCCATTCTCTTTTAACATATTTATGATCCATCTTTTATGAATTTATATTTCTGCAATTACTCATACTAAATAAAATGATTAAGTTAAAATATGAATTTTAAAAAATTTATTAATTTGATATATTATTTAAAGAAAAAATAAAGCTAAATAATATTATTTATAATAGATTTATAAATTAATAAACTCTGCAATATTCATGTGTTTGTGTGTATTGGGTGTGTGAGTAATTAATTATTGAATAGTAAATAAAATGCAGAGCAAAAAACTGAAAGAATGAATATATTAGACAGGAGAGAATTAGATTACCAACAGTTAATGATTCAATTGATAGTAAAAGTTACAGAAAAAGAAATAGAAAAGGCACAAAAAATTGCACATTATAAGAAAAAATTGATAGAAATAAAAAAAAATAAAATCTTGAACGGAACTAAAAGAGAAGATAAAAAAATTCGATCATAATTAAGTAAAATTACGGAAAAAGCAATAACAATGAAACATGATGCATTCGAAAGAAGTGTATATATTTTGAATATATTTATTGAAATATTTAAGTAATTCTTTATCATAAAAAATTTTAAATATTTCTTTTATTTAACATATTTAAAAAGCTACATATCAATCATTTATTAAAGATATATCTTTTTTTATATTTTAAATTATGTCTCTATCAAATCGTGTTATTTTCAGTTCATCTTATTTTTTTATTATTGGATTATTTTTTAAAGTAAATTTTAAAACGTTTGAATATTATTTTAAAAGAATTCAATTTTAATTTGAATAAATATTTTGGCATATTATAAATAAATCATAATTTGTTAACTTATTTACCAAACATCATATTTGTTGATTTATTATTAATGCTATATAATTTTCTATAAAATTGGATATAATAATTGAGAATATTTTTCAAGTTAAGAATTAAAGTTACTTTACCGGTGTGTTACTCGATGAATCTTATTAAGATTGTTGTTTTTTATATTTTCAAGTTATATAGATAAATGATGACATTATTAAATACTAAACTTTTGAATAAATAGTGAATATCATAATAATATGTATTATTTAACATTATATTTAAAAAAATATGTATTTATAGATTTTTTTTAAATTGAGTATTTAAAAAAATTGTTTAAAATAATTTTGTAAACCGATAATAATATTTAAGAAAAATATGTCTAAAAAATGATAAAGTGTAAATTCATCATATTAATACTTTCAAAAAGAATAAAAAAAAATATAATATTTTTATTAGATATATTACGAAAATATTAATAAATATAATAAAATTTATAAACTATGCGTTTTAGTTTGCGAATTACAAAATAATGATACTAAATTAATTATTATATCAATACATCCTATTAAATTAAATTATAGATTTTTTATAATATTTTGAAAAATTTATTGATAACAATGCACACAACTAATTTTCATGGAATCTTATATTAATATTATACAAAATTGATAAGAATATATCATTAGAAGTAGTAATATTTATTGAAAATTTATGGAACAAACTTCAAAGTATGAAATATTTCTAATAATTATAGTAATTATAATTTTTAAGTTTTTTTTATCGAGAATTAGATATTTATTTTCAACTAATTTACTAATATATATTCTAATAGACTACACTAGATGTTCAATTAACTTAACAGGTCGACAGTTGGTGGTTTTCTTTCTGGAAGGGTTTTAGCGTATGGCATGATCGCAGTCACGTTTATTAAAACAATCATTATAGTCACATCTTTTACATCCTATTTTGAGCATATCGATTGAAAAAAACTATATGTACTTATTATTGTATATTGCTGTATACAAAATAAATACATTGCAGTATAATAATCCTTTAATACGTTAAAGTACAGTCTAACATATATAAACTGTATATAATTATAAAAGAATAACTGTTGTGAATATTGCTAAATCTTTTTTATTATATTTCAGTTTGTATTTCAATATTTATATATATTCCTATGTACCTTCAAAATTTTATTACCAAATATTCTTATTATAATAATACAAATATGGATTTAAATATCAAAATATACAGCATAATATATTATACTGTTTTGAATATATTAAACTGGTTTTCAAAATTATTTAATAATTTTAGTATATTTAAAAAATTTAATTTAATGACTTAAAATTTATATAAAAATGAGCTATATATGTGAATAAACCGAATTTAATAATTAAAAGATAATACAATGAATCAAATTAAAAAAATAAAAACGTTTTCTGATATATAGTACAAGGCAATATAATTTTGTTATATATTTTTATAGTACATAAATTACTCTATAAAATTTTATATATTTCCGCATTAGATCTTTTAATTTAAAAAATATAATACATATCACCACACAATAACTGCTTTTATATTCTTTCTTTACATTTTAATGTCATAAGGTATAATATTAAAAAAAAAAAATTAAAAATATATAAATATTTGTTGCAAGAACAGCATGTGCTTCGACGTAGGCTATTGTACTGAGTAGTTATCTCACTTACTTTCTTAGTAAAAGCACAAATTTTATTGCTTTGCGACTTGAGTCATTATGCGTAACGTATGTTTTCGGCTGTATTCTAAGTAATACTACACACTTGGCCCTTATGTACTACGCGTTGCCTTTTCCCATGTAGTCTGTTGCCTTTATGCTTTGCAACAGCGCACATCAATAATCTCTTGATAAATATAAAACTAACAAGATGTAATAACTTTAAATATAAATGATATGAAACTATATCATGGGCATTGTGATCAATCAACAAAGATCGCACATTTTTATCTAATAATAAGTGAAGGCACACTGCTTTTCAAATATCCAACAATATTAAACAATATAAAAATAAAAAATCCAACACATATTATTCTAGTAATGATTATTTTTATATTTAGATAATTGTATAATTTTACACATACACACACACACACACACATATATATATATACTTTATATATTTAACTATAAAAAATATTAAAAAACTGTTTATATATACATATTTCATTGTAAAGGAATATGTCAGATGTAAAGGTTTCTTGTAATGACTTGTTTCATTTTTACTTTAAAATAATTTATTAAACTTTACAATTTAATGTTCGATAATAATTTTACGTGAAACAAGAAACACACACTAAGCTTGGAAAAGTTCTGGTTCTTATTCTCGTTCTGATCTAGACTTTCTTGATCTGTTAGACTGAAATCTAGAGAGCGCAGACCTTTTTATACGCTCGAAATTGAATAGATATCTTTTGAGAAAAACAACTTCAATTGTTACGATTACTAATATTGTATTAGTGATTTACATCCAAATAATATTTTGGTCGGAGTAGATAAATAGTCATTAAATAATATATTTTGTATAGAGATTAACAGTTGCAAAGAAAACAAGAAGATAGCACAAGTATAGATAGCATATCTTAAGTACTAGTGTTTACGCACTAAGTAGTACTACTTACCAAGTACTACTTAAGTACATAAGATAGTATGATGCGTGTAGTAAACAAGATGAATAACAGTTTTGGAGCGCGTAGTATAATAGATAGATAATGGTTATTTTCTCTATACACAGTTTTATGTACGTAGAAAATATAGAAACAGTATGCATATAATTCGTATTATGTGTGATTGACGTAAAAGTACGTGAGTACGTTACACTATTTTAAATTATCTTCAAAAACCTTTTTAATTACATACTTATACAACAAAATTTAGAGACAAGTCTTAATTGATAAGAAAACATGATACAACTAAATTTAAGTTCATAGTTTTATTCATATATATAAGAAGAGAGTATCCCAAAAAATGTAAAAAAGTGCAGCAGTTGATGAAAATGAAATAGAACGTAATTTTACAAAAAAATGATCGAGTACATGGTACACAATGTTTATATTTGAATTGAAACAAAAAATTAGGCTAAGGATGCAATTAATAATATCAATAGTAGTAGTAGTATAATCAATAGATAAACAGTGTATTTTTGATAATGATCAAGACTTAATGAGTAGTCTGATTAGATTAACTACAAAAGTGTATTTAGATTAAATAAAAGAATTACAAAAAACATGGAAAAATGACAAAAAATTTTGAAGTAAAAGCACTTTTTAAAAGGGACTAAGATAGTTATAGAAAAAAAATATACATTAAAAAAAATTTAGCAAAGAGGTTGTAAAGAAAAGAAGATCAAGATGAAAAAGATAGAAAAATATTAAGCAGTGTAAACAATAGAGAACAAAGTAATATAAAAAAGTATATAGTTATATGAGAAAAGATAAAGTAAAGAATAAAGAAGATAAAAATATAAACAAAAGTAAGAAGATTATAAATGTAAAAGTTGAATTTTTGTACGACTGATGATAATGAGGACCTACTGATAGATTCTATGTTAGGACAAGACATATTTGTATGAAACCTAAGGGAAAAATAATAAAAAGAAAGAAATGCTTCAAAGCAGAATAATAAGGCATAAGATATATATTGCGCGATGTTGAGTATTACGATAAGAGAAAAAGTGGAAAAAGAAGAGTAGAATATAGCTAATAGAATACTTAAAGGTTTAAAAATAACAGAAATGAAAAGCTTAATATTTGAAAATTTTTTTTTAAAGAAAAAGTGATAAATATAACTGTGATCTATATACAAAAAAATTAAAAAGAAGATTGAGTGTAAATACACAAGCTATAATTGTGATTAAGAAATACTTTTAATGAAAGAGCAGGGGAAGAAAAAATTCGTAAACATAGAGAGGAGGGTAGTAAAAAATCAAAAGATAAGAAGATGAATGAGTACGAAGAATAACTCTCTTGTTAATAAAATGAATCTGGGAATAAAGATTGCTTAATCTGAACAAAAAAAAAAAAAAATAAAACAGAAGACAAGAAATTTACAAAAAAGGAAGAACAGAAGTATTTGTGTAATATTAAGTGATCATGAACAAAATAGTCAAGAGGGAGATAATAATAATAGAAGTGAAAAGAGTTGAATCTGATGACGAAACAGTAAGATAAAATTTAATTGAGGAGGTGGAAAAAAGAAAAAAATGAGAAAAATAGAATGCACTGAAAAAAGCAAAAGTTAAAAATTATGAAAGAATTAAGTGACATAAATAAATGAAATAAAGTAAAATAAAAGTTAAAAAAAAATGACAGAATACGAAAAAAATTGAACTATATTAGGATCAAGTATGCTGGAGAAAGAAAAATAGAATATGCGACAAAGTAAATTCAAAGGATCACACACATATATAAATAGAGATCTAATCTTTTTGGGAGAGGGAAAACAGAATAAAAATGATACAGAAATGTAGAATTCTGAAGAAAGACGGATGAAAGTGGTTTACAGAGGGAAACAAGGTAGTAAGGGAAGAATTAGTTAGGATTTGTAGTGAAAAAAGAAGCTAGTCGTTTCGCAAGGAAATGTACTCAGAAAAAGAATAAACGCGAAGACGAGAAGTAAACGAATAGAGAGAGAGAGAGAGAGAGAGAGACAGATAGAAAGTAAAAGTAGAAGAATAAAGATAGGATTTTGGAAAGTCATAGGATTATATAAAAAAAAGAAATAAGAATAGGATATAATAAAAAAATGAGATAATAACTAAGTATAAAAATAAATTAATAGAAGAAAAAATATAACTTCATTAAAGAAGCTATGAAAAATTTAATAATAGTCAAAAATGGATGCGGAAAGGGGAATAAAGGAGTATGGTGGGACGAGGATTATGGGAGAGGAAAAAGATTGTGAGTAATGGTTATAAAAAATGAAAGAGAAGTGTCAATGATGAGTGTACACGATGCGCACGTTTGTTTGAAATTGTTTCGTTAAAAACAATTTTAACTCGTGAAGATTTGAAAGTATCACGCACGCTCGGGTGACCCTCCGAGGTCGGACCGACGGGTAGGTAAGAGGCCGTCGGGAATGTTTCCAATCGGAAGCTCTCGGACGGGAAAGTGACGCCGAGCGACAGGCGTAAGGGCGGGCGAACGGGCCCATGCATCGAGGATGGTCTCAGCGCTCAGGTACAAACGAGACGACCGTATCCCTCTCCTTTCCTACGGCGAGCTATATCTCTCTCTCTCCTGCCTACGCGCTAAGCTACCACCCGCTCCATCTCTCTCTCACCCGCTTGTGCATACTGTTCCTTATCCCGTTCTCTCTCGCGCTCATGCGCTCGCGCGTTCTACTCTTTATCCTCTCCTCTCTCCCTCCTTCCTTACTCACTATACTCTTTCCTCTCTTTCTCGCGCGGTAAGCGCATTTTCGCGCTACGAGTCTCCTCGCTCCCTGCTTCGGCGCACCTCGTGCGCCCTTTCGCGAGTCATAAGGCAAGGTAATGGGCCCGTGGGACCGACCACCGCTAGGGGTGCCATGGCGTAAGAGACTGGATATCGTGGGGTGTTCGAAGGCCCCCGCAAAGGGTAGGATGTCTGGCCGTCGATAGGCGTTCGCAGGCGGGGTGAGCCGGGACGGCCGTGGGTATCGGTGGCCTCCCGCAGGAAAATTCGGCCGTCTATGACACGTGTTTCGGTCCCACTGGAGAGAGAATCGGGAGTAGACACGGGAACCAGGAACCGCTCGTATAATCCCGCTCGATACGAGAGAAATGTAAGGGCCTTTTTTCCCCTACCGACTCCGCGGGGGTTTTTTTTCCAGGCCCTGCGCGACGAAAACACAGTGTAACGAGCGGGGCCGTTTCGATACGAGAACGCGTAAGAAAGTCAGCCCGGGCGCGACTGAACGTCTGCGCGTAGGTTAAATACCTAATAAATGTACAGCGTTTAGAATCGAATTAACGTGTAAAAAATTCCGAAATGCGAAGGCAATAAATAAAGGGGAAAAGGCGAGGATGAATAATATTGCCTATTGTAAATATGATTAGCGGCGGGCGTGCAAATATTGTTAACTACCCGAAACTTAAGAATGCGTCGGGTTACTAATAAAGATTGCAAAGCTGTAAAGGACGGCGGCGGCCGTCTTGTAATTGCGAAAGTATTAAATACGGCGACGTGCGGGAAAGGCGGGTACTGTCCGTCTCGATCCTCGCACCGACACCTATCGTGTATATTATAATAAAATTATTCGGAGTCCACGCAGTCTTAATATTATTAAAAACTTCCCTTTCCTCCCCGAAAAAGAACAGCTACGCGACGCGATCGGTAACAATGAGCATAGAGGCGAGAAAAGATAAGCCCGAAAAAACATTATGGAAACTGATTAACAAAGGGAGGAAAAGAAAGAAAAATGGTGGATCTATTTTCAGGATATTTATAAAGTAAAGAACATAGAAGTTAAGAAAAGTCAAGAAATATCCTGGAAAGAAGACACTCAACAGGAAGAAGAAGCGAGAGACAGGTACTTGATATAATAAAAAAAAATAAAATAGAGAAGAATAATAGAGAGTGCACTGGGAAACATAAAATTATAAATTAAAAGGAAGTGAAGAGATAGTAGTATGTGTTAAAGAAATAATAAATAGACTAATGAAAGGTGCAAATTTACCGGAAGGATGGCTAGTGGTGTTATAGTAACAGAATTAAAAAAAGAAGACAAAAAAAGATACAAAAAATTGCAGAGGGGTAACCTTCATGGATACTGGCTATAAAATTTGTGCAGAAGTTAAAAAAATAAAGTTGAGGAATTTATAAAGAAAAAAAAATACAAAAACATATAGTTTGGTTTTAGAATGGGAAGAGAAACAGCAGAAGCGGTCTACGTACTGAAACCGGCTATAGATTCCCAATTAAAAAGAAAGAATGAAAAATGGTGTATGTTCGGAAATTTAACGGCCACTTTTAATAGTATAAATATAAAAGAAATATGAATATGGATAAAGCAAGTAGGTATTGAAAATTATCAGATTAATTGTATAAAAGATATATACAAGATAAAAATTAATTATTAAATTTATAACTTAATAATTGGAGAGTTAAATATAAAAAGAAGAGTAAGACGAAGATGTTAATAATTGGAGAGATAAATACAAAAAGAGGAGCTCAAAAAGTTCAGGAATTAAAATTTAAAAAGTCAACATAAGATCCATTATATATGGCGACAATGTTGTATTGTTGGCAAAGAATGATATTGAAATAAGAAAAATTTTAAGAAAGTGCAGAAAATTTTTAAAGAAAAAAGAATCGAAATTGAATGCGGAAAAAATGAAAACTATGAAATTCAGAAAATCGAGTGATAAGCGAAAAATATAGAACTTTCTTAAGAAAATAGAAAATCGAAACAATTAAACAGCTTTTATCTCTAGGATATACATTTACAAAAAAAATAGTGACGAGGTACACAACAAAGTCATAGAAAAAAGGGATGATTTGGTACTAGGTCAAATATTGAGTATTTTGGAAAATTCATTCAAAGATCTCAAAATGAAAATGAAAATTTTTAATGCCTTAATATAAAAAGTACTATTTTATGGGACAGATATATAATGATGGAAAGAAAGTGAAGAAATAGAAAGAGTTCAGAAGGAATTTTTATAATGGTGGGTAGGGATTGGCAGAAATACACCAGGTAGCACTCTGATGTTAGAAATAAAAACAGAATTGAACTAAAGAAGAACATAAGAACAGAATTGAACAGAATTGAAATAAAGGCATAAAAAGAGCATTTAGCTTTGAAAATAAAATCATAAATTGCGAGAGAATGGAAATCATCAAATTATATATAAAAACAAGGATAAAAGAGGGAAGTCTATTAAAGAATAATAGAGTGAAAGAAGGAAAAGTAAAAATTTAAGTGACAGAAAGAATAGGTTTTTGGCAAGGCTTAGGATTATCTTGTAGTAAGTAGAAGGAGAAATCTGAAAATTCAATATTTTAATTGATGAGGTAAGAAATATTAAAATCACTCATCAAACCCAATTATGGATTAGTTATTTCATGAAATTCAAATATACTGAGGAATTTAAATATTTAACAGTAAGTACAAAAGATAACGAATGCATATATTTAAAAAAAAGAGGGAGTATTGGCAAATATATATTTAAGTAACGACACATACACGATTTAATTAAAAGTACTTATTTAAAAGGCGTACTAGTTGTATACATTACTTTACGCCAAACACGGCTTGTTTTACAAACAAAACTTCTGACTATTCGTTCCGCATGCAACGTCATTTTATATTTATAATTTATATTATATATTTTATATTCATATTTATATTCTTTTATATTTTTCGCAATATTTGTGGTAGTCGCTAGATAAATATAAACTATTTGTATTATAATATTTTTCTATTATAATATATTTATTAAATCGCGACTGCAAGGCATCGTTTTTTCTACAATAGCATCAGTAGTTTAAAAGCTGTGAAAAAGTTATAGTCGCAGCGGAAGCGTATTGCATACACTGACTTGAACATATTTTTGGGCAAAGGTGTATTGGTAACTTATAATTATATTCATTGTATTAATACTGTATATTATATGTTTATGTGTTATCATTTCTATATCATTTGAATAAATCTACTTATTAAATAAATATACAAGTGTGTTAAGAAAGAAAAAATCTATAAATTATGTAACGAAAAGAAAGAATCATTGAAACATACGATGGAATAGTGTAGATAAATATAAATTATGGCAAATAACTGGGCAAGTTGCATGACAAGAAATAAAAAGGTTATCAGTTTATTAAACAAATTATATTGGAAAAGAGAGAGGAGTACAAGAGAATTAGAACAGAAAGTATAAAAGATGTATAATTATAACGTGAATGAATAGTAAGAATAAAATTCGATTAGAAATAAGTACAGTACAAGTCTAAATAAAAAAAATGTACAAATAAATAAAAGAAATATAATCAGAATATGAAATATTTTAGGAAAATTAAAATAGTAAGTAATTTATAATGGAAGTAAATAAATTAGAATTCAAATACAAGCAAAATATAAACAGTCAATTTTATAAAGTAACATAATATATAATATATTGTTCAATAAAGTATGTAACTAACTATTTAATTAATTATTTATATAAAAATATTACTAAATATTTATAATAAGTACAAAAACGTTAAAATAATAATTGTGATAATATAAAAATCCATATGCATATTATATAAAGTATTTTTCTATGAACTGGTGCAAATATCTCAATGCATAAATGATAAGTTGAGAATAGATATACAATGTGTTTATATGAAAAAAAAATATAATTAAATATTGTAATGCAGCATATCAATGTAATACATTGTACAATAAACTACTATTGCTACTACTACTACTACTACTAAAAAAAAAACAATAGAAGGGTACGGGAAAAATAATAAGGTAGTGAGATAGAAACTTGATAAGAATGCAAAATAAGGTTGAAGGGTGTCATAATAGAAAAGAGAAGCAATTAAATAAATAGACAAAGAAACATATAGCGAGATCAAGAGTTTTGATATAGTAAGAAAAAAAGTTGAGAAAATGCAAATGATAAATTAAGTCTGAGAGACTAGAAACAGAAAGAACAGGAAGGGAAATATTATAGAAAGCAGCACACCAATGAAATACCATATATAGATATAGAGGAAGGTGTATATTTATAAGCCTGCAAGAAAAACAAAAGGAGAGGTATAGAGCTAACCAACACATACATATCTGATGTACACTCCTATATTTCCTATTATACATTTGATATTGTATGAAAGAATAATTTTACTTTTTGCTGTTTTCGCTTGAATCGATAATATATCATTAATACAAATAAATTTAATAAAATTCTTGTAATAAATTCAATTTTGAAGGCATGTATGAGCAAGATCCCGCGAAGCTTCGGTGTCAACTGTTTCACAGCATGCTGAACCCTCCACTCATATCTGTGACACCAAATGTACGCATAAATTTATCTGTGATTTAATTTTATTTTTCCGCTAATTCTACGTTCAGTACTGTTCATACCTTAATTTAGGCAAATTAAGGGAGGAACATAGGGTCTTCATCTGTATCAGCTGTGAATAAGCATGCATCATCGTTTCGTAGAATATAAACCTTTCTCTTGTAGGGACACTGTGTCTACGTAGGTCTCGCTTTCCAAAACAAGTTTTTGAAATTGATTACAAAAGGATTTTACAGTTTGAATTTTCTTCTTCCGCAGGCTGTACAATTGAATCTTAATTGAGATATGAGAAAAATTCGATACATTTTATTTTGACGTTGTCCACTTTCAAATAATCTCCTGCAACTCAATGTGATAAAATACCTGATTGTGATAATTAGGTTCCAAAATGTTAATGATGATTTCTCTCACCTTCGTTTTCATTTTATTGATGTTTTTCATTGATAAGTTGTTGAGAGGGGTATCATAGAAAAACTCACTGAGATTATAAGAGTCCAGTATATCTGTCTTCAGCTAGTCCAGCCAAAAATTAATACTTGTCCTTTTTCTAAAATTGTAGTACGTATATAACTTTATCCAATCATAATTTTTGTCACTAGGCTACGGAGCCAAATTATGAGTAGCAGAAAAAGCTATACTAATTGATGATACTGTTGAATCAGTTTTAGCTGAGTCATGCTAGCCAAGTTTTCGTGCGTTTAGAACATACCATACTCTCTTGCCCGTTCCAATTTCTCCTTCTTCAATTCAATTAACTCAATTTATTAGCTTATATTATTCTCTATATAGTGGGATAGAGAGTTTCTAGCATCTTCTTCATAGATTACATTATCTGGTGTTGTTCTCTGACATTACCAATTACTTCTTTCAATTTCTCTTTTATTTCAAATAGATAGAAAACACTTTCAAGAAATAAGCATAACTTTAAGAAAAAGTCTATTTTTGTGTTAATTACTTCGTCGAAAAGACTCAATGAATCACCAAATATTCATACATTATTACACACTTAAAAACAAAAATACTAGGTATTATGCAGTGAGCGCGTATCTGTGTCGAAACCTATTGAAATATCACTCTAGATTTGTTACGGATAATGGTGTAAAGGCAAGTAATTCGATAAATGATAATATCTCAATAAACAGAATCACTATTTACTTAATTTAATACTTCATTCAAATACTCTAAATAATATTCTTATATATTTAAATTGAAATAGTAAAATAGCAGACACAGCAGATAACTCTGTGTGTATATGTAGTATCATATGTGAACAAAAGAGCACATTATGCAAGGGCTCATGCTAGATTACAGCATGCAATTTCAACAAAATTAAATTTTAATAATTTTTAATAATATAAGTTTTAATAATTTTTAATAATATAAGTTTTAATATTGTAATATTGTATCTGAAATTAAAAGAACATTTATTTAATTTTTTATTTAAAAAGTATGAAAATTAATTTAAATAAGACGTTACCACTAATACTAAATATACAAATGGATAATCTTTTAGGATGAACAAATTTCCCAGTGTTCTAAACGATAATAATGAATGATTTCAGGTTATAAAATAAAATAAATGTTACTTTTGTACTGGAAAATTTTAAATACATTATCAGTTATGAATTTACGCAGACACTCATAATCACATTTGTCATTGTACTCTCGATTGTATTTTAGTATAGGCAAGATTGTAAAGAGTTGTTCCCAAAAGGAGTCCAGTCTAAGATCTAACTTTATATTTTTACATTCTAGCATATGTATGAAAATTTGAATCACAATAAGATAAATTAATTGCTCATATAATTTTGACCAAACGCCACTTGAAATCTATGAGCATCTATAATAAAGTGAATTTATAATAAATAATGTTATATATTTATTAAGTAAAGCGTAGCAATAATTTAAATATGTTAATTTCTTGTGTTTATAACTTTTTTAAATAATTATTATTTGTTCTTTATATTTAGATTTCTTGGTCATAGTAACTCTTTAATCATGTTCATAATTTTTTAAGGTTTCTAAAACTAAATCATCTCAAGCATATTTTTGATTTATAAATACGATATAATAATAATAGTTTTTAAAAAGCATGGTTAATTTTTAATAAAATAATACTATTATAAATAGATGAAAAGTTTTAGTCAGAATTATTATAAAGAAAATGTCAAAAGAAACAATAGGGAATAAATGTAAATAGAGAATGACATATGAGATTAGATGAATAAAATTTTAAATAAATTTTAAATAAAAGAACAGTAGAAAGATGAATAAAATTTTATAAGATGAAATCATAAATATCAATAATTTTTAAAAAGTAGGAAATAGATTGTGCATTAGAAATTAGAATTACGACATAAAAGAAACTCCGGTAAGGTAGGAAGAAGGCATAAAGAGGATTTGAAATATTAGAGACCAGTAAAAAAGCAATAAGGCAATTATGTAGAAGTTATATTATAAGGTTAAAAACGATCATAGGTAGAATATATATGAGAGATTATAGAAGGGAAATTATAGATAAGTTAAACAAATCTATATTAGGAGAAGGGAGTACAATAATCATAATAGGTTGATACTTCAATGAGAACCGCGAAAGGAGGTTGGGTAAACGAAAAGAATAAAAGGATAGGAAAATGAAACGATTAAAGAAATATAAAAATGAGAAAATTGTTGGAATAAATAGGATAAAGAGTTGTTCTAATACGGAAAGAAGGGGGGAAACGAAGGTAACTTTGTATACTACTGTAAATCTAGTACATAATTGCTAGATTATATATAATAACAAATAAAGAAGCAGATAAGTGGATAGGAGTGAATAGATAGAGATCAAATGAAGGTTATAAATAGGATGGAATTAAACAATTAGCCTCTATATACGAGATTACCCAAAAATGAAGAAACAAGAAAGAGAAAGATAGGAATTATTTAATACGAAGAAAAGTGGAAGAATTTGAAAAGGACACCAAGGAAAGATGAAGTGAAAACTCCATACTAGTGGAGATAGAAAAGCAAAGAAAAAGTAAAGAAAATAGTATTTGGTGGGGTGTAGAATTCTTAAAAAGCATAAGCAGCTTGAAAGAAAAGTTCAGAAGATGAAAGGAAAGCAATTGTATAAAAAAAGAAAAGTGCAAGAACAAAAGACTATAATATAACAAAAGATTATAAAGGAATCGTACTAATATATTTTAAGGGTGCAGAATATACGAAAAAATATTAAAAACGGAGATAGACAAGGTCTTGAAGAAGAATAAGAAGTTGGTAAAAATATATTTTGTGTTTAGAAATATACGAAAACAATAAATTTCATCTATGTACTGAAAAATGCGATAGAAAAGCAATTGAAGAAAAAGAAAAATACTGTGCTCACAGACATACGTATCTGGTGCCGTTGGTAAAGTAGATAGTATGGCTATATGTAAAAATAAAAAGAATACAGGGATAAATTTATGTAATTAATTATACCAGAGATTTATACAAGAAGTTAAAAATTAAAAGAAGGATATAGAAAGAGATTTATAGTAGAGATTGAAAGCAAAATTAGGATGAATAGAGAATTCATTGAGCAATAAATATATTTTTTATTTTGTAAAATGTAACTTTCAATTTTAAATAAATTACTAAAGATAACAATAAATTTATTATTTAGTGATGACGTATACATTTCACCAAGATAATAATAAAATTAAACATTAATAGATCGTATATTTTTACTTTCAGATTTCTGGTAACAAAACACTATCTAATATAACACATTCTTGTAAACTGCATAAAAAAAATTAATTTTTTCCTGATATACTATAAAGTTATAAAATCATAAAATCACTATTATAAATTTATCTTTCAATTATAAAAAAAAGTTTATTTTAGTTTATTCTTTTTTTAAACTGTAAGTATAACATTCAAGCATTTATTAATAACAAATAATATCTAAAAAACCTACTCTGAAACAGCTAATCATAAAAAAAAATAAAGAAATTTTTAAAATTTTATGAAAACTATTTCTTAAAATTTTCAATTCCTATAAATTTTTAACTTAAACATTGATCTTTTATTAAAAATAAAATTTTCCTTTATTTTTCATTATTTGCAAAATAATGGAAGATATATATATATATATATAATAAAATGGCTATAATAAAATTCATTCGCAATAACCATATATTATTTCCATTTTAACAACAGCAATATGTATAATTACAACTAATGCATAATACATTAACGCTGATTTTTATTTTTATTAGTAAAAATAATTAATTATATATTTTAAAAATAATTCAAAAAATATTTTTTATTAGTGAATGATATTATTATTTATCATTTATCCATAATATAAAATATAAAATTAATGCTGATTAATAAGACTATAGCATAAGAATTTTTATATAATATTTTATATAAATATAACTTTCTTTTGATTAAAATAAAAAGTTAAAATAAATTTATAAAATTCATTTGAAATGCTGCGTAGATAAATATTAAGTAAATGGGGCTATTTATTAATGATTCAAATTACGATATTATATAAATTCTATTTAGTATGATTTTTAACTTTGTTGAAGACTATTGGACTATTTTAACTAAAATATAACTTTATGCTGAAAATATCTGAGAATGACAAATATATAAAAAAAGTAATACTTATAGAATACGCAAATGTAATTTCTAAAATACTAGTTTTAATAAATAATGCTTTAATCATTGATGTGTGAGTGATCAAAATTCAAAATCAATATATAAATTCTCTGCAGAAATATAAATCTTAAAATTGAGTTAAAGTCAATATAGTGCATTATTTAGTATGTTTTAATGAGGTTTTATGATTGCATTGATTTAAAATAAAAACATGCAAATAATAATAGAATAACAAAAAGTATATTTGTAATAATGAAACAAAATTAAAAATATAAATTACGCACGCCCGAAACTTTAAATATTATTATTAAACTTTTACTGATACCTATGCTTTTTATACGTACATTCTATGCATATTTCCACTTACCATTCTATTAATTACCTAAAGATCCGCCTCACACCTAACTTTATTGTTGAGGAAACATTGATCTCGTCGGCTGAAAGATTTTATAACGTAAAAGATTTATATGTAGGTAAGTGCAAACAAATGCGAAGTTTTTTTGTTTTCCAAGAATTTCAATATGTTTGATTACTATTAAAACATTATTTTTAGTAAGGATTATGAGACCCGATAATAAAAAATTAATTTATTAATATTATTTTTACATGAAATATTCTAAACAAAACAAGTTTATACGAAGTAAACCTATTACTAAATAATTTTTTATCATTTAATTAGATGTGTTTCAAAAAATAGTTTGATCAGTTTTAATCAATTTGTATTACATTAATCAACTAATCCCAATTATGTGGGTTCCGCTTTCAAATAGAAACCATAATAACAGTTTATAATCATAAAAACTATAATGAACTCCATTACGCAAATAAATATTGATAGTTATTCATTTTTCGATTATATTCATATGGTTTCTATAGTTATAGATACATTGTTGAGTATTTTTACTGTTAAGTCACAATTTTTATGATTCTATTGACATATTTTCATATTTTTCCAGATGAAAAAGAATAATAAGAAAAATTATCATAATAAAGTAATAATACAAAAATAAATCTTAAGCTATTTTTAAAACAGCCTATATGTAGCCATTCCATCCATACTTCTTCATTGATATAAATAAATAAATAGTAAATTTTTATCTTTTCAAAATTTTATAATATAATACTATTTTTATACAGGTACATTTGTAATAAATAAATGTGTAAATTATGTTGAATTACACAATAAAAATATTACGGGAAGATATACATTTATTGAACTTTGAAATAATATAAATTTTTAATATTCAACTCATTAATATAAGAATATTATTTAATTTTCAGAATAAAATAAAAATAACTGATAATTCTGTATTTACTTGCACAATATGTAGTGAAAGTTTTACTAAATTTTTGAAAAAGTCAAAAATATAGCTGTACTCATTTGGATATATGTATGCAATCATTAGGACTCTAACAAAATCATCATTACAATTGTACAAGTATATAAATATACATAAAAGTTTATTTAGTACATAACAGAAGTAAATATTCAAAATATTACTTATAAATGTTATTTATTAAAAATTGTATTAAATATAAGTTTATTTGTATTTTTATAATAATTGGAAGAGTGAAAATAAATATTTATTTATTATTTAACTCAAATATTGTTAAGGATAGATTAACTTCCTAAGATTAATTAACATTCGATACATTTTCTATTAGTTTTTAATGAAAACTTAATAATAGATTATTAGATCATTAACATATTGTTTAATAATAATTTCAAATAATTTTTATTTACTTAATTAAATAATATACTTAGAGAAACAATTGGTATATATTATATAGATGTTTTAAATATTAATTTATAAATATATATTTCTGATAGCGATTAGTTTTTAAAGCTAAAATTTAAAAGTTTTTATTATGACTATATATAGTAAATATTAAAAATATTTTTAATTTCTACCAATTTTGATATTATCTCTAATGATGTAATGCATATACTATAATAATGGTATAAAATAATAATTTAAATAAATAATTATCTCACAGAACTTTTATCATTTAAAAATATATATAATGATTAATATTAATATATATTTGAGTGTATATATATATGTGTATATAAATACGTACTATAAATGTTATTTAAAATTTATTGAATCATAATATTTATACTGTACATACGTATACATATACATTTTCTTTTATATATGTAATTTCAAATTAAATAAAAAAACATTTTTTCGCAATAATGAAAATAAAAACTTGAAAATTTTAATTTTAAAAACTAATCAATATTACAAATTTATATTTAAAAATTAATGTATAAATTATAAATGAGCAATTTTCTGTAATTCTTTTTATTTATTTAAGTAAATAAAATGTTTTCGAAA
The DNA here is from genome assembly GCA_018907185.1 of Platyscapa corneri. Lineage (NCBI taxonomy): Eukaryota > Metazoa > Arthropoda > Insecta > Hymenoptera > Agaonidae > Platyscapa > Platyscapa corneri. The sequence goes on from JACCHW010000009.1 coordinate 7,560,386, forward strand.
TTATTATTGTAAAACAATATTTAAATGATTCTTTTCAATAATTAAGTTTTCACTAAAAACTAATAGAAAATTTACTGAATATTAGTTAATTTTTAATACGTTAATCGATACTTAACAATATTTTAGTTAATAGATAAGTAGTTATTTTCACTCTTCTAATTATTATAAAAAATATAAATAAACTAATATTTAATACGATTTTAAATAAATAACATATATAATTAATTTTTTAATTAATTATTTTGTTTATACACTAAAAAAATTTTAATGAAAGTTCCATATTTCAATTTATTGAATTTAATGTGTTGAATAAAATATAAGATATATAACGTATTATTTTCTAGAATTGTTGATTTATATAAAACAAATTATATTAAAAAAATAAGATCGAATAAATTAAGATAAAATATAGAATTTTCAAAAATATATATATAAGAATATAAAACCCACATACGCGTCCTCATCCTCGCGTGCACACGTACTCATACAAAATATAAAAAATTTTTTCCATTTAAAAACCTTTAGAATATTTGTACTATACATATTCTACTTAAAATAACAAACATTATTTTCTATATTTGACAGTTAATCATCCTTGCGAGACTTTTTTATTTATTATATCATCAAAAATTAAAAACTAATACTATTTAAAAATGTTGAATTTTGTTTTTTAATTATTGTAATTTTATTAGTGGATATATTTCTTTTTCTTGTTCTGGTGTGAGCAATAACGAAATCAAACAGTTTATTTTTAATTTATTTTTTAAATTTGAATTTCATAATGATTAGTAATATATAATAATTTTTGACTAATTATACAATTATATTATTTAATAAATATAAATTTTCAAAAATTAAATTAATCTTTTTTACGTAAGAATTATTTTCATTAAATTTTTGTTAAAAGTTTTTCAATGAAACTATAATTTTAATAGTAGAATAAATTTTAATAGAGATAAAGTTAAATAGTTTTATTATTTTAAATTAAGTTAAATAGTTAAAAAAAACTTAATTGAAATAAAAAATTATATTAATAACTTAACGTATTTAATATTTACCCGATCAAAATTATTTAAATCTGAAATCGTCGTATTAATGAAATTTAAAAGTTACCAATAAAATTTGTTTTTAACAACTAATATTATATCTTTAGCTTATTCATGATGTGCTATAAAATATGATTAGTATTTGACTGATGAAAATAAGAATAGATTAAGTATACGCGTTATTTTATTTGTTAATATTCTATGCTAAAATAATATACTAAATATATTTTAATATGTAATTGAATAATTTATGAATAAGACTATTTAATATAAACAAATTTATTAAAATTTGTATTGTTAATCGAGTGTATTAATAATTCATTTTCTATAAAATTTCTAAATTTCTTTGATAATACTATTGGTACATTTGGTAAGATAATCAAATAAAATATAAATATAATTATACTATAATAATATAAATATAATAGGTAAGTGCGATAGTAAGTCAGAGAAACGTACTGACTGTCAGAGAGAGAGAGAGAGAGAGAGAGAGAAAGAGTGAGAGATAGACAAACAAAATAGACAGAGAGAGAAACAGAGAGTGAGAAAGCACGATAGAAAGCTGTTTAAACTCTACGTCGAATACGAAACCATGATATAAAAATAATGTTCGGTAAGTACGTGTTTGTAGTTACCCCTCAAGCGAACCAGCCTTCGAAGGATAGGGCCACGCCTCACAGTTGGAAATCCAGTTGCGTGATTGGTGGTATAAAAGCTAGTATAAGAAAGGGTGGAGTCACCCATTCTGCATCGTATCCAAGCTATGCTGCCGCAGAATTTCACGTAAAACAGTCGTTGACATGAACTACCGTTTAAAAGTTGTTAGTTGAACGCTTCTCTTGCTATCAATAGACACGATTATATCACGGATCGCGGATTTTCAAAACAACTTTATGATGATCGCAATATTTTCGTTGTAATTTAGTGTACAAACAAACTTACAAATTTTAAACACTAGTTTCACCCTTTTTTTTGTTCATAGTTTTCGTGAATGTGATTTCTTTTTAAAAATATTATTTTATTAAAAACCTCTTCTGGACATTTTTCCTTTAGATAATAAATAGTTATATTTATTCAAATAATTAAAGGTATTTAACTATCGTAATTTTATCTGAATAAGAAAAAAACTACTAATTTATAATTTATTCGTAACATTTAATAATACAATTTTCTGTTTACAAGATTGTGAATATATTCATAACATCGAACAAATAAAAAAAAAATTTTCAAAAAATATAGTGGGATTGTTTCTAACTTATTATTTTTCGAAGAAATATTAAACTTAAACATTTTGATTAAATCTATCACTATAAAAATTAATTTAATTAAATTTATTAAAAATATAAATTATATAACAAAATCATAATTATAAACAATTACTAATCAAAAATTATTATTTTATATAATATGAAGAAACATCAACAAACAATATAACTTATAAAAATAATTTTACTGTCTATTATATTAAACAGAAATATAATTTTTTGATACATTTAAATTTTAGAAAATTTTTTTCTGGTTTTAATTAATTTATAATATTATGCAATCGAATTATATTAAGCTAATTACTTATTCTTTATAAAGTATATAATAAAATTTTAAACGTTAAGGTAAACAAATGTTTTGTTTTATGATTCGGTAATCATCAATTGAAAAAAAAGTAGAAAATTTTTAAAATAAGCCAAGTCATGTGAAAATAGTTATAGATATTTTAAAAATATTATGTATACAGTATATAGAGCTTTTTGATATGATACTATTACATAGATAACATTTTTATACTTGTGATAAAGATAAATTTGTCAGATAAATGATCAATACATGTAATTCCTCATATTACGAACGTCAATAATAATTAAATAACTATTCATAATATGAATGTATTATAATAATTTAATTAATGATCTGTTATATAATTGTATAAGTTTTTTTAATAAACTATTATAATTATTTCCTTTCTTTTAAAAAATAAAGTTCATTGTTTTTTAAATATGTGTAAAATTAAATTTCTTATTTAAAGATAAGAAATTTAAATTCCTTACCTTCTAATATATGTATATTTAATTGCAAAATTATTATTTTTAATGAGATATATTTTAAAATTATAATAAAACTTATTTTGTTAATTATTATCAATTAGTTCATTATAGTAAACTGCACCTATCGTATGTAAAAGCTAAATGTTATTAACATATTTTATTTTATTTTTAATTTTATATTTAATATAGTCCTTTACAATGTTTACTATTTAGGTTTTTCAAGCTTACTTTTATATTAACGTATTATATTAACTTAATTTTTATTAATGAATTTAAATTCATCATAATATCGTTTAATAAATAATAACTAATATAAAATGTAAGTAGGAAAAGAAATTTATTAGTCTAAAAACAAAATTTATATCTATTGATTTTGATTCAATAATATTAAAACGAATTTAAATATATATAATAATAGACTAAGCGTTTTTCAATAATAACATGTATTCTACAATGTATTTATACAGGAAGAAGCAAAAATATTAAAAAGTTCGATATTTTAAATTTTCATATCTCAGATTATAAGCTCGTTAATTATATTAGTACTGGCCCAAAGTTAGTTAATCAAAACTTTTGGTGTATAATTTCCAGTGATTTTATATGAATTTTTAGAAAATTTGTTTAATATTATATTTTTATTAAATTTGATTATATTTAAATTAAGTTTAGCTGCACAATCCAATTCTAAAACAAATTAAAATTTAATAAAAATATTGTTAATACAATATGGCATCAAAACTATTTGTTTCAAATTAAAACAATGAAATCAGAATTTATGATTATGTAAAAATTCTTTTAAATAAGCATTTATAAAAAATATTTCTCAAATACGAACATGAATTAGGATATTCATTAGCATACATAAAAAACAATATATATTAAGTATAGTTTGATTATATTAAATATTAAGAATAAATTTAATTTTTGCTCATTGCTAAATTAGACGGAATTATGTAAAGTATTACGTTTAATCATTATTATTATACTATTAATATACTATTAAAGTAACTATATTAAATAGAATTATGAAATATTCAATATTATCAATTACTATATAAGGTCTTTATTTATTTATGGAAAATTATAAAAATTTGTTATTTATCATGAAATAATTGAAATGGTAACAAATAAGAACGTATGGTATATATATAATAATCTCACTAGAAAAATTTACCCCAACAGTTTTAATTTTTATTAATGCAAATAGTACAATTTCGTGAAAAAATTTAATGAACATTTAACTGAATTTAATTATGATATAGTATACGAAAATTATATTCTTGTCAAAATCAACATTAATTTTAAGAATATTATTTCTTATTACAGTGTTACATCAATAAAAATCCATTTGCATTAACATGAAAAAATCTGTTGTATCTTGTAGTAATAAAAATTTTTTATAACTTAAAAAAATAATATAATAATCAGCTTTCTAAGAAGTATTTTTCTTATATAGTCTCATGATTTATTTAAAAAGTTTTATAATTAGTAGAAATAAACTATCGACAAAAGCAGTTAATCTTATTTAATCATTTCGAATACAGAAGAAATTTGTAAAAAAATTACAAGTGTTTAAAAAAAATTATATGTATAATAATGTAAATATTTAATGAATATTAGACTATTAAAGTAATAATTTATAAATACTATATAAAAATATACATAAATATATTTAAAACAATTATTTACTCTTTTTGGTATTAGAGCGAACTGTTTTAAAATAAAAGTGATACTTATAAGGTTAACTGTAAACTAATACAATATTAAATATAGCATAATTACGTAACCAAGTTCAAACACATGCAACTTAAATTTGGGACCATTCAAATAGAAGAAAATGGTGATTTAAATCTTGGATAGAAATTATTACAAAAGTAAAGAAAGAAAAAGATGAATGTTGTGATTTGTTTTTACAAAAATTAAAAGTGAGAATTCAAAATAACATTCTTATTAGTAAAATTTTCTACTAAAATTATTCAGGTAAGTAATACATTCCATTAATAATCGTAGCGAGAGATTTTATTTTCCCAGTTTTCATTCTAGTATAATATTAATAATATATCACGTAATATGATTAATGATTCATAAAAAAATAATTAGCCTGAACATTTATAAATCTATATAAACACCCCATCTGGGGTTAGGTTTAATCAAACTGATTTGTTTTCACGTTCCACGTATTATATTTTTTTAAAGTCTCAACATTTCTTAAAATTTTTAAAAGTGCAAATTTAAACTCTTTAAAATAGGCTTTTTGTCCTATGAATTTAAATATTACAAGCTGAATTTTATCCTGCTTGCTATATTTTTTTATATTTAAGCACAAGAAAAAGTCCAAGGGAATGAATTTAAATGATTATGATAAATGTGTCAATAATCCGCATAACAATTTTCATATAATTTGATATTAATGATTCTATATTAATGGTTTCTGGTCATTGTGAAACAGAAATATTTTCTTTACCGAATAAGTTTACATTTCTTGTAATTTATTATCAAATGAATTTAATAATTAATTAAGAATCGTGTCGTGACCATACTTTTTTACTCCAAAAAGTCTACGAGTATTGTTCTTTTCAAATCCTAAACAATTGTAGCCATGAGGTTTCTAGTAGATGATACTTTCTTCGTCTTTTTAGAGCGGATTCACCTGGAAAAATTCTATTATTTTCAAAGTTGATTAGTCTGTGACATGTAGCAGTGGCTGTATCTATATTAACAACGATAACTCAACAATTTCTACGGATTTCGTTACTTAAAAATTTTTTTGAAGTTGAAAAATGTATTCACTTTTATATAATCAGTAATTACAACACCAATCTTAACGTATCGTATAATATTTTAATTGATGTTGATTAAGAATCATATTCTTAATTTATTTGTCAATTTCCTTAGTAGTCATGTTTGCTTCTGGCCTGGGTCATTCATCAAAAAATGATTAAAATCATTGAATCAATATCTCATAATTATTATAGATAGGTACACAAACTTTATTTTCATTTCGATGTACATTTTATAATCAATTTAATATTTTATAATTAAATATAAAATATGAATTGCTGATCGATATTATATTTTTTCCTTTTTATCACAAAATATTAACACGTTTATAAATAACCGTTTGGTCAAAATTAATTTTTAAATCAAATTAAAATTTTGAAAGGTTTTAAGGTCATTTGAAAAATGGCAATATGTGATAATGAAAACTTTTTTTACCAACGCCATCTTTCTTCAAACATGGGTATCTTCGTATAGTTATGTCATAGGTATGTTATTTGAAGTATTATTTCAAATAAATTACAAACATAAACTTATTAATATCATAATATTTACAATAGATTGTCATTAGAAAAAATATATTAATAATATAATAGATATCTGAATAATAGATATTATAATAGATGAATGTGTATAATATATGAATATATAATAGATAACTGAATTATGTATACTTTTATTAATTTAATAAAATATTTGTGGTAAAGAACAAAATACTGTAGCACAAAATTAAAACATACATACAACTATATTTTACACTATATTATTTTTACATACATTCGTACAATACAGGTAAAAAAAATTCCAAATAAAATTTAGAGATATAAATTTATAAAAATAAATTTTTTGAGTATAAGAAAAATAGGAAATAATTTTAGAGAATTAAAAAATTTTAATTTAAAAAAAAAATTAAAGATTTTGCACTGTATAGGTTTTTTTTATGAAAAATAAAACAAATCTAATTTATATATCTAGTTTTTTATCAAAAGATAAATCAAAATTTCTGAAAATGTATACTTTGTAATTCAAAAAGATTGATAAAAATAGTTAAAAATTTATAAAGAATCGGTAAAATTTTTCTTTTACGTATAATATTAACTAATATTAAAATTAGAACTTTTCAATATAATTATTATTCTTTTTATGTATATATTCATAGTTACATAAGTGAAACTTTACATTTCTTATAAACCTTTTTATTACATGAGTTCTAACATCAAACCTTAATTCTCTTAAATAATTTTCTGATTTACATTTTCCTCATAAATTAATATATTTTACTTATCAAAAATTCTTTTACGAGATGTTTCATTTGTATTGAACTACTAATAAATGAATAAAACTTATGCTATTGTCTTTCAATGCGAATATTTAGAAAGATGAATTTTATTAACTTTAATGTAATTCCTAATATATAAATTAGCATATATTATTATTTAAAAAATTGGCTTTCCTGATTACCAGAATTTATATCACTTGAATTTTTTATCATTTTCTGTAATGCTTGTATTTTTGTACTGCTGTGTAAGTACTTTAGTTTTTAACCTATTTGACATATTATATATTATATATAAGTTCTTTAAAATTCAGAGTTTTATTATTAAGAATTAATTAACTCAATAATATTTTGTGTATTGAAAATTCAAAACAAAACATTGTACCATATACAATGATAAATGCTTATGTATAATAATACAATATATATCATACATGCTAAAATAAAATAACATACATTATTTCAAGAAAAAATATAAATTTTATTAAATAAATCAATAATATCATACATAAATTATTTAAAAATATGAAAACCTAAACTATTCAATGTAATTATTATACACTGTGATTGATTAACGTCTGCACGCGGGTATATACGTATTGAGTATGTTTTTTTATTAGAAAAACTTATATTCATTATTGTGTATTATTTATTGTGTACTTAATTATTATGTATATGAGTTATATATTTTAAAATACATATATTTAAATTAAATAATTTGAGTAGCTTTAACTTCCACTAATAAATTTATACTTCTTATCATTTAACAAACAACGAATTACAACTAAATTATTGTATAAAAATGGACAACTTTTTTCAAGTAAAAAAAAATTAATAACAATAACTTGTAATGAAAAAATAATTTATTTATTTAGTATACGAGATTTATTACAGTGAAGTTCTTAAGTAACATTTACCGTATCATTAATCATGAAAATTTTAATGCTCTCCAAAAGAGTAGTAAACATATTCATATCAAAATGTTCAAATATATTTTATTTTTTTTCTTCCAAGGATTTTTAATATAACATGTATACACAAATTTTAATAAAATAAGTATATAGTAAAAGAATAATTTTAGAAATTCAATAAAAACTAAATACAAAAAGAATGCCAAATTTATTAGGTTTATTTATACAATTAGATAGTAAATAAAAGAAAAAAAAAACTTGTAAACTAAATTTTTGCAAATAAGTATTATTAATTTCTACAATGATTTTATTACATTAAAGTAACATTTTTTATGTTTTTAAGTTGTATGAACACGATATCCTTAAAAATAATTAGTGTTGTGAAAGAATAAGTCGATTTGAAGCTAGCTTAACCATAACAATACAAAATAAAATAACATAAAAATAAAAATAAAAAATATATAAAAGACTTAGAAAAGTACGTAAAAAAGATAATAAAATTAATCGGTTGTATTTTGAAAATGAAATTTTAAACTCAGAAAAAAGAAAAATGATATTTTTTACAAGTTGAGAACAAACAAACAAGAAGAACAGATAAAATACTAGACAAAATAAGTAATACCATAAAAGATAACAGAGAATTTCAAAAGAAGAGATGAATGCAAAAGTGAATGAATACAATAAAAGTGTTATATAAGAATATAATATAACTATATATTTCGTAGAAAAGAAAGATAAAAAAGGTGTAACAATGTGATAATAATAAATAATGTTTATACACTAAATAAAAGGAAAATAGTCATATTAATAAGGGAAGTTGAAATCAGAGTTAATTAAAAGTAATAAAAGTAGTTTTTACAAAAAAGGGTAAAATACAAGATTAAAGAGAATTTAAAATAATCAATAAAAATGAAGACGAAAAAAAATTTATGTAGGATTTTGGAACATGATATAAATATACATGAATAGAGAAAGAAGAATTACAAGTACCCATATAGAAGTATATGCTTGAGTATAACATGAAAAGATTTTAAAAAAATTAAATAAACAATAAGAAAAACGAAATACCAAGTAATATAAAAAAGAGAAAATGCGAACAACAAAAGGAGATGTTTGGTAGCCATTTAAAAACTAAAAATATAGAAATAATAATAAAAGTAAACGGAACAAAGAGGAAAAAGTAAGAAAAATAAAATACACAGTAAAAATTATAAAATTATTAGAACAAATGAACTGTGAATTATATAACAAGAAATATGAGATAATATAATAAAGAAAATGAAAGGGGCTACAAGAGATAAGAAGTGTAATAAAAATAAAATAAAAAATAATTACAGTACAATAAAGAAAGTAAAATATGGTGAAGAAAATATACAAAGCAATACAAAACAACACAAAGGAAAAGAAATGGAAATAAAAGAAATAAGAAAAACAAATCGAGTAAAGTCTTCTGAAAACTAAACATGAGAAGAAAAGACAGAGAAAAAATTAATAGAAATATGTAGAAAAATAGTCAATATATCTTAAGGATGTACAGTAAAGAAAAATTATATAAAATAATAAATAATATAAAAATAAAAAAGATAATAAAAATAATAAGGTGTATTTTGAAAAATGAAGTCTTAAAGGTAGAAAAAAGAAAAATAATATTTTCTCCAAGTAGTGTAGAAAACAAAGAGGAGTAGCGAAAAATACTAGACAAAATAAGTAATGCCAGGGAATAGAACAAAAAATTTTAAAAGAAAAGAGAATGGAAAAGCGGGAGTATAAGAGAAAAATTGAAGAAGAGATATACAAAGAAGTAGATGAAAAAATTAAGAAAATTAGTTAACAAAAATTCTAAAGAAATGACGAAATTGAAATGAATTGTATAAAAGAAAGAAAAGAAATTTTTGCATTCATAAAACTGTATTTAATATTACATAAAGAAAATTTATAGAAATATTAAAATAAGATAATTGGCGAATTGAAAATAAAATGTAGAAATTAGGTAAGATTGTCAAATGAGGAGTAATTATGAAATCCGGAATATCAGTTATAAAGAATGAAAAAATAATAAAGTATTTTAACATATGGAAATGACATACTTAGAAAAAAATAGGTTAGAACTAAATCTAGAAAAATTAAAATAGTAAAAATTAAAAAAGTAGAAAGAAGGAAGAAAAAGATAGGTTTTAGATATAAACAGATAAAAATATAATAATAAAAATGAAGGTTTTAATTTTTCTCTTTTCTTCTGTGTGAATAGATCTATAATTTTACACTACTTCACGAATAGTTTTTAAGATATTAAAATAAAAATCATTTTTATTACACCCGCAAGGAATACCATCTATACTAATTTTTTATTTTTATTAATTTATTTTTTCAACTTCAGGTGAAAAAATGTGCTAAGTGTATTAATTAAATGCACAATTTACATAATTTTCAAAACATCGAATTTTCTATTAAAGTTTTGAACCGTAGATGTTTTTAACTTATTAATGGAAACGACAAAATCCACATTGATTCACAAACTCTTATCATTCACTCTCACACCTACTCTTACGAATAAGTATAAAGTATGTTATTGATCCTCGCTTCAGGAATTATTACGTAAAAAATCTCTCCTTCTGTTCTCTACTCCCTCACACTTTTTCTCCTTTTCTCTCTTATCTCTCCGTCTATGTCTCTCCTTCTCTCTCTCTCTCTCTCTCTCTCTTTCACTGTCTGTTTTTCTTAAAGAACATAGAAATAATAATTTTTTAAATCTTTCTTCTTACATTTTAAGTTTTTTTAGCATATAACTATTCAAGTACGTATTATTATGCAAATACTTTATTAAAGTGGAAAAATTTCTATTAATATTAATTATAATATTTCTATTTCTACAAATTTTATTTCTATTAATTACTTGATAATTATTTTTTATTTTATTAATTAATGAAATACAAAATGAAAAATTGTAATTCGTTTAAAAGTTTGTTTAATGTAATTTGACATCCATTCAATACATCGTAGATTGTATTACATTATTATATTAATTAAAAATTATGTGCAAGCATTGTATAAAGAATGCTTTGTAAGAAATGCAGATTAAGACAAATTTTTTCTTTTGTTAATAAACTGTTTTTTTATACCTAATCAACAGATCTAAAACTTTTTACTAGTTTTCAAATGATCTCTTTTATTACATTTAGATATATAAATTAAAAAATATTACATTACTTTAGTTTTTTATATATAAAACGTACTTTATATAATTTATAAATTAGATTTTTACTTAAATAAATTAGGTTCAACTTGATTTGTTTATTTAAAACAATTATAGACGGAAATAATACAGCAAGAATCGAATAAACCCAAGATAAATGAAAAATATATAAGTAACTGTGTTTACATATCATGTTTACAATATCATTGTGTTCTTCAATGAATATCATCAAATTCTCCATTAATCAATTACACATTATACTGTATTAAATAACACTGCACCTAACCGAATGTAACAAAGAACAATTTTAATAGAAAGATGTTAAACTTTAATAATTAATAGCAATTACTATAAGTAATTACTATAACTTATTAAATTGTTAAATTGTTATATAAACGTTCTCGTCAATACGTATGTATATGTAAATTTCTTTTTTAATCATTACACGCTATACAATTAATATTAAATTCATAAATAATATTAATCTTAATCATAACTATAACCTTTGATTACATAAAAAATAAAGTGTACGAGTTTTATAATAATTGTAAGGATATTAAATAAAAATTCATTATTTAATATTTTCGACAAATAACTAATTTATCAAATTATAAAAAATATAGAGTACATGTACATCATGAATAATTGTAGTTAGATTCATGGTATAAATAAACATAAATATTTTATTCTGTTCAAAAAAATTGAAAATTTTATTATTAAATTCTTAGATTCGGTTAATGAAAAATTAATAGGCGATAATAGAATTACTTAGATAAATTAATAATGCAAGCTTTAAATATTTTTACTTTTACAACAATATAAAATTTAGCAATAAATATAAAGTAAGAGAAAGCTGGAATTATTAATTAAATAAGTCGTACAAGAATCATTACTAATCATTACAAAATTCCAAATATTTCGAATCTTATATTAAATTTAAATATTGTAAATTTTGTCAGTAAAAAGGGAATTTAATATTTACTTTATTTATTGTAGAGTCACTTAAAAATTTCAAGTTAATATTCATTTAATTAATATCATTAATAAATATTCATTTAATAAATCGTTAATATTCATCATAGAATCAAATAATTATATTGTTCAACCAATAAGTAATTTCTATTTAGAGGTTTTATTAAGCATTAACCTCAAAATTGTTAATATAAATTCCAAAATTAATTATAATAGAAATCAATTCTAAATTCTTAAAATAAAAAATCTAACAGAAATTTGTGATAATTGTTATAAATATGGCGCATTTAAATAATTTATTGTATTTTTTTCAAAGCTTTTATTTTGTTTACTATTTCTGTATTGTTTCTATATCTTATTTAGGTATAGGAAATTTCTTCTAGTATATCCAAAGCTTTAAATTACTGACTTCGATATTATCATTTTTCATTTCTGGTTTCATCATATGTGTGATATAAAGCATTTATAATATTATATAAAATACATTTAATACTCAATAAGAATTAAATAAACCAGAATATGTTTTCAAAATTTATCAATAATTAATATTTTTTTCCGATAGTCTAATTTTAAAAACTGTAAATAGTTTGCTTATTATTTTATTATTATTAATAATAATATTAAATAGTAAAGCATATTTTAACATTGGAAATTCAATTTAATTTATTTTATTGTACATTCATTAATTTTTGTCATATTAAATTAATTGTTAGTAATTGAGAGACTTGATTTTCTGTACACATCTGACAGTATAGATCTAAATTTGAATGATAAATTTCAGAGATAAAATATATTTTAAACCTAAATTTGTATTCATTACTGAAGTATAAATAATATACGTTAAATAGATAATTTCTTACTCTAAAATCAGTTATTTGCACGTTTTCAAATATACTCAACACATATCCGTGTTTCTAAAAAACGAGTAGTTTAGTTATTCTAGTTTATTTACGAAGAAATAACTTTAATCTTAATTAGGATAATAAAAATCATTATTTTTAGATTATTTACTATGTCGCTTTTATTTATATACGTATAATGACAATATTAAAATTATTTTTTTTTAGTTCCTTTTTTTCAACTTTTGTTATTATTAACATATTTTATTGATATTATTATTCAACTTTATTATCTAATTACTGATATTATTATTGGTATTATTTAATAAAAAATTTTTATATTTAGTTTGTATGTATCTACTTATTTTATGCTATATTACTAACACATTATTTAATACTTGTTATTATAATACAATTTTATTAATTGGTTTTAGTCTATATGACTTTGGTATGCTGTCTTTATTTTATTACATGTAAAGGTGTCAAACATAATTATCTAAAATAAACTTATTTAATAATATTGAAGAATTATTAATTAATAATATATTTTCGATCTGATCTTAAATACATTGTTTAATTATTTTATATCGATTTATAATCATTTTTAATTATTATAGAATATTTATATATATAATAACATTAATATATATGTATGTGTACATAATATCAATATATTCATATATATATTTTAGATAAAATAATTTCTAATTTATAACAAATTGTTTGATAATCATATTTTTTCGTTATAAGATATAATAAAAAATAGATATAAAAATAAAATGTAATAATAATTCTCAAACTATATCTTTTTAACCAGAAAAGATCATTTTGTTATCAGTTTTTCTTACATTGTTTTCAATCAATTTTAAAATTAATTTTTCTAGATAAGTAAAATTAGCATTATTTCTTTATATTGATAAGACTATTTAAATATTAGGTAATAAGTTCTTAGTTGAATACTTTTGTAACCAAAAATATTTAAGTATTCATTAACATACAAAAGTTTTAAAATATTTATAATTTTTCTTTTAAAGTTTGTGTATAATAATTTATTTTTTACGAATAACTCCTAAAGTATTAAATTTATAATTATGTAGTCTTATTTTTCTCGAAGTTAATTATTTTATTTTAATCCTTTCTTTCTTGCTCTTCGTCTAAGACTTGGTTATTCTATTTTACTCTTTTTATCTTGTTTTCACAATTGTTTCATGGTAGATGAGAATTTAATTTGAATGAGTGTTAGGGTATACGAAAAAAGCTGTTAGTGTTATAGGTTATATACAGAACAAGGGATATAGTACGAAGTTACTGTTTTGGTTAAACACGGGTGGGGTGTCAAATTGAATTATCCCCATTTTCATACTCTAGGGACGTTTACAACAGCGCTTTATTCGCATCTTCTCTCTGGAGATCGAGAAAAGTACCAGAGTTGCGAAATGAGCCGCTACCTTTCTATTGGTTTTACAGTATTAGGGTCAGAATGAAGGATTTTGCTTTTTATACTACTTTATTGTTATTGTGTTACATTCATTGAAATTTTATTATACATTTATAATTTAATTATTATTATCATTACATATATTACAATAAATTATAAATTAATAATGCATAAGTGCATATAAAAAATTAGACAGTTAATTTATATATTTTTGTGTAATAAATCGCAAATATTAATATTGTTTAAGTCTTTTATTTACTAGCTTATATAAAATCATAATCTTAATAAAATACTAAAGTTGTATTTGAAACATTGGAAGTAGCAACGTTACATATTATAATTATTCATAATTATTTTCTGGTGCTGTATGATAATACACTGAATACTGAATCTGGATATAATACTAAATATTTAGTAACTTATAGTTAGTAATTATTACTTTTTGAAATTTTTGCCCATTTTATAATAATGATGTTTTTATAGTATAGTATAATATAGAGCCTTCTTCATAATCTAAAAAAGTTTAAATTGGTACTACTGTGATACCATCACTAAATATTAATTATTATTTAAGCAGATCCATTTATTCAATTTTTAATTAATTATTGAGTATCATAATATTTTTTTATGTAGTATTAATTTGCCATGCTACACAATTAAGTAAGTATTAACTTATTAAGTAAGTAACAAAATTAAGTACAGCATACTAAAATAGTGTTTTCTTAATGTATCTTTTTAAAATATATTTTAAAACGCCATGAAGAATTTTCAATAAAATTTTTCAATTCAATTTTCATTTTGACAATAAAATTTCTTGTATTATATTGTTGACTGATTGTTAATTTATGAAAAGGTACAACGATAATTTTGAAAAAGGTAACGTAATAATTAGTAAAGCAAAAAAGACAGAACAATAATCTTGAAATATGACCAAAAGTTATTGCATTAATAGTAATAGTAATATACAAAAATAAACACAATAATGATTTTAAATCGTTAACAAAAATAATTTCTAAAATTAATGCATTTCATAATAATCAATAGTATTCAAGGTGGTTAAAAGTATGAAGTTTTTACTGGTAGAGACAACAAAAAATAGATTAGAAATATTACATGATGAATTTTAAACATCGATTTCACGTATATCTTTCAGATATCATCCTCGGTATCATTAAAATTGAAATTAATCGATCTGCATTCTCGTGATAACAATGATAATAATTCATTCACAAAAGAATAAATTTTTTTAATATAAGTTATTTATTGTTGTATCGTTGCATATAATATTTTTTTTATTTCCTTTTAAGTTATTATTTTTTCAGTAAAAAATAACACGTATTGTATTATAATAATATTATCTTTAAAATTAATTTATTTAAAAGATTTTATGTTATTTCATCTATTCATTTTAAAAAGTTGATTTTTTTCAATAAACTTATGCCCTTGATCATCAATAATTTAATTGATAAAAATAGTTTTTATTATTTAAAATATTACCTAAAAATAAAAAAGTTAATAAATGAAATATTACCTAAATTTTGCTCTTTTTATCATAATTTTATTTTATTAAATGAAATAAATTCTTATTATATTTCATATTTTTAATATTTTTAAATTATTATCGAGTTTTATTTTAACATAGATAAAATATTTATATTTTAAATATATTTTTTATTATACAAAAGTTGAAACATTATTAATTTTTGTATAATTAGATGATAATATTCTTATATAAAATTCATTCCTCAATATTTTTATTTTATTAACTTTTTATTATTTGTAAATTAATCATGTTTCTGGTTATCTATGAAGTTTTATCAAAAATTGATTAAAGAAATAACACACAATTTAATATTATAATTTATTAGAAAAAAAAATTATAATTTTTATTTTAATTTTTAATTTTTTAATTAATTTTTAATTATTACTCGATGTACGTAAAATGTGTAAGAAAAATATAGTACAAGACAAATCCTATTTGTTAATATATTGTAATGGATTCAAATAAACATTATATTCAATTGAATAATAAATAGTATGGTGTTGATTTCAATTAAAAATCTAATTATATAAAGGTTATTATAGCTGAATATTATAGCTTTATAGAAGTTAAAAGTTTACGCTACATGCTATAAATCGAAATAAGTTAGCCTTTTTTTAATAAAAAATAATTTTTTAATTAAATAAGTCAAGTTTTAATGTAATATAAAATAAACATTGGAAATAATATTCAGATACATTTAATAAACTCATTGGTAAATAAGCAAATTCAAAACTTTCACTGAAAATAATATTTTTAAAAGTAAAATATTTATATTTAAGCAAAGAAATAACTAAATCAGTATTTAATCTATAAAAGTTATATGAAAAAATAATAAAACATTTTAAAATATTATTTATATATTTATATAAATTAAATAATTAAATGTGACTTTAAAAAAAAGTAAAATTCAACAATAAAGATGTGTGTGCGTGTGCGTACGCCTGTGTGTGAATTTTTATTGCAGTATTTTTATTCGAGTTATAGAATTCATAAATTATCAAATTAAAAATAATAACTAAAGTATATTAAGTAAAAAAAAATATAAATTTTGGAAATATTAGAAATTTTTATTAAGCTGCAGAACAGGACAACAAAAA
The DNA here is from genome assembly GCA_018907185.1 of Platyscapa corneri. Taxonomy (NCBI): domain Eukaryota; kingdom Metazoa; phylum Arthropoda; class Insecta; order Hymenoptera; family Agaonidae; genus Platyscapa; species Platyscapa corneri. Next base: position 7,577,518 of record JACCHW010000009.1, read on the forward strand.
GTTTGAGGGTATATTCATAATTACATATTAACGTACGCATTTATTGTTTAATAAATTGTTTATGTAACATACAGTTCCTTAGAAGCTAGAATTGTTGTCGAATTGAAAAAATTAGTTTATTTTCACAATAATTAGATATATCTATAACATTTTTTAGGAATTATTACATAAATATATCTTGATATGATACATATTCACTGTCATCTATTAATTATACAATTTTAATACAAATTTAATATTGAAGGAAAAGTACATATATATTTATATTTTAATCATTCTAATTATCATTAATTATTTTTTAATAATATATATTTTTTTAGACTTCGATTTTTATGAAAATATTACAGAATTTACACGATTAACATTTTAAAAATATGTTAAGAAAATTTTTAAAAGTAAAATTATTTAAATTATAAAAATTTAATTTAATATTTAAAAAAATTTCCATCAAACATTATTTGATATATTTATTTCAATTTTAAAGTAAGAAAATAGTTAAGGAATTATAAATTCATTTTAAAAGACTTTAACCATTATCACGTATGATTTAAGTTTACAGTATAAATAATTGATATTAGACCAAATATGCACATTACCTTATAAAATAGATTTATTTATCACTTATTGGTGTATTCGCAAGGTGAACTTTTATTTTAAATATATATTCGTTTCAAAGATACGAGTTAATTCATTAAACCATCTATATAAGCATCAGATAATCCTAGTACAAACAGTTTATGGTGTTTGTTTAATACCATCCTGAATGAAACAGTATTGTACACTAAACAAGCTTTAAGTTCTGACTATAGCTTCTGAAAAGGGGAAAATCGGACGAACCCCTATGCTCGTCCCACGAGAGCAGTTTGTTGATACCCGTGAATCGACGATCAATTTATTTTGTCGCAATATACTTTTGAATGAGAACTATATCTTTTTTATCGCGCTCTAATTATATCACACTCCGCTGATTTTATTTGTAATTTCAATTTTAATAATGGCTTATAGAGGTAATTTTTTTCGAAAAAGGTAATCTTTATCTAATCCTTAGTGTATTATTATTTCTTAACTCAATTATGCATATTTTTTTAATTAAAAAAAATTATAAATAATATTTAATATTCCAATAAAAAAGATGAAAGCCAAGAAATAATCAGATGTAACTAATTTTTACATATGTAAAATATTTTTTTAGAGTTTCTCTTAGTAGAAAAATAAACACATATTTTTAATGACATTTACTTATTTTTCTTTTATTTATGTTTATTTACTTATACAATTTTTAATCGGTATGAATTTGATAGGAAATAGTTTTAAAATATATAATTTAATTTAATATAATAATATATTTGAAAAATGAATAAAGATATAAAAATTTGTAAAATAGAAAATTAATAAAAAAATATTAATAAAATCAGAAAATTCATAAACAAAAAAATTCTTTCGGTTTAAAAAATATTAGTTATTTTAAAAATAAACATTTAATTCCTACATTCATTATTTTAATATTTTAAAATGAATTTATAGATAAGACGCTCGAATTTAAGATGATGTCATTTTATTAAAAAAAATGGTAATTTGTTAATATGAAACTGTAAACATTTGGAAAAATCATTATATATATAAGTTAATATAACATATAGTTAAGATACATGCATGTATTGAACTAAATAATATTCAAATCTTGTATAAAGGAATAAATAGTAGAAATAGTATTTTATAAATTAATAAGAAATATATTTAAATACACCATTATAAGAAACAGATGAACAATGAATTTTATTTTGTAAAATTTAAACTTAAAATGTAACGTAAAAATATTTTAGGCTCTATTCTGGTTTAATTGAAAGTTGAATTTTTACAATAATTTTTCAAGTTACGTTTTTGTGCATATAAATAAACTATTAAAGAATAATAATTAAAAAAATTTAAACTCTCGTTTAAAAATGTTTTGAATTATAATTATACCTATGGTAACATATACAAATTTTGTTGATGTATCCTATATAAAGATTATAATAATATAGAGAATAAGTTATCTAATACATTATTAGGCTTATTAATAAGAGTTTTATGAGAATGCTAAGATGAATCATTTTGAAGTTTAGTTACAGATACATTGATACATATATTTACGAATAATATTACATTATTATTTATGTAAAATACACTTTTATATGCTCTATTTCCATACAACAATCATTTTCATCGCTTAATTAATTTTAACTATAAATTTTATATAACTTCATATTATTTTCTTCTTTATTGCACTCCTCGTCTTTTTCTAGCGTCTTATTCTCTTCCTTTTTGACATTTTTCTCTATAATTTAACTCTATTTCTTTCTTCCGTTGGCTTTGTGCTGTCTACTTTTATCTTTTTTTTCTCTATTCAATTTTAATAAACAAATTCAACCTTTTACTCTTTTACTTTAAACATTATCTTCTATTTACTCGGTTTGTTTCTTTATTTTTTCCCTTGGATCTTGGATGAAAATCAGTTATATTCAAAACTATCTGTCTTAATATTCACAGTTTAACTGTAAAAAAACACTACACGCTTTGTAGTATCTTACATGCTGTTTTCGCTATAGGCAAATGTATCTATGTATTTTTATGTTTACTATTCTTCGAATAAGAAATTACGAATTGGTGAGATTATGTATTATAAAATGCGGTCAATATTGATAATAATTGGCCTTATAAATCGATGGAATTGTTATTCCTATTTTAATGATATGTGATAAGCTAATTTTCGTGAGTGATGATAAATAGAATATCAAAAAAAAAATTATCACATTTAATATTTTTTACTATCTATGCATGGATAGGTGTTTAAGTATGATCTTTTTAAACCGTGTTCAAAAATCTATATTACAGTTTGCTGAAATGATTTAAGACGAAAAGAATTTGAAAGCCTTTATTAGTGAATAGTCTAACTTATTTTGACTTAGTTAGTCTAATTTTTGCTATGCTATAACGTCAGTTTGAACGAGTAAACGTTCTATTTCTTTTGACTGTTATAGTTCTTAATAGGGTATTGTTAAAAATTAAGAGTAGATTCTCAGAAATCACATGATTTTATTAAAAAATTCCATAATTTATTCTGTAATAAAATTTCCTTCACAAAATCGTAGGAATATCAAATCATAAATAAGAAATTTAGAAATTAATTAAATAAAGAAAAATTATTTGATATTTTATTTATATAAAAATTTATTATTTATTAGTGACACTAATACGTATGCAATAGTAAGATTTGTCGTAGGTTGCAAAACTTTGGGACAATAAGAGTCTCGAAATACCACGTGCCTCAGGTTTATGTACTTCTTTTCCTGACCCTCCCTTCTCGTATCCTACTTGCGCAGAGAATCACATGACTATTGGTAACGTTTTTTACTAATTCGGAATGACAATTAACAACATTTGACACGCAACGTAATGACGATGGTTTTTAATATTTATAGTAGATTAATTAATTCTGACCAAAAAAACCCTGTGTGTCACAACAGAGCAAAAAGTCTTTTACAATACTAAATTTCCCTATCGTTAGGTAATATAGCAAAAGAGACAGAGTGGGGTACAACAGGGAAAATGGTAGTGGATATAGGTTATATATACAAGTATTTGAGGAAGCTAGAGATATAGTTCTACTGACATAACTAAGAGTAAAGAAAACTGGTTAAATACATATGCTCGGTGTTTAAAATATTTTGCACCAAGCGCTTTTTAAATTTTTAAATTACTTCTTTAAACTTTTTAAATTACTCATTTATTTTTTTTTTAATAATTTAATATAGGTTATAGATAGATTTATTTAAGAACTATATATTACATTCATATTTGTACATCGTATACTCATATATAGTTAAATTTTCATATAACATAATTTTTACTACTTAATTAATTTAAACTGTAAATTTTATATATCTCTATATTTATTTGTGTTTTCTTGTGTTCCTATTCTTTCACCTACATCTTTTTATCTTCCTCCTTTCCAACTTTTTCTCTTTAATTTTAATTCTATTCCCTTCTTATATATTGTGTGGTCTGCTTCTCTTTTACTTACCTTTATTCCATTGAATCTTGTCTGATATGCTTATATCTTTTCTTGCTCTTTTTACATTTGTAAGCCTATATGTCCTTTTAATCTTTAAATTTTAAACCTCTCTACTTTTATGCTTTGTTTATTTCTCTTTTTTAATTTTTTCTTCTTTTAGTTCATGTATGGTCTTGTGTGATCTAGTTTTAAATTAAAAATTTTAAATTATTATCTAAACTGTTATTTAACTTATTTAATAATTTTCATATATCTTCCGTTTCCTTTTTAATGATATCCAACGCTTCACGGAGGAAACTGTACCTCTTTCTTTGTTCTTTTTTTTCTTAAACCCTTTTCTTTTCAATATATAGCCACATTTCCTCGTCTCCAATAACTTTTTTTTCTACATAGTACCAATCCCGTCCATTATGTCTCAGCTTTCTGCACTTCAATTTTACTATTTTTCTTACCTATTTCCTTATAAGTCTCATCATGGTTTATGCTGTTATTGGAACTGAGAAAAAGCAGAACTCAAGGTTCTGCTTTTTTCAATATAATGTCATTCTTTTTTTCCTTTTTCTTGTTTTTCCAATAACCATTCCCATTGCTCTTTTCTTATTTCCTCTTATTTGCTTCTGGAATTTTTTCCACCATCTTTGTTTACTACCTTACTCTCCTCAATTGTTCATTTTTTCTTGTATTCTTATTGACACTTCAAGCTTTTCAATTTTTTCCTATATTTCCGTGATGCCTTTTCATATTTTTTTACTTTCTCATTCCATGTCTCCTTCATTTCTCTTATCACTTTCTCTTTTTCATTGTTATCTCTATTTTCTCTTTTTCGGATATTTTTTTTACCACTTTTTTGCATCACTAACTTGTGGTAAGTTTTTTTTCTTCTAGAAACCCTAGTCAATTTTTTATTATCTATCAGATATTCTTCTATATTTATCTCTTTTTTTAATTTTTTTTTTCGTTTGAATTTTTATATGAATCTTTTTTCATGATTTTTTCACCTCTTTTCCCGATATTTTGTTATGCGCGTGCGCTATATTTTTTCTTACTTTTCCTCGTGGCTTCCTAACCATAATTTTTATGCTTTTTACTAAGCTTTCTACTTTCTCGATTATAAGCCTTCATTTTACTCGACTTTATTCCCTTTTCTGATTTATCATTTTCTGGTCTTTTTAACTCATTTTTTCCAATTAATTAAATTTACATTTTCTCTATTTCTAAGTTTTTTTTAACACTTCATACCCATGGCACGTGTCTTACGCGAGCTTTTACAGCAGAGCTAATATGAAGAATATTTCGATATATATGAAGAAAATTATCGATGCAGGAGTTGGGGTCGGGAAAGGTAGCGGCTGTAAAATAATTAGACTGAATTTAGCACTTACAATATCAAATTTGATCATCGTGATCAAATCGAAAATCTAATCGAAACTGAAATGCCATATGGCCTATTTTGTCTCCCTCCTTATCCTTTTTATAATGTTATTAAATTCGAAAAATATATTACCATGAGGCCTAAATCTCTGGGACTTACATAAATCTTACTTACATTTCCTGCACTGCCACTTGTCAGGCGGTTCCTAATGGCTGTTAGTTCGGCTATTTTCTCGGCATAAAAAATACTGCTGCGTGTCAAGCAGAAAGGTAAAAACCTGAACATATCAAATATGCAGGTGAAGGTTCGTACAGAATTCGTGGACTATTTTACGCTTATTCTTTAACGATATTTTGTTTTGGGGAAAATCCCGTTCGCGCGTTTCTTCAGGTATGGTCACCTATCTGTGGCTCTAGGTGCGCTTATTCTGATAGTTTATCTCTGCCCACTCATATGTGCCCAGAAACATACAGAGCAACCACAATCGATTCAATTGTTAACAGTAATCAACAAATTCAATATTATTTTATCAAACAGAATTTTAATGTTTCAATGAAGATGTTATACAACTTAATAACTAGTAATTTATTTTTAATTTATCGTTCAGAAGGTTTTTGAAAGAATTTTTCAACTGTTAAATGATTCATAATTCGGTCAAAATACCGACGATTATTTACGCTTGCATAGCATCACTTATCAACAACATATAAATATGATTGATTTATAGTAAGGATTTAATACTGATCTGAAATTCAAACAAACTTCAGATAGTTATCATTGAATTCGAGAAGTATATATACATAGTCATTTGGTAATCTTAGTTAATTTGTAGTTTGATTGAGTAGATAATGAGTTTAAAAATTCATCTTGGAGTTGACCAATGACTCTCTTTCTTTTGAAAATAATGTTCTTTTTAGAATAGTCAAATCAAAAAATAAATATTTATGAAAATATTATTGTATGGATCAATGAATTATTAATCACATATATTTACTAGTGATATGAATGATACGAATTCTAAGAAGTGCATACCGATTTTTTGATTATTAATTTCAACTACGAATCTTTTGTGCTTTTAAAGTATCTCTTAAAAGTAATGAACTTAAAAATTGATAATATTAAAATTCAATATTAATATCAAGCCTATACATAATTTTTATAATAATAAAACTTCATCGAAAACTGAAATATTAATAGCTATGTTTAGAATTGTTTTTTCTATTGAACAAAACTTTTGTACATAATATTTCATGGAAACTTTTATTACTTTTTAGCCGTGAACTTCAAAATCAACAACTAATTAATCGTTCATTCGTCAAATTTCATTCATTAAAAAAAAAAAGATTAAAAAGCTTTGTATTACTTATAATTCTAAATGAAAAATGCTCTTATATTATTTCTTCTTTCTTTTTTATTGAACAAAAACTTGCTATAATGTATATAATATATAATTTACGCTTGTATATTTTATAACATAATTATTTATAACACATTTACACTTCTTTTAAAACTTCACTTATATATTTTTTATTACACTTTCACTTTTAAATTAATAATTTATACTTCATCATATCTAATTTATTCTTAATTTTTCTTGGATTGCTTTCTTTCTATTTACTCATTCTTGCTCTCGTCCATTTAATTTTATAAAGTCGGCTTATATCTTTTTTATTAACTTTGAAGAATTCTTCCCAATACATGCCTTTATTCCTAATACCTTGAACTCTTCTATTATGTGTTTTAATGTCTCTTCTTTTTTCGCATTAAAAAATAAAATGAATGTTTTAACGTTATTTGCAGATACAAATATTTCTTATATCTAACATACCTTTTACATCTATTTATCTATCTATCACTCCTGTTACTGCATTATTTCTTATTACCTTATTGTGAATTGTCTATTTCACTCCGTTGCTTACTTATTTCTTTGCTCGAATAAATCTTGTATAGTATATATATTTCTTATTATTTTTCATGATATTCTCTCAATAAATTACATTAGACCTTATAATATTCCAGTTTTCTCTAATGAACTTATCAACTTCTTTCTAATTATCTTACAATCTTTTGTTTTATCCTTTTATATTAACTAGTATTTATTAGTTTTCATTCCTTTATCTATTCTAAACCTGGCTCATAATATCATTTCATGTATTGTCTTTTTTCTTCTTTCTTATCATATATACCTTATTATTCCTGTATATTTTATACTACAGTTCTCCTAATTTTCTCATATATTTGAAAGTTTAATTATCCAAAGTTGTTGCTGTCCTATTATCATTAATGCCGCATGGATTCCTTTTCCTCCTTGGGTTTTTCTTTCTCTTCTTTTCTTCTTCTCTTCATTTTTTTTATTTGTTTTTTTCTTCTTTTCATTGAATCTTATACAGTCTTCTTATGATTTTTTATTGAAGTTTTTATTTAATATTAAATAATAAACTTAAAAAATATATTATATGTGGCACTGGCGTTTATTTTCATCAAAAAATTAATATTGAATATAAATTTGATCATAAATTCGTATTTTTATAGTATTACCTCATATTAAATACTTTAAAAAACTTTTAAACGAACCAGTTTTTAAAGTTATAAAGTAGTGAAAAAATTAAAAATCAAAAGAAAAGAAATTACCTTAATAAATATTAAAATCTTTTGATTAAATTTATTAAAATTATTAAGTCTCCTTTATTAGTTCATAAATGAGAACAAATCTATAATTGCTTAATTATTTTTCAAAGTTTAAACACAAAATGCGAGAGATTAAGAAAATTTCAATAATACGGTATGGATTATAGAATGAAAAAGTTCTTTAAATACAGAAAGAACATTAGATATAATTGTTAATATTAAAATTAAATTTTTTAAATTTCTCTGATACATTATTTCCGTAATTTTATTTCTATGAGAATTATAGATCTACTAGTCATTAATGTTATACTATTGTAATTATTATGAATAAGTTCAAAAATTTTAAGTAAAGTTAATTTAACAGGCAAATGTAGCTTAAACGTTTCTTAAAAATTTCGTTTTCGTCCACTACATTGACTTACATGATAAGTCAGAAGCCGAGGAGTTAACATTCTTATTGATGTATAAACTAGGTGGGAAATGAAAGATTTATTTTTTTATCTTTATATTTAAATCGATACGTGAATTGTGAAATTAATATTTTTATCTTAAAGTTATTTTAACTTTGTATACATTTCTAAACGTAGTTTGTGAAAATAATCTATAGAATTTTAGTGCATTAGGCCTTGCTTTTTTAAATATTCTTGAAATATTTTTTGAATAATTTTTTTTTTTTTATTAGTTGCGTTTTATCAGATTTTATCAGATGATCTTATCAATTCTCTTTTATTCTATACTTTGATGTTATTGCTTCATTTTTATACGAATATAAATATATAAAAATCAAATTAACTTCCCTTGACATAATAAAAATCTGTTATTGTTAAATTTCAATGGGGTCTCTGATGTACAGCATAACTCAAATTTTTTTATTTGAATATTTTATGATTTTTTAAATTATTTTGTTTCAAATTGTTAAAATATTATAATTAAAAATTATATTTGAGACTAGAATTAATCTGTTTTGGTCTTTATAATGATTCGTACAATATTATTTGAAACTTAATTAACCACAATAAAGGTGATAAAGGAAAGTTGTTAATAATATATTTGATTTCTGCAAGCTATTGGATGCAAGGTGAAGTTTTTTTTTGATGTCATAAAAATTTTTTTCTCGTAAAATCTTTTTTCTTAAAGAAGTGATTCGTTGCTGAATATAAACGAATATGTTAACAGATAATGTTAGTTATTATCACATTGCCTTTCTTTGATGGTGTTATTACAATTTTTCCTTTAGCATTTAATACTAAATTTTCTTTATTAATTTTTTCTCATTTGTTTCATATATTACACACATACATAAATATGCACATAAACTCGCGCACATGCATGAACATACACACACACAAACATACTCAAAATAAAATTTCAAATATCAAAAGATCAAATATCATTTCAATTTTATATAAACTTTTATAGCTCGTTAAATTTGACTTTTTGGACTTCCTTTAATATAAAGATAATTCTGTTTTCACTCAAATGCTTTGTATTTCACTTTAACATACATAAATTTAACTGGTTCAATCAACGCACATTTATTTATAAGGAGGTACTCCAATATATCCGAGCAAATCGGACATGGCTTGTGGCGTGAGGCAACCCTTTTAAATGAATCCGGCAGTTATAATTATCCGAGTGTAACTGAACAACTTCTCACCCCCACCGCGTACCACCGTCGAGTGGAGAGAGAATATACAAAGCATGTCTGTCAAGGCCATGAACATAAAACGGGGATCAGCGGGTTCACTGGATACTTCCTCTTGCGATATAAATAATATACGATAAACTAAGGGCTAAGACGTGGGAGAGTTCAAAATGTACAACAAAGCATTCGATCGACGAGTTTTTGTTAAAGCGCGCCGCGCCGCAGGTAGGTGTTCTTAGTGCGTATCCGTCATTACTCTAAAACCTCATTATAAACCTCATGTCCATCTATTTTAGCCTTCCCTACTTCCTGCTACTTCCATCTCACTCAAGACTTCCACGCCCTTATAAGCGTATAAAAAGCTTTTAGCAAGATAGGTTTTATTTCAAAGACGAGTAGACCCACTCCGACTTCTCTCCTTTACTCCATGATAACTCAAACTCATTCTGAATTGGTGCATATTAAGTTACAATGATAATAAAATTTCTAACATTATATTACTTATACTACAACTTCCATCGAATATTCATTATTAATTCACTTATTGATTCAATAGTTTCTTTTTTCTGACGTCTAATATTCCTGTTGTTTTTGGTATCGTCTTTTGAATTTTTTCGTTTATTTCTTTCTTCTCCTTTACATTTTCTGTATTTGTGTCAATTCGTTTTTTTATATTATACATTAAAGAGTATTTTTCTAATTTATTTCGCGTTTGTTTATGTATAAAATTATTTTACAAACTCCGAGGTAATTTTATTCATAATAATATTATTGTTGGCGCATTATTAATTTTTCTTATCAAAAAGTATATTATTAATTTCATAAGTACCTTCTATTTCTGATTTGAAATAGAAAACAAGATTTTTATTTTTTGGTTCTTCATTTTATTTTATTTTTTCATTATCAGATATTTTCATTCAGACATTATCAGATACCCTTTTCTTTCATTAGATCGCCACAGTTAGTCGCGAATCGTCACTTTGTTTCTTCAATGACACACGTGGTTACGCGACTTGATCGTAAGGTGACGGAGATGGGAAAGAACATAGAGCCAACTGTGCATGTGAGCGCCTAGCGCGTGAGCACATAAGAGTGAGAGAGAAGGCGAGAGAGGTTGAGAGTGGGGATCAGGTAGTGAGGAGAGACTGCTGCAGTTTTGCTTACACTTCGAGCATGGGCCTATCTGTGCGAACTTTCTGTGGTTTTTTCTTTATTTTCTATTTTCGAATAGAATAATTTTAGCTTGCGCTTTATATTTTGCTGAATTTTCGGCTTGTTCGTACCTACTCGCTCGCAGTTCTTATTGCTAATTTTCGTTTTCCAATGGGAGGGTGCATCGGCTACAACATGGTTTAGCAATATCTATTTATTATTAGATGATCTAATGTCGCTATATTAATCTTATTATATTATGTACTAAATTAGTTAACTTTTTCTTTTCATACATTGTAAAGAAATATATCTCTTTCGTCCACTTTCATAGTCCTTTATTTGTTCTCTACTATCTCTAAAATCTTCTACTGAATTTTTTTATTAATTTTTGCATTATAATTTGATGTTTCTTCATATCCATATCCAATTTTTCTATTATTTTTGTTTTGTTTCTTTTTATCTTGATGAGAAGCGAATAAAAATTTCTTTTTTTCCTATTTTCTTCGATTATACATAACTTATTTTTTCAAATTCTCTTACCCTAAAACTTTACACACTTTTTGATCTTTTCATAAATAATGTATCCTAGCCGTTCTAGGACAAGCCAGAGACTCCATTAAACCAAGTACCGTATGTCTATTCGTTTAAGAAATAATATGGAAAATATCTGTATAATTATAAAAAAGTGTATGCAGACCTACGATCGACCATAGCGCTCGTTAGCTTTTCCTCGATCACACTTTCTTTATTTTTCTGTCTCACTCACTTCGATATAGTGCATATCGTTTCTCTCTCTCTTTCTTTCTTCCTCTTCTTCTCTCACATTCCTGATCACCTCGTAACGTCTCGAGAGCCGCGAATTCTCACGGTGTTTGAGGCAGATTCGTCTTTCATGATATCTGGTGTACCGCACCTCAATGCACAGGGGGATGGCCACCCCGATATATACGCATAATGATGAGACTAGGCCTGGTTGACGAATATCTTGCAATCAGACCTAGAGGTAAGATATGGGTGATCGAGGTAACTATGACTTGGTACATGGCATCAACAGTGGCAGTGCGATGCGATAGGGAGTAATTTTCTACCTGACTGCGAGGAATTAAAATGGCTAAGAAATGAAGAGGATTGTCGCGACGATTGTTAGCATGTATGGGCTTTTTCTCCAGTATGGCACGTAAGAAATTTTTATGCCGAGGGATCGCCGAGACTATGGTCATTGTGTGAATTTATTAAAATATCATAAATTGTATTAAAATATATTTATTTATGGTACTGAAGAGTTACAAGTAAGAGTTAATAGCAAAAAAGATTTAAATATGAATATTAACTCTCACACGACGAAAGCAGAAACTCAAAAGTAAAAAGTGCCTTGTTACTTTGCGCGATGCTTTTAAAAACATTATTTTCTTCTTTTCTTTCATCTTTATAATTTATTATTTTATTGTAACAATATCGTTGTTCAGACCCTAAATCTCCATAATTCAAGTAAATCACGTTTTATTTTATGAACTTAACTTTGTTATAAAATGCTTAATTTATACAAAATAGATATATTTCGTACATATATAGCATATAGAATAATAGAGTATAATTCTATAAATACGAATTAAAGAATTTCTCATTGAGTGAAATATTGCTAAAAATTTTTCTATGTGGAACATAGAAAAAAATATTTTTAAATTTAGAATTTATAATTATAAATACATAAAATTTATGTGAAAAAGTTCTGACACACTAGAAATGTTTAAACTCTTACACGATTGCCTAAAAAGTAACATCGAAATTAATTTCGAATGCATTGTATAAAACTCATAAATGTAATTCGGCAAATTTATGTAATAGAAACAAATTTATTCTTATAAACTCAAAAATTAATTATGTTTGTGAACGGTAATAACTAAAGTAAAAGAAAGCTGATTTTCATCAACTCACAACATGATTACAACAGAGAAATCTCCTTATGATTTAGATATCTTAAGAGAATAAATACGTTTTATCACATTGAAGAGAAATTGTATATAACAACTGCAATGTGCACATTGAAAAAAAGAAAAAAATTGTGTTAAAAACTATTTGAACTACTAAGAAGCAAAATTTTCATATCATATTTGTAATAAAAAGAATGAAAAAATAAAAGAAACATGAGTTAAAATAGAATATAAATAAGTAATTATAATTATAAAAAAATAATTAATTAAAAACGATTTGTCAAGAAACTCACTTAAAGTTTTCTACAGAAAAATATGAGCGTGAGCATGCAAGGCTTCAGCATCAGCTGGTGCAGAGCATGCGATACCCTTTGTCAACGGCTGTGATGTCAAACGAACGTATAGATTTATCTGTGTATGTTTGTATTGTGGCGTCATTAAGGAAACGCTACATTAGTTAGTATTACTGTCATACTGTCACAACGAACTGTAAACAGTAATACGGTTGTTGCATTTAGAAGTACTTTGTTTATCGAAGTTTATAGAAGTTTTATGTAGAAGTTAAATATATTGAAGTAGTAGAAGATCACAAATAAAACTCATTATAGAAGAATGTATTCTATATGTAATAATATAGTTATTGTAAAAATATTTGATAATAGATTATCCTTTTCATCACTTAGATAGCACTTCTGCAGGTTATCCGTCCACCACACTACCACTGGCTAAACTTTTCTTGCTAAAGAAGAATTTTCTGTCAAGGAAAACGTCAATATTTTAGTATTTATTAATATTTAATATGTATTAATTTATTATTAAATATATAAAAGACCTGTAAAAGTGTAGAAGTATATGTCGAGTGTGATTGTATAATTTTATACCTAAATAAGCTTAAAAGTAAGTTAAAAATAAATAAATATATGATTAAGCTATATTACAAAGATAAAAGTGGATGCAGGATTTACTAGGGTAAGCATTGGAGTAAAGAAGAAACAAAGTGGTAAGTGTGTTATGCATCCAATAACAGGTATCCGATAAAGAAACCTCGATGTTAAAGTACAGAGACAACTTTGTAGTTCTGTAAGGCAGGGATCGTTTAGGGCTCCAACAATTTTTGATCGAATTCCGAAGATTCAAAAAAACCCGTGTCTCATACAAAGGGAGGAAAAAATGAAGAAAATCATAATTAGTCGACTGACTAAGAACTTAGTGAGATAATGCGTTTTTACACTAGACTGACAATTATCTCACTAAACCATTTTTAAAAAATCAGCTATTTGTGAACAATCTTTGGAAGGAATCAAGTTTGAAGAAAATATTAAGGATTTTAAAGTGTGAACAACTTAAAAAATTGACACGCTTTCATTCGATGTGGTTAGAAGTAGGTCAGCAAGATCAATGCATACCATACACATTGGCATAATGGGACTCCCAAAACCAAGTTCCCATCCAGATCAGAAGAAGTATACAATAATATTTATCAATAAATACTGGAAATGTACGAGAATCTACAGTATGCAAACCAAGGACCAAGTAACCCAAGCCTTTAAAATTTCTTTGGAGACGGCAAGAAAAATACTTAAAAATTGTAAAAAAGTTTGATTCGTAAAAATGGAGCTGACCACAAAATATATAGGTGGAAAATTCTGAAAATTAAAAGAAGAAGAAAAAATAGAATTGAAAATATCATAATCATATACTTTCAAATTACCTAGAGGGAAGATTCAATAGACCCTGCGAAAGAAAGTAAGATCGATGTTACTGGACTATGAGCTTCCGAAAACCACATGTGTTACAGCTGGAGAAGTAGCAGTCCCCATTTATAAACTTTCACCGCGTAAAAGTATCAGATATAATATTTAGTACCTTGAGGAAATTCAAGAAGATGACTAAAAACCATTTCAAAAGTCTGAGGCGGTTCGGGTGTGTTGCGTATGCAAAAATGCACTTGCCCAAAAATAAATTTTTTAAGGCATCTAAGATGGTTCTAATACGTTTTAGACTAACTTCCTAAGAATTTAGAAAGAGAGACAGACAAAAATATGACCAGAACTCGAAATAAAACATCTCTAGAGTAAAGTACATCAGAATACACTATAAAATACACTATTTATTGTTGATGGTGCGGGTTTATCAGTTACCTTCAGAACACAACGATAGAAAAACAGGCGAGGATGTGAAAGAGCAGAATAAAGTTTAATTTATACGTTTTTCTTCTTTAATTTTGTTTACATATCCATAAAACCAAACGGTTATTTTCATAAAAAATAAGAAAAATCGAAATCGACGATTTAGAGAAGAGGCTGAAAAACTGGAGTTCGAAAACGACCTCTATGAATCGTGTCTCTACATCTTTTTTACGCAAATGAAATCCTTCTGATAGGCAATAATTTACCTCATCTTGAAGGAATTAAACACTAAATACGGAATATCTTTAAGGTGAAAGACCTAGGAGAACCAGAGCATTTTCTAGAAATAACAATTAACTGGGATAAAGATAACAGAATCGTGCACCTGTTTCAACAGTACTATATCAAAAGTATCTTGAATCGGTTTAGATAAAAGGTTCTTAAACGGAAGATTGTAAATCTCTAGATACCGTGATAGTAATAAGACAGGTAGATAATTGCCAAAAAATCCATAACGGCAAACACAACGGAAAACATCAGAGGACCAACTTAATGAGAATATATTTAAAAATCACTTTCCAGGAAGCGATAGTTAGTTTATTGTATCTAGTGAATGCAACAAGTTCTAATATCGCATTTGCAGTACATTTCTTCATACGAAAACAATGAAAAAAGAAAACTATAAGGACGTAAAGAAAATATTCACATATCTGCAAGGATCTACATCAATGGGCTTGATATACAATTCGAAACTAGAATATCTCGAAGTTTTCTATGATGCACGCTTTAGAATCTGTGACGAATCCATTTCAATAGTTAAATAAGTAATAAGACTCTTTGAAGTACGATATTTATGAAGAAAAGTCATACACCTTTTTGTCTACGTTTCCATATCAAGTAGAATGTCTGGCCATGAGTAAATCATATCAGAAAATAATACACTAAACAAGGCCACGAGATGTATTCACAACAAAATGTATTTACTAGAAATCATCTGGTATAAAAATAAATCCACTATGGATTGCATAAAGATCGATAGACATCACGGGCTGAAAACACCGAATGATCCAATGATACAATTGAAGAAAATAAAATTGCAGAAAAAGCTGGAATTCCAAAATACATGCTAGTGTCACATGGGGAGTATATTAAGGAATGTGTTAAATACTTGTAGTCTACTGGTTTTCGTTCACAGAAAACTGCTGATATCATAACTAAAACTCTCCTCTTGGCGTCCATGAAAACCTTGGAAAATAATTATTAAAATATGACTAGAAAATTAACTTATTATTTTGTTCATGACCTGTATTGATGCAATAAGCGATACCAAAAGAAGAAAGTATAAGCAAGAGCTTGCGAGACTTATAATACATACATAATTATCTGTGTATGCGTGTTGTGCAGCGTTACTACGGCTACGCCATTTTAACGTCACTCTAACAGTCTTACTGTTATCAAAAACAGTAGCATATTGTTGTGTTTAGAAAAACATTGAAGTTTATAGAAATCTTAGGTATAAGTAAAATATATTGAAATAGTGAAAAACCACAAATAAAATAATTTATAAAAGAATATAATAATCTTGTTATTGTAAAAACACTAAACACACCATCCTCATTTTATATCTCCTCAAAATGTTTTGGATATTTTCCTAAATATTTATACAATTTTTAATAATAAAAAAATTAAAATAACAAAGTAATGAATTTTAAAAACATTTAAAATAGTTTTGATGTTTTAAAATCGTTTTTGTATACGGTAAAAGAAATGAGTATAATATATTTAGTGTATTTAGATATAAATAAATGATTTAGATATAATAACTTATAAAATCTATAATTTTAAACGCTATCATTAATGATAACAAAATTGAATTTAAATAAGGATAGATTTCTACATAAAAATTTAATAAGTACAATCAATAAGACATTATTAGATGCTCTTATTTTAAGAATAATTGTAATTGATAATAAAATAACAATTCTTGTATTCATTAAATAAAGCTGATTACAATATATATTTGATATTTTTAAAAATGCTGATCGTTAATAACATGTATAACTTCGATATGATAATTTAGAATATGGTGACTTATATTATATATGATAAAATAATTCAAATAATATGGGAATGATTGAAAGATACAAAATAAAACCATTTATAGATTAACTAAAAATTAAATATAAGTGTAAATGCTAGTAAAGAAACCAAAATTATAACAAATAATAGTTTAACATTAACTTACATGACATTATCAGATAAGAAATAACCATCGATTACAGTACTACATAAAATATAACAATGTGACCTAGTAAAAACTACGAAAAAATTATACCACATTTGGAAAACTTAAAACATTACAAAAATCTTTAAAGACATTATCAGATATTTCTGCAACTATCTTTAGAAGTAAGATACTTTCTTTAAAAAAATCTTTAATAACTTGTTTAGCGTCACTTATTTCCAAAAGTGCTAAAAACTGATAGAAATGAAGGAAAAGATTACTTATCACATTGACAAGTCAAAAATATTTCTTTATTAATTTAAAATGTTTACTTACCTATTACTTTACTAATTTCAATGAATATTATAGGGTATAATTATAATAAGCCTTAGCCGGCTACCAAAATGATATGACATCTTATGATATTATAAGAGATAGGTGTTGATTTGAAAGAGTGGATAGTTCATGTATGCCAGTTTCTATAAATCTACTTGAATCTCTAGTAATAAAACCAATAATATTATTCAAACAAAAATTTTTTCTGAAACTTCCATAAATTTTTTATTGTTTTTTCTGTTTAAAAAAAAATTTGAAATTAATTAAAAAAATATTATTTTCCAAATGAAAATTAATATTATAAAAAGTAAATTTAAGTTTGCTATTTCCTAGATATTTATCTAACTAAAAAAGCTATTAAAATTATTTTTAACAATTTCTTATGTATAGAAAATATTATATACTAGTTATTATACAATACATTAATCAAGTTAAAGTAGGTTAAAGATCAAGTATTATAATTATTTGTAATAAAATAATACTTAATTAATGTAAGAAATTATTATTATAATAAGTTAATAAATATTATAAGAAAAACTATAATTACTTTTTAAGAAATTACTAATTAAACATTAAAATTGTTGTGTTAAATAAAAACAGTACATCCATTGCTCGCGCGTAGTATCTATTATTTAGTTGTAATGTTTTTTTTAACGTAACGATTTTGCGGAAGGGAGAACATTTCCAAGGCCCTTAAGAATTCAATAAAATCTCGAACGATCGTTGAGATTGTTTCTCTTCTGATTAAATGTTTGAACTTATAAAATGCTCGGCATTTAAACAAAAAGCAGCAGAAGCTCCTCGGCGATACAAGCGTGTGAAAAGATTTAATTAATCAAGTTTGAAAAGATTTAATTAACCGTTTTATTTAAATCATCTATCCCGTCATTCGTCTTGACGTTTCATATTTAAGCGAACACGTCAAGATCTTATATAATTATTCCATTTATAATGTAGTGGTAACTTCGATGAAAAAAAGTTGGTAAAAATATACTTTTTGAAAATAGAATTTGAGATTTGAAAATATTTAATGATTCACAAATGTTACTAGTCCGCGTAAGAATGTGTAATACAGTACAAAACAATTTTTATGAATCATTGATAGTATGTTTAATCAGCACATTTTATTTTAATTGGTTAATAAATTTTTTAATAAGTATAAACAAAAAAATTTATATTTATTCAAATAAAAATATTCATATATTAATATTTATATATTAATTAATATATTCATAATAATCGCTATGTAAAGTTGTATCTGAACAGTAATGTATATGCTTTTTATTTCAAATAAATGCCTAAATCACAATGTTTAGATATTTACCAATGTGCTATCGTAGAAGGAAATAGTCGAGCTTTCTATAACTTTCTCTTTAAATCTTTAAACCTTATCAACGACTTATCTATTAGATTCTTTTGAGTTATGATATTCTGTTTTGGTGAAACTCTCATTTACCTTGTAAATTAACGTTGTTAACGTTAAAGTTTTGAAATTATAGAGAATTTTATAATATAAAATGATAATTTAATGAGATTAATAATTTATTTATTTAAAAAATTATCATTCTAAATACAATAGTATTATAAGATTCTTCTGCGATTCAAATTTTTTAATAATAAATTTAAAAGTATGGTTTGAAAATACGAATTTGAGTCAAATTTTTAGGGAGTATTACAAATGTTAAAATCTTTTGAATTTATAAATGTATCAATATAATTCTAAATTTACAATATTATTTTTTTTTCGTTCTAATTTAATTTATTTTTAACAAATATTTTTACTATTTTTTTTAATATGAATTTGAATATAATTATGTGAGATCGTGTGAGAGAAATGGATAAAAAGTAAACACTTGTTTGATAAAACGTATTTAATCAATCACTCAATTAGAAAGTATCATTGTTACTTAAATATGCAAGATGTACATACATAACTATATGGATATATGCGAGAGTCAGGAAGGCTTCCCCTAGACTGATGGGCTCGCTCGGGATCAGCTTGTTGGGGGTGTCCCTACGCGCGCGATTGCACTTCACTCCGTCATGAAGTCACATTCTTCTACATCGTCCCTGTAGCCGGTCCATGGCTTCATAAAGTCGGCACCAGTGCTGGTGGTCACTGGCCCCTCTCCTCCGCCGATTCTTTCCACTTTGTATCGGTCATATGCCTTCGCCTGGGTTACTATATATGGACCAAGGAACTTGATTGCAGGATTTCGACTCGTCCCAAGGTATGTTCTTTTTATGACGACAATGTCGCCTGGTTTGCACTTCATCGCCTCCTTCCTCTTTTTATCGTAGGTACGACGGTTTTCTTCCTAGAGGTGGTGGATCTGTTGGAACACGGCCGCCCTCTGTTAATCTCAACATGCTGGAAGTCTGTTCTTTGGGCTTCGCCTAACATTTTCATGAGTTGAACATCTTCCGAGCTTTTCATTTTACGCCAAAGAATAGTTGACACGGGGAGGTGCCTATCGGTAGGAGCTATTAATAGCTTGCTGCACCCGTCCCACGTATTTGTACCACTTGTGTGGTTCCTTGGTCGCCAGCTTGGTTGTGATTGTAGACAACCACATCGTTGATTTGTTCCACCTGTCCGTTGTCTCTGGATATACCTGTGGTCATAAGCAAGTGTTGAATGTCATGTCTCTTGCAGTGCTCCTTGAATTCTTTGACCATGTAGAATGTCCTTCTGTTGCTGCTTATACGGGCAGAATTCCCGAAGTACTATTGAAGCACCTGCAGTTTCTTTATGGTCTCTGCTGTCCCTGTCGACTTGGTGGAAAAATCCAGGTGTACTTTGTAAAACTGTCTACAATGACGAGCATATGTTTATAGCTTTTGTTCGTCGATTGCAGCGGTCCCACGTGATCGATGTACAGTGTGTGCATCGGTACTCCTTCCTTTAGAATAGGGAGAAGCTTTCCTTCAACTTTTCCTTGTTTTCTTGCTTCCAGGATGCATGGTAGGTAATTGGTAATTACTGCCTCAACACGCTTTTTTGTGTCTTCGATGTAATATTAGGCTTGGATGTTTTCCTTGGACCGAAGTGACCATGGTCGTGCACTTTTCTGATTATCTCAGATTGTAGATGTGATAATTTTTTTCTGCTAGGGTGATTTTCCTGTTCATATAATACGTTGGATGAATTTTATTGCCGTGCGAACATCGTTGGAGAATCATGTTGAAGAATCAAGCTCTGTTTTCTTAGTTCTGCTGTATAAATGCAGCACTGAAGCTGACATTAAGGCTCTTTTCAGTAGTGTAAATGCCTTCTTTAGCTCTTCGCCGAACTTGAACTTTGCATCTTTCTTAAGTTGGTTTGAAAGCGGTCTTGATATAAGTGTATAGTCCCGGATGAATCTGCGAAAGGTATCCAATAGCCATAAGAAAGACTGCAACTTCGTGACTGCCTTTGGCTCTTACCAGCTCTCTAACACTTCACATTGTCTTGGTGTTGGAGCGATGGTGCTATTTGTGATAGTGTAACTAATATATTTCATCCCTTTTAGGATAAATTGCGATTTTTCCAATTAAAGTTCAGACTATATTGCCTGGTTGTTTCAGCACCAACTGAAGGTTTTCTATTGCTTACTCGTCTTTCCCTTCAATAAAGATATCGTCGATGTAGATAACGTTTATCTTATTCCCGACTAGCTCCTCGAATACTCTGGCCACATATTCCTGAAAAATTGCAGGCGAGTTGCAGAAACCGAAGGGTGCTACTGCGGGCTCGTACTGTCTCCATGACACTACGAAGGAGAGAATCTTGCCACTGTCTTTCTCCACTGGTACGTGAAAGAATCCATCTTTCAGGGCTAGTACTATACTTATTTTCGAGCCCTCTGTAGCTTCTAGTACGTCCTCCAGTACATTGTAATAAAATAGAGAAATAAAACACCATATAATAAAAATTTATATTTCATTAATTTAAAGTATTATTAATTCCATAACCTACAAATAAATTATTTCGATAATATTATGTGACATGATTTATAAAATATAAGTAAAAATAATATTTTTCATAATTTATTAAAAAAAACTTTTAATATAATATGTAGCTTAAAAATGAAAAATTAATAATTTAATATTAAAAAAGATAAAAGATAAAATAATAATGTATTTTATTTCAGAATGGATAATTCAAGAATTAGATCACAAATAACACACCAATCTTTAGATTTATGCCAATTGCAAATGAAGTCAAATCAGGTAAAATAGTCGATTTTAATGTTTGTTTTATATTTTTGAAATAAATAATGTAATTTTAACATTATTAGTAACTCAATTATTTTTAATAGTTAACCACAATATAGTATATAATAAAATGATTTTATTCTATATTTAAAATTTAGAAAATTATTCTAATTTGTATAATATTTTATATATTTATAAAATTTGAAACAGTTAAATGAAATTATAATATATGCACTCACACGTGTGCATATTAAAAATCATCACTTAGTAGTTGGAAAAAGAACGAGGAATATACTAATGATTTGAAATCATAAAACTTGATTGAGTTATTATTATGGTTAATATTAAAAATAAAATTATGAAAAAATATTTCCAAACTTAGTTAAAATAGCTTTTTTAATTAAACAATTTAAAAATAATTATAATGATAATAATATCTGATGATATCACGCGTTTCTACAAGATTATGGAAATAGTTATAATCATGTATATATAATAATATTACCTTGTTTAATGACAATAACCTAGTTGAAAATCTTGAAACTCTATAAAATAATATTTCATGATGCTACATGATGTATAATGTATATTATGACAAAATAAAATATTTTAGAAATCAATAATATGAATCCGTACTTCTAATATTTGAACACAAATAATCATCAGAATTCTTCTTCAAATAAAATTTCTTTCCTGATTTCTAATCAGCATTTTACTTTAACAATAATTGTTACTGATCGTGTCGCGTTCTCGTATTGGAATAGGAAGGTTGGAGGAAATGATTAAGTTATTATTGTCTTTGTAGGCTCACATAATAATTATTTATTAACAATTGTAGACAGAGAATATCGGCAAAGTAGATAGTTTGTCTCGATACGATTATCGGGGCATAAAGCTGCCTGATTGCTGCGCGCTCATCCTTTTACCCTATTTTCGGTACATATGTGTGCATTTATACGATCATAAACTTCCCTCATTTTTATATTTTACGCGTTAAACTTATAATTGAATAATAAGCCTTGTAAAATATCGCCTAAATTCCTAGCAAAACTCAATATAATGCGCGCCTTGTAAGCTAAAAATAGAACTAAATACTCGTCATAAATTAACTAAATTTTTTCTATCGCTATTACTGAATAGGCTACAGTCTTTTATGTCTGTTTCAGCTTAACTTATGTAAGTTGAATCTATATAAATAAATATGCGTGCCAGTTGTGATTATGAGTACAGTCCATTGCTGTTCGCCGCTTTTTTATTACACTTAAACATATTTAATTTCCGCGTCTTCCTGGATCAGAAAAAACCCCGCTGAGCCGCCTAGGAAAAAGGCCCTACATACTATCGCACCATAAACAGGACGTCATGCCGTTCAACTAAACTGCGATATTCGCTTTCCATTTGAGTTTTCAGGCGAACACGTGTCCACGTGTGCCGCCCTCACGACTCCTGGTAATTCGCTTTCCATTTGAGTTTTCAGGCGGACACGTAGCTATGTGTACCGCCCCCACTACTCCTGGTAATATCCGTTGGAAATACGACACCCGCGAGATGTTCGACTTTGATGCGAGGGGTTGCGCCACGTCCCGCTATCGGGCTCCTGACACTATGACGTATCCGTGTTGCCCGACTCCAACTTCCGACCTACTTCTTTCGTGCGAGCGGGAATTGAGGTGAGGAGGGAAAAAATTTTCTTTAATAACGATTTCCTCGCGGCCGCGGCGAGCTGTTAATTCCCACCCTTCTTCGTTCATTTCGGTATTTACAAAACGTGGGGCCTGACGGATGAGCGCTAGAAAGAGAGAGAGAAGATAGGTATGGACTAAGCGCGTGAAAAAGAGAGAGAGAGGGAGAAACAGCGAGTGAGGACGATTGACGGGAGGGGGTATCGCTGCAGAAGGCTCGCACTCAAGTGCTGTAGCTGCACGGCATGAGCCTGCAAATTTTAACTTTTATTTTCTGAAAATATTTTACTTAAATTATTTTTGACGATAATTACTTTTCTTGTTATGCCGAATTTTCGGCTTACTTGGAAAGTGTCATTTTCCACTTCTGCCTACCT
Organism: Platyscapa corneri; assembly: GCA_018907185.1. Lineage (NCBI taxonomy): Eukaryota > Metazoa > Arthropoda > Insecta > Hymenoptera > Agaonidae > Platyscapa > Platyscapa corneri. The sequence goes on from JACCHW010000009.1 coordinate 7,601,245, forward strand.
ACCTCACATCTACTTACCCTTTCCACTTATATTACTATGCCATTAACACAAACTCGTGGTTCTCATTTTTAATTCTATTTATTTATGTTTGGGCAGGCAGACGACTTGTCTAGGACTTCGAACTTGCACGTCGAATATCCCGTTATTGCGACATCGCTGCTTAGCCTATGATTTACTTTATTTACATTCACACTACAGATTATTCTTACATCGACGTAATTTAATACCTAGTATTCAGTCCCATTCTTAATCATAATTTAAAAATTTTCCTTTAATTTTTATTAGTTATTCTTATCTTTTTAATTTTATTCAAATTAACAAGCGAAATTTACATTTTTAACATATTCAATAAAATATATTTTATTTTAAATTAAATTTAATTAGAAAACGTAATTATCAACTAATTATTTAAGACTTATAATTATTAAATACTTATATTATTAACTTAAAGAAAACATAAAAACACGTTAAAATATATGAATAATTTTCTTATATAACTAATTTTTAAGCTAAACGTGCGCTTGGAAATCGACAGGTACGCGTAACTCAGTGCATAGTTTACAATAATGTAGTATCAATAATAACAATTAGTAAATCCCTCAAAAAATAAAAATATTAAAAATTTATTAAAAATATTTGGAAGTTTTTTCCAAGTTATAGTACTTAACTAAATCTTATATAAATTAATTTAGCTTATTTACCGCTTTGCAAGAAAAAGAATCAAGGTCCATGAAATTGAATTTCTTTTGATATTTCTTAAATTCTATGTCGGGGTATTAATGATTTAATGCATTCGTTAGATTTTATCCATTTTGCTGTAAATTTGTATTAAAGATCTGATTTATCTGTACCAAACATATTTCTAAATATAACAAATTATTGTACTGATTGGTTTGAAACTATCTATTTTGATTAACAATAATATTTATTGACGTATTATAATTTACACTTTCATTACAAAAAAAAAGTCGAAAGAAAGTAAAAAAAAATTATTCGCAGAGGAAGTATGTTTGAAAAGATAGAAAAAAGTTTTTGTATATCAATAACGAAGGAAGGTTTTTTTAAGTATAGCAAAAAAATAAGGTTACGCAGGTTAATAGAAAAGTGGTGATAAAATTTTGTTAAAGTACGAATATGACTAAAATAGGAACAAGAAAAAGTTTAAGTGAGGCAAATAATTGACAAAAAGAAAGTCAGATAGAATTACTAAAATAAAAATTGGAATCAGATTTAAAATAATATATTAAGCAAAAATAAATTAACATCTAAAGTAATTAAAAATTAAAATCTATGTAAAATTGAAATTTATTGGACGGGTGATTGTAGAGGGTTGATTATTAAATAAATAAATAAGTATTTCTATAAATATACTGTAAGTGGTATTTAATATTTGAAAATATAATGTGCGAGTATGTAGAGGAACATCTGGAACAAGATTAAGAGTCATTTGAAACTTCAACCGCCGGCTTTATGGTTGTGAAATTCGGGAAAACCCTGAAGCATTTGGCCTGCACATTTTTGGTTTTGGCACAATAAAATAATAAAATGGAGTAGCGTACTATCAGAAAAGAATGTGCCGAGTACACAATGTAACGGCTTACGCCGAAACAGTCAATGTACTCTCAACAAAATTAAAATAAGTTAAATTTTAAAGTAGACTACTAATCAAAATGGAAATATGAATTACAATTAAAATTTCAAATAAAAGAAGATTAAAAGATAAAGTAATTTAAAAGTAAAGTAAATGAAAGTAAACTAAATTGAGCTAGTTAAAACTAAAATAAAGCTAAAAATGAAATATAGCTAGATTTACCGAATATAAAATTAAATCAGGGTTTATAATAAGTAAACTGTCAGAAAAAGCTAGGTCAAGTAGATATGTAGTACATAAATATCTATCTTTTTTAAACAATAATGTAAAATTGACAAATAAGAAAAGGTTGATGAAGGTTGTGTTAGGAATAAAAGAGGGTCTTACAGCAACTAAAAAGAATATTTTTGACTATCAGGAGGAATTATCAAGAATGTCATGGGTAATGATGGAGAAATTGAAGAGAAAGTTTTTGAGCCGGACTGCATTGAAAGTACTAAATGTACTGAACGAGAAAGTGAAAGGAACTAAGAACAGGGCAGTAGAAGAAAAGATGATTAGGGTAGATGGAAAACAGAAAAAGTATAAATATATACCGATAGATTTCCTTATAGAAAAAATGTAAATGAAAAAAAAGCATAATGTATCGATGCAAAAAGTAAATTGGAAGGCTATAGCTTGGAAAAGTGTAAAATAAAAAAAAAATTAGTAGGTGGTTCCAAGAGGTACTAATTGTAACTTTAAAAGATTTGGATAAGAAAAATAAGTGACAAGTAATCTTGGAAGAAAATAATAGGGTTTCACAGAAAAAATTAGCAAAAGCATTAGGGTGACCGATACCTGATTGCAGAAAAATAAAACAAACGAATAAAAGAAAACTTTTTAGTCGCGAGATGTAATAACCAAGGGAATGAATCAAAACAGAAAACAGAAAAAAAATATGTGGAAGAAACAAAATGTAGGAAAAATCGAGAGAAATCTTGAGTAATAAAAAAGAAAAAGAAAAGTAAATATAGAGGCCGAAAAAAGATGAAGTCATATATGAAATGTATGATAGAGCTTTATTAATTTATAGCGGATATTTTAAATTAACGTAGAAGCAGTGAATAAATAATTAAAGGCAAAAAATATCAGTAAAGTTTAAAAACAAAATTAATATGTCATTCTTTAGAAAAGGGGAACGTTAGCATTAGTGCCAAAGTTTAGAAAAAGAGGAATGATTGAAACGATGATGTATTGGCTTTATCGGCTTGATCGTCACGCTGCTAACAGAAAAGGTTTTGGTACAGCAAAAAAAATTCTATGTTCACGAGTATTAAATGTTTTCCACGAGCTATCCAGGGATACGGTCCGATCTGTTCGAAGTCTCCCAGGGTGTTAGCGGGTGACGAGATCTCTCGCTCCGCTACGCATAAGATCCAGCAGCTTTCAAGAGGGTGCATGTTTGACAGTTCACGACGTATTTCCCAGTGTCAGTTCTTAACCCTGGCCACATTAAATACTCATTGATGGCGCGCTTTGTTTCCTTTACTCCACGATGGCCCAACAGGGTGTCCTCAAGAAAATGTGCCAGGATAACAAAAGCTGATCTAGTGGTATGTACAGTTAGCTCTGCCACTAGGTGTACTCTACGCGTTCCTTTGTGTCTGTATACGGGTTGTCAACGATCGCGCCCATCATTATTGTGCCAGTCCCTCGTCGCCATCTTGCGCGCTTGTCATTCTCTCGACTTGTTTGTTCGGAGGGCACCAATGGTTTGCCGTCTGCTGGGTCTTTCGTAAATGTCTCTCGGCCAGAATAATGGAAAATCGGCAGTTGATTTTTCGGTCTGAAATGTGCTCTATGTTAAAAGCGACGCCAATTTTACGCGCTCGCCTTGAAACGGATCCAAAAAGATGAAAGCGGCGTTGTCTTTGCGTAGTTTAAAGCGTCGGTCCTTCAAGAGGTATTTTCCAATGTTCGTATCACCATTGGACACTCCTGCTCAGTGTGGAGTGATATCTCTGCTCTGTTGGTGAAAATTTCGTACAAAACTACATTTCAGCCACCTTCATTATCCTCGTGGTATAGCACCGCGCCCATGCCAGTACTATAAGCATCCGTTTGCAGGACGAAGACGCTGGAGGGATCCGGGCAATGTAGTTTTAGAGGTCTCCGAAACAAGTCTTTTAATATACCGAAGGCGTTTTCTACTTCTTTGCTCTATGCCCACAGTTTCTTTCCTAAAAGCTTCATGAGCAGCACGACTGTCACGGCGAAGTCCAGAATATACTTACGCAGCAATCCGCAGAAACCGAAGAAAATCTACAATTCTTTCTTGCATTGAAGGACAAGGGATTCGAGAATGGCTCACATGTGCTCTGACTTTTCTGATTTTTTCTTTTCCCAGATTACACGACCCAAGAACTGTAGTTCGCTTGCACCCGAATACGTTCTTTTTAACCCATAAACAACTGTCAACCTATAAGTTTCCAGTCACTCGAAGGCTACTGCCAGGTGGTTGTGCTGTTCAAGCCAGCTCTTGGAGTAGACATAAATGACGTCCAAGAAGTATAAGCAGAAGACCTACATTAGTCTCGGCAGCACTTATTACCGATCAGTTGGGTAAGTGTTCTTCCTGCTCCTTGGAAACCAAAAGGTGTTACCTAAAACGCGTACTGACCTTGGTCCGGGATAATGGAGGCAGTGTAACATTTAGCACTTTGCGAGCGGGTTCTGCAAATACACACTCTGCAAAGATTTAAGATAGAAAATATACTTACTCCCCAAAATCCTTCAGGACCTCGTAGATGACAAGCCACCGCTACACAGAGTCTTCCTTAACATTTTTCAGACGGCAAAAGTCAACGCAAAAGTGAAACCCGTCGTCCTTCTTTGTCTCCTTGACGATTTGTGACGAGTATAGAGACGACACCGCCTCTGATGGCCAACTTCTCCCGCATCTGCTCTTGTATTGCCTTTTTGCTTTGTGACAGATTAGTAATATGGAAAAACACGGAAAGGCCTCTCATTCGTGAAGCGCAGATCGTTTTCGATTAAACGGGTCTGCCAAAGCGAATCGTTTCCATCCAATATTCCTCGGTGTGGTTTATCCTGGTCCACAGCTTCTTCTCCTCTTCGGGGCGAGATATATAACACTCTTTCAGATAGCGTGCAACGGAGGAAGATATTTTTCCGCTGTTCATTTCCCACGTAGATGCACCCCTGGAGATAATCTTGACGTAGTTTTCTTGAAGCCAGCACCAGCCAAGGATGGCATCATAACGGAATCCTCATGACAGCAAGAAAATAGATTTCCCACTTATGCCGCCGGCTATCCATTGGTGGTCGCACTCCCCTTCCACAACGAGTCCTTTGCCAGAAGGGCCATGAGCATCTGTGGTGAGTACGTCAGGGTCCATGTTTCCAGCAGATCGGCCTCTATAAAGTATTCACTCGCTCTCAAGTCTATTACAGCCATCAGTGTGCGACCTGGAACACGTAGTTTCAAGACGGTCGTATGCCCGCGCGGTTTTTTTAAGGTGGAGGCACATATCGCGATTTGTTTTCCCGTGCGGAGTTGGCCGTCACGTTCGTTTCCAGGGAGTTTTACTTAAGGTTGTTCGTAGTATCAGCTCACCTCGGGGCGTTATTGGTTCTAGGATAGTGGAGTTATAACATAATGCTCGTCCCGTCTCGGCGGGTCTCGTCTCGATGAGATGGCCTAGGGGCTTCCGTTATCCTTCGTTGTTGAAATCTGTGTGTTATGTTTTGACATAAGCTATTGCGTAATATACAGAGACCGACGCTACACTGGTGAGCTGACACGTCTGTGTATGCGCGTGGCGTCTCCTTGGCGACGCCATGACAGTCTTCTTATATATCTATAGATAAGACGCTGTGTGCTTAACAGCTCTTCTGTTTACTACAGATATATACTTTATTATTTATGTAAACAGAAGTATTATAACTGTATAAATTAAAACATATATATAAACTATATTGAACTGTGTCCTGTGTTATTTGTGTGTTTCCCTATCCTACAAGGCTACTAATCTCGTCAAATAATATCAGTGTCTAATATTCGTTTCATCTTTCACATTTCTAACACTAGTTTTTCTTATTGAGGATGAATAAGTCTACCGATTTGTCTATATGTATAAGATATATTTGTAGGTAAGGAAAAAAAATATAAAATATTTAATTTTTGCAGATGATATAATAATAATAACAAAAATGAGGTTAATTGAAAAAGTTGTTGATGATATTAAGAGATACCTTTGAGGGAAAAGAATTAAATGGAATATGGAAGAAACCAAAATAATAAAGTTTAAAAAAGCACAGGTAAAAAGAAAAAATTAGAACTTAGATGAAACAGAAAATAAATAGAGGCAATTTAACTATTTAGGGTATCAATTCAAAAATATTAATATAGAAGAGGCACAGAAAATTTATGGCCAAGAAAGATCTAATTCATTAATTTTTATGTTTGAGAAAAGTTAGTTTTTTTCGTAACGAGTTTAAATAATATAATTTAATGTTTTAAATATTGATATTATGGCTTGTTTAGAAGTATGAGAAGGCCAGACATATGAGTTGTAAGAGAAAATTCATATACATTTATGTGATAGCATAATGTTAATTACAAACAAACTGAGCTTTTAAAAGGAATTTCTAATTATCGTAATCGTATGTTATAATTATAGTTTGTATTCAAAAACCTAGCATGCAAACTTACAGTTGATTCTTGCGGGAACATACTTTATATAGGATGAGGATAATATGTAATTTATACAAGTCCGCAGTAGCTCTTTTAAGAGATAGTCTCCTAAAATATATATGGTAAAAGCAATATCTTTTGAGCTCACAATTTTAAATATCTGTTTTAATTACTTGAACTTATTATTATTATAAGTTATGATATTTGATAATAAGCTAATATAAAGAATTAATTAAAAATATATAAAATCAGATAATCTAAAAAAATTTCTGCATATTATAACATAACCAATCGTGAAATATTTTTCTTTTTAAACATAGATATATTAAGCGCTTTTTTATTTGAGCATTTTTTATCCGTAATTGGAATACTATCTTGGCTCAAATTATTTTTGGTTTATTTTTTAAAACGTATAGCTGAATCAGTTGAAATTATTTTTTCTCAGCAAATTGTCATGAATTTAACTTTTTGAGCATACATGCCACATTAAAGTTGGGCATGAATAATTGCTTTATCTCTTTGTAATTTGTTTACAATCTTATTTTTTTTATTTAATTTAATTTATTAATTAATTTTAATTTTCATTAATTGATTTTTATTTTAATTAATTTTTACAACAAACTACTAGGATTGATTTATTTTTTCTCTGAGTGTATACAGTTTAGATCAGCAATATATGAAGCTTTTGCTATATTTTCAACCTTTGAGCCTTGTTGGTTTTACTTTCAACAACATAAGCTATGTGTATATTTCAAAATATGAGGATACTAATAAATATAAAAATGAGCAAAAGCAAACATTATGTTAGATCTATTAAAATCAAAATATTCAACGATCCTGATGCAATAGTATTTTTATAGATAGTTCTTTATTTCGATCTAAAGAATTTTTTATTTTTCAATAACACATTAAACACATACTAATATTTCCGTAATTGACGATAATTTTAAAAAGCGGCAATTGTTTCCGGCTTCATGCAAATAGGTTATTTTTCAAGCTGTATGATAAATAAATATAAATTATTTGGTAAGCAGAAATCTGGAATGTCTCTGATGAGACCTCGATGTAATATATTTTATGATGGATTAAAAGATAAATTCCAACAGTGTTTGGAATATTAAATATTTTTTCTTCACTTTTTGACCAACTCTTTTAATCGTCGCCAGAGCAATGTGAAGAATATGCATAAACTCCTCTGCAAATAGACTTATTAAAATAAATGTATATTAAATTTGTAGTATTTAAATAAGTATGCTTTAGAACTACAATTAAATGTATATAAAATTAGTAAAAATTTATTCAAGCATCTTTTTATTTCTTTTCAATAACTCATATTTGATAAGCCCTGAGGGTAACCGGATGTTCGGGTAGACTCGGCGTCAAGGCACGGACGGGGGAAATATTCCCCTGGTCCGGGATCCCCCACGGCGTGAGAGGGTGGTGTTCGCCCACGGTCTCGACGGAAGAAGCAAGCACAGCGTTCAAAAGGCTCCGTACTCGTCCGAAACCACGAGCGGGCATTCAAAACGTTCGATGCTTGCACCTGGTAACGAGCTCGACGTTCAAAGGTGCGGCGCTCACTCGGCCTAGTGAGCGCGGTGTTCAAGAGTCAGTGCTCGCCCGGAGCGGCAAGGCCGGCGTTCGAAGGGTGGTGCACTCACTTGAGGTAGTGACCGCGGCGTTTGAGAATATTGGTATTCACCCGGAATAACGAGAACGGCGTTCGAAAGTCGCCCTGATAAGGGCGGATGGACGCAAGAGTCAAAAGAAAAATACAATTGTTAGTTCCTCTTTAAAAGCGGCAGGAGCGGGCGGCGTCGACCTCTTGTTCTCCCTTCGTCTTTCCGAAGGGATCTGTTTGGTTGCCCCTATGGGCCCAGCTTTTATTGTCGGTAAGGGGAGAAGCCGTGCGCAACTGATTGGTGAGTTGAACAGCCAATCAGTCTGCTCGGCGCGGCCAATCCAATCCGAGCGCTTCTACGCCGAGCGGAAAAGTCGAGCGAATCTTCCCATATTGCTCGATCAGCGCATTCGAACTTGTAGTTCGAATTCGTCGAATTGAGCAATCGGATTATCTACATTGACCGTCCGTGCGGCTGAGAGAACCCGAGTTTTTCTGGATTAAGCTGGCTGGATGCGTTAATCGGATTTCTGCCCGGCTTCGGGCCGCATCAGGTGGTTTACGGCCAGATTATGCGGATTAACGGTATCGGTCTGGCCATACGGGCCTGATCGGCCTCAGCGCGCACCAGTATAACTATTAAAAAATTAGCCGATATTATTAGTTATTTAGTCGTGACAAATGAGTAAAACACACACACAAATATCGTTTTAAAGAATAAAGATAAATTATTTTAATTTACAATAAAACTTACGCTAAGAAACAAAGTAATGCAACATACTTATAAACTAACGCACTTAAAACTTGCGTAACACTACGAACTTAATTATATATGTAATTAACTATAAACTTAAATACTAAAATACTTATGATAACGCACTTAAATTAATGTTATTATAAACTTATGAGTATTTCCTTTTGTGTAAATATAATAAGACGTGTCAGTGTGTATGTATGTGAATACATGATCTGTTACAATTTGCTTATTAATACAATCGTTTAAGTGAAATGTTGATGTACGTGTAGTTTACTGAGTAAAGCCAATGTTGATGTACTGCTGATTGTATTAATAATAAGTTTTTACTAATGAAAATATGATTATCCAAATTTGAGCAAATGAGTAATAACCAATGAGTATAAATAAGTTATCTAATTGAAGTTGGCCATCAGTGAACAATGAGCATGAACGCACCATAATGATCGATCTAATGCCTTATCAGTGATAGGCGATCAATTACGTGGTGCATCATGCTCATTATCAAATGAGATGATTGATGACCAATTTAAATGATTGACGCGAAGTTGTCGAGAATTCTTCGCGGGGGATCGACCGCGTTAATTAGCTATTGACGCACGATCGACGCTTCCGAGTTGAGCAGCGCTCTCTTTATAATCAATAATTGATCATCGATGACCAGGTGGCGCTTGTGATGCCAAAAATGAGTCATTCTTAAACAATAACAAAGTGATTTATTTGTATTGTTCATTAGAAGACGTCATCCTCATTACTACACACACACTTATATATATATATATATATATAATGAAGTTACGAAACTAATAATAATTTTTATAATATAATTATTATTAATTTGTATTATCTTTCAAAATTATGTACTGTATTTATTAAATTTTTAGGAATTACAGGTAGGAACAGTTTCTTTATATGGAGTCCACATTGTTTCACTAATAATTGAAAGACAGGAAAGGCTGTGTCTTGCGCAAATAAGTAATACGCTCTTAAAACAATTTAGTTATAATGAAATACATAATAGGCGAGTAGCTCTTGGTATAACATGCGTGCAGTGTACACCTGTTCAACTAGAAATTCTTCGACGTGCTGGTGCTATGCCTATGTCTTCGAGAAGATGTGGCATGATTACCCGTAGAGAAGCAGAACGACTATGTAAATCTTTTCTAGGCGATAATGCACCACCAAGGTAATATTTTTGTTTATAAAAAAATGTATGTATACTTCATAAAATAAAATCAAGTATATTATATATAAATTATATTAAAATAAAATTTTTTAATACATTTTTTTAAATTTATTAAACGTATAATCTAAATTTTATTTACGGTGAAAATTCGTTTTATAATAATTAAACATTGAAATTTGATTTTATATATTAACTCTTATTTAAGCACCACATTGTGATAAATTAATAAATGAATAAAATATTAAATTAATATTAAATTAGTATACATATTTTAAATAGAAAAGTATTTTTAAACCAAGGATTAATAAATTTTTAAAAATTTATCTTGTCTTATTTAATTGAGTCATAAAACTATGATATGACAGTAAAAACAGTTAAGATTAGTGTTGAGAGTACACTAAATGTTTCGGCGTAACTCGGTATATTGTGTACTTGACACATTCTTCTTCACTACATTAATACCTTTATTAGTTTATTGCATGAGAAATGTGCTAGCCAAATGCTTTAGAGTTTTGCCTAATTTCACTACCATAAAATAGATGGTTGAACTTTCAAGTGACTCTCAGTCTTGTGAATGATTTTCCTCTGTATACTCACACTTTATAATTTTCCAATATTAAATAACATTTACAAAATATTTATAAAATTACTTATTTATTTAATTAAAGACAACCCTCTACATACACCCGTCCAACAAGTAGAATTATATTTTTTTCTTTTATTCATTAGTTAAATTTGTCATAATACTAATAAAAACAACATAATTGTATTTGTTCAACATTGATTGATTGTAATAAACATGGCACCAGCACATGACAATTAATAAATTAATGGTTTATCAATAAGTAAGAATCACCACGTGGTATAAAAGAGGATGCCTCTATAAAGAGTAGACAATTTAAAAACGCTTGTACACGTGCCGACATGCTTCTTTCAACTACCAGCTTATTTCTATTGCTAATAATTGTTTATTATTGGAGAAATCTCAAGTTCCATATTTCTTCATTGCTCGGCTGCCCCGAGTATTGCTCAGTTTTCTCCGCACCTGCTGTATTCGCAAATGTGACGGTTTCGCGTATTTTCTGTCATTAACCCACTCCCACCGTGCGCAAATTTAATTTCGCACCATTCGTACGCTTCGGGCATGGCGTCTATTCTCGGCATAAGAACCCCCTGAGTACTGATTTGGGGGGAAAACCACTACATTCCAAACCTACCTACTCGATTGTTCCGCGTTTCATTTGTTAATCGTTTAGGTCACCATATCGCTTTTCGGCGCTTACGGACTTACCTAGAATCGTGCGAGACCGAATCTACGGTCCCGCTGGATCTTCCGTTTTTGATGATCTAGATTTCTCATTGAGCGATTTCCGATAAGCGATTCTGGCTACCCAGTCGCCCGCAACATCGGGCTCCACGATGAGTGAGATTTCTCGCGACTATCCTAAAGTAGGTTTTCGAAGTCGTCGGTCACGTGGGTGATATGAGTAGTATATACTGGAAAACTGGTGGACTCTAGAGAAGATATTGGATAGGAACAGTCGAGGGTGTAAGTGAGCGACGGAGGAGAAAATGGAAAAGGGAAGGATTTGGTTCGCACCTTGTGGAGTGATAGAAAAATGTTTTTGGTGAAGACATGCGGAGCGAGACACAGAGAGGTGGAAGGGGATAGCGCCAGAGAGTGGAGTTTATTTTTATTTATATTCTAAGCTTAAATAACAGATGAGGAAACAAAAGAGGTGTTTTCTTCTTTACAACCTCTCTTTTTTATATATTTTGCTACATTATAATTAATAATTTAAATAACATACTTAAATTATTTAAGTTTCGCGGATCAAAGCTAATCAGTAATGTACTTTAAGGTTCGATGCATAGATCGAATTTGTTCGCATGTTAGTCCCTGCTAACCCGGTGACGTCGGTATTTTAATATAATTAATTTGTGTGTCGGGCGCATCTATGTACCCGACCAGGTTCATACCTCGGTGACTCGTACTTGCCAATCTTCCCCCGGGAAAGCGCGGGTTATCATGCCGCTTGATCATGAGTTCCGTGGAGCCTGGAAGTCGACAATCAGTATCAGGTCGCCCAACTCTAATGGTTCGCCCTTCTGGGTCCACTTCGGAGATCAGAGTGGGTTATTGGTAATCCTTTAACTACCTTTTTCAAAAGATGTCGGCAAAGCTATGCGCGATACGTCACAGTCACTTGGGATGCACCTCGCCTCGTTCGTACCTACTCAGTCTTATCTCCCCTGATGACGTTCCTATTAAAAGTGATTGGGGGTGAGTGTCTCCTCATGCCTCAGATCCACTGAAACATGGATGAGGGGGTGAAGATTCATCGAGTGCTCCAGCTCTACCAGAACCGTGTGGAGCACTTTCTTCGTGACTACCTGACTACGCAGTATTGCTCCCAACGTCGACTTGACGCTGCGGATCACGTGCTTCGATGCTCCTCCCATATATGGTGCGTGAGATGGAATAAACACCCACTCAATCCCTCTAATTTTTGCTCTATAAATCATTTCATTCTCGCTTAGGCTCTTACTCGCATCTCGGAAATTACGTACGTTGTCGCTATAGAGTCGGGTGGGCGCGCCGTGACGCGCTCTACCATTCGCTAAATGGACATTATCGTCAAGCTTATATCGAATTTGGTCGCAATTTCTACGTGGATCACCCGTGTAGTAAGGCACGTGAATAGTGCCCCAATCTTTTCTCGTGTCGTTGAACCACCTTGACTGAGATGGGTCCGAAATAGTCAAGACTGCAGTGGGTAAATGGGCGTTCACGATTCGCAGTTCGGGCATAAGGTAACGCATCGTTGTTATTACCGGTTTACCGTGCAATAATTTGCAGCCTAAACACCACTCGTAACTGAGCGATCTCAACGCGGCTCTCAGTCCCACCACATGGTAGAGTTGCCTAACTTCATTGACCTCGGTTTCAGTGCTGCTTTGGTAGTATCTGAAATGGTACCACTTCAGGATTGCCCTAATCACCAGGTGTTTTCTATCTTAGATCACGGGAAAGTTGTTAAATTCCTCGTTCGTAAGTGTGATCATGCATCCTATCACGCGTAGTATTTCATCCTCTCCTATCGCGGGTTTTAGTCCTACCAGATGTTTATTATTTGTTACTACCCCGTCGCGTCGCAACTCTGCTATCTCGCGACCGATTACTGCTGCGCGGTTCTAATGCAGAATAATTCATTGGAATTTTCAGCACTGCCTAATCCTTCTGGTTGTGACCACTCAGATACCCCTCTCGCGATTTTCTCGGCCAGATTTAGCATGCTTGCCCACCTCAGTAGTCTGGTATTTAGCGATAGTATTGGACTAGCAGCTATTAGTGTAAGTGCATGCTCCAATATTCGCTCCTGATCATTCGCGGCCGCTGTTGGTTTCGGGTTTTGATGTTTGTGTGGCCATTTGTCTTCCGCGTCGAATAAAAATTTCGGGCCAATGAACCAAGCCGAGTTCGTGTGTACTGGTACTACCCGCGTGGACTCGTCGGTTGGGTTGTTCGCAGTTGGCACCCAGGGCCATTCCGTTATCTTGGTGGTCTCGGCAATCTTGCCTAGTCTGTTGTTGATGAATGTTTGGCATGTGCATGGCTCCCCGGGGATTCATGCAATCACCATCAACGAGTTTGTCCACAAGGCCTTTTTTGATATGGCGATTTGCATTTCCAATCCGATGAAGGTGGCTAGCCTCACCCCCGCGCGCTTATAGTTCTCAACGCGGCGTGTAGTTCAAGGAGATAGGTTCAGGAGCTGGTCGCTTTTATAGGCGCGACGCGACATTTCACGGTGATGGGAGATATTGCTACCCGACTAGCGTAATCCTCGCTGCGAAGGTACGTGATAGCCGCGTACCCCGTAATACTCGCGTAACACAACACGTATAGTTGGGTCTGTTTCGGTTTTGCGATGTCCTTCGTTATGCAGCGTGGTATGTGGCATAGTTTTAAGAATTTCAGCTCCTTTACCCATATCGCCCACAGTCTTGCTTCTTCCGGTCGTAGTGGATGATCCCAACCTACCTCGCTGCGCCACAAATTTTGCATAAGAGTTTTCGAGTGTAGCATGATCGGTGCTAGCAGTCCGAGCCAATCGAACGCGGACAGTACCGCCCATAACACCTTTCTTTTAGTGAGTACTCGCGTATTTGCCAATATGTCGGGATTTAGTTTCGTAAGAGTGACGTTTTATTTTTGTTCGTCGCGTGTGGTATCCTAGCATTGTCCTAATATACTTTCTCCGCTATTGACTCCGAGATCCATCTCGCTCTGCCTCGTCACATGTCTCGTTTGTATTTAACCTCTAACTACTCTCAGATTGCTGGTCCATCCATGCATCTCGAAACCGCCGCGAGCGTTGATCTTAATAATTGCGTTTATTTGCCTAATTGCTTCCTTCTTCGTTTTGACGCAACCCATGATGTCATCCATATATGCGTTATCGATTACGGTTTGTGTGACCGCTGGATTTATACTTCTGAATTTTATCGCGTTTGCGTTCTTCAAGTAAATGACTCTTGCCAGTGGATTTCGCACCGAAAATTAAGCTTCCTATTTGATACATGTCGGGCGCGCGTCCGTGGTCTTGGTTGCGGTAAAGGAAACGCTGGGCTGCTCCGTTCTTGCTGCGCATCTTCACGCATAAGAACATGTCCCGCACCTCGGCCTAGAAGCCCATTGTGAACCTTCGGAATCGTAGTAATATGCCGGGTAGTGATTTTAATAGGTCTGGGCCGGTGGTCAGCTGATCGTTCAGGCTGACTTCGCAGCCACGTTGAACAACAATGATATTTTTCCCGGTCTATTCGAGTTACTGACCCCGAAGTGTGGCAAGTACCACTACTGGCTTTCAATGAGAGTGTTGTCTGCTTTCTCCGCGTATCCCAATTCTATTAGTCGCGTATTTTCGTAATGATGTAGATTCGCGTAATCGGGATCGGGATCGAACCGTTTTTCAAGTAGTGCGAATCGTTTTCTCGTGTTTGCGTAGTCTTCAGTCATTGGAACCCGCTTCTGGTTCTGTAACAGTCCTGTTTGCCATCCGGAGTTCATGTGGTATTACGAAGTATCTCGTCTGCGTGGTCCCCTCGACGTCTTCGGTTTGCGGCCTCACTTACACCACTGTTTTCTAGGTCGCAGTAGGATTTCATCAACTTTTCCAATGACCGCTGTTCTTCAGACAAGCCTGGGGTTTGTATCGTCAATCTGTTTAGCGCGTATGTCGTGCGTCGTGAATCTGGTCTGTTTTTCTACAGTAAGCCATGCACCGTCCACCTTTGCAGCATGAAATCGGGACGCGATCGATGGTCTTTTGTTCCCGGGTTGTTAACACATGGCCTTGTCCGATTAGCGTTTTTGAACGCGCGTTCGTGTAGAGTGTCAAGTGGACGTTCGGCTCGTGTTGCTGAATCTTGCGAACAATATCGCTCGGAACAGTTTGACGTAGTAAGTCCAAGTTTGGGAATATCACCGCGCCTCGCAGGAATATTGTCTCACCCGTTTTGTCTACCCGCAAATCGACCTTTCGCGTGCTCGTTACTACCTTGCCCGATATACTTTTTATCGACACATCGGTATATGCTATTTCTAATCCAATTCCAGTCGCTAGGTTTCAGTCGGCGAGGGTTATTGTCGAGCCGTCGTCAAGCAGCGCGAAATTGTGCTCCGTAGCACATTTTCCTAACACAATTACGGGTAATACTTTTAACAATACTCGTCCCCGGAGTCACGTGGACGTACTGTCTATAAAATTGTATGTAGCTCACTTGGTGGTAGTTTTTCGCGTTTTTGTCATTGGTACTCGTCTCATCTTACCTAAGTACGTGATGGTGATGTGCTCTCCCGCGCATGTTGGAAATTTGATACGCGATGTCCGGGTTTAAGACAGGTGAAGCAGAGTTTGTTCTTTGATATTTAGACTCACCGCTGCTGTGAAGTTGCCTCTGTAAAGACCGTACAATTTTCCAATTTTTTGCAACGCGCATTGCATGCGATGCTCATTCGCGCGTTAGTGTACGGGTTTCTTCGAGTTTCGTATTTCGTGGAGTCGATCGCGAGTGCGTGTTCTTAGTTACTTGTTTCCGCGAATATGCATATATTGACCATCTTGATGCTGCAGAGGTCATCTACCTTTTCTATGAGGAAATCGGCAACATGATGCAGTTTTAATCCGATGTTGTCAATGGTTTTTAAGTATAGCCCGTAATCATCTATCCAAGGAGGGGGTATTTTCTTCCCAAGGAGTTTTATCAACTCATTTGACTAATTTTTTGGATAATTTTAATTTTTCAGCTATTGCCGACGTGCTTTCAATTTTCTGCGCGCACTTCAGGATATTGGATTTAGCGCTAAACTGGCCCGGCAGTATGTTTAGCTCGTGAAGTAGTATCCCGTCGATTAATTTTAAGTACCCGTATTCCCGTTCCAATATTTGCATTATCGGCCCGACCTCGTCCGTAAACGCAAGCATGTCCGATACTCGCTTTCGTGCTTCGTCCTTCAGGACGGCTAATAGACGGGCGAATTGTTCATTCTCGGCGAACTCTGCGCGCATTACCGATGCCTCGAAGGTTTTTCTAAAATAGAGCCACTCGAGTGGATTCCCTGAAAATGTGGGTATTTCGTTCGTGCCTATGAATTTTGAAAATGCTTACACGGTTTCTTCGGCTATCGATATTTCGCTTATTCACTCACGCGCTTGCGCCTTCTTGAGACCGAGAGACTCTACGCCATTACGGTTATTTATAAATGCATTTTTGTATATTACCCTGCTGGTCACCGGTGATATTTTTACAACGGTATCTTCTTCGATGAATACTTGGTGTAGGTCCCTCTCGTTTCTTGGCAATGTGCGTGTTTCTATGACGTTCCTCTGGTTCATTATGTTATTTCTCGGTAGTAGTCGTGTACCTCCGTGATAATGCTTGTCCGCGATGATCTTCAGATGTTTGTCTTCCTATCCTTCTTGATTATCCTTTCTCTGCCTTTTTCTGAAAAAACCGCTAGAAGTTTTTTTCGTCTTTTTCGACGAGGTTGTTCTTCTTTTGTTTGGCACCTTTCTTAGATTCCTTCTCGGTGCCATCTTCATAGTGAGCTTTCTGTACTGTTCTTTTGAACTCGTGATTTAGTGCAAGTCTTTATTCCCCTTTAGATTCTGATCATGACCTACTCGCGGTGTATATAACTCGCGAATTTTATTGTCTAAATTTTCAGAATAGGAAAAATTTTCTCGATCGCGACTTGACTTGCGAGTTTTATAATTTAAAAAAAAAAAAAATTTCTCGTTCGTGACTTAACTCGCGATTTTTGTAACTCACAGTTTCACTCGCGGTATGTATAACTCGCGAGGCTTCCACTGTTGCGTGTCCGATGCTCGAACTCCCGATTTCTTCTTCTGATGTTGCCGTTGGTGTATTAGATTGACTAACTCGTTGCTCTGTTACACTTTCTATTTTACACTCGCGAATGTTTTCTGGTAATGAGTCCCGTGTTTTGGTACCAATTTTTTAACGATAATTTCATGAGGTAGGTGAAACAGGAGATTCAGAATGATGTAAAGTAAATTAAAACTGAAATTTCTATTCTGTTTATTTAATTTTATTTTCAGTACTGTTTGTTTTGCGCATGGAGATATCGGATGCAGACTTGTACAGGCGGTGTCTCAGTCGCAACCAATTGACTAAAATGTTTTCCAAATATATACATTTTTTTAGCGCAATTAAGTTTTAGAATTGTTTAACGACCTTCCTAATTTGTTTTTCCCGGGAAAAACCCTTGTGCACGTGCTGACATGCTTCTTTAAATTGACAGCTTATTTCTATTGCCGATATTCGTTTATTATTGGGGAAATCCCGAGTTCCGTACTTCTTCATTACTCGGCTGCCCCGAGTATTGCTCGGTTTTCCCCACGCCTGCTGTGTTCGCACGTGCAACATTTGCACGGTTTCGCGTATTTTCTATAATTAACACTAATAATAGTTTTATTCATTTACTGTTTCATTTTTGTAAAAATAAAAATAATCGTTTCTACATAGTTTAAAAAACTGCCTATGCGTTAATAATTAAAATTATTTAAATTATTGACGATGTACGATAAGGTTCCAGTCAAAACATAGAAAATAAAATAAGTTACTTATTAAAAATAATTATAAATTATAGGAGGATAGAAATAATAGGATTTCAGACATAGATCAGTAACTTTGATTATGCTAGACACGTTCGAAGGAAGATTTATAAAGATTTTTATAACACTTAATACAAAAAATATAAATGTTCCATTCGATGTAAAGTTCTATATACACTGAACATATATTTCAGTCCCTTCCTCTCTTTCTCTTTCTTTCTTCGTCTAGTTATAAAAATCCCGAAGGCCACAGAGCTTCACAATCGTGAAACTGTGGGTTTTCAGGGTCACGATCTGTGGAAAATATTACATTGAGAAATCTAGGCCAGTGAGCGTGAAACAGTGATCTGAGCTCAACGGTTCTTTTGAAACCTCATCGTGTAGATGTGTGCTCAGATGCCAGACTGAATGAGCATTATCACAGTAATCTGGTTCTAATTACGGCACTGAAATACACAAACTCCTCAAATACGATGGTTTGGTTAACCCCATTCACCCTGGAAACGATGCTTGAAGAGAGGTTCGAAACTCTCAGTGTCTAGCGCGCCAGACGTAAGCTCAGAGTAAATCGTCGATCTAGGTGTCCTGTGATCAGGAAAGCAGCATTGCGGGTTAAAAAAGAAAAAGTATATAAATCCGAACGTATTGCTCTCGGAAGACTTTTTAATTAAATTGTAATTAGTCTTAGTCTTACACTTTAACTATTCAATTATTATTATGTGAGGTTTTTTATACCAAGGCTCAGCAATTTAATTAACTATAAAAAAATTAACAAATGCAAAAGATGTGCAAAGTAACAATTTAATTAAAGCAAAATCGATTTGTTGCAAAATATTAATAATCATCGTTTCTAGTTAATAACAAATGTGAATAATTATCTTTGCATTTGGCGTTAAATATTGTTAACTGTCATTTTCGAGTTAGTAACAAATATTAACAATCGTCATTTTATTCTCTGTGACAATAGGAAAAAAGAAGAGAGGGGTGAAGGAGAAGAGCATAAAAACCCAAGCGCGGGCTAGTTGTGAGCCTTTTGTCTCTTAATAATTGAGAGAGATAAGTATCATATATCTGTTTAAATATATATTATTATATAAAATTTTAATAAAATAAAAAGAGAACAGCAAAGTGAATTTTTACTCCAACACCGAACCATTAATCTCCACACGTTATATCGAGAACAAGACTCTTATTATACGTCCTTAGTGAAATTTCAAAGAATATTATTGTAGGATTAATTAAATATAATAACAGAATTCAATGAAAAGAGTCACTTTTTTATTTAAAATGAATTATAATCTAGATTAATTGTATGTAAATGATATTACTAAAGAGACGCGTTCTTTTCTCAAAAATTGCTGACTGTACTGGTGTTTGAATGAATTCAAATTCGTAAACAATGCAGAAATTGTTCTTACACGTAAAAATGCGCATGACTAACCAACCATATTCGTTTTTATTTATTGATGATTGATCGATACACCATGATAGTGAGATATTGATTATCGATAGATAAGTCAAAACTATTTGTAATTTGGTGTAGGCCATAAATTAACATTTATGGTCTTAATTATTATGCAATCTTGAACATTACTACATTTGCAGTTATTATATAAATTGCTAAGTAGTATATAAAGTAAAATGATTTTATTGTAATTAATGATTCATAAACACGATATAGATAAAATATTTCTTATTAATACGTATTACAACAAGAGCAATCTTTATAATAATATATTCTACAAGCAGATTATCAACGTAACATATTATTGTAATATCTCAATCTTATTATTATATACGTTATTATAATATTTTCGTAGCCTTAGCATAATAAAAATTGAGGGAAGAACAATTAAAGACCCTTTGCATCGAAGAGAGTGAGAATCAAGGTCAATTTATTCTTACGCATCCATTGGTTATACTTATCGTGTGCATCAAGAGAATTTTCAATCAGTATTTGTTTGTGTAGATTATTGATCCAATCAGCAATATAGTAAACTATTCCAGGTAAATGTCAGCTCGCAGATAAATTAAAGCAATAACATTACTTACGTGTACGTTTCGAAATGAAAAAATCATAAACCTATTTTGACATAAACACCACTTGACGCTTGCAAGCAAGAGTAGCAACTCATAAAGCACGAGATTAACAGAATCTTTTCTATAATAGTTATTTGTACCGTCTTTTATCTTCCTTGATGAGGAAAGAAGATTTTTTTATGTCTTGTATGTTAATATATTTTAATTTCTTAATATTACTATTACGTATCAAAATTAATAAGATTCTATATTATTTTTAATGAACTTTTATTATTATTATATTTATTAACATTGAATTATAACTTATGTATTAAATATTGTTTCATTGTTATCTTGTCATACTGTATAATTTTCAATGCTTAATGGAATTTGAATATGTCATCAAATAATAATGGATTTTTCTTATATTTTCTTAGTAAAAGGTATCTTTATTGTTAACAATAGAATCGCGCGAGGGAGGTAGGATTGGTAGGTAAAAAAATTAACGCGTCTTTTGTTCAGCATTTGTTTCTTTTATTAAGAAACTTAACAGGATAATCGACCAATGGTTTACAATGGTCGAAAAAGATCTGGCCTCCGTCTGCCGACGGTCGCATTTATATATTATCCAGTCGGTGTTTACCCGCCGGAGACTCATTATTATACCAGTTTATCTATGCGCGTGTCGAATTTCTCGCGAAACACATGTTTTCTTTAGCGTAAACTTTCCCATCGCTTACGCTTTTAATATTTAATTACTTTTAATTACGCTTTTATAATTTCTATTACGTTCTAGAATCTAATACTCGTCTACACACGGTCTCCGTAATTGGTGACAGAATCGGTATATTCTGGCGCAAACATTAGTTGAAGATTCAATTAGATCTTCATATTATTTAACGTTTTCATGTGAAATTTTTGTAAAATCTTTATTAATCATTTTATATTAAACTTTGATTGACTTTTTCACGTGACTTACAAATTATTCTTTTTTTTAATACAAAAACATAAGCGGTATATGTTACATAGTTTTTTAAAAGAAGTTATAAAACTGTCATAGTACTACTTAAAATTTTAATAAATTTCACCTTAAAAACTTATAAATAAGAAATTGCTTTTATTCTACTTTTAAAAACACGTATGCATAAGTTTTCATTTCATTGTAATATATATAAAAATAATTAAATTATACAAATGTATATTATTGATGATTGAGAAATGTAGATGATGTATATGTTCTATTTATGTTCAAGTAATAATTATTTTAAATAAAAATTAAAAATAATTTGAATTAATATTTGTGCTAATAATTTATATTGTTTTCAATTTTCATTATAATTCGATCTTCATTAAAATTTACAAGTAAATATAATATTTCTATATTTTTTACATTTATGCTCTTATAATTCGTAACAAAAGATTGTCAGTAACTAATGCAAACATAAAAATGTAAAAATCATGAGGTTCCTAAATTAAAGCAGTACAATTATCAAATTTATGATATATATATATATATATATAAATTCATTAATTTTGTGAAATTTGTAATAAATATAAAAAATACCTATACCACGAGACAATCAATATTATTCGCATGAAAATATGACGCGTTACTTCTAAAAACTGTGAAGCCGCTCGGAGACTTACAAATTTTTACAGTGAAAAACTAATTATAAAAGCATTCAGTTATGATAGATCTCCATATAACTTGCCTCACATAAATTTTTTTTATATTCTCAAATCAAATGTACTTTAAATAAATTTTTCAAGTATTCGTTTATTATTTTCGGGTTCATATTCTGTTTATACTAAAAAATGCAATTTCTCGTTACCACCATTGGTAATTAAGAAACATTGATACGGTGCTCATTTTAATATAATTTTATAAATTTTATTCATCATATTTTCATCTCTACTTACCTTAATATCTGATTATAATTAAATTGTAATAATATCACGTATATGATTTTTTAGAAGAATTGATATTGATATTGTACATTTTTTATTTAGTTACAAACTCAAAATTAATTTATTTCTATTCCTAAATTGTTTAAAAATATGTCTTAATTAGTTAAAGTGAATTAAATTGTTCTAAAGAATATTATTTTAGTCTTTTAAAAGAGTATTTTAACCTTATATAAATATTATATTATAATATGTATTTTTATAATAACAATATATTTACTTATATTAATTAATACTTTATTAGTAATATAATAATAATTACAGATTACCAGAGGACTTTGCATTTTTGGTTCATCACGAATGTGCTTGGGGTTGTAAAGGTGCATTTGTTCCTGCCCGATATAACAGCTCACGTGCTAAATGTATAAAATGTGGTATTTGTGGATTATTTTTCTCTCCAAATAAATTCATCTTTCATTCACATCAAAGCGCAACAAGTGATAAATACGTTGAGCCAGATGCAGCAAACTTCAATTCTTGGCGTCGACACATGAAATTATCTGGTGAACCTCCGGATGAAATTGTTCATGCATGGGAAGATGTTAAAGCTATGTTTAATGGCGGAACCCGTAAACGCATTATTTCTAATCCTAGTAATGTAAACGTACCAATTATATCAGAAAAACGCAGGCGACTTTCTCCTAATACAAGAATTACTTCACCAGCAGTTCAAAGTTTATTGACTGGATCATCATCTTCTATGTCCGCACCTGTATCTGAAATGATGAAACGAGTACCTTCGTTTTCCGATTTAACACTTCGATTACCCGATACCCGTATTATAGATTATACGTGGAATCAGCAACAACAGGCTGCTGTTACTAGTGGTGTTAAAAATCCCAATTTTTCTATCTTATCTTACCTGCCATGGTTAACCAAGAGGAGCTCCGTTCTTTTTCCTAGTAATTTTCTTCAATGAAATACTAAATTTTTTATTTACATTTATAGATAATTTCAATTAAATTAGTTTAGGATCATATCAAGATTTTTAGAAATATAGGAATGTGTAAAAACGTATTTATTACAAATTTCTTTATTAATAATTTATTTTATATGAGAAATTTTTATATGAGAAAACAATGAATATTAATTTTATTGTTATTTTAATCCTTTTTAATTCAGTTTATTAAATTTATTTTGAATATTTGAATTTATTAAAAATTGTAAGACTTAATAAATCTAAAATTTATCTAATATAAATAATCTAATATAACAAATATATTATAAAATCCTAATTTCATTTTCTATGTTTATTTGAAAATTGATAATAGTTAATTTATAAACGATTTATCATTATTACTTAGGTATATTTATATTTTGATAATACATACTTTTGTGTAACAATTTTCATACGTTAGTTTCAAACTTATAAAAACTGTAATATTTCTAAAATATAATATTTTTCTACTTTTTTAAAAATATTGTAAGTTTTTAATTTTAACGTTAGGTTTCTTTAATAGTTAGAAAACATGTAAAAAATAACATATAATTTTTTTAAATATGAAGTCAAATATAAATATATATGATGGGCAAACATTAATGAAAAGAGTTTTTCTCTAACTCTTTTCAATAATTATAAAATATTTTTCAAAATATGAAAAATATATTTACGACAATGTATATTTCATTGATTAAACATAGAGTTTACGTATTATTTAAATTAATCTTTTTTTATTTTTAATTATTTATTATATTATTCCTACTTATTGCATTATTCTATTGTAATATTATCACTTAATGTTATCTTTAATTTTAATTTTATTTTTAAAATGTAGCTTCTTATTCGGACTGGTTAGATTATTCTAATAGAAAACAATACATTTTTTTATCAAAAAACTCAAATATAAAAGAATTTGAAACAATTTGAAAGAAATAATTTACTATCAAAATTATTTCAATTAGTTTTTCTATCAATAATTTATTAAGACTGTAATACTACATTTAATATATGATACTTACATCATATAATGGTAGAAATTTTTTACATTATATAAACCTTTTTATCTAATAGCACTGATATGTGCAAATACCTATATTTATAAAATCCAATTAATATTATACATTTAATACATCAACTATTCATTTGTTTCTAAAATTTTTTATTAAACGTAAATGATTGAATCTGTATTAAGATATCTACAGATATGTTATTTTATTTAGTCTA
Source organism: Platyscapa corneri (assembly GCA_018907185.1). Lineage (NCBI taxonomy): Eukaryota > Metazoa > Arthropoda > Insecta > Hymenoptera > Agaonidae > Platyscapa > Platyscapa corneri. The sequence goes on from JACCHW010000009.1 coordinate 7,625,388, forward strand.
GTTAAATAACATAAATGATAATTATTATTATGTTATCAATTTTCAATATTCATACACTAATAGATACTATTTAATTTAAGATTATATTTTTATTATAATATAATTTATATTTTTTACTAACTACTTTGTTGAGAAATTAGACGAGGTGATTTGACTTAGCGGTGATAGGTGAATGGAACGCATATATACCCACAAGTTTTTGTCTAAATGAAAATAACTTATATTTTTAACAATAAACACTTAAATTCTAGTGCACTTAAAAACTAGAACTTAATTAAAAAACAATATAACTAATACGTTTTTAACAAGAACTTATTCACTACGTAATAATATATATAACTAGTATTGAACGTAGTTAATACTATGAGCTTAAACTACAATTATTATATTAACTTATGAGTAACGCACTATGCATCTACAACTATATTAAATTGATTATAATACTAAAACGTACTTGTAAATAAACTAAATGATTTTAACAAAGAATTATATTAAAATGAGTACAAACTTATGAGTTTAACGACGCAAGTGTAATGATGAGTTCAATGCATACATGTGAGCAAGTTTACGTATAAGCATGAGATATTCAGATGAATGAGTGTGTGAGTTTACTGTTTTGAGATGAATATTATATTTGATATAGTGTGAAAGATGTTGATGTACTAAATGAATGATTTTACTGATGATGTACGCTATTTTGTATAATATTCACAAATGGGGTAATAGGTAGATATAATATTGACAATATTTTAAGCAAGACGATGAGTAAGTACAAATAAGCGCTTAGACAAAAATTATCTAACTGAAGTTCGTCATCAATAAGTAATAAGCATGAGCGTGCCATAATGATTGATCTAATGCCTAATCAGTGATAGACGATAAATGAGCCAATCATACGACGCGTCATACCGATTCTCAAATAAAATAATTGATGACCAATTCAAATGAGTGACACGAAGTTGTTGAGAATGCTTCGCGGGGGGTCGACTGCACCATTAGTTATTGACGCGCGATCGACGCGGCCAAGTTGAGCAGCGCACTCTTCATTGACACGTGGTGAGACATCCTTATCGATAATCAATAATTGATTATCAATAACCAGATGGTGCTAGAGGTGCCAAAAAATGAGTCATTCTCAAACAACTTATTATTATTGATAATAGATAAACTCTTATTATTAATAGAATATTGCATAATAGTAGAATAGGATTTAATCCAAAAATAAATCAAATTCACTTCACGTGCATATCTCATCTGACAGATGTTGCCAAGAAGGATGAGTGTTGGAGAATAGAAAACTAATTACGGCGACATACTTGTTTTCTTGTATGGCTCGAACATCAGTATCGTCGAAGAGCTTCGGTGCCCTTTTATTTTCTCTGGACAAATTTATTAGTGTTTTTACGTTTGTTTTTATTAGTGTATTTATAGTTAATGTAGTATTTTCAGTTAAATTATTCCTTAAAACGCTCTTGCTCGTCAATTTTTTTTACAACTATCGCGAACGATCAAACAATATTTATTTTTCCGTGCGATGGAAGGTTGTAAAACCAGATACTGTTCAATCTATGCAAAACCGGAATCCGCCGTCCTTCTTTGCCACCACGATGATTGGTGACGAGTATGGAGATAACGTGACCCCAATGATCCCATTGGCCAGCATCTCTCTTATCTGATGCTGGATCACCTTTTTCTTGACCGTTGAGCATCCGTAAAGGGGAATGCAGAAAGAAGGGCCTCTTGTCCATTACTCGCAATTCGTGTGCGATGAAGTGGATCTGCCGGAGCGACCTATTTCTATAAAATACTCCACGATAATGACGAATAAATTTCTTAAAAAAGTCATCCTGACGTTTCTTGAAGAAACTATGTTCTACTCTGGTCTACAATTTCATTATCCTTGGGTTGTGCTTCCACCGATATTGTGCTCATGGGGGGCTTATAGCCCCCTACTTCCAACCTACCCCTACTTCCAACAAGCCGACTTCCACAAAATTATCCCTGGTACTTGAGAAAATCAGAACCATCAGGGCGTACCCTTAGACTTGAATCTTCAGAGTGAATGAATTCGGCTTCACGTCGGTTGCAGTATCAGTACATCTCAGGGTGCCAGGTACTCTTTGATTGTGGGAAGCCTCATCCCTCCCGATTTAGTGATTCTAGCTTTGAAGATATGGCGATTTGGGGCCTCGAGACTTCCGTTCTTCTCTGTTATCGAGTTCAGTTTATCTTGACCTCTGCCCTATCTATCCTTTGCAAATGGAATTCATTTCTTGAATAGTATAATAACTTCTACACCTCACTCCTGACTTTATACGTATAAAGATATTCTGTTTTGACACAACAAAGTATTCTAAACCATCTAAACATTTTTATTTTATTGAACATAGTTTCACAATTGTTTAAAAAAAATTATCTATCTAGTACTTTTCTGGATCGTTCGTTATTCCTTCTAAAAAATAAATAATTCTTTTTGATCATTTTCTTAATTACAAATTTATACTTAAAAAATCCTCATGATTTCAGCTAAAAGAATTAAAACGTTTAATTATAATAATTATAATAACCATAACAATACTCTATATTACTAGTATTATTATTTGAAATCTATAATACCCAACTTTTTATGTGATATTGTACTGTTACTTGTATTAAATTAGATTTAATATTAATATTTTTTAATATCCCTTATCATGTTCGTTTACAATTTTCTTATATTTCATACTATAATCTATTGATGTTACGTATTCATTAAAATAATTCTTACTAAAACAGTGAATAGTATAAATCTATGCGGTATTTCTTATCCGAAATGATTAAGATTATGTGCTCAACAAAAATTGTTAAAATTACCAACATAACTTATGACGCTGTTTAATAAAATACATATTAATTACTTAATTTCTTTCTGAATAATTCCAAGATTAATTATTTAACGTTAAATGCATAGGAATTGATTTCCTCCAAATATCTTAGCTTACATACATAATGATAAACTTCATAAGATAGATGTAATTTTAAAATATAATTGCTACCTTTTAATTTAATAATTTAACTATTATGCAAGAAGACTCTACTTAATAATGTACATAAAGTATAAAATCTAATCTTTTAGGCACAGAATCAGAGGCAAAAACTAGCTGTAAATCTCTCTAAATAAATAAATTCTAAAATTGAGATATCAAATTGTAGCTTTTTTTGAAAAATGAAAAAAACGTTATATAATAACATATTTCTGTTTAAATGGTGTAAGTATGATATCATAATAGCCACCTACATAAAATGATGTCTGAGTGTTTCTGTCTGTTTATATCAATTTCTAGTAAGCTACTTTTCCAAGGAAGCTACAGTACTGAGATAATGCATTCAAATACAATACCAAAAATCCGCAAAATATAAATCTAAACAAGGTAATCTTTGTATTCTCGTCTAGGAATTGTTAAATATAATAATGCGTAAGAAGGAAACCCAGAAAACTATTGAATATTCTCAAATTTCTTGATTTCATTTTTTAAATTACTATACCTCAAATATTTAAACTTACAGTGATTCTAAGAATTTTATAGCAAGATAACTTATCACTTTCTAGAAATTTAACTTTTCATAGATTCTTTAAAACTTTAACATATATACATTTTCTTGTCCTTAAATTAAATTAAAATTATATAAATTTTTCTAGAAAAATATTATAGATTTAATAATATTTTCTTTAAAAACATCAATATAATTAATGTTATCTGTAACTTTGTGTTCAAGAATTTTCTACAGAACAGTATACGGTGTAATAGCAAGAACATGAATTAGGATATTTTATTAAAAAATTATCACAAAAAATTGAGCAGCGAAGATAAGAGCCAATTTTATAATCAAAATATTTTCAAAGGCTAAAAAATATTAGCCTAAAATAAGTTTATTATGTTTTAATCGTTAACAACATTCTTCAATAGTTTTAAAATAAATCTTCATGGTAATAAATTAAAATGCTTAAATTCTAAAATAATATAAATTATTTTAAGAATATAAAATTATCGGCACAAATGTAGATCAGTAATCACGCAACTTCAAATAATAAAGAGAAACTCGATATTCATCGCAATAGAAAGCACTTATTATATTTTATCAATAAATATAATGCAGACATATTTTATGAAATTAAATAAAATATCATTTAAGTTATTATTATTATTACTTGAACAAAACTATTATCTATACAATAATATATCAAAACACAAAAATTATTTCGCAGCTATCGTATATAAATATCATAAAATTAAGTCACTATTAGAATATTTAACTAGGTTTTTTGTATCATTTATATTGTATAGAAATAAATCTTATTATAATTTATAATATCTCCTATAATAATAACTTGTTAAAATTATTTTAGAAACATTTAAAATTTTAAGAAAGTGTAACGTACTATCATACATTCACGCCACTCATATTTACTCTACACTATCAAAAATACGATACGTATTACGCTCGTTGTTAGAAACCTTCTACGCTTATACATTTTCGAATAAATACGAAAGCATTCGGGATAGTCAAAATATTTCAATATCGACACATTCTGGCACCAACTTTAAAACTCTTACCACTGCTAAGCATCCAAATATCATCTTCTTAAAATTTTATTATCAATTATTACATCATTCATCTCGATTTTCAAGGCAATGATAAACTTTTGAATTAAAAGATTAAACAGCCTTATATCATTATTGATAAACGGTGCGTTTCTCATCTAGAACTTTAAAGAAACAATTTTTATGAGCGCATCCGAACACCCACAATTTATAAAAAGGCGCCGTCAGCAAGTGAAACTCTGACTTCACTTCAACTTTACTTAATTACCTAATCACTTAAGATTGACACATAGAATCAGGCTCAGCTTTAGACCAGATACGACTTCTGTGACATTTATATTTTATAAACTAAATTTTGTTGACAAACTAAAATATTGTACAATTATTGTAAACTAATAATAACATCAGCGAATAAATAAATTCTAAAAAATAATACAATAAAGTGATTTCGACAAACCTCCAAGTCTATACGCTCCTTACAAAAGTTTTAATTCAATCGTCAAACACTTTCTTCAAAAAAACTAAAGTTTGGACAGTTAAATAATGAAAATTTCCATATTGCTGCAAAAATATTTTAAAACAGAATGCATTAAAATCGTCATAATATCTTAATATAAAGTTTATGAAATTTAATTCTGAAAAATAATATAAAAGTTTAGTGGTCAAAATAAATAACATACACTACCATCAGAAGTGAAAGAATTGAAATAATATTATTATTGAAGCTCAATTTAATCATAGAATAGAAAAAAATATTAGCTGGTAAATATTTTGAAAAATCGGAAGTATTAATGTACATTTATTATTAAAAATCAAAAGTATGACTATTGTACTTAAATTAACTAGTATAGCACTGTGTATTCTTTCTAGCCTTAATTTTTATATTTTTTTTAAATTAGCAAATGTAATCTTTGATTGATTTAGTAATTGAAGTATATGAATGAAAATACTTATTATACTAATAATAATAGACTGATAAAAAATTAAATAAAAATATTATATAAATTTTTAAATATAGATTTATGGCATGAATGATATGAACTTTTTATTCGAATGGTTTGTTTAACATCTCATATCAACAATTAACATATATGTTTTATTTTCAAATAATAATATCTTGATTTTTAATTATTATAGATATATATATATAGAGATTAGAGTTATTATTTAGTTTAAATATAAATTACCTAATTTTTTCGATTTAATCTTCACGAGTAGACATTCAATTAAAAAATAGATTAAATGTATAATTTTAAAATTTCCTTTTTTGTAATTTTAACAATAATTATCGCGTAAATATTTTTATCTGACTAATAATTAACTAATATGATATATACTGCTATAAATATTTTTTTTAAATAAGGAATGTTTATACTCAAAAAACTTTTAACTAAAAATAGTTTTAAATGTCAAAATTATTGAACTCTAACAAATATATTTTTGTTGAAAGATAAATTTTTTTCCATATACACTAATACCCAGGTTAATATTGATGCGTTTCCTCATTTACTATATTCCTCTTTTTCATTACTGAGGAACCACTTAAATGATGCCAATTTTTATTATTAACACAATATTTATTAGTTCAAATAGATAAAATATTAATATTTTATAATAAAATTTAAATTTTTATTTAAATAGAATATAAAATTGGATTTTCTGAAGATCTTAAGCACTTTTGTTCCTGAAATAATTAATAAATTGTTTAAGAAAAATAACAAAATAAGCGCTTTGATAGATATATTTAGTAAATTTAAAATTTATTAAGAATTTTCTACAAATTAATGAAAGAATTATTTTCTTCAAAATCGTATTTTCAAATACTGGGTAGTTCTTTTTTATGTAGTCAAGTACATAAGAATAATTATACTTCCTTACTTTAACTTACTTTAATTATATTTTATTATAAGTTCATTCTAAAAGTAATAGGCTGAGAAAATGTAAAAAAAACCATTAATATAAAGATAATTTTAAAGGTAAAACCTAAAAATTCCGATTTATTTGAAATTACAATCTTTGCATATTTAATCTCTACTGCCAAAATTAGAGAAATTGAATTAAACAATTTTACATTTTAAAATTATAAATTATATAAAATTATTATAGTTATTGTAATCTATTTTAAATATAATTATTATACTCTTAATAATCTAAAATGTAAAATGCTTATTAAATTTATTTATTGTACAAAAGAATTTTCAAAAAAAAAATTTTTAATTTTTCATAAGTTTTTTTTTATATCACTTTGTTTTGAATTAATAGAATAATGAATCAAATAATTATGAAGAAATTGTAAAACGATTAAATAAATCTAAAGATTACATTTATCAAAAATATATTATTGAAAGAATAATATATAAAAAGTAGCATCTAAAATAATTACATGTTTAGATTAATACAAAGCTTAAGTTTAAAAAATCAAAAAATAAAATTGATTTATTGAACAATTCTACATACTGTAATTACAAATAAAAGATTAAAAAAAAAACTTCTTTTAGTATAAGATAAAAGAAAATTAAAATGAAAATAGAACGTTTGATAGATTCAAAAGATGAAAGATCTAAAAGAAAAAATTAAAGTAGTCTCCAAAATTGATAACTTGACTTGTTAAAAAGTAAATGCTAATACTATATAAAAGATATGAGTCATTAAAAAAATATTTAGTAACTTAAAATATTGTCAGCTACCAAAATATGAAAGCGAAAAAAACGTTTAGCTTTAATTTTATTTTTGGTATTTTAAATTAAACAAATATTGCTAAGTAAGCATTAGATGTTAATTATTATATATTTGTACGAATTTTATAATAATTTAGTATTGAAGTAATTTTTTGTTCTTATTCGCCTTTTAGGTGATATTTTCTAACTTTCTCTCTCTCTCTCTCTGTCTCTCTTGTTCTCTCTTTTTCTTTTTATATAAACACCACTACTAACGAAGATTTAGGTAACTATAAAAGAGTGATCGAGTTAGTCATTATGCTGTAAATACTAATCATCTTATATGTTTGAATATCATATTCAAGTCTTATTACATGGCAATATTTATCCATATTTTTATCTGTGTGTGAGTTTCATAAATTTTGAATAATTCTTAACTTATAAATTATTCATTTATTTAAAAAAATAAAATACTAAATTACTATTAATTTGTATGATTAAAATAATTAATAAGTTATATTTTACTTTTAATGAGAAATTTCGCTAGTTATTTTGTGCTTATATGTTCAAGTACAAATATATTTTAATTTGGCTTATTAACACATACCCAACATATTGTATAATACATAAGGTAGAAGTGTGAATACGAAGAATACTAAATTGGTATTAAAATTATAGGAATGGTATAAAATTAAAGGTATTAAAAATTAGATATTTTAATGAAAATGTAAATCTGAAACAAATTTTATCTTAAACTTTATTATATAAATGCCAATTAACATATCTTTTCAAATATTCATAAATCACTTATATCTTTTGTATGTTACGTATCTTTATGTCCTAATTATTCAATGTTATTTTTATCTAAAATATTAATATTATAACAATATTATATTATTTATGATATGAGTCTAAAAAAATTTTATATAGAGTACATATTAAATCCTAGATCACTTTTAAATAACTCAGATTTAATACTTATTAAAAAAAATTGTGCTTAAATTTTTTCAGGTCCAGTATCACCAACAATTAGTAGTATTACTTCAACAGAAACCGTAGCATCATTTGTAAGCAGTACTTCATATCCGTCTGCTTTTCAACCTGTAATTAGAACACAAGCATTTTTACAAGCTACTCCTGCTATAGAAACAGATTCTATAAAACAATGTATTTCCTCTGAACAAGAAAATACTGATGATGAAGTTGATGTTGAAACGATGGGGGATGATATTATCTTACCTGTAATCAAAAATATTTCGAATTTGACTCCAAATCTGAACATTCATAATGGGCACAACACACCACCACAGTGTTGGAGTCCACCACGAGAATCGGTAATATACAATTATATTTACTATTAATACTATATATACATACATACATATATATAATATATAAACTGTTATAATTACATACAACATTTTTATTGTATACATTTTTTTATATAAAATATTTATATTTTATATTATTATTATTATATGTAATGTGTTTGCAATAAAAGAACCCGTGGCTGCTCGATGGACACCTGAGTATGTATAAGTGGCCGGGGATGAACGTCGTGAAATGAACCGAATGGTTCTAAATAACGAGCTGATCGAAATCTCTGGACGCGCCATTAGGTTTATTGCATAGGCTTACGTTTAATACTTAAGATTAGCAATAACAAGAAAATGCGAACAATGCGCACGAACATTTTTTCTCAACCATGAAAGAAATGTCAGTTTTCTAGGCCAAGTAATTAGATTTATTACTTAGGTTTGAAGTATTATCAAATTCAACGCAAAACGAGGAGAGCGATGTAAATGAAGAGTAGACGAAACGGAGCCTAACAGTCCGTCTACTACCACAAATTAACCGAAAATTTAAAAAATTATAAAATACTTAGAATAGGTTAACAACAATAGGTTGTGAAGGAAAAGGGCAGAAGAGAGCTGGGGAAAATATATAAAAGTACGGTGCAAGGAAAGAAAAAATTTGCAAACATTTGCTTCGCTTCCTCGTAACGAAGCAACTTATGCGCCTTCACCTTCCGTTTTCCTGTTACTATTTGTAAAACTTTCAGCGTCTAAAAGAAAAATAAACAAAGTAACCGGAATCTTACACCTAGTTTCTTTTCACCAACATTAATTCCTCTAACCTACAATATCGTAATTAACAATATATATTTTACACCTGTCAATGATATTTATATGAAAATTAATATAATTATTGTTGTTTAATTTAATTCTAAGCAACAACGCAGACACGATATAATAGAGAAGTGTTGAATAAAGGGACATTGTAGCCGTACGCCGAACACTTCATTAGAAATAACTGTTTTTACTGTTTGACGCGCCTATGACATCACTCAACAGTTTTTCGGTTCTTTGTAATGGCTCTAAGACTGCAGTCACATAAATATATATCGTATAATATAATGTTTTTAAAAAATAACAGCATAAATATATTTGGACTGCAAGACATCGTTTTTCTTTCACTTAAAGAGTCAGTAGTCTACAAGCCGTGAGAAAATACAGTCGTACTACAGGGATACCTTTTATACTTTTATTCACATATAAATAAATTGAATATATTATTAATAATAAGTGTTGTGCAATTTATAATGATTCTGTATTGGCACTGTGTCTTTGTATTTTGTGTGTTATACATATTTGTGTAATATTCATAAATAAAGTTTACTATTAAATATACAAGTGTGTTTAACCCTTTAATTAACAACAATTATTTATAATAATAATAAAAGAAACCGACTGCATATAAGTTTAAGTATGTTATAGATTATAACGAAAGTTAAAGCTCGTTATCATTTTTACCGGTTTAACGAATTACAATTTACAAACAGGAGACCTCGGGTAAAACTGCAGTTATGACTATAATTAAAAAAAGAAATGTAAAAGAGAACATAAAAAAATACAGATAGTCTTGTTAACAGTTGACAAGGTAGATATAATCAGAAAATTTATATTGTGATACGAGAGAGAGAGAGAGAGAAATAGAGATAAAGAAGAAAAATACATGTTACAATATTTGAAACAAAAATCAGAAAAAAGAAAGAAAAGAAAAATAAGAAAATAATCAGTTTATTTATAAGGTTTAAACGTATAATTTATGGTTAAAAATTTTTAATTACTTTTAATTTCTTTTTTTGAAAACGCGCACACGAATAAATAAATTTGTCCGTAGCTGTTTATTAAATAAATAGATCATTTATATAATTTTGTTTTCATGGATTCATGTTATTGTGTGTTTACAGATACACCGACTAGGAATTAATGTGAATTAAACTAAACAATCATGAAACATCAATCTTTGTTAGTTTGGTTTTTAAAACAGAATAATATGAAACTCGAATATCCAGATTTGTACTTCGTTGATGGTGTAAGAATGATTGTATAAAGTATACTTTAATTATTTTTGCTTGATAACACAGATACACATTTTCAAATACACTTCTCAATACATGAAAATAATTTAATTAAAATTATTATATAGTATTTATTCTTGTTCTATTAAGTATAAATAAAAATTTATTTTTATTTTATAAAATTCTATTTCTCAATTAAGTGACTTGAAGCTAAGAAGCCAAAACATCAATAAAAAAATTAACTTATTTATATATCTTAACCATTTCCTAACGGATACACAAGCAACTTATTCAGAATTAAGAATCATAACCAGTGCACTTTCTGATAATCTACATGTTCTGTTTTTCATAAGCTTTCTCACACACTATAATATAGACTGTATCGTTACTAAAACTTTTTTTTGTTTTTCGATATATTGCCAATAGAAGAGATGATGAAAATAGAAAATAATTGTAAAATATTTCATGTTATTATAATACGCATAAAACATACAAATATCGTAATTAAAAATTTAATTAAAAAAACAGTTTGTTGATTCCTTATTTTGAAAAATCTTCTTACTCATAAAACCCACAAAACTTTTCATATTTATAAAGGAACGATGGAAATTCCCTTCATAACTACACCAAGTGAGTATCTACCTGTCATTTATATCGGAAAATATAAAATTATAAAAAAACGATAATTCTATGAATTTCTAATTTCAATTTTTTTAATAATTTTTGTAAAACTTGTATATATATATTTAAATCACAAAGAAATTGAAAAGCTAAAAAAAATACATAAAATACTGAATTTAGTAAAAAATAGAGTGAATCACATTTTGGCGTAAAAAACAAAATGAAACTTAATAGAGTGATTGATTATAATAAAGCAAAAAGAGTAAATAAATGAATAATATAATATAATTGAATAGATTGAAAATAAAATAATAAAAATGAACATGCGACAATTAAGTAAAAATCAGAATATAAAAAGAAATAGTATTCCGAAACAATAGAGATTAAGAAAAAAGGGAGGAAAAAAATTATGGAGAAAATATTAATTATGGTATAGCAGTAAATGATTAAATGACTGCATTTTCTAAGTCTCAAACTCAGTCTCGGTGACTATCATAATTTCTTCTATATTGATAATTAACTAAATCAACGAGCTATTATAAGTTAAACTCACGATTTTCCAAATAATAAAAAATTTATAAAATATAATAAACATATAAAATTAATAAATAATTATTTTAATTAATAAAAAAATAATAAAAATTTATTAACCTCAAATCCAGACCCTTACATTTTAAATAAAAGTTTTTAATTGATCTTTATAGTCTTACTTAGTAAACTTCGATAATAGAGCTACTTTTACGAACACTTGTTTGTTTGTGAAAAGCTAAAGCAAACATATAAGTTTTTCTTCTCGCATAATTACAATAAAGACCGAGAAAATATTCGGTGACTGTTTTTTTTCGCTTTCCCATTTCCGTATTTTTCCGAAATATAACGATCCAAACAGACACTCACGATCATAGTTGTTCTTGATTTTACTTTAAAAAACACAAGTCACAGTAGAATATTTGGAAATGAGACAAAAAAGATATAAATACATTAGTGAAGATCTATTGGAACAGAGAAACATGACAACAGCAAAACCATAGAAATATAACGTAATATGACAATATCAGTAGTGTAGAAAAAAAGAAGAAAAATGAATGATAAATAAACAAGTTTTAATGTGTAAAAGTATATAAAATTAAATAATACGAGTAATTATAAAATATAAGAATCTAATTAATGTACAAACAAGTAAACAAGAATATAAAAATTTTTCTTAAATAAATAAATGATATAAATAATAATATAGATAATATTTATTTGTATTCCATTTTGATAATTTTTATACATGTAATATTTTTATCAAAAATCATAAATAATTATTATAACCGTATTTTTAAATAAATAATAAATTTATATTTATTTAGGAAAAAATACAAGATAAGTCGATCAAAGAAGTATCACTAACGACAGATATTAAAACAGAATTAGCAACAACAAGATTTCCTGAAAACTGGTCAGGAATACCTGCATATCAACAATTAAATATTATTAAAGGTATTTTGTGAATATTATAATAAATTATTATAACATTGTTGATTTTTAATATAATTTTGATTTTCACATTTTTATTTTATTATTATAGGCTCTGTAAGACAGGTAATACATATGAATAAATATGAATTAATTACTATCTTGGTTATTTTAAATATTTACTTTAAAAGTATTTAACATATTCATTTTTACATTAAATCAACGAAGGCAAGTTTCATAAAATTTTAAAGTAGTAATAAAATTATATTGCTGTATCCTTAAAAAATAAAATATAACTAAATAATTTTATCTTAAATATTCTTAACAATTTCATATATTTAAAATTCATAATGTGGGATCAGGTAAGGGAAAGGAATGGTAGATAACGCTAGTTGTACAATGGTAATATCTAAAACGCTAAGCTGATAAGTACAAGCTTGTAGGTACGTATGCTATATAGCTATATGCGAGAGTTAGGGATGCCTCCCTTAGACTGATGGGCCCGCTAAAGGGGCATTCCTTCGCTCACCGCCACTCTTACTCTGCTCGTTGCGCACCTATGCTCTCCCGCTATCTCTCACACTCTTACTCTCTCTCTCTCTCTCTCTCTCTCTTTCTCTCTCTCTCTCTCTTTCTCTCACACACACTCACTCCCACAATAATATATTTTAGATGCCTAAAGAATAATATCTATATTTTCGATTTTAATAAACTTTTTCAACTTAATATACGGTAATTTTTTGCTTTTAATGATGCGCAAATTTTCTTTTTGAGGATGAATATATATATATATATATATTTTTTTTTTTAAGCAAAAAACGAAAAATAATAAAATGAAACATCGAAATTATTTAATATTGTTTAAATTAATTAAAATTATCCCTCTGTACATATACATGTGTACGTGAATATTATGATTATAAATATATATAATATATACTCAAATAGAACAGAAATATTCAATAAAAAAAAAAAAATATTAAAAAAATAAACGAAAAAATATAAAATATATCTCACCTCAAAGTATGTCCACGACTTGATATAAACTTAGTTTACGTTTGTTTAATTAGAAGACTACAATTTCATATAAAAATGTAAAAGATCAAATGGCGATAAAATTATTTACCGTCATTTAACTCTAATTAAATTGTTACTTAAATAGTGAAAAGATATTAATAACATTCCATCATTATTGGCTTCATAGATGAAAGCCAAAATTAAACTATCCTAAAGATAATGACTTTTATTATATTAATAACGGTTGGATTCGTTAAAACATTTGTATTATAATTATTTTTTAATATAAATATTTGAAACAATTTTATAATAATATAATCTAATAATAATAGCTAATAATGAAAATTTTATTTTTATTCTGTTCGAAAAAACTAATAACATTTGTAATAATATATGAATGTTTAAAAATCATACAAATTTTAATATTTCGTCGATAAGTCATAAATTAAATAAAATCTAATAATATTTAAAAGCTTTCTTAAGTAACAAAAACGAACATGCAATAAGAATAGTTTGTAATATCACAACCAGATTCAACTTTCTTCTTTTAATACAATACATTAATAACAATTCTTATTCTTTATAATAAGTTCTAAATTGATAAATAAAAGTTTTTAAAAAAATTGTTTACATAGGAAAATTTTTAATTTTTATTGTTTACAAAAAATTTTTAAATAAATAAAACGCAATCAATAATTAATTTCATGAAATAAAACAAATAGTACTAAATCTTGTGTTTTGATTAATTCTTCTAATTTGATTTAATTTAGTTCTTTTTTATCAATTTATATAATTATATATATTTATACAATTACACTATTTAGTTTAATTGTAATCTATTGCAACAAATTTATTGAATTTTTGTTTGAGAATTTTACATAATAATTTTTCATATTGATCTCAACATAATTTTTCTCTCATTTTATTATCATTAGTAATGTTGTATATATATATAATAGATTATATAATATTACTAGATACATATTAATAATAATAATTGAACTGAAAAATTCTAAAATACATTCACATACGTTGAGGTTGGGTAAACATGCATCCTACGGTTTATTTTAAGATATTTTATTAAAACTTAATAATCACAGTATATATATATAATTGTGTTTATGTAAAAAATAATTAATATGTATGAATAAAGTTTTCTAATACGTTTCTTAGTTTCTCAATTTCACAACTTGTGACGGAGGTCGACAAATTGAAATTAATTCTTCTTTAGCAGTGACGAACAGTTTCCATTCTTTATATTTAGTTCAAGTTTACTACGTGTACTCAGGTCACCTCTTTGAGGAAAGATCATCCTCCTTTTTATTACATACACACAAATTAATTCTCAATTACTTTATTTTAATTTCGTATTCGTTTCTAAAAAAATTTCTGATATGAAAATAGTTGAATAAGTAGTATCTAAGTTCGTTTAGAGAAATTTGCATTATCCTCATATATAAACATTTTTAGTCAACGCTATATAAAATTTGAAATTGATTCATAGGTTAGTTTTGTCGGATTTTTTTAACACAATGAAAAATAAGCAATATTTATTTGTAATTCACTTTTTATTTCTTTTTTTATCGAAAAACATACTATGAAATGGATTGTATATATTTAATTATACCTGTAAAACTGTTTTTTATATAAAGCAGTACATTTATATAATACATTTATTAATTTTTAACGAAAGCTTTTGTATCTTAAAAATTTAGTTAGTTTATATTTTATTTTTGAGCCATTTCTTAATTTAAATATAAAAATATTTTTTGTATTGTATAGTTACCATATTCTTTAAAATTCAATCTATCTATTGGGTTTGTTCAGAATAAGATAAAGATATGCATTATGATTAAAATCATTGTGGATTTCGAATTTGACATAATTTATAAATAAATGGGACTAATTAACGTGAAACATCTTACGAAAAAGAGCACTACAAAAATTCTTATAACCGTAAATATAATTTTTCAAATATTCTCTAATATTTATAAATTTTATTTTTATTCGTATATCATATTATGTATAAAACCTGCTGCTTTTATTAGGAAAAATTGAAAAAAGTTTAACTCTTATAAAAGATAACTTGAAATTCACAGGGTACTCATGTATACGCCTCCTTTGCATCAGTATCTTTGCCATTGTATGAGTATCGAAAATGTAATCTAAATATACCATATACTTCCGCATTAAATTTAGTTTGTTCAATCTGTAATTTGAAACACTATTAGAAAAAATCAGAGAATTATGTGATCATTAGTATTAATAATCAATCCTAGTAACTTAGATGTTTAAAGTGATTACGAATTACACAATATAGACATAGTCTTATTTTGCAACAAATCTGCGATAATTATATATGAGATATATAACAGATCACTTATGTAGATAAGTAATAAATAAGTTACATAGATAATGCTTTATTATCTTTGTATTTGACCGGTGTATTTACGACCAAGTGCTGTAATACACATTTAGAAATTAAAAAATTAAACTAAAGTCGATAATAAGAAAAGAGTTAAGGTATCTAAGGTTTCTTTAGGACAAATTAGTTGTTACATAGCTAGAAGAAAAATCACTTGTAAGTTTTCACATAGCCAACATCGCACGTTCAGTTCTTCGTTAATTTGTTGCTGCTTTCTCCGATTAGTTATGTGCAGTAACAATGCATCGATCTAAGTAGCTAAATACGACAAGTTTACGATTTCGTTATTACTTTCTCTCATAATTATATCTATTAAATATATATCGTGAATGTACTTTTGAACTTTAGTTGTGTACATTCAGCCTCTATTAAGTGTGTAACTTTGAGATCCCAGCTGAAAATAATGATAACCATTTCACTTTTGAGATTCAAAACTGTGCTCACAAAATTCTTCAGAATGGTTCCATCCTATCTTGACCCTGCAGTCATAAGTACAATATAAATAACCGTAAAACTTGTAACTTTGTACAAATTACGTCGATTATTACCAGTAATTTTCAGATTAAACGCGTAAAACATCGACACAGCTCTGTAGTATAATTAAATAATTCCGGTGTTACAGCTTTTTCCCTCCCAGAAAGTAGATTCTTGTGTAAAAAGTATAATAATCTTATATTAATATACATATATGCATTATATTAGATTCAATTCAAGTCCTTTTTCTTTATAAAAATGAAACCCTGATTGTTTTAACTTATTACCAGTATTATTGTTATTGTTCTTATTATTATCATAATAAAAATCATTATTTATCAAGAAAATATAATTAATAAATAGAATTTGTTATTAAATCTAAATTCTTTTACTTATACATGTAAAACATCAAATAAAAGCTATAATTTTGAAATTTTTTAGAAATCAAAAATAGATTATAAATTATTAATATTTTAACTATAGTATAAAGTTGTAATTTTTGGAGTAAAACATGTAAAGAAATTGAAACATTACTAAGATCATAATTAATTTGGTCATCAATTTCAAAATTCGAAATGACTCCTTTTAAATATGTAATTTTTAGAAAAAACTTAGTTAAGGTTTCAAATCAATTGAAATACAAAATGTATTTTTAACCTGCACAAAGTTATTTATTTTAAACTTTTATAGGAAACCTTAAGTATTAATTTAATGATAAAGGATTCTTCTTGACCAAAAATTCATTTCTATGCATGTGCATCCATGTTTAATTAAATTGCACATTTTTTTATTAAATAAGTATAGGTATACATAGATAAAAGTAAAATTACGTACCAAACAACATATCATTTTTTTTAATTAATTGAAAACTTTGTTAAATATAAATAATTCTCACTTTAAAAAAATATCGTTTTTCAATTTACTATTTCTACAAAACAATATTATCAAAAGATTCTATCTATGTATTTATTTTTAATTAAAAACTGCTTTGACTTAAAAATATATTATGAATGATATGTTATTACTAGTTCACTGTATTAGCTTGTAAGGTATAAATTCAATCATTTTTTTCTAATTCTTTAATTAAAAATAAATACATGTATAAATAGAATATTTTGAAAATATTATTTTTCTTGTTTTAGAAAGATTTCGAATTTTATTATTACTATTCATAATATTACTAAGTGTAAATTTATTTGTCGGCATAAACTTTAAAGTTTATTTTGAAAATTTTTTTAATATATATATTATTAACTATTAATTTTTATTACATAATTTCTAAAACATCGAGTGTTTTAATAATTATTGGGTTTTATAAAAAAAATATTAATTAATTTTATACTTTGAATGATTTTATTTTTTATTCGAATATGATACTGCTTATTCTATATAATATTCGATATTTTCGTAAATTCATCATGTCTTTTTTATAACCTTTATATTTTGATGAAGCAAACATTTTTTTATATATGACTTTTTAGAAATGGACGGAGTTAGATACGTGATTAAAACTTTGATAACATTTTTCCTTTTATAATGTGTATTTTTTGTATGATTTGATTCCAGATGTTTTTGCGTAAACGTTGACAGTTTTCAACTTATTTAGATGCAATAATTTGTGTTTAAATTGAATTTCTGTAATACAAAATCCTTATGACAGTTGCAGCATAATGTGAGTATGATTATAACTTTGGTTTATTATATTATACTAATTGATTATATGTATATTATGTTTATTCATGATTTATTTATTATATTTATACAAAAATTTGGTAAAAACTTGAAGTCAGAATATTAAAATATTGAATAATAGGCAATTATTATACACCATTAAAAAAACATAAAATTTAAAATATTACTATTATTATTATTATTAGTTTATTGAACAATATAATACGTCGTCATTATTAATTAAAAATATATAATACTTTTACATTTTATCAAATTATTCTCTTATAAAGAGATTCTTAATTTATAAATATAAAATTTTTCTGTGTTTATTTCTACACATATTCTAACTATACAATTATTTTATTTGTACTTATATTATGCTCTTATATATGGTATCAAGCTTACTTATAGTTACAGTATCTTATATACTACATTTAATAGGTCTTAATTTTTCTATAACATACTTAGCACTTATTAAACAATATTATTATTACATGCTAACTACCTGTTCATAATAACCTTATATACTAAACTTATATTATTATTATTATTAGTTTTTTTAATAATACCATACATTTCTCTGATTAAAAACATTTATAACATGTTTTTACATATCTTTAACTTATATATTATTTTTTATGATTAGACTATTTTCTTCGCTATATATCCTATAACTATTTCATTCATATCAATATTTTGTCTCTAACATTCTTTTTGATTATATTTATATTGTGCTTAATTATATAATATATCCAACTTATTCATTTATTCTATAACTCATACGCTGTTTTCTACGTTATCTCTTATCATTATTTTACTATAATTTTCGCTTATTGCTCCAATATTACGATTACATTCCGCATTTTTATATTTTTTTTAATCTCTGCCTTATATATAAATCAAGTTCTTATTTCTTATATATCAACTAACTTAAGTAACTGTACACTTAATTTTTACTTAAATAATTTTTTATTTTTTACAAAATCACTGACTTTCTTCTTAGACCTTTTCTTTTTTTTTCTAGTCCATTGAATTTTCAATAAAATACCTATTTTTTTTATCTCCTCTCAAATATTTTCCCCAGTTATTTGCATTATGTTGTAATTATGTATAAAAAAGTTATTTCATAAAAACATTCAGTTTTAATATATAAAGTTCTGAGAAAGACCGTATTTTTAATTTAATAATCATTAGTGAATAAAAAATGTTTATATTTCTTAAATAATGATTCATTTTTTATACACAACATTAAAATATTTTTTTTTCTTATCAAAAGATCAAATTTTATATTAAGCGGTAAAATTTTAGAACCATTTAACACTATCATAACACTGTCGGTAAATATCTCAAATGAAAAACAGATTTTAAGTTATAAATATACGTATTATATAAAGATTTTATTTTGTTATTTAATAAAAAAAATTAATGCTAAAAATTTTAATACTGCAAAGAATATCAAGAATTAGTTAAACATTGTTTGGAAAATTATACAAAAACAGTATTCAAATTTTAATTTCAAAATTAATTTAGAAATTAATATGTAGACATTTTTCTTAAAATTGTATATTTTAAACTAGTTTTTGAAATCTTTGAAGTTTTTATTAAATAAAACATCATTTTGTTAAGTTTAAATAATTTACACAACAAAACGTCAGCTTTTCTCATTTGTTATTTAAATTATCCCATGCTTCATAGATTCTTATATATATATCTACCACTTCAAAAATTTATTTGAAAAACTTGTAAGATAATACTTAATAAAAAGATTGATCAGACTATAATATCAAATTAATAGGAGCTATTGTAAGAGAGAGAAAACGTAATTTCTCTTTGAGAATAAATATAATCACCATCGGTACTGTTACTACAGAATAAAAAGTACAAATTCGTGTAATAAACAAGTAAATCTAACAAAATGTTAATAAATATTTAATCAAATTATCATTAGCACCACCTAATTAATAAAAGTATAATTATAATTAACGCAATAATTAATAAATAGCACAATTTTTAAATGATTTTATAAACTTGAATTCAAGACTACATACACGTTTATACTTCTTGTAATTTGACATCCTGCGACTCTTTTTTTGTATATTTTTCTAAATTTTTAACGAAAGTGAAATACTATACTAAAAAATATATCAAAATAAACTTTTATCAAAAATTAAAATTTTTTAATTTTTTATTTTAGTTATACTGTTTTAAGACAGTATATTATATTTTTTATTATTTTTTAGAAATAGTTACTATCCACATTTTAATATTTGTCTCTCAATATTTCTTATAAGCCTCCTAAAATTATTACCCTTCACATAAATTATTATAATTTTTAAAATAATTAAAACATTAAACACAACAATTCAGTTTGTCGTTAATAGTTTGAGATAGACAAATATGCGGTATACTTTAATGTTTTAGGTACAGAACAGTAGATTAAATATTAAACAAAAACAAAATACAAGTAATTATTAGATACTTATAATTGAATAATAGATCTCAAAATAATAATAGATTTTATTTGATGTAGATAATACATAGATTATACTAATAAGAAATCAGTATTGTGATCAGTTTTGTGTGAATCAGTTGTACACAACTGTACATAAACCGAATCTACTTATATTAGACAAATTTACAGAGATAAATAGCGTATATTTGCGATTAAGGTTGAGAGTATGAGACAGGCATCGCTGACTTCTATTCCCAACATGGAAATATGGATCATGAAAAATAAATTTAACTAAAATAAGGTCATCGTCCAGCATAAGCACATATTAAATACTTTGATAAAACATATTTTTAAAGGATTTTCAGAAATCACAAGGACATTGGCAAAAGTATAACGTTCTAAAACGTAATAATAACATGGGAGAATGCTGCTAAAATGATACTATTAAAAATTACTTTACAATTCCTAAAACATAACCCTTGTTGTAAATAAACATCATTATAAATATTTTTATTGTTAATAAATAT
Organism: Platyscapa corneri; assembly: GCA_018907185.1. Lineage (NCBI taxonomy): Eukaryota > Metazoa > Arthropoda > Insecta > Hymenoptera > Agaonidae > Platyscapa > Platyscapa corneri. The sequence continues at coordinate 7,646,640 of JACCHW010000009.1, forward strand.
GCACTATATTTTCCTTTGTATAATTTATATGTGAATGGCATCGGCGAAATCAATATTAAATACATAAACAGTATTAAATAAATATTGTTATAAGTCAATATTTACATTATTTAATTGTGATAATCTTTTTTGGTTATATGTATCAATAATTATTTATATAGTATATTTTTTTCTACTATATTTCTTAATTTGTTATAATTTGAAAATAATAACCAAATAAAAAATTGATATTTGCTTTTGTTAAAAAATATCAATAACATTAAGTGCAAAATTTAATTATATGTAATTTTAAATTTATATAATAATTTAATTGTATTTTAAATACTTATACAAATTGAGTTGCTAACCAGAATATATTTTCATGATTATTTTTATTTTAATTACAAATGATTATAATATCTGTATTAACTAAATTTACTAAAAATAAATACACTTAAACATATTTGTTAAAAGTACAAATTTTAATCAGAGAAATATCTAAAAACATTTCTATATTGAATAACAATTTCTTTTGCAGTGTATTAATAAGTTATTTGTTATTTAACTATAAAATAACTGTATTGATAAGTGTATACTTTCAAAGTAATATTTAAAGATGAAAAGATTTATGGAATAATATTTATTATTATTTTGTAAATAAATAAATATTGATGTAACAGAATTAATAATTAATGATAACACTAAAAACTATAAACTTAATAAATACAAATTTATGCATAATCTGTATTAAAATCAACGATATCTATGTAATTAAAGAAAATGAAATTTTTTTGCTTATTTGATTTTCAATAAATCAATATTACGTTGAGAAAATATTAAATTATGAAATGATGAAGTCTTTAATTATTGGATTATTTATTTAAAGATATTTCTTTAAAAACGAAATGAATATATAATTAAATATATTTGAATATTGAAAATAAATAAATTTATTTTTATTAATTTGTTAATGTTTCATCAATATTGTTGCATAATCCATCAAGAAGTGTAATAGATAGTATATGTAATAAATCATATGTGTTACTCAATATATCGTTATAAAATTTTTAAGTATAATTTTCCAATATTAGGTATTAAAATATCATTTATAAATTTTTCATATAAACCTTCAATGCAATCAAATGATTAAAAAAAATACAGGAATTATTGTTTAAAAACATTAATTTCTTTATGTCATTAGAAAAGTAAGTTTGTAATATAATCTCATTTTTGCTGTTGGAGAATTTTCACTTTTCACTAAACTCAAACAAAAAACTAATATTCTTTATAACTTCATCATAAATACATTAAGTTTGAATTAAATTATTATTGGAAAATATTCTTTACAATATGAATTATAAATCTCTATATGTGTGTGTGTGTGTGTACATATATTTATATATAAAAACTGAGTTTTTGGCAAGAATTTTTTGCCAAAAAGTAGATGTTTTTAAGTTTAATTAAATTAAATCTAATCTTATTTCATTCTCGTATTAAAATTCATGTTTATAAAAATTGAATATTGATAGATAATTTAAGTTTATATCTATATAAGTTTTTATTGTGTAAAAAATAAATAATATACTTTCATTTATTAGAATACATAAGATTATTTATTTAGTTTTCTTATATTTGTTTTATCTTAGGTACGAGACCACTGAATTGTTCAGACATCGACTGTTTAAGTTGTCGTTCAAGAGGATTTTTTTATGGTGTGGCACATACTTCATCTACATCTTTCATCTAATCAATAAAAAAGTAATTTTAAAAATCAATTAAAAATACTTTGTACTGCTTATAATGATTTATAATATTCAAAAGACTAATGCTATAAAAAAAGTTGAAAATAGTTATTTAAATACTAGTAATAAATTTAAATCTACTTTTTTAGAATATTGATTATAATTTAAAAATTTTCTTTGTTCTAAGGTATTAAAAATTATTGTTTAATGCAACTTATAATTTGCTATTATAGAAATAATAAGTTTTCATCTGAAAACCTAATTAACTTTATTTTATATTAATACCATGTATAATTATTTTAATACCACAATTTATTATTACTTATTTATATTACTATTAATGTATTCAATTAATATTTATTGAAACTTGCAAAAAAGGTGTTTCTGTTATTTAAAAAAATATTATTATATAAAAATTCTCTTAAAAATTAAGTTTTAATGAAAATATTCATTACTATATTTCATTAAATGGTTTTAACAACTAAAATATATCATTTCAATACAACAAAAGAATGTCCATTTAATATAGCTTATATCCAAAACATTACAAATCAACTGATTACATTTAGCTTTATTTACCACAATTCTGATGAACTCCTTTCAGCAAGTTTGATTATTTTATGTGCAAAATGTTATGAAAATTTTATATTCATTCTTTTTACATTTGTATTATTAATACTTGAATTTTTTATTAATAATTTAAATAACCATCGTATAATATTATTTTCACAGTTAACATCTAATGGTGTTGAAAATGATTTATTTATATACTTACATTACTCTGTATGTACAATGTATCTAGAAACTGTACTCTTTAATTATTAATTAAAAATGTTAGTATTAATAAAATTACATTGACCAAAGTTGTTATACCCTATAAAATATATTTATATATTTTATTAAAAAATTTAATTTATAATTTTGTAACTTTACTTTGTAATTAATTCTTGAATTGATTATTTAATTTAGAGTAAATATTTTCACTCAATGTTAATTTTACATAAAAAAATAAGAATAAATTGCTAACCATTGGTAAGCAAAATATAAATTAAAATAATTTGTATAAAATAAAAAATTATATATTTAACTGAAAAACAATAACTTTATTTTAATGTTCATATACATCTTTCTAAAATATTTATCTTTAATTATAATAAATATTTCTATTTTTCCTAATTATTCTAAATTTGATGCTTCATTCTTTATTTAAGTTATAATTATTTAATTATATAGTTTAAGTATTTAAGTTATTCATGATACCAAAAATTACATATCATTAGAATATAATTTTATATTTTCTTTTTTGTTCTTCAAAAAATAAATATTCTCTTGTTTAAAAAAGTTATAATAAAAGATTTAGGAATAAATTACATTAATTTATTTTTCATCTAAAAGTTATTTGCTCACAAATGTGTTTGTCAGACAAAACCACCGAAACCGTAAGATGTTAGAAAAATAAGTATCGATTTCAAATATAAAATATAAGTATTCATCTTTATTAAATTGACACGACTGCAACAGGAGGCTTCAAGAGTACTAAAACGTAGAATGGAAGATGCTAACTCTGAATTTCTTTACCAGAATGTAACAACGACAACTTGCCATAATCATGGCACCTTACGTTAAAATTTAGTACTGGTGAACTTTTTTTTACTTTTGTGCCCTAATGTGATCATAATTTCTTTCTCTTGTCCTTCTTTTCTTATATGCTCCGCTAAACTTGGCACAAACACCGCGTCAATCGAACCGTAAATATGTATAAATCACCATTTTATTTTATTAAAATGTAAAAAATATTTTCTCAGTTTAGTTCTAGTGTTAATTGTATTCAAAATCATAATATCTAATGATAACATAAGATTTATATAATTGATTTCTATACTGATTATACATTAATAATCAATATTAAAGTGTGCATAAAAATATGGATAGAAGGACAATTTTTTTTTAAGTAACTAATCCTGATTCACAAATGTTTTTTTTATTATTTTAATACTTAAATTTACAATACTGTACACACGTACCACAGTTTTCTTAAATTTTCACAATAAGGAATCTTCATGTAGAAGTTCTTTTTTTTCTTTTCTGCTTGCGAAGCAGTCTCTAACGGCCGATAATTTGTTAGTAACAACTTAGCATAAAATCTTCAAAAATCGAAAAAATTCGCAACGTGTGAAGGAATAAAGGCCGGAGAAGAGAGAAAATAATGAAAGAAAGAAAAGCGAAAAAGAAAAACGAACTGGTGAAAAAAAGAGAGAAGTGAACACGAGAGACAAGTATAGACTAGAATGAGATTATATTACTATTATACTATTTAGATGAAAAAGAAAGTTAGACTTGAGAAGGAAAGATTCTATTTCAAAGTTCAAAGTGGGTAGCATTGCGTGAATTGGGTAGAGTACTGCATTAGCTTTTTCATAAGCAGAATCGATGGAACGAACGTGAAAAGTGTAAGTGTTTAAAGTAGAAGTATGGGGGAAATGAAAAACAAGAAAAAGCGCAAAAGAAGAAAAATAATAGACGTATTAAAAAAGCGCAAAAGTCTGGTAAGTTTATGTGTAAAAAATCTCTCGGCGACGTACCCTCCTTTGATAATCAATGAAGCAAGTCGGAAAATTGTAAACTCCACGCCTAGGTAAGAATAGTGAGTTTGATGATGATTGGCACAAGTAGAACGATAAACTCGTTATGGGAAAAAGTGAAAGATAAAATTAAACAAATTAAAAATTATTAAGAAGAGAGAGTTTAAGGTGCATAAAAAATATAAGTAAATATAGAAAAAGATGGATGAGAATGATGGGAGCTGTGTAAGAATGTGAGAATAAAAAAAAAGAGATTAGCTTTAGAAAAAAGATTGCAGGAATTTTTGGAGAGGAAAAAAGAGTGAGTAAAAGGATCCAGATAAGTAAAATTGAGAGAAAAGATAACATAAATAATAAGGGAATAAATAGTTGAAATGAATACCTGGAAAAGAAAAAAGTTGAGATGGTTAATTTTTGGAAAGAAATAGAGAAAAAAGGTAATGTATCATAATATGCAAAGGTATTCAAAGTAGAAGGGAAAATAAAATCAGAAAAAAAGTGAAGGAAATACTGAAAAGAAGATTGAGGATTGAAGTGAAGATAATGAGCATTTTGTCGTTGAGCAAATTTAGGATGGGTGCAAAGTGCGAAAATAGAGATGTGGTGAGAAAAATCATGTTAAATAAATATAAAATGAAAGAAGCAAATTTATATAAAGACAAGTATAGAGAAAGAAACATAATATTTATAATTTATGTTTTAATAACTTATAAAAACTTTTTCATAAGTTGTCTTGAAAAAGTTTGTAGAGAGAATACGAAAAATTTGTTTAAATTTAGTTTTTTTGCATATCTTTGTAACTGGTTTATTTCAAGTTGACTGAGTTATTTAAATTTATCTACAAGAATCCAGTAAAATTTTTTAATCTGCTAATGTAGCTAAAAAATGTCACTAATAAGTTAATTTTTCTGAATAACCTTGTGTTGGGAGAACAGCATATGCTTTGACATAAGCCATTGCACTGCGTTCTAGTAACACTCTGTTTATTATAATGCGCGCAATCGTATAATTGATTTATGATATGCGTTAATGTGCATGCCAAATATTTAGGAAATTCGTCTAGAAAATACAACTTGGGTAGCCTCTTAGCAATGTAGTTATTGTCCGCATGCATCAATTACTTTTACGATTCTTACTGTCTACAATATAGAGAATTTTATATTGTATTTACTTATATTTTGTATTTGAAACAATATTTCACGTTTTTTTTTATTATTGAATAGATTATCTATTATTTCACATCTTATATATTATTGACTAATCAATTACTTACACATAATTTTTGTCACCAACTATCCCACAATTTATCGGCTCAGGCACGTATTCACCACGTAACATCAGCGCATTCGTTTGTTGGTAAACAAAAGATAGTGAGTATAGTGAAAACTAATAATAGAAAGCCTTTTTAACAGTGTGCAAAAATGTGTGTTTTTATTAGGATATTAATCGAAATAAGTAAGTAAAATTGTAATAATTTGATAAAAACTCATAAAAATTAAAAATTTCAAATTTATTTATATTTTAAAATAAAATAAAAATAAAAAAATTTTATATATTTTTGATAAAAGTCAAAAATTTAAATTACACGTATATTGTTTAAAAATAAAGGGTTACATAAAAAATGTATCTTTTATTTTATTCACAGAGTATAAATTAAAAAGAGAATAGAATAATAATATATCTTAAATTGTGGAAACACCAAGTGCCTAAGAACTTGAAAAGTTAAGCAATATATTTAAACAACTAGAAAATCAAGAAGTTGATTCAATAGATGAAATCATGGAACGACAATCAGCTCAAGTTCTTGAAACTGAAAACAAAAACATAACAGAAGTCATAAAACAACGAATAGTAACCTTTTATAGAAAAACTGAACATGACAATAGTGCACATGTGCGAATTTATAACAGAAATACAACAAAACAAATATAAATTCAGACATAAATCGCGGAAGAACAGAAACAAACACAGAAAATAATAAAATCAATCCAAAAATTAGTGGTTTTAACGCCATTCTTGAAAAGATAATGATTAGTTATAAACAACTCCTTGAACGAGAAAAAATTAAGGTTCAACAAAATATAAAACACCAATGAAAACTAAATGAAAAGTGTTGTCACAGATACTAAGCTTATACAAAAGGAAAAGACTGTAATCAACATCACAACTTGTCCAACTAATAATTTGACTCTCCATGTAAAAACAAAAGCTTGAGAACTGGAAAAACATCATATGGATTATAAACTAGAAAAATATATAAAAATAAATCATTAGCTTGACTACTTGAAGGTAGAATTAAAGAGTCTCAACCTTGCACATATCAGTAGGGATACCTCTCTACATGATATACTAGCAAAGACATTGCTACAAATAGAAGATGAAGTGAGAGGTATCATTATAACTAAATTAGAACCGGATTATCATGAATTAATAATAAACATCAACGAGCAAAAAAAAATAATTAAAAAGCTCATAGAAAATAAAAAAAAATTGAATCTACCACTTCAGATACAAGTATCATAACCACTTATACAACTTTAAACAAAAGAGAGAGGAATCAGTAGACCTGTTCTGTAAAAAAAATTTAATAGATTTATAAGAGAACATGATGCGTATGAATATACCATCCTGTTTGAGAATTTACTTGATGAGAACTCCTTGAGATGAAGGATGAATATAATATAGTGGAAAATTGGATGAGTATGAATGAATGAGTAATACACACAAAAAGAACACAATAACAACTTATATTAACACAATGAGCTTATATACAAAAACGCACGCACTATATACTTATAGATAATGCAATTATATTGTATCGATTAGAAACTAAAACTTATGAGTAAAACTTATTCACTATGATTAGTAATATACGCACTTATTGATAAATTAACAGTATTGAAACCCAAAATACAAATAACTTAAATTTAAAGGAACTTACGCTAACGCACTTAAATATAATTATAAACTAAGTGAAAATTAAGTATTATATTATGCAATGAGTATGAGCAATATCGTATGAGCTTGAGCTTTTCTGTATGTGTGTTAAGTAATTAAGTGTGATATAAATTGCAGTGTTGATGTAGAATGTACCTTTATTTATTAATTAATAATTATTGAATAAATGTGAGCAAAAATGAGTTGTCTTTATGTGCGTATACAATGTGTAACTAACAATGAATTGTGTATCGATTACTATTGATAATCGACAAGCTAATCATATAACTTGTCAATTAGATTGACGAATCATATTGATTTATGAATTAAGCATGTCTAATTAATCCGTGGTAGGAGAATGTTGTGCCATTAAGTGGCGTTCTCATCGTCGCCACATGGCGAGTGAGTTTGTCGATAATCATAGATAAATTAATACATTGATCTATAATTATAAGATGACACCACCCATGTCGTTTTGAGCAATCCCAAACATATCCCTTTTTCAGAAACAGAGAAGAAAGGTTTCTTATTTCAAGCACTATTATCTACCATCTGAGATCTAGCAAATTTAAGCATTATCAGTGATCTGTTCAGAAAGGATAGAACTTATAAGAAATTAAATTAAAATCTCAGGTGTTGATAGTAGAACTGGCACAAAAATATCTAAACAATCAAAAAATAAAGTAAAAGTGAGAAGAATAAAGAATATTACAAGAAAACCTCGCTGCCATAGATGCAATATGAATGGACACAGGTTGAGCACTTGTTCTCTCAATGGAACAAATAAATGGTTCTCCTATCACTATAATGCGATAAAATCACACAAAAGCATAGAGTGCTTCAACAAACCAGGTAGATAGATAGTTTTCTCCCGTCAAATGGAATCACCAGCAAAAACACCCTCTCTCTGAAAGAATTTGGCCTAAATTAACGAGTTACAAATCTGAAACAAGTGGTCAAACTGGTCATAAGAAGAAGTTTAAAAACATAAATGAAGGGCAGAAAAAATTTAAGTTTAATGGTCTAGGTAAGAGGATATTAAATACAGTTTTTAAATATAGTCCCTGAACATCATGCATTGAATTTATTACTGATTTCGGAGTGTCTTAGAATTATCTAACCCCTGAATGCGAGAGAAAGGACTTGAAGCAATAGTGTGAGATAAATTAAAAAAGAAAAACCACTTTTTATTTATATTTAAAAACAGACTTATTACTATACGCACTTATTTCACTAATTTCTTAATATGATAATGCATTTCTGTTGATATAACCTTAAACACTAACGCAATTCTAATGAAATTATACAATATAATTACTTACGACTATATAAACGAATAAAACTTAATAACTAAATGCATGCACTTGTTACATGCAGAACCTACTTTTATAATGATATTAACTTAATGTAACCCCACTTAATAACAATTGAAAATTAAAAATGCTTAATGTAAATGAGTAGTCTGGAGTATAAAAGTAGTAGAGAAAGTCTGTATGTGTGTTTGTTTGTTGATGCACAAGTGTTTTTATGTTGACATACTATGTAAGTATTAATGAACAGTTTTTTTTTTATATTATGAATAGTGATCACAGATGATATTATCCATGTGAAACCAAAGAACTTTTTTAGTGAAAAGTGTGAGCTTTCTTTATGAGCATAACTATAAAAAACTCTTTGAGCAAAGCTATTACAGAATGAACAAAAACTAAACTAAACTTTGCCAAAGGAAATAGGCTGTGAGCATTTGCATATTGAGATCGATCTCATTATCTAATCGATAATAGGAGATCTAGGAGCCAATGATAGAACGCGCTATCTCCCTTGACAAATGATATGAGTTATTATTTAAACGAGTAAGTGAAGTTATCGAGACAGCGCGCGACGTGAAATGTCGATAGCACTGACTGGCCAGTGAGCTTTATATATGCGCTCGAGTGGTGTCCTTTTTTTCGCTATGTGCTGATTCATCATTATCGATAATCAATTGATTATCGATTATCACAAGATGGCGCCAGAGTTAGTTAAATCGCGCAATCTCTAACACGGAGCAACTTTGTTATTGTATTATATACATCATATTGTAAGTAAAAATATTATACTAGAAAATTTTTTAAAATATGTTCCGAAAAGTATATCAGCTCAGCAAATAAAGGCAAGTTTACGGAAATTAAAATCGACGGAGAAGGAGAATAACGTTATATCAAGAAAACAACAACAAAATTAAACTCACAAATGTGATGACTACTAGAGACATTAGCAAAAATCTTTTATCATTAAGAAAATTAGTTGAAGCTGAACTAGACATCATTCTAGATACTAATAACATAGAAATCTACAATAAAGAGACACAGAAAAGAATATTAGAAGAATCTAACGAAAAACCCAATTAGCTCGTAAAACTAAAAATACAGTCGAACGATTCAAATGAAACGAATGCACAGAACTCGCATTGTACTTTTGTACTGCAGATCAACTTTCATCTGGTTCTGGGAGAGAAGAATATCAAACAGAGAACCAGACGAGGTTGATCGACTAAGAATTGAATGAGGTTATGCTATGACATACAAGACTTAGACATACCTCTCTAGATTACTTAAAGAAGCTAAACAAAAAATCAGAACCACTAGAGGGAGTTAAGTTTGTGAATAACATTCAAAAGTGTGAACTATGCATTTTATTAAAAATGATAAAACTCCCATTTACAAGAGTTAGAATCAGATTGATAAGATCGTTACACATAATTCACACATATATTATGGGACCTAGATATCATAGCCCTTTGGCAATGTATTTTGTATTTGAAAGAATATTACAAGTTTCTATTTGATTACTAAATATATTATTTCACATCTTATATATTATTGAGTAATTAATTATTTACACATCAACCACACTCTGACATCGTCCATTCTATACCTCGACAACCACAATGTAAGCATTTAAAGTTAACTAAACTGTTAACAAAATTGAATACTACTCGTATTCTGCAGGTATAACACGTCTTACATGTTTACATTCATTTATTTATAACGTAAGGTTGTGTTATATATTTTCCTAGTATTTTTATAATTAATAACTACACACTAATGATATTTATACGTATAATGTAGCTTGATGAGTGGATCTGCAATCTACTTTTGCATTTGGTTATTTAGTAATTTACACAATTATTTACATTTATGTGGCACGTATTAACCGAAAAGTATAACAAGAAAGAAAACATGCAAATATATTACTTTATTAAATTTAGATAATTTATCTAAAAATGATAGAATATATTTGCTAAACCGGAACATATAACGGGAAACCACTAAGTAACTTTCCAAACTTATAATAATTGATACTTATATAAAAATTTATCATTTTTAATATTACTGTCATTTTTCCATACAATCTCATTTATAGTTGAGTTCTTTATTTCCTTTTAGATTCCCGAAAATATTTTTGATCTTATAACAACTAATATAAAGAGATTGAGATCGTATCTGATATGATTCCATTATTACATCAGAACACATGGTAATGAAGTTCTCAAGAGTGAAGAGAAATAATTGCTTTAGAAACTATCAGCTAATTTCATATTCTTAATTTACTTCATTAACACATTAAATGATTAGAAAATATTTTTTCATTATAAATTTTTATTATAATATTACTCCACCATTAAATTTTATAATTTTGTACAATCCATTTATCCAGAAGACGATTTCTGATCAGCATTTTTATATACTAAATAATCAAAATCTAATATAATATATTTTTTTAATATTCTACATTGCAAAATTACAATTCACTCTCAAAACACACTTTTGATGGTAATTCTAGATATCATATAAATGTATTAAAATACAAAAATAATATTTACTTACTTCTATAAAATAAAAATTGCTAAACATGCACAAAAATGTTAATATAATAAAATCACGTAAAAATTATTATTTTTCTAAATTTTAGTTGTTATTTTTTACATAAATATAATTAAAAGATGATTCATGTAATAGATTTTATGACATAAAAATTTCAGGTTTTTGAGTTACATCGATAATTTCTAGCAAATAAGCATTAAAATTTGTTTTAAGACCACAAATTTATTTATAATTTACAAATTATTATAAATTATTAAGCATATACATGAAATTTAGAAAATTAACCAATAATATTTATTAAAACTCATTTTACTTTTATTGGTGTTTATACTTTTAAATTTTTCAATATCAACTGACAATCTTCACTATACAAACATAATTTTGTAATTATCCTTACTGCAGTTTTTCTAGCTGTCTTTCTCTTATATTAAAAAATTAAGAAAATACGAGATGAAATTGTTATTTTCTTAATATTGTTAAGCAAAAATATATGACGTCCTATCTAGTTACTTTCATAAAATAGTAATTGTTAGACATACCCATAAAGACTTACCCTAAAATACCTTGTAATAATGATTATTTTTATTTTTATTTATCATTTAATTAAAAACATTATGTATCATATGAATTTCATGACGCAAAAACTTGGTCATCGTAGAAAGTACGTGACTTTAATAACAATTAAAATTTACTTGATTACCCCAATTATTTTTCAAACATCGAAAAAGTACAAAAATCTATTTTTTTGTATTTAATTGCGAAAGCAAGGCGCTTTTCAAAATCTATTTATCTTTTGAGTTAGTCCGAAAACCTATATCGAAAAGGTATGTATTTGCTTTTTGAAAAATTGTATAATTAACGGGTTAGTAAGGCGTCACATGTTTACTGTTTTACACATGTGTTAGCATTTTGTAAGAACCATTACTATATTATTAGGTAAATATTTTAAGATGCTTTTAAAATAATTTTATTCAAGAAATTAAGATAATATTTTTTATTATAAAATAGTGGCAACAGGTATTTTTGACAAACATTCTCAAATAATACATTATTAAAAAATATATATATCGAAATTTAATAGCTTTAGTATTGAGTCTTTTAGCATATATGATTTTTTACTTCCTTATTAAAGGATTGTGGGCAGTGCTCAAAGAAAATTATCAAAATATTAACATTCAAAGGACAACTTATATAAATAACCAATATTGTTAAACAATGCAAGAAAGTGGTTTTCCTGCTGCTGAAAAAATTCTATCTGATGTTGAAAATGTCATCAAAAAAGATCTAAATTTGTAAGTATATTGAATGTTTAAAATTAACTTGCTTATAAAAATTGCAAAATCTACCATGAAAATAAGGGTTTTGTTGTCTAATTTTAAGAAAATAAGTATAAACATATGCAAGTATAAAAACTGTGTTAATATTGTAATTAAAAAAAAATTTAATAAGAATTAATAAATAAAATATAGATTGAATATATATAGTTTTACAAAATTATTTATATGAAAATTTTAGTAATTATACAGAAAAAACAATATTAAAAATAGGAAGATAGATGAATAGACATTAAAGATATATCATTAAAACCATAAATAAATAAAGAATTAAATATAGATACATTTTTTGCAATATAAAAGTATAATGTTTTTATAAAACAAAATAATAAATGTAAAAAAGTAATATATTTTTGTGGCACACATAAAGATTTTAATTATTTGTAAAAATATAGCGCAAAGATGATTAATTATAATTTTGTTCATTTTGAAAATAATAAATTAAAAAAAATTAATATGTTTTAAGAAAAGTTATAAATTATACATAAATTTGTTTTAAATATATTTTGACCTGCCTTTCTAAATAAATTATTATATATATATCTAGAATTTTATATAAAACTAATACTAATACTATTGTTATTAATGTCATTGTATTTTTATTATCTAATGTGTTATAGATTATAGTATTTTTTAAATATATTTACCTAAAGTGTTAAATTTTTAATTTTATTTCTTTTTGAGGTGAAATAGGTTTTAAAAACTTTTTTTTTCTTTTACTGACAAATGTAGAATTTATTATTATTATATATATCATATTATATAATATTTATGATATGTATTATAATAAATTGATTCGTAATTGGTATTTGAAAGAATTTAAGTATTTTTTCATTGTAGCTTAGAATACTGTATGACTATAAGTAAAATAAAATAATTTTATAATATATAAAGTTGAAAATTTAATAATATAATGTAATATATATTGTTAATATAGGTAAAAAGAAAAATAAATTTTATACATTTTTAGTAAATTATTTATTGAACTATTGCAAAAAATTTAATTACAATATAAACAGAATAATTTGATTAGTTCATAAACAAGTGTCAAAATTTTCTAATATTACTAAGTAATAGTAACAAAAATATATTAAAAAGTTTAAATTTACTCGTATACTTTTTAATTCTGTTATATTTGATTTTGATTTATACAATATATTTTATATATTAAGTTACATTATTATATTATTATAATTTATAGATAATTCTAACAACTATGTAATAGAAAATTTATTAATTTTAATTATATTTATAAATTAATTAATCAATCGTGAAGGTTAAAAATAATTATAAATTGGTTATAAAATAAACTCAACACATATAATAATCAGTATTTTTAAAAATATTTTAATAGAAATCTAAAAGTATAATAAAGTTGTATACAGTATGGAATTGTTTTAAATACGTAAATTATTATTAAAATTTAATGTATACCTATAATTAAACATTATCTTTATTTTTAGGATATAGATTTAAAAAAACATAATTATTAATTTTCAATATTTTAATAATTCCTATAAATTATTGACAATTAAATAGATTTATCAACATTAAAACATGACCAAAGGAAGGCACGGATACAAATGGGTGTAAAATAATAGACGAATAAAGTGAAAGTCTGTATAAGGCCATTTATTTTATTCTAAAAAATACAAAACTTTATGTCATAAATAATGACTCGCTGAAAGATCTTGCAGCTACAAGAATCGGTCATTCAAACAACGTGTTTCTATATGGTTTTTCCGAAAAACCAAGTTATCTCTGGTCTTTCTCAAATTAATCAGTTAATGCTTATCTGAAAGAAGAAGCATTCCAACCTACTAAGGTGTATATCGATGTTATTATCACTTTATCACTTGCCAACTTCTCATATTTTTTCAATCAGAAATAAAGAGTTTGTAAAATCATGTATTTCGTAATTTTTTAACCACATACTTCTTATCCTCGGCAACCTTGCCCTATCCGGTTTTATAAAGGAAGATTCATAACAACCCATCCACGGAATCCCAACTCTATTCCCAGGCTTCCTAGAGTATCTATCATACTCTTTCAATCTGTATCATTTTAGAATCACCAAAATTGTTTCTGTAATACTCTGATACACCTACAACGTTCCAGTTAGGCTTTTATCGTTACTAAGTCCGTAAAGATTGATCTAATCTAGATAGATTACTTGATAAAATATTTTGTTTACAATAATACATACAATCCTTCCTTTCGTTTAATCCTTTTATTAATATCTAATGACATAAGAGTCGTTTCGTGGAATTTTCCAAACCTCATACAGATTAGTATATTTTGAAAGGAATTTTATTCTGATCGCCTTATCGACTGTCTCAGATTATGTAAAGCTTCTTAAACTCATATTTTCATAAAAATAGACTGAATTTTTCTGCGTCGAACTTCAATTATTTTTTAGACAGATTTAGATATATCATTCTGAAATTTGACTTAATTTTAAATTGATACTATAATAATTTACAGGGCGTCACGCAATAATGTAAGTTTCAAAAATAGTTTGATTATATTATTTCATTTACTTGTTCTTCCTTAATTTTATAAATTTTGGTCTCTGTACATTCATTGAGTCTTTTATTATTATGATCTATGTGTAGTATCTTCTTTTCGATAATATTATAGTTTTTCAGTTTCTGTGCTTATCAATTTCAGTTTAGTTGAAGGTTCCTTAAATATTTATGTTTATACTCCTTTAATATTGTCAAACTTTTTAACGCTAATAACTCCACTAATAATGAAAAGGTACCTTATATGTGCCATTTTTAAACCACTAGGTTGTCTGAATTATTGTGATGGCCAGCTAAAGGTCAGTGGGTTCTAGATGACTGACACATCCATCAAATTCGCCTTAACAAAATCTGGCTCACCTTAAATCGTTGTATTTCAACGTTTTATCTATCGATTTGACGGTCAATTAGAGATTTTCTGCATTTTCACTCAAAAATTACACACCTATTACTGAAATTGATGTCAATTATCTAGTAACTTAGGTTCATAGTAACGAATGTCGCTAATTGTCTCAGATCTGATGTTTAGCACTTTTGTAACACTTAAAAAAAAATTTTTTTACACATAGTTTATAAAGGAAAAATCCGAGTTTATGGAAACTGATGTTCATAGCACGGATTGATATTTTTTAATAAAATATACTTCCTGCACAACGCATTAGATTATTTCAATTATTTATTCGACAGGTGTTCATTAGCGCTTTTGTCTCATAATGATGTATCATCATTTTCTCCGGTCTTTTCTACAGAACACAATCTATAAATATTCCAGGTATTCCAAAGCATCTAAGAATTTGTTAGACGTTTTTTTTTATTAATTCATAGCGTGTCATGTGTACAGATGGTAGTGTTTTGTATATATGAGTTGACTGGCGTCGTAATTACACGCCGGATAACTAAGTACTACCATCACGATTAGTATAGTAGAACATATTCTACATTGTGTAGTTCTACTATATTTGATGATGCACTTGACCGTTTAGAGTGATTTCGTCTTCTATATTGGAATGATTTTGCAAGCTGCATGCAACTCTAAATTCCACTTCTAAATTGTTAAAACACTAATAAATTAAACAATTTTTTATTGCCTGTAATTTTTAAGATTAAATAAACAGACATAGCAATTTTGTTATGCCTTATTATTAAATAAAATAAATTATTGCAAGTATTTATAAAAGTATAAACAAAAAGAATAATTAAAATTTTTAGTTGAATTAAATTAAATTAATTTTTTACTTAAAAAATGAAAATGAAATTAGAAAACACGAACTCATTTCAATTATTCAATTTTAAAAATTTTAATATTTTTATAGTTAATTTTTTTCATACTGTAATAAAATATAAAATAATTAATAATACTTTGAAATAAAATGGTTTACTCTTCAACAATTATAAGCATAAATGTACAAACATTCGACTATAAATTAAAAATTAGACATTAAAAAATAAATATTGAATATGTGTGTACGTATGTGTTTATTTCCAAGCATTGTAAAAAAAGAAAACTTTTTCATTATATATTTTTTAATTTTATGAATATTGTTAACTATGAAGGTGATTCATATCTGTACGTGTAAGTGGAGTATCATGGGTT